>JAQPPZ010000985.1:0-644242 GCA_028583015.1 Wollemia nobilis
TCATTTCACCTCATCAATTTATGTTTGTGTATATGGGCATGATAGCAAAGAATGAATGAGTCAGATGAATAAAGCTTACCGAAGACTCGATGTCAAGATGTCGAAAATATTAATAGTGGATAGACAATAGTTTGTAACTCTGTTAGAATTCGAGATATTCCTAGTTCTTTGATCGAGGTCTGGTAAATTCTCAGTTTCGTAGATATATAGGAATCCATTCAATCCAAATATATTCAAATGATTCATGGTGAAGGTCGGTGAAGTAATCACAAATCCTCTGATGTAGTGGTAGCAAACCAGGCAGAGAATGGAATGCGTAGGTTCCAGATAAAATTTTGCAAGTACTGTTGAAATAATAGGCTCAAATGGGAGGTTGTTGGAGATTTTACGGGTGTGAGCATTGATGATTTGGAGTGATGGCGGGCATGTCAAGGTATATGGGTATTGAAGCAGTCAAAAGTGGCTATGTTGTAGATAACAAGGAACGTAGTATTATGAAGGAAATTTCATTTTGTTAAGATAGATATAAGTTCATGAACATGTGTGTGTTTGTGAAGGCTTTTGATTGAAATTATTGTTGAAATAATATGAAATAGATGCATAATATAAATACAATCTAGCTTCTTTTAGAGCCTTTTTTTGTTGTTATTGTGCATAGGTAATGCTTTTCCTATAGGGGTCCTCATTTTTGGGGTTCTTTCTTCTTTGTTGTGGGCTTAAGCTTCTTTTTTTATGGTGATATCCTAGTTTCATTGGTCACTATTGCATTGGAGTCCACCTGTTTCCTTCCTTTGCGTTTGTTAAGCTCCTGCATGTTCTATTGTGAACTATTTTTTTTTGGCAAGGTGTTGCAGGGTATGTTGTCTCTCTGGTCGGCTTCCTATGTAGGGATTTTGTGCCTGTGGTGGTCTGTTTGGCTTTGCAGGTTTCTCAGTCATGTTCCTCTGCCAGTGGGTTTGCTTCAGTTGGGGTGAGTGTGTTTTGGTGAGTCTCTCTACGGAGTTGCAGGGGATCCTTGTGTTGGGGGTTTTCTCCAGAGGATAGCGGTTTCTGGTTTTGTGCGGGACTATTTTCAAATTTCAAATTTTAATTTCATACCACTTTTGTCATGTGTTTTTTGTTTCCTTCGGAGGATGGTTTCTTTTGTTCGTTTGTTTCATCTTGTGGTGGCGTATTTTGATGTTGTCTTAACTCGGGTTAGAGTTGGTGGAGTTTTATGCTTGTCGTCTTGTATGTAATTTTTTTCCATTTATGTTTGGTGGTAGTTGGTTGTTCTCTATATGGAGTTGTTATTTATTGTTTATGTATTGTGCTCCATAGTGTTGTTTTCCAAGGTTGTGGGATTCCTTTCAAAACCCTCCTTGTTAAGTTGTGCATTGTGCTCCTCCTTGGAGCAATTGTATAAGGTTGTGGGAGGCCTTTCAAAACCCTCTTTTTCTCTTAATATTACCAAAAAAAAATACAAGCTAGTTAGGTTATAAATATTTATATTGGGCATCTAGTTTTTATGTGAGGATAAATGGAACCAAAATGCATATACACATGTTAACGACACGAAACATTTTGTAAATGGTTGTGAAATGGAATTAGAAACTGAAATAACGAATTGACAACAAATTTTGGAAACAAAGAAATTGAATTGTTGAGCTATAAAGAGGAGATCAAAATCAGATAGAAAGGTCAAACAATTGCATATTATAAGAGATGATGGTTTGGAAAGCTTGAAGAGAGAGATAAAAATTTGGAGAGGGCTACAATCGTAGGAGGAACACAGGAACTTTGTGAGGTCTATTGTAATATATTTAATTTACATCAAATCAAATTTTTATTAAAAGCAAGCACGAAGGTGGTGTTTTTAGTGCACGAATTGATTGATGTAAATTTCAATTTTAAAATTCCATAGAAGTTGGCATCTAATTCATGTAAAATTGTATGAAATTTTGGTTCTTCTCCGTGCTGTAGTAAATTTTGTCCGAATATATCATTTGAATTATCTTTATTTCCTCAAATCTGTTTAATTTTATTTGAAACATTATGTTATGGTTTAAAGCCTAGTTATTTTCAGAACCAGAAGAATTTTTATAACTAGGTCAATTGATAATTATTTACTCAATATTTAATTTCATAAATATTCTGAGTAAATAAAGGAAGGTCATATTGAATGCAGGTTTAAAGTTCACATTCCTTATGTCATAAGCCCTGTTTTAGTTCAGATTTCAAAAAGGTTATATCAACAGTGGCTTACTAAATTTACTTGAGTTGAATATTTAAATTCATAAATATTCAAATCAATAAAATTTCAAAAAGAAAAGAGAAGGCTGATTTTATATTATAAAGTTAAAAAGGCTTTATAATTAGAATTCTTCTACATAATTCATTCTATTTATATATTCAAATATTTTATCTAAATATTTGAAATAAATAGACTTTGATATGAAGTTTATTTTGAACTCTATTATTTGTGTTATAAAGTGTAGACTTTATAATTAGATTTTGAATACATAAATATTTATGTGCCTTGTGAGAAGAAGCAAAACATCTTGTGCATTTCCAATGCCTACAAAACTTTAATATAAAGTATTCATATTTTATAATTGAGTTTTGTTTCATTATTGATTACTTGCTTCAAATAATTCATTCATAAGATCAATGCTAAGGTTAAATATTTTGAAATATGTTATAATTATTGATATGAATTGAATGGCATTGAAACTTACAGGTTCAAATAAATTTGCATTGCTCAAAACATCTTTCAAGGCTTAAAGGTTAAATATTTTGAGATATGTCCCAATCATTGATATGAATTGAAAGCATCAAAACTCATAGTTTCACAACAAATTTGTATTTCCCAAAGTATCGTTGTGTTTAAAGAATGAAGTTAGTTATTTGTCACATGATGAACTAGAAATCATTTACATGATTCCTAGGCCCCTTGTTAACAGTAATTTGCAAACCACAAGGAGTTTTCCAAGCACTTACCCAAACATATATGCATAACACATTAAATTTAAAGTAAGAACCTTGGAGAAGCATTACATTCTTTGCAAGAGAGAATTTAAAATTCTAAGTTTGTCGAGTGGTTTTGTGACAAGACAAAATCACACCTCAACAAATCTCTTAGATGTGGAGGATTTTGAGACTACTATGGAGTATGATGCATGGTTTGCGACTCAACCACTATGGATACCACCTCGAGGAGCAGCCAATGGGGATGGTGATAGTGAGGCTAGGGATGAGGGGACCCAAGAGGACCCAAGTGATAGTGGAACCTTTGATTAGATAGTTGAAGGAGGAGGACTAAGTGTGTGGCAAGGTAGGCTCCCAATATTGGGGGAGACAATGGAGATGGATATGATGCGAAGGAGGTTTTGGAGGGACATCTAGGTTAGATCAAGGAGTATTGGGTATGTATGGAGAAGTAGGTGGTATATTGGGAGGCAATGATTACAAGGCTCCAAGTAGAGCTAACAGAGATGGAGCATCGGCATATTATCAACATCACATGTCTTTGGTCTTGGGATAGGTATATCGAGGCATTGGAGAATATATTGATGGAACATCATATTCCACTTCCAGATCCTCAAACCTCATCTATCTTTGGTGGTACTAGATATAGTGATTCTAGGCATAGCTCTAGGTCTAGGGATCCTCCTAGGTCCTAGGGGTCCTCTTGGAGGACATAGCTAGTTCTTAGATGCACTTTTGTATATGAGCCTTGGTGCTCCATTGTATATAGTCATTTAGCACTCATTGTACATGTGATTTTATACATATACATTAATATATATATATATATATGGCTTTTGCATTTTGTCTTATATGTATTTTTGTGTGAATGCTTTTTATTGAATGCTTTTGTGGAATGCATATTTATATGGATGATGAATGCATATGATATGTTATGGATGATTAATGCAAGGTGGAATATATGGATTATTAATGCAAGGTGTAATGTACGGATGATTAACACAAGGTGCAATGTATGGATGATTAATGCAAGATGCCATGTATGGATGATTAATGCAATATGTAGTGTATGGATGTGCTAATGATTAGTTATATTTTAGCATTTTTTAATCAAGGGAACCAAACTTAGTGGCATATATGATGAATGGCTCATGAATTGACATGGATGTTGACATGGAATAAGATATGGATGTTGATATGGAAGAAGATATGAATGTTGATATGGAAGACTGACTATTTTGCAGAGACTCGGACATACTAGTGGTATCAAACAAACTCACTAAAACTACCTAATTCCTCTAGGACCAAATGTGTGTGCAGTGAATTAATTTACCGAATCAAAAGCATGGTAATGACTTGAGGCAATCAAGAACCACTATGTGTGCAAGTGATTTCATTAACTCATATTGACTAAATTGGGTTAACCTGTTATGGATGAAACCAAGAAGCTAGCTTTTCCGTATGAGTTGTCAGAGGTCTCTTTGAAATATATGTGTCACCATGCATGAGCATAATCCACTACCAATCAAGTATTTATAGCTCCGATGGAGGTTGACTCCATAATTCATGATTTGTGTTTTGATCCCTTAAGTTTTGGAGATGACTACCTAACCATCTGACTGGACATGTAGTATGATCCTTATAACCCAATTATCAGTGGTGTGTGATGTAAAATATTTAGAGCTTTAGGGAATTGGATTCTCAACCTAAGTGTGATGAGAATTGTACCCTATCCTTACTACTTTATCTTTTGAATTTTAGTAATCAACTATGATAGTGGTACAAACCATTATTCTTATGGACTATGTTTCATGATGAGACAAGCAAGGATAACCCTTTTCACTTTGAGGTTCATACCAAGTATGGTGTTGTCCCTCTTTGACACAAGATATTTTTAGTATGTGGAATTGTGTTTGGTTCAAGAATGTTTTGGAGTCAATTCCAAAACTCAATTTTTTTTTAGTGTATACGTGATTTGGTCCTAAAAAGAACTTGATATGAATTTTAGAGTTTTCTTAAAACTCTAGAAGTGGTTGAGTGATTGAAAACACCTAGGATGTTGGAAATGTAATTTGGCAAAAGATAATTGTACTTTGTGAAATGGTGCAATGAAATGGATGATATGAAGGTGTCCCTAATTAAGGCAACAATATTGTGTTGGACCAATTATTATCTAAATTTAATAAATGACCCCCTCATATGAAATAGAATTTATGATGGTGTTGGATGCAATGTATGAAATGCAATTTGTGAAAATCATGTGGATGGGTGTAATGCAATATGTTGTTCTATATATACATATATAGCAATCAAATCATGCATAAAATACTCTCAAGTGTATAACATTAAGTGGTTTGGGTTCTTCCTTTCTCTCTAGACTAGCAAGCCTATAAGTACCATTACCCACTCTTTGTGTAACAATGTATGGACCTAAACAATTAGTCATGAATTTATCATGAAGATGCGACAGTGCATTAGTGTTTTGATAGTTCTCTTTAAGGACAAGATATCCTATTTAAAATTCACGTAGATGAACTTTGGTGTTGTAAGCACATTTGAGGTGATCTTGATAAACTCGTAAATGCTCTAAAGCATTGGCTCACCTCTCATCAAGAAGTGTGAGTTGGTCAAGACGTGCTTGTCTAGTAGTATCATCATCTATGAATTCTTGCAAATAAATTCACAAGGAAGGGATCTCGAGCTCAAGAGGCATGATTACTTCAGCTCCATAGACCAATGAAAATGGTGTTGCCCCTGTAGGCATGTAGATGCTTATTAAATAATCCCATAATTCCAATGGAATTTTTGTATGTCAATCTCTATGATTTTCTTTGACAAGTTTCTTGAGAATAGTAATTAAGGTCTTATTGGAAGCCTCATCTTATCCATTTTCTTGTGGGTAATAAGGAGTTGAGAAACTATGTTGAATATTATACGTCTCACAAAGTGCTTGAACATCCTTTTTCTTGAGAGACTTGCCATTGTCTAAGATGATTTTCAAGGGTATACCAAAATGATAAATGATGTGATGAAGTATAAACTTTACGATTCTAGGTCCTATCATACCAGTTAGAGGAATTGCCTCAACCAACTTTGTGAAGTATTCAGTGGCTGTAATGATGAATGTATGTTGTCTCGAAGAAGGAGGTGAAATTTTTCCAATTAGATCTAGACCCCATTGTGAAAAGGGCCAAAGGCTTTGAATAGGTTGTAAAGCTTGTGATGGTACATGAGTTAAATTAGCATGTTCTTGACACTTTTTTCAATGTTTAACATATGTGCAACAATCACGTTCCATTGTGGTCCAATAATAACCCATATGTAAAATACGATTTACAATGGCCATTCCACTAAAATGACAACCACAAGTACCATCATGGGCTTCATCTATAGCTCTTTGTGCCTCACTAGACTCAAGACAACGAAAGAGGACTCCATCATAAAAACATTTATACAACACATCCCCCAATAGAATGAAACGAGCTACCTTTTTCTTGAATGTGTGTTTTGCAGTTCGATACATGTCATATGGAAGTGTTCCAAACTTGAGAAAGGCTACTATTTGAGGATACAAAAACACAACACCAAAAAATGCTAAATAAATTGAACACAAAGAACCATAAATGCATAATGAATGATCTTGTATTAATGGGGGAGCCTAAAAAATCCATTGTTACAATGTGGATCCTTGAATCCTTTTTGATACAGATTTACAAATGGCTAGGGTTCTTCGAAACCCTAGAAAACAAAGCGAGTGGTGTCTTCAGGTGCATCCTTGCTCCCAACATATTTGATTGAGCTTCTTGATATTTGATGCCAGACCACTTTAGCTTAAACAACTATTCAATGTTGATGTATCACCTTTAGGTATGCACACAATGACACAACAAACAAATTAGTAATACTTGTGATGGATCCACAGTGTGAGACCCTCTATAAGCAATAATAAAACTCTAACTATCTACTACAAAATAAAGTGAACATTAATAAAAGTACATAAATTAAATAACAAACAATAATTTTACCGTACATACTTGTTGTCTTTGAATATGTGATATTTGTTGCAGTGGATAGGTGCAGTGATGCCCTAGCATCATTCGAAGGCTAGGGGAACTTTAGAATATCTAGTATAAAATGCCCATGGGTGCTTTGTGGCTATATAAAATACTCGTGGATGCTTAGGACTGGTAGGGAGGTGCCCAGAGGCACTTGGAGGAAGGAAATAAAGTCTACAAAAGCAAATATGGATGAGCGAGGGAGGTAGGGATGAATGCAGGGGCTATGGAAAATAAGGATAGAATGGAAGAGCACTTGGATGCTCTAGGGAACTCAGTAGTAAACACTTCAAACTTAGGATACGAACTGCTTAGGCCTTAGGGTAAGAATTGCTTAGGGATTCAGGGGTTGAGCCATCAGAATGGCTTCTATTTATAATCCAACCTAGGGCATACTTAGGGTTTCAACGAAACTAATCACGTGGTTGAGATAAAAGCACATCGGAGGGTGGATATTAAATTTAGGGTGTGGCATGGATTGATGTGGATGAACAGATATGATTAAGTAAAATTGGATGGTTGGAATTAATTCACTTATATAAATATATATTTATTAAATATATAAAAAATAATATATAAAATATTAATATTAAATATATATAAATACATATGAATAGTGGGAAAAAATGGCGTAAAAGCATGGATGGAGGACAAATGGCTAGGTTTTTGTGTCTACATAAACTTTCTCAACAAATATCTTGGGAACCAATTCCCATTTACAATGGTTATGGACATCTATCCAAAGGAGACCTTAATCCCCTATGCTCAAGTTCTTGGACCTCTATCCATAGGAGACTTCTATCCCCATTGCTCTGGTTTGTGGACCTCTATCCATAGGAGGCCTCTATCCCCACTATTCTGGTTTGTGGACCTCTATCCATAGGAGACCTCTATCTCCACTGTTCTAGTTTGTGGACCTCTATCCATAGGAGACCTTTGTACCCACTGCTCTGGTTTGTGGACCTCTATCCATAGGAGACCTCTATCCCCACTACTCTATTTTATGGATATCTATCCATAGGATATACCAATATCCTTTGCTTTGGTCTACTCTAAAGCCTAATCTCAAATTTGCTCTCAATCCTACTCAAATCTACTCCAAGCCTTCTCAAAAGGTTTGCTCTCTACTCTACTCAAATATACTTCAAGCCTTCACACAATGCATGCTCAAATATGCTCCACACATTGCACAAAATTGCTCAAAATCCTACTCAAATATTCTCTAATCCTACACACAAAGCTTGCTTAAATCTTCTCCAAGCCTACACATAATGCTTGCTTAAATATACTCACAAAACCTACTCAATATTATCACAGATCCTGCTCAAAATATATACTCAAATCTGCTCATAACACATGCTCAAATATTCTCATAACACATACCCAAATCTACTCATAACACATACTCAAATCTGATCATAACACATACTCAAATCTGATTCAATCCTACTCATAGAAACTACTCAAACATTACCAATTATTGCATACAAACAATTTCATATATCATTCTCAAAAGTGTTTTCCTTGACTAAAGTAGTTTAGACATATTCTACAAATAATTTTTATAACCTCTTGAACATATAGAGAATTATATGTACTATTAAATGCCCGATAGGTTCATCACATTCACATGTCTCACATTTATTTCATTTTAATGGTAGCTCTAGTCTAGCACTTTGATAACTAACCTTCTTATGTATTTTCCATAATCAAAACTGATGCACACACTTGCTTCACAAATTTTATTTTTAACACTTTCACATTCACTTCCAATGTCACTCAAACCAATGCCCAAATTCTTCACAAATCCATTTAACAATGATGCACAAATTGCTCTAAATCATACCTTCATCACTTTAATTCCTAAGGGGGAGGAAGGGGTTCATATCTCCCACAGGCCAAGGTTTACAAAATTCACAAAGATAAAGCCCGCAAACCTCCCCTCCCCCCGAACAAGGGGGATTTGTTGAGGGTAGAAGATTTTGGATGGAGTGGTTCTTGCCCGGAGGCTATTCATTCAATGCAAAACTCGGTGACAAAGGAATGTTCATCAAACCGGATATGTCCAAGGCTTATGATAGAGTGGAGTGGGGCTTCCCAAAGATGTTGGCAGCTTGGTTTTCCTAGGACTGATTGACAGAGGTCACGCCTTCTTATTAGTTCTAATAAGGGATTCCCCCCTCCTTTGGAGCTTCCGGGTCTCCACAAGGGGACCCCCGCCCCTATCCCATTTTGGTGAAGGATTAGGTAGAACAAGAAGACCAAGCAAGAAAGGTTGGTGCAAATTCTAACTCATTTGCAATGTGATGAACGCCGGTGGAGGGCCCGGAAGCGGGAATCATAGACTCTCCAATGTTTACCTTAGGCCCCAATCAGATCAAGACAAAAACAAAGTGGTCTTTTCAACCTTGATCAAAGGCTCAAGACAAAGGATATTGGGCTTCACTAGAACCTTCCCATAGTCTACTTGGGGGTCCTTTGCACTCAAGAAATTGAAAATGACATTTGGAAATATCTTGGATGGCTTCAAAGACAAGAACCATTGGTCTCAAAAAGGTAAGCTAGGGCATTAACCTTCTACACATCCAAGCCATGCCAAAAAATCCATCCCGCTCCCCACCTCTATGGAAAGAGTGGAAAATGGGAAATTCTTATGGGAAGGAGAAAGGAGAGGAAGGGGGTGGGGGATAAGGTAGAAAAGAAAAGGAGGGTGGGATGAGAAGCTCTAAACTCAACAAATAGCCTTAGAGAAAGTATGGAGATGGACCCCCCACATCATTCAATAGAATCTTAACCAAAAAACCGGCCAAGTTCATCCCCGAAAAAGCCGCCCTTGGATGGTAAGATCCCCGCCGCAAGCTCTCAAGTTGGGTTCTCAAGTATTAAAGCCAATGTTCAGAAGTGGGAAGAGGGGAGAAGGACATGACACTCAGGGCCAAACCACCCATCAGCGGAATACCGAATTGCTTCCAATTAAATCAGCCATAGAATCCCAAGGATGGGTCACTATTGAGAATTATTCAACACAGCCGTGGGTGAGAAAATCAAGAAGTTAAGCGGTGGAGGAGTGGCCGATCACAACCCCTGCTAGCAACCATTTGCCAAATCTGAACCGGTTCTCAGGGAAAGATGAAGAGGATGAGTAGCGGGGCAGGGAACCTTGGGGTTAAGTGAAGGCTAGAAGATCGATCCCCGAGCCCCCGCATCGGTTCAAATGGAAGAAGATTGGTATCCAAGCGGGAAAGGAACTCCGGAAGTTTATGCACAAGGATTCTCACCTCGATACCCGAAAAGAGGAACATTGGCCCTCCAGTATTTATCATAAGAGTGAGGAGACAATCATTGATGTTTGAGTGCTCTTCACAGCGATGGAACGATGGTTTCCTATTAAACCCGAGTAAGGTGCCACGAAAAACGCAAAGATGGAAGAAAGGCGAAAACTAAAGCCCCCGTCCGGGGTGGGATCTGGTCTTCCTCACCGTGGCAAGTGTGGTTGGAAAAAACGCCAACTAGAGCCCCGCGATGGAATAGGAGTATCCGGAGCAAAGCACGACGGGCAAGGAAGAGGAAGGGAGGGTCCCGGGAAGAGAGAGTGTGAAGGTAGAAATAACAAGCCGTGGAAACCCCCGAGAGGTTAAAATTAACACGACGAGCGAAAGGAATCCAGGCAAGGGAATGGGTTGTGGTCGGACACGGAACTTTGCTACGGGAACGCAAGGTCCGGGAAGAGCCACCAATAATGAAGCCGAAGCCAGCACAAAATGCTTCCACCGGCAAAGCGGGATGAAGATAATCCTGAGCAGATCTCAAATTTGGTGGCGCCTTGATGCTGAGGAACTTGCTTTGAAAGCTGGAAGATACGATTTAGTCTCTCAAATCAAGGCCTTGGAAGAATAGAAGATGTGATCCCTATCCATGTGAGTCGTGACTTAAATCGACGGCGATTTCCTTGAAAGATGGGGGAAAAGGAGGTTGGAGTCACCAGGACATGCATGTGGAAACGAGATCGAAGGGACTGCAAAACTTGAATCAAGAGAAAATTATGTACTAAGGGTGATTTGGTCAGTTTCGTGACCCGTGTCGGGCCCTTGCGAAACCACGATCCGCACAGTTGTCGCCACGCCTTGGAAGGTTCCCACGATACGCGACACTTGAGTGTAGGGGCAAGAAGGAGGAAAATAGCGCGATATCGCGACGGTTTGTGTTTCGAGACAAAAGGAAAACCGCAGATACGTACAAGTTTGTCGCCACGGCCTTTGGAAAGTCCGCACGATTTCACGATGCTGAGCACAGGGAAAAGGAGGAAACAACGATATCACGACGGTTTTGTGTTTCAAGCAAGGGAAAAACGCGCGATATCACGACAAGTTTTGTCGCCACATGGAAGGTTCCCGTCACGATTTCACGACGCTTGAGCGGGGCATCAAGGAGGAAAACACACATATCACACGGTTTGTGTTTTGGAGACAAGGGGAAAACGTCGCGATACGTGACAAGTGTTGTCGCCACGGCCTTTGGAAGGTTCCAGTCACGATTTCGTGATGCTTTGAGAGCAAGGGCAACAAGGAGGATAATAGTCGTGATATCGTGACGATTTTTGTGTCTCAGAGACAAGGGGAAATTTCGTCGTGATATTGTGACATTTTTATTCCCGGAGCCAAATAAACCCACGATTTCATGACACTTGCGAACCGATGACTCGAAAAGACGTCGTGATTCGTGACCATTTTGGAGCTTGTGCCTCATGAAGATAATTCACCACGCACACTGAGAGACCGGCAGACAATCTTACGCGATTCGACACTCGCGAAAGGAGGCAAACAAAAAACGTCGTGATACCACCTTTTGAGAACGCCGAAACCGCGCGATATCACGACAATGTTTGTCAAATCCCACGGATTTCGACATGTCATATTCGGACTCCACCCTTTTTCCTACACCAACACACAATCACACACCTTTTCTCAAACTCCCCCCCTTTTCTTCTCTTCCGTTCTTGATTTTATCCTCTTGATACCTTAAAAAATCACTCTTCAAAAAAAAACAATGATGCATAAATTTATTCTCAAACCCTAGCACAAGTGTTTTCAATTTATTTCAAAGATAAAGCACAACTTGTTCTCAAACCCAAGCACATATATTTCCACAATGCTCATGAAATTAATCCTTTTATCTCCACCTCATATAACAACACAAGTATTCTTTCAAAACCAAAATACCTTGAGAAGGAGTTAAAACACCATACCTCACAAAGCTGCCTTGAAGAAGATGTGCCCTTAAAAACCTGTCTCAAAATAATTTCTTTTCTTTGCAACTTCAAAATGGGGTTAGAAAATATTTTTTTCAAAAAATTCACCCTAATATCCTTTCTCAAAATATGTGCACAAGAATACTCAAGAATAATACTCTATAAATTTCCTTTTAGTCTTACAAAATAGAGCTTGTAATAAAGACTAAAAAATCAAATTTCTCTTTTCTAATATGTGCTAAAATACAAAGAACCATGAACATAGATACACCTTATATCTCCTTTATTTAAGTGACAACCAACCTTATAAATATTTCAGTCAATGTGCAAAATATATTTGCAACATTAACTTTTAAACTCTCAAAACACAAAAAAAAAATTCCACTTTAAATTCAATGCAAAAAATAATACTTTCACATCTTATGGTCCCCAAGGTAAAAATAAAATCATATTATTTCAATGCACCTTGTAAATTACCGTGACCACCTCAATCAATGCAAAGTAATTTGAAATTTAAGTACCTTATGCACGATGTGAATCGAAACCACTATCTCCACACCTTAGAACCCAAGAACCTTTGACTAGTTGCACTACTATGGTGGTTAGAGCCAAAAGGAATTATCACAAATTTATCTCCACCCTCTGCACACATCAAAGGGAATGCCCTACATTTTCCTCTCTACCTTCTATGCACATCGAAGGAATTCCCTATGTTTTCCTCTTTGTCCTCTATGCACATTGAAGGGGATGCCCTAAATTTTCTTCTCTACCCTCTACACAATCAAAATGGATTTCCCTATATTATCCTTTTGCTCTCTATGCAAATTGAGATGGAGTGCTCTACGTTTTCTCTCACACTTCTTAAAAATTGTTGGATTTTTCACTTGCCATTCACATCATTCTTCACAAAGTTTTTTAGTCAAAAATCCATGGATATCTCTCTATCGTTCGCATCAATATATCATTCAAAGTTTATTGGATATATCTCTATCGTTCACATAAGCACACATGTATATTTCAATATCAATGCTTACATACTTAATGGAGGAGAAGTGACTAATATTTATATTGCATAATCCAAGAACCTTCGAAACTTTAATAATGTCGATGCATCCTTAAAATCAAAAAATGTTGGCCCTTCAAACCTTTGGAACTTTATAATATCAAAAATATTATACCATAGTCTTATATGTTGGAGCCTAAATCCTTTATAAAGTTGAGTTATAATATTATAACATAATCCATTTAGGCCCATTAAAATATCTTAATCTTTTTGGATAAAATAATACAAACTTGTGGCCCCTGTAAACCTGGCTCTTAATTATGTAGAGTCCTTTTATCTCATGCCTTTAAAATTATTTGTTCCAAGCCTCTTAAACATTTTTCTTTATAATATTTAAATAATATATTTAAATATTATAGTCCTTAAGAATATTTTTCTTGCTTTGTAATAAACCTTGCTATATGTGTCTTGAATACCATGCTCTCTTTATTATCCAATTATAACTGCCTCATGTAACTTTTGACATCAATGACAACTCAACTACTCAATATTTCCAATAATATTCTCCTTTATCATTTATGGCAACCCCTTAAAAAAATATTCTTTTAGTGCAACTGGATACTAAAACTACTCTCCCTGAGAAGTTGTTGCCCTCACTAAAATCTCTCCCCCTTACTGAAATCTCTCCCCCTTTGACATCAATGGCAAAGGGCTCTTTGGGGCTAAAAATTAAACATTTAGCATAGCCCCCACACCACCTCCTCTTATTGAGGTGATTAATTTTGGGATGGGAGTGAAACTCCCAAATTACAATGCTCTTCTTCTTTTTCAATAATTTTACACACCTTTGTAGTCATACCCTTTTGAACCTTTTGAGCATCCATGTTCCTTCTTGTCTTTGGAAGTTCCAAAAACTCTGTTCTACACCATTTTTGCTTTATGCCCAAAATTGTTGCAATTGTAACACCTGATGTTGTAGTTCTTGAAAGGTGCAAATGATCTAAAATTTCTCTTGGTGAAATCATAATCATTCTTACCATGAACCCTACAATGTATAGCTTTGTGACCAAAATAATTACATGAGTAGCAATGACCTTGAAATAAATATCCATCTTCAAATGAATTTAAGTTCCTCTTAGTGAAGCCATAATTATTCTTTCCATGAATCCTACAATGTATAGCTTTATGACCAAAATGATTACATGAGTAGCAATAACCTTGAAATAAATATTCATCTTCAAATGTATTGAAGTTCCTCTTGGTGAAGCCATAATCCTTCTTTCCATGACCCCTGCAATGCACTACTTTATGACCAAAATGATTACATGAGAAATAGTAACCTTGAAAGAAATATTCATCTTGCCTTGGAGGATATGGACCCATGGTTCTTTCTTTACCTTTTCCATTTTTCAACACATTAGCATCGATCTTAGGTTCTTCTTTAATCACTTATGGTTCTTCTATTTATTTTGAACTTGAGCTTGACTCCTCTTCTTGTTTCCCTTGTCCTTCTTCAAAACCAAGTCCAATATTGATAAATGGAGATCTTTGTGCTTTGAGAATGTCATCCAAATATTTTGATATTTTCTCAAACCTATGTAGCTTATCATTAGAATCTTTTACTTCCATCCTTAGAGAAACCACTTCATGTTCTAATATTTCACATTATAACTCTTTTGCCTTTAATATTTTAGCCATACCTTTTTCAATTTTATTTGCCTCTTCAACCTTAAATTTTAAGTCAGTGAGATCTTGTAGAAGCTTTGCCTTTGTTTTCTCATCATCTTGTACTTGAGCCTTCAATCTTAAGTTCTCCCTTTTTAACTCTTCAAGATCAACATCAAGTTCCTTTTCCATATCAACTATGGCTTCCTCTTCCCTTTATGAATATTTCTCTTTTTCTAGGTCTTTAATCACAAGAGCATCTTCTTTTTCTTCTTCTTGGTCTTTGTTAATAGGAGCATATTCATTCTCTTCTTCTTGGTCATAATTGTGCCTATTTTTATTTCCATGATAAAATATTCTTTGATGTTTCTACTTATGATCTTCAACAGGAGCGTCTTATTTTTATTTTATTACCAAAAATAGAATTTCCTCTTTTTCACTATCTGAGAGGTCTTCATTACTATCACTAGAAGTACTACTTTCAAAAATATCTTTCTCTCATACCTGTATTCACTGTGCCTATTTTTCTTTTCATAACTAAATTCTTGTTCATCTTCACTGCTACTAAACCCATGATAATGTCTTGCATTGTGACCAAGGTTACCACAAACAAAACATTCTTCTTCTATGTCCACCATAGTTTCCTCTTTCTCTCCATTTATTGGAGCATCTTCCTTTTCTTTCATAGCCATGTGTGTTCCTTCCTTCTTAGGAGGGTGTGGTCTCTTGGTTCTTCTTTTGCCTTTCTTGGCCATGTGTGTTCTTGTAGGATATTCCTTCAAGTTGTTAAGCTTTCTTGAAGGAACCTACTCTAATACCAATTGAAGAACTCAAGCTTATACTAAAATGGGGGGGTGAACAATATAAGATAACTTTTACTTTTCTTTCTCAATCAACATTATCCAATGTTATCAATTGCAATAACTTTCCAAACCAATATCATCAATAGCAGTAGCAAAGTAATGCATAAATTATCACACACATGAGACACATATTCAACATGGCTCACCCAATATGGGTTATGTCCACGAAGAAAATATTTCTTTTAAACTTTATCAACAAATCTCTTGGGAACCAATTCCCTTTTACAATATTTATGGACCTCTATCCAAAGGAGACCTCAATCCCCTATGTTTAAGTTCATGGACCTCTATCCATAGGAGAACTTTGTCCCCATTACTCTGGTTTGTGGACCTCTATTCACAGGAGACCTCTATCCCCATAATTTTGGTTTATGGACCTCTATCTACAGGAGACATCTATTCCCCTTATTTTGGTTTATGGACCTCTATCCACATGAGATAATTATCCCCACTACTCTGTTTTATGGAACTCTATCCATAGGAGACCTCCATATCCACTACTCTGGTTTGTGGACTTATATCCATAGGAGACACCAATATCATTTGCTTTGGTCTACTCCAAAGCTTACTCTCAACTCTGCTCGCAAGCCTACTCAAATCTGCTCCAAACCTTCTCACAAGCCCTGCTCTCTACTCTACTCAAGTTTGCTTCAAGCCTTCACACTAGGCTTGCTCAAATATGCTCCACACCCTACACAACACTACTTAAAATCCTTCTCAAATATTATCCAAGACTACACACAAGGCTTACTTAAATCTTCTCTAAGCCTGCACACAAGGCTTTCTTAAATTTTCTCACCAAACCTGCTCAATATGCTCATAGATATTGCTCAAAATATATACTCAAATATGCTCATAACACATGCTCAAATTGGCTCATAAAACATACCCAAATCTACTCATAACACATACTCAAATCTGATCATAACACATACTCAAATCTGCTTCAATCTTGCTCACAAAAACTGCTCAAACATTCCCAATTCTTGCATACAAACAATTTCATATATCATTCTCAAAAGTGTTTTCCTTGACTAAAGTAGTTTAGACATATTCTACCCAAAAAAAATTAACCTCTTGAACATATAGAGAATGATATGTACTATTAAATGCCTAATATATTCTTCACATTCACGTCTTGCATTTATTTCATTATAACGGTAGCTCTAGTCTAGCAATTTGATAATTGACCTTCTTATGTATTTCCCACAATCAAAACTGATGCACACACTTGCTTCACAAATCTAATTTCTAACACTTGCACATTCACTTCCAATGTCACTCAAACCAATGCCCAAATGCTTCACAAATCCATTTAACAATGATGCACAAATTTATTCTCAAACCCTAGCACAAGTGTTTTCAATTTCTTTCAAAGATAAAGCACAACTTGTTCTCAAACCCAAGCACATATATTTCTACGACACTCATAAAATAAATCCTTTTATCTCCACATCATATAACAACACAAGTATTATTTCAAAACAAAAATACCTTGAGGAGTTAAAACGTCATACCTCACAAAGTTGCCTTGAAGAAGATGTGCCCTTAAAAACCTATCTCAAAATAATTTCCTTTATTTGCAACTTCAAAATGGGGTTAGCAAATCTTCTTTTACCCTAATATCATTTCTCAAAATATGTGCATAAGAATGCTCAAGAATAATGCTCTATAACTTTCCTTTTAGTCTTACAAAATAGAGCTTGTAATAAAGACTAAAACATCAAATCTCTATTTTCTAATATGTGTCAAAATACAAAGAACCATGAACATAGATACACCTTATATCTCCTTTATTTAAGTGAAAACCAACCTTATAAATCTTTCACTCAATGTGCAAAAGTTATTTTCAAATAATCATAAAATACTTTATATCTTCTTCAAAAATAATTCTCTCACACTTTATATAAAATATAAATTTTCAAGCAAGTCTAATATACCTTATAACTCCCTCTTTAAACATGTAACCTTAACCCTTTTTCACACTAAACAAATAAAAATTTTAAACTCTCAAAAAACCATAAAATTTCCACTTTAAATTCAATGCAGAAAATAATTGTAGGCCCAAAATGGCCACATACTTAGTAAAATTTTGTATAATTTTGACTAAGTCATAAATTTATCATTCCGCTCCGGAATCAGGTTGATAATATGAGTCCGCTTGATAGTTATTAAATTTTGAAATATTTGAAGCGATTACGGGTAACTGCATTCCCTATAGGGAATGACAATAGGTCTCAAATCCACAAAAGTCTTTGAGAGATGATGATGTCAGCAACAAAAAAGTGTGGAATAGCCTCCTTGTGTATCCTATTCTGGAAAAGTATTTTGTTTCCCACTCCGGAGTGGCGCTATCTTCAAATCCACAAAAGTCTCAAGGAAATGATGACATCAGCGGTGGAAAAGTGCGAAATGGCGATCCAAGGAATGGACAAGTATTTTATTTCTAGAATGAAGATAAAGTAGAATGATTGAATAACAATGAGGCAAAAGATAAAATCCTAGAGTGGATTCAAGGTTCAAATACTCCGGATATGGATTGGAGATTCTACTACTAAGAAAGACAATGTCATAAGCAGAATGGTAGTTAGCTTGTGTCGGATTGAATCTGAATCGTGCGATTAAAAATATCGACAGTGGAGGTTAGTCTTCTAAGTTTGGGTTGTTTAAAAGATGTTTCTACATTAGAACTATAACAATCAGTCGAAATATGAAGCATCGAATATTTCCAAGAGGATCAGACTAGATGCAATTATAGATCGACGGTGGTAATCTATTCCCAATAAGGATCGACAGGAACGTATGATCTAGAATGTTCTGAACTATAGTTCTACTGAGTGACTAAGAAAGTTGCAGAGGCCCCGTCCCACCATGGTGGATGCCCTTCTAGCAAAAATATTGGAGAATGAACCTATGATCTAATTATAGCTAAGCTCTTTTTTGAGCCTTTGTAACAATATTTGATGTATTATTTCTTGATTTGTAATATGGAAAACTATAAGTAGAGGTCGAACCCTCATTTTGAAGGGTTGGCTCTAGCATGTTTGCATGTGCCATTGTGAATATTCCTGAAGAGCTGAATGAAAGGAGCAATACATTGATATTTGCCTCAAGTTCCCATTCTCTTGCTTGATGTCAGAGGTTCAAATTTCATAGTTGTATTTTTTTAAATACTTAGATGGTTAGTTTGTGCCTATTTTGGATTACTAGTTTTTGTGATTAATTGAAATCTGCTTTGAATTCATTCTATGTTATTTGAAAGTATATTTATGTAATATCTAAGTGTTTGGTCAATTCTATTATTTGGATTATCATTCCCTAGGTATTGAAATTGCTTGCTTTAACATTTCTTTGTTATGCTTCAAATATATGAAACAATCTATTATGAGATAATTTTTTATTTGAGTGTATGTCCTTAATCTAGTTTTTGGGAGCTTTTTACGATTGTGCAATGTTTTTAACCTATCCGTCCATTGTTATCTACATCTCTCTAACCCTAACCTTCTCTTACCCTAAACTCCAAACCCTAAGTGAGCATAATTGTGACAACAACCTACTAAGTTGGCAAGGAACCAACCTACTCTAAAGGTTGGATCAGAAACTCCTATTTTTGTCCATCCAATGTTGAGTGTTGAGTTGCAGCTCTCGGGTGCAAGCCTAGATAGAATATAGGAAGATATATAGCTACAGTACTAAGTGAAAACTTGGTGTAATTTAATGCCCAATAGTTTTCGGCACGCTTGATGGGACCAATTCACAAGGAACACAAAACCCATCAAAAGAGTTATTATTATCTCAACCTGAAGGAATCAAGATTAGGTGAATTGTCTTGACCTTGTAAGCGGAGAAAAGAAAATTCACTTGGTGACTCCCTAGTCAAAAGACCCTAAAAAAGTATCGTAGACCGGTACCATTTCATGTATAGCAGGTCTTTCAAGAGGAAAAACCCTAATTCTTTCTTTCATTGTGAGTTACCTCAAAGAGGGACTGTTGTTATCAAAAGTTTAGATAAATATTTTATTTAATAAGAAGAGCTTATGGAAGAAAACCCAATAGTTCTACCAAGAAGACCTATAGCCAAAAACATGGCACATAATGTGGCTCCTAATCAGCCACTTCATAAGTACCCTAACTAGGATTCAACTGGGCCCCTTAGATTAGCACAAATGGATGTCATTCCTTAGGTTGTATCTAAGGAAACCCCCACATATGATGGATTTGGGAAAACAAATTATGAGCATTGCCAAGATATCCGTAATCTGGCAGTAATCCACAACATAAAAGAAGAAAATATTATTGTCAAAATTCTAGCCCTATCCTTTCATGGAAATATATTGCATTGGTTCAAAACTCTAGAAGATAATTCTATCACTTCATGGCAATATTTGGCTAAGCCATTCATAGAATAATTTAATGAATCTACTAATCCTTTTTCCCTACTAAATTAGTTTACAGCCATGCAAAAAACCTAGCAAGAAACCGTCTCAAACTTCAATTTGAGATTTAGCAAAACATGGAAGATAATTCCCCCTACTGCTAGACCAGTTGCATGTTTGGCTTATATGTATTATATACATGCCTTGGGATCAGAACTAGGTCTGTAGACACAACAATCTAAAGTAGAAACCTTTCCCTGAGTTTATAATGCAATCGTCTATGCTGAAAATATCTTAATCAATGTAGGAAGGATTCCCCCAAAAATAGTGTTACCCTATAACTTAGAAACAAATAGTGGCTATGAACAATCTACAAAGTCCTCCTACATGGACCCTCTTGCTTTACCATCCCCATATTTACAAATGAATCTGATTCCTTGGTCTAAAATGGTAGCCTCTTCACCTCCTTTTCCTCCCCTTCCATTCCAACCTTCTCAATAATTGTCTACTATTCTAGATATACAAAATACCATGAAAATTTTGAGAAATAGAATGAATTCAATGGAAAAAAGAGATCAAGAAAGGTCACAACAGAGGAGATTCTCATATGTGAATAAATATCAAAGTCCTGGTCCTAGTAATAGTATCAGGGTTAGGGTGAATGCAGCATATGAGGAGTTGGAATGTTCTGCAGATACCACTCTTGCAAATATTTGGTGTTTGGTATGTAATGACCCCCATGATTCACAATCTTGTGTGATGTATCACCACCATGTTCAACAAGCTATGGATCAAGCTGAAAGAAATCAAAAAGGGAGGGTTAATATGTTATGGCACCCTGATCAGATCATGGTCGAAAAAGAGTTGGATGAAGAAAGTCCAATTGTTGTGATGACAAGATCTAGAAATAAATCTTTACAAGTAGACCCCCAGAATATGGGACAATTTTAGGTTCCTTCTCAAAATAAAGTTGACTCCCCCTCAAAGGAATGACACTTTTCCTATTCCTCAAGCTAGAGAAAATGAGAAGACAGATAGTCTCCCTAAAAATATCGAAAGAGAAATAGAAGGAGATAGAATGAGATCCAAGGGTGAGGATAAAGAAAGGCTCAGGTTCCCCTCTATAACCAAAAGACAAATATTAGAGGTAACCCAAAAATACAAAAGGAAATATGGTGAGCCAGATAGAGGCTTGGAAATACTATCCCTGACCAAGTCTGAGTATAACATTATTGAGGAGATGAAAATGATTCCATAAAAAACTATTCTATATGATACTCTTTTCTTTTTGGTCCAGATTGACCTGCTTAAAGCTTCCCTCAGCAAAAATCCCCAGAACAAACCAACCACCACCATCCTCAGTATACCACCAAAAAAGAAAGAAATGACACATGTTTTTTCTAAAAAACAAACCTCCCCCTTTCTACATATCCTTAAGAATGGAAGGATGGGTAGTCCGAAATTGTATGATTGATTCAAGAGCATCAACCATAGTTATGCCTAAGGTGGTATGTGAAGATATGGGTATGGAATATACCCGATCTTACATTGGAGGGTTGCAATTAGATGGAACACCTGTCAAAATGATTGGGGTTATTAAATATGTACCGATGAGGTTACATAGAGCTCTCGAGGTAACAGTGGTGCAAGAAATAGTGGTGGTGGACTTAGAACCTTATTTCAATTTATGCCTCTCAAGAGAATTTACTACAAAATTATGAGGATGTATGTACATGAATTATTCTAGCATGGTAATCCCTTTCAAAGGAAAAATAATAAGGATAACACCATAGAAACCAGTTGCTTATCATATTGAAAAAATTGAAGAGGATTTGTGCAATCTTAATCTTGTGGAGGAATTTGAGCTAGTGGAAAACATTGAAGAGCTAGACATTGAAGATGAGTTACCTTTCAAATAAGAGTATAGTCAATTTGGAACTAGTATGGGTACATACAATATTGTAATTGAACTAGAAAAGAAACTCCCTGCTATTTCTAATAAATACCTAAGAAACAAAGAAACATGGGTTATGCATTTTGATGGAACTAAATGTAGAAATGGTGCAGACGTTTGTGTGAATTTGCAGTCTGAAGGGATAAAGAATTTTTCTTATAGACTGACCTGGTCATGTACCAAAAATATCGTAGAATATGAAGCTTTGTGCCTCGGATGATGCAAGAAAAATGTATAGGCATCAAGATTTTGAACATATATGGTGATTCTGAGCTAATAGTCCATTAGGTAAGGAATAAGTGCAGTCATAAGCACCATTACTTGAAAGCTTACACAAATAGGGTATGGGATCTAATGGATTCATTTGATGCCCTAAATCTAAGTTTTTTACCTAGAGAAGATAATCACCTAGCAAATTATTTGGAAACAAAAGGGGATAATTTCAATCCTCCTATATATTTTGGAACTAAGAAGACCAAAGACATTAAAATGGTTTTCAGAACTACAGTGCCAAACAAGCAAATATTCTGGCAGGTTTTTGAAAGTGATGAACAAATTTTGGATTTCATGATAAGAGAAGCATGCTTCTCAACTATCCAAGAGGAAGACTTGGAAGAAATAGATCAACAAGACTTTATCCAACTAAGAAACAATCATATCCCAAGGGGATTGGTCACCCTTGAAACTCTATTTGATAATGAATACAAAAAGAAGGTTGGAGCTATGAAGGTCGATAAAAAGTTCTATAAAGAAGTAGAGGTCAGAGTAGGAAAGAAGGTCAATGTTGGTATCTTTTGAGTGTTAATTTTTCATATTACAAATAATAACACGCAACTTAGAGTCTCGAACGAAAGACTCTTTCTTGCAAAGAAATAATTTATTTTATTTTCCTTCCTTTTATTATTTCTCCAAGTTTCTTTGTGAAATAGCTTTTACGTATATAAAACGAATTTCAATTTAATACATGCAACTGATATATCCCAGAATAACTCAAATCCTGCAGATAGTTGTTAACAAGGGGCCTTTGTTGATTCTCAATGAACTTTATAATCTTGACTTGTTTGATTAATCAAAAATAAACAAAACTCCTTTTGATGTTCTAATATTCACAATTTATTCTAAGGTTAACCTGTTCGTTTTATCTCCATTCAATAGTTCTGTTATTTCAGTGTTAGTCTCTGACATGAAATTAAGCATATCAAGGAATAAAGCAAACCGTTATTTTGAATCAGCTAGAAAATAATGAAGGATATTAAAATGGTTCATGATCTCCTCCCTGCAAAATCCCAAGTTAAGAGATGAAATCCTCAAAACAACCCAATCGATCAGATCTGTACTAACACACAATCTAATCAGATCAGATGCAAGACTCTAAGGAAAAGAATATAACTGCATCATTCTACCATTCACCTATCGTAACCCATCCCATGGCGTAAATGAAATAGATACAAGACAAAATGATGCAACGGAAAGATTGACAATAAAACAATAGTTTTGGCTTCGATCTCCTTTTGATTTTACACACAAAAGTCGTGTTACCAAAGAAAAATCCTTTATTTCAATAAGTAATGCTTTTTTTTATAGTCTCCAGCCCCCGTATCCATCTACATTTCTGCTATTTAACCTTTCTGTCGCGCGTTCTCGGCTGCTCCATGATGCTTCATTTCGACTCCCGAGACCCTTCGCTTCAATTCCTGCCCTTTGGTATTCTAACCTTTGCGTGCAATCGTAATGCTCGATCTGCGGCCAGTAACTGTTGTTATGAAACGTTACTCTGGTTCTGTCATTTCTGCCATGTGTCCTGCGTCTCTTGCACCTTTCGTAATGCTTTCCCATGAAAATCCCGACAGAATTTGCATTTGGCCTCTTTCGTTTCCTAGCCACAATAACGTGACATGTTCTTGGTCCGTACGCCCGCAGTAGCTCGTTGTAGCGATATCGCTACCGACTTTGCTTTGCCTTCTTTTTAAAAAAGTGGTAGCGATATCGCTACCACTTTGGTTCCGAGCCTTCTCAAAAAGGGTAGGACCACCACTGAGCCCATGAAGTGGTAGCGATACCACCAGCGAGCCTAGAAGTGGTAGCGATATCGCTACCACTTTGGTCCCGAGCCTCCTGAAGTGGTAGCGATCGCTACCACTTTGGTCTCGAGCCTCACGAAGTGGTAGCGATTCGCTACCACTTTTTCTTTAAGCCCTTATTTTTTCGAAGTGGTAGCGATTCGCTACCACTTTCATAAAGAGACCACCTTTCGCAAAGTGGTAGCGATTCGCTACCACTTTCAACCTTGTGCTTCCTCTCGGCAACTCGTAGCGTGGAGCCGCTTTCAACCCTTTCAACACTAGGCATTTTCTTCTCTCTCATAGCCCGGTCTTGAGCTCCCAAACCAAAAAAGTGGTCCCCACGGGTGTGTTGTGGATGAACCACAACAAATGGCACTCACAAAGCTCTTGAGCATTTAGTAAGACCCAAACTACCAAACACAAATGAAAACATGTTGCCCAAATCAAAAACAAGCCCAAAAAGAAGTACGATTTCACACAAGTAAGCCTGTGTCAAGATTCCTTCCTACATGAATTGCCAATTCCACACGGTTTGCAGAAGAAGCAAATGTGAAGATTCTACCACAAAGCCAGAAATGTAAGTCACCTTGTAGTATTATGCAAACATCAAGCTCGCCAAACCCCTAGATCCACTAGTGAACGTTCATTAATCCCAAGTTGGTATGAGTCCCTACTACCAACCCAGGCAAGTGGATGAACAGAACTGGAACGACTCCCAACCAACCGAGATAGTTTAACCCTATCCTACTATCGATAGAATCTACCTCACTGAGCAAAATACTAAACAAATCAGGAAGAAATGTCATCTAGTCTAACCCTCAGCAACTGGTCTTATTTTAGGCAAGACATGATGCCAGCACCTATCAACCCCATAATCCAAAACTACTCATCTGGACCTGGGATGACTACCCATCCCAAGAAATAGTACATCCCAAACCAGAAAGGAGAGATGGGAAAATTTATTTATTTTACGACCGGGGATGACACCCACCGTTAGGACAAAAGTACGACCTACAACCCAAGATTTAAATGTAAATGAAAATATTAATCTTGTTACAGACCTGGGATGACTACCCATCCGAGAGACAATGACGATCCTACAATCTAAGACACGAATGAAACATAGACGGGAACTACTCAACCAACCGAGAGAGAATTAGCCCTATCCACTACTCCATGTGGGTCCAATCAAAGCGGGGAATTAGATCCAACCAACAGAAAATACCCTACCTACTACCGATTTAGGCTTTAAGCCAGAAGTGGTCAAACCACTTTTAGGACGGCATAAAGATAGACAGAAACCATTTCCCCAACCTTTTCCTCCAAGTTAGGTTTTGACATGCTCAAGACCCTTAAGAGAAACGGCTTCCAGAACCAAGACCCAACCTAGATTACTGATTATGTTAAACAAACCAAGAGGATTCAACACCAAAGACACCTAAGAGCAACCACACCGTGAAAAGAAAGTGAGTGGAACATGATCATTATTCTGAATCAAAGAGTGTTTGTCTCAAACACTTTCATGCATCCAAGCTCAAATGACAATTAACGTTATTACAGTGGAGCTAAACAATCCAATGTTTCAATTCTCCCAATCTTAGGCAGTTTCAACATCTAGCTTTATTCCCCTTTTTTTAAAAGGCAAGAAAAAAACAAGGAACACCACCGCAAATGTCCAACCCCAAAAAAAAACCCAACATAATACAAGAACCCAAAAAAATAATACAACTAACATATCCGCACATCAAAAACTAAATACATGACACAAAACAGATATCCCAAAAACACAATATCAACCCAAAAAAAGATCACAACATTAATACAAAGCTTAGACATCAAAAACTAAATATAAAAGAACAAGAATTATATTACAAAATACAAAGCCCAACTACCTCAGCTGAATAAGCCAACAACCCAGATAGGTATCCAAATCCTCCACCAAGTTTTTAGTCTAAAACTATCCCTAGATCCCAAACGAGGACCAACCAAATAATCAAATTATCAGTTCCCCTTCTCAGTCTTGTCCCAAACAAACAAATAACCTGCCTTAGACCTTTTTCAAACCTCTTTTACAATCTGTAAAAAGCATAGCTCATCCCTCATCCAACCATTACTAGTCTAGACCAGTTTATCATAGTTCCAAATATCTTCAGAAGAAAAGAAAAATGATCGTCCTAACAGAGTAAGAGATTCCCACTAACCAAAACCAACAACTATCAGATCCCAAATCTATGAACTCCCAACACCTGAGAATAATAAGAACTTTACTCAACAACCCAAACAAACTCTAGAGAAAAACAACCATTTCACCATGAGTTAGCACCCAACTATACATTACAAAAATAAGACCACCCCAACACTTGTGGAAGCCAACAACAAATATTGTAACATCAAGATCAACAAAAAACCACCCACCAAATCCACCAACAAAGCAGAACTATCCTTCCTGACAAGTGCACCCACAGGCACCAAGTTGAGCCAATAAAACCTCAATGATGTTGCAAACCCAGCCCGTCCCAGTTACCAAAACTCTCATATCACCCCCCTTGCAACCAACGAAAAACCCCAGCCCTAACATCAACTAGAATACACAAATCAAGCTAGACATTCAAAATGACACCACCATTTAGTAAACACCACAAACCACTCCCCTACTACACACAAATTGACAAACAGATCCTCACATCCACTAACCCTCCCCACACTTCATCGATTAACCAATCAAATCCAAATTGAAACCCACTACCTTCCACCAACCCACACAGCAATCCGACAAGAAAGACCACGGACATGTATCCCAATTTAAACATTTTCTTGTCTAGGGTAATCCATCAGAGGACTCCAGAACAAGGATTCACGCCCCCAGTAAACACCAAGGTGACAACATGTAGTAAAAGTCAAATCGGCACCAAAACCGGGCAGAAACCACCGTATCAAAACCTCATCCTCATCTATCCAAACTACCCCCAGCATGTCATCAAAGTCTTTACCCAAAACATAAATTTGACAAATGTCTTTCAAAAACTCACCCCTTCTTGCTATTGGGACAGATTGTGGCTTCTATCTCTGGTCAAGGAAATTCCATCCTTAGTATTATCCCCAAAGTTTCTTACCGAAGTGCACTCTTTGGGTTAGGAATCCAGTCCCCCATCTTGAAACTTTCTAGTCCCCCTGGTCCTTCTTATAAAACAGAAGTCACCGAACAAAACCTTACCAAAAGCCCTTTAAAATCAAAGTCCAGCTCAGGAAGTGGCACCTCAAAGTCCAAGGCATTCTCCTATGCAAGGTGCCCCATTTGTCGTCCTCATCCTTCACAGGATGGATAAGACCTGATTAATCCCAATAACCATCCAAGAATGACATCTCTCCACCCGTTTACCTTGGAGTATTTCATCGATGGTGGTAACGGTAGTTGTCCTGGGATGCCTTTTGAGTTCTAAATCAAGCACAACCTATTTCTCCACCTTTTCCTCATAGGGCTAGGTTAGCAACCCCGAATGCCTAACAAGGTCTTCTTCCTTCACCTCTTCTCTACAAGGGTTCTATATGATTACCACCTTTGTCTTGCCAAGGTTGACTCGCTTTAGTGGAACGTCATTGCATTTTGTCATAGTTTTCAACCCTTATAACTCCAAGCATGCAACATGTATTCTTTAATGCATTTGCTAGGAATCCTTCTCCCTGGTACATCTTTCTATGATCCTCCGAGATTTCACTCCAATGTTAACCCAATCACTCCAGAGATGAACCCTTTACCTTTCTTGGTTTCATCCGATATCAAGTTTTTCTGGTATCTCACGCATCCCTTGTTTTTTATAGGAATTTATCTTCAACTACCTCACTCCCTTCCTTCATCTTTTCAATCCAAGTGACAATGAAATATACTATCAAAACTGATCAACATTCGATCGAGGACACGGACCAACTCTATAGAGAACTTCTTGCATTTCTTGGTCCACTAGCTCACATCACTAGAGTCACATTGCCCTTTGAGATCAGAAATGTTAGGCTCAAACTCATCTATTAACTCCACCCTAGTTCAAAGCCCGAGCCGTCTTTGCATATATTGTCCCCTCACTTGTTTACCACCAATCACCAAGGACTTTGTATATTTAATTTTCTTCAATGGCCACGTAGTCCAGTCAAAGCCTCATATCCCTATTGGTAACCAGTCCTGAATAGCTCCGTCCACCAGCAATCAACCCGTCCCCCTGTCGACCGATCCATCAAATCTTAAGTCCAAATGTCTGATGTCCTCAAAAGTTGTCCCAATCCCACGGGTATTCGAGTGCTTCTATGTCCAAAAGATGCTCCCAACCTCAATACCGATCTCGCGCGTTGTATCTATGATCATCTCTGAGTCGGTTCACCTCAACAATGTTGCCCCCCTCCAAGCACCACAGTGTGAAAGTCCACATAACCTTAGGTTCTACTCCAATCCCTCCCAAACCATCCACTGAGGAATATCGAGCACCAATATGTCTATCGCGTTGAACTCGTTCAATGACTTGTATGCACATCACCCCTCCACCCTCCAGGTTGACCGTCAACCCACCACCTACTCCAGAAGGTTTTTAAGTCCCAACTTAGATTTCAAGGACAGATAGTAGCGAGGCCCCAGTCTATTAACAAGTGCAAGTTACCCAACAGTTCCAAGGAGTATACTCATTTTTTGTACAACCACTGGGACCACTTTAGCTTCAGCTGATGGATTTACCTTTGTTAACTCACTCTTGGCCTAATAACGGGCCATTCAACATCGATACATGGCCCTATTCTTCTTCAATCTTCCACCAAACGACTGAGTTCGTCAGTTTGCACACAGACCGACCCGATGGAGGGGGATTGACATCTCCTTAGGGTTAGAGGAGTATGTTTTAGGGAGAAGTTTTGGGCTCTTAGAACCCTATGTATATTTGTGATTGCTTCCCAAACGTTTGTTTGCTGACTTCCAAAGCTTCTTCATCTTCGCCAAAAATTCTCGTCCTCCTCTTCTAGTTTCATGGAATTATGACCTCCTAGCATAGACTCCATCACGTGGCCTAGCGGGCAATAATTCACAAGTCCCGCATCTCCACTTAAGTCTACCGTTGGCAACGTATGGGTCCCGCCCTGTTAGCGTGTTATACATTCCTTTCCTCAGTTGTGAGTCGTAAGGCCCATGCCATCAACTTTTATGACATTCCCACTACTAACCCCCAACGTTTCTTCATATTTTCTATGGTTTCTTCGACCCTTGTGGTTGACACATCCACGTTGTTGCATTAGCCACCGCGTACAATGGCTTGGTTTGTAGGTGGATTCCATCCCTGATTCCCATTTTGAATGGCTTGAGTTTGGGTAGGTGATTCCATCCGATTCACACTGAATGGAGTGATTGTTGAGTCCAGCTGCGTGTAATGGCAAACCCACATGGTCAAATATGCCCATACCAACCCATGCAAACCCATCGAGTATTTTGAATCAAACTCGTGTTTGAACGCATCGGACACAATGGCTAACTGGGTAGGTGTTTGAAGTTGTTCAACTGAACCTGGGCTACTCCCGTTCATCATGGCAATTGGTTGTATGGGCCATATTGTCCCATCCAAAATTGAGAAACTCACCTCGAGAGCATTGTTTCAAAGCCAAAGGAGGTTGTACCAGGTTCCTTCTAGTCAACAAAGATGTTAAAGGACTAAGGCTCAAGTACCAAGGCAATGGTCACCCAAGTGCGAGTCACACGTAATAGCTGAACTTTGTTGACCAAGGGTTCATTGGTTGTCTTTGCAAGTACGAAGAAATGTATGTCATGGAGGGATCTACTAACCAATTTACCTATGAACGTATTCTAGTCGCCCATGAAGTTATGGACCCAACCAAATTCAAACCATTCGTAGCAATTGGTCATACTAGAGGAAAACTCAAGCAACATCCTCAGAGTAACCCCCCTAAACATTAATCTATAGATTTGGACATGACTTCTTGTTGGACCATCAGAATGAGTAACCCTCAATGTTTCAGGCAAGTCGACCCCCAGAATACTAAAGGGAACTCGCACCAACCAGGGCATGTGGCCTTGTTGTTGGCCATGTTATTCAAAGGTGCAACCCTGGAACAATTGGAACCTGAACTAGCAGATACAACGGTGTACTATCCCACTGAACTAAGGTTCCCCACTAAGTACTTGGTCCAAAAAACCCTAACTCAAATCGTGTATTCAACCTAATGTTTGTTTTCTCTCCAGGGGAGAAGACTGGAAGAAGTCCCGGTAGACCAGTAGCAATGTACCGGGTGGGCCACTGGAAACTCTAGGACCTAAAAGATTCAACCGTAAAATGCGGTAAAAGAAAAGGTGGAAACAAAACACCCACGAAGTTAGAACAAACAAAAGAAAAACAGACCTCTAGCGAAAAGTGAGGTTAAGCAATTAAAAAAAAACAACTAACCAACGAAAGACCTTCGAAAGAAATATTACCCCTTAACCCAAGGAAGCACGATATAAAAAACAATAAAAGCAAAAAAAACCAAAAAAAAAAGGGGACAAAATAAACGAGTTAAAAAAAAAAAACAACAAATACATAAACCCATTCAAAACGAGGATGAAATTAAGCATACAGGATAAAACAAAACATTATGAAGAAAATAATGAGGATAAAAATGGAAACAAACAAGTAAGAGATGAAACCAAAAAACAACCGACGAGACTAAACAAGACGATGCAAGACTCTAAGGAAAGAATAAAGACACACCATCACCTATCGAACCACCCATGGCAAAACAAATAATACAAGAAAAATGAAAGAAAATAGAAAAAAAAGGCACCTATAAAAAAACGAAAAGAAAACCTACAAAAGAAGCAGACCATCACAGCAAACCCCGCCCAGACGCGACCCCGGACCCTCACTTCAACGCCGGACAACCGCAACGAACACGACGAGAAACACCATACCACGGCCCCCACCTTCAAACGACGAAACCGCGAAGCATGCCCCGCCAGAAAACGAACACAAACGAACAAACGCAAATCTGGCCAACGCCAAGCTCGAGCAACACGCCTTTAAAAAGAAACCACACCAGCCAAAAAGCAACGCACCACGTCAGCCCCAAAGGAGCAACGACCACGGTCCGAGCCCCCAAAGGGAGCGAACACACACGGACAGCCGCACACAGCCCACACCCTCAAGCCCCCAAAGGAGCCGCACACCTCAGCCCCGACAAGGAGCACACCACCCGAGCCCCGCAGAGGAGCACCACCACCAACCCCCCCAACGTAATGGAGAGAAGGACACAGCGATGGGACATGCGACGCACCCCAACACCTTCTTCTCTTCTTCATTTTTAGCACGGGCGAATCTTCCCTAAAACCTACAAAAACAAAGGTGGGTCCCCACTTCTGGGGTGTGTTGTGGATGAACCACAATAGTATCTAATGTTCACCTAAAGAAGTAGAAGAGATTAAAGCTCTATGCTTAAAATACCAAGACATTGTGGCTTGGTCATATGAAGACCTTAAGGTGTATGATAAAAGGATTATCTAGCATACTATCAACTTGGAACCCGATGCTAAACCATTTTGACAAAAATAGAGGCTTCATAATCCAAGGATAGAAGCCATTATGAGGGAAGAAATCTTAAAGCTATTGAATGCTAGGATAATATATCTAATAAAACATTCCACTTGGGTGGCCAATTTGGTACCCGTAAGAAATAAAAATGGGGATATACGCTTATGTGTAGATTTTAGAAATATGAATCAAGCATGTCTCAAAGATCACTATCCTCTACCTTATATTGACCAGATCTTATAGGTAGTAGCTAGAGAAAAAATATTCTCACTTTTGGATGGTTACTATGGATAGAATCATATTTGGGTAAAATATCAAGACCAATACAAGACATCATTTACTACAAAATGGGGTACATTTGCCTATCATAGAATGCCCTTTGGGTTGTCCAATGTTGGAGCTACATTTTAGAGGGACATGGACTATGCCTTTGGTACACTTATAAATAAAGTTATTCTAGTTTACCTGGATGACATGACGGTATTTTCTCATGATAAAAAAGATCATCTATCTCATTTGGAACAAGTTTTTCAAAAATGCATAGAATTTGGTATCTCACTTAATCCTAAGAAGTCATTCTTTGTAGTACATGAGGGAAAACTATTAGGTCATGTGGTCTCAAAGGAAGGTATGGCCATAGATCTAGAAATAATTGGAGCAATTCTAGTTATTCCTTTGCCTACTAATCAAAAGACCTTGCAGTATTTATTAGGTCAAATCAATTTTGTCAAGAAATTCATTTCTAATTTTGCATAAAAAGTGAGGCCTATATCTGAACTACTCAAGAAAAAGATAGATTTCAAGTGGATTGAGGTTAGGAAGTAAGCTTTCAAGGTCATAAATCAATCCATTACAACAGCCCCAGTATTGATAAATCTTGGTTTCACTAAGGATTTTATCCTCTATTCTTATGAAGCTAAAGAAAGTTATGCCTCGGTACTCACCCAAAAAGATAGTCAAGGGGATGAGCATCCTGTGTTATTTTGGAGTTATACTCTACATGATTATCAGGTAAAATACAACTTTATGGAGAGACAAGTGTTTGTTGTAATGAAGTCACTAAAGAATTTTAGACAATATCTAGTACAGAGCAAAACCCTGGTATATGTGGTTCATCCAGATGTAAGGAGTTTTATTTTACAAGGTGAATTGGGAGATAAAAGGGTTGGTTGGATTACTAAGATCCAGGAATATGATGTAGATATACATCCCACCAAATGGGTAAGAGGTAGAGCCTTGTGCCAAGGATTGACAAATGCTTCAACATTGGCCGAAATAACAACTTATCATATGATAGAAGAGTATCAGATAGAGATTATTCACACTCCGAATTCTAATTGGATTGAGTAAATTACGAGGTATTTCCAAACCAGGATCTACCCACCTGATCCAAATTCTTCTCAAATAAAGAGGTATAGACTTCATGCTCTAAAATATGTATTACTGCCTAAAGGATTGTTCAAAAAAAACTTGGATGGTATTCTCCTAAAATGTTTGAAGGAGGACCAAAAAAAAAAGAGTCATTGAATAATTTCATGGAGGCTCAGCAGGAGGTCATAGATCCAAAAGAAATACAACTTTGAAGATAATAAGAGTAGGATATTATTGGCCTACCATATTCAATGATGCTTTTAAAATTACCTAGGCTTGTGATAAGTTTCAGAGGTACGTTGGAAGAACAATAAATGTTGCCTCTCCCTTGAAGCCTATTCAAGTCGAAGAGCCTTTCCAACAATGGGGATTAGATTTTATAGGAGTTATAAATCCTAATTCTTCATCAGAGCACAAGTTTATCTTGATAGCTATAGATTATCTTACTAGATGGGTAGAGGCTATTCCTACAAAGAAGGCGGACCAGGAAGTTGTGATCAACTTTGTGGAGAGTTTGATTTCCACATTTGGAGTTCTAGAAGCTATGGTGAGTGATAATGGCCCTACTTTCATAGGAGCTAAGTACATTGAGTTTTCCAACAAGTATGGCATCACCCTTAAAAATACTTCAAACTATTATCCACAAGGTAATGGAATTGTCGAATCTACCAATAAAAACCTATTAAGGATTTTGAAAAAATATTTGGAAGGTAAAAAAAGGAGTTGGCATCTGTTGCTCAATAATGTTCTATGGGTAGATAGGATCACTATTAAAAAGTCCATAAAAACTTCGCCTTATGCACTAGAATACGGAAAATATGTGGTATTGCCAATTCACTTAGAAATCCCAACACTTAAGCTTGTCAGTATAGAAGAAGAATTAGAGGATGATCCAGTTAAAACCATATTGACACACTTGCTACGATTGGAAGAGAGCAGGACTCAGGCATATGATCATTTTCAAAAGCACTCATCGGACATTAAATCATGGTTTGATAAAAATGCCAGGTTCAAGAAACTTCGGGTTGGAGATTCAGTTCTCAGGTAGAATGTTGACAAGGCAAAACTAGGTAAACATGAAAAATTTGATTCCTTTTGGGATGGTCCTTTTGAAATTGTGGAAGCTAAAGAGTCTAATGTATTTTAGTTGAAGGACCTAGAAGGAAACATACAACCAATTCCGGTGAATGGTTTCCACCTTAAGATTTACTATATGTAAGAAATAAGCTCATTGTAACATATGTATATACATTGTACAAATATTTCGCCCTCCTTTCTGCACTTTATATTTCATTTTCTTCTTGCACTTTATAATTAGTTCTTTTTTTCAAATAGATGCTAAAAAAAAAAATTGCAAGAAATGACTAAGTATTGGCCAAATTCATGGCAATTTTCTATTCCGCACATTGTGCTATGCAAAACTCCCTGGAGTGGCATTCCACCCTCAAGACCGCATGGTTAAATCCGGATTGGCAATTCCACATAGTGGTCTATCTTTTTCTATCCCGCATAAGGAAGGACATGAATGGCGCTAATCTAGGAGCTGCTCAAAGCTGGAGATAGCTAAAGTGAAATCAGGGTAAAGCGACACGCATGTAGGCTTAGTGGACTTGAAAAGATCTTAAAGACGTCAGAGTAGAATTAGGCCAAAGCCAAACAAGTTTCAATTGTACATGTGGAGGCTAAAGATTGCTCATGCATTCAATTCTAACGAACTTGCACATGAGCCAAAGAATAGCCAAAGGGATGTGATGAGTTGGCGACGCAATTTCAAAATTCGACCAATAAGGAAATAAGACGTCACTTTTGAGCCACCAAAGAAATAATGGAAAGGGTGGTGAAGTGTGCCAAAAATATATCGTGCAGCAGCTACATTTATGGCCGATGATACGTGAGTTCCAGAACTTAAAAGTGACGAAGTTATGCGCATGATTCATTTCACAATCACAAGACTACAAAGAAGCTTAGCAGTGTTCTAAATTTCTCCCCACTTTTTCCAGTGTGCAAAGTCCTACTGCTGCAAAATGGCTCCTAATAAATCACCCATAGAGACTTTAGAAGACGTTCTAGAATTTGAAACTCTGGACGATAGGATGTCGGTACCGTACCTTGATAAAGTTGAGGTTGTAGCGGATACGGTGATGACCATTACTAAAAGGATGATAATAAGGAGTGTGAATGATAGATACAAAAATAATTTTGCTCTATCTATGGAAGGTAGATGCTCCATCCTTTCTTATTTATCCTTTTACATTTGTGATTACGTCCACCCATGTCCTGAGTTGATAGCTGCAATAGTCAAATTCTATGACCCACTAGCCAAAGCAGTTAAAACCAGTGAGGGAGAGACCCTTTTTAGCATCACTACCTCTTTTTATCATGAGATTTTTGCCTTAGGGTCTGACCCGCCAATACCACCAAAACCCTTCATAATTGTTGAACAAAATGGATTTTATTCCACTAAGAAACAGGTAAATGATGACGAGTCATTTAGAAATTGGGTTTATAAACAGTTGAATACCGAACCCCAAGAAGAGTAGCCTGAGGTCTCCATTTCTATTAATAAATTTGTAACCCCCATTCTATTCTCTATGTTGGCCTGCATGGAGGGTTTGGACTCTAATGAAGAGGTTCATGGTTGGAAAATTATCGCTGCATATTGTATCTCTAATGAAAGGATATACAAAAAGAAGGCAAAAAAGAGAGGGATAAGGGTTATTTATTTTTACTGGCCAATGTTTCTCACCCAAATAATACATGAACAGTTAGTAAGCTTGAAGAGGGGCTCTAGCGCTCCTAGTTTTAGGCATTGCTCAAGCTTGGTATGGATGTTTTATGCCACTATGAAAGATAGAATGTCATGGATTCCAGTCAAAGATAAAATTGATAAAGGAGAACCTATGCTAGTCTACTATTGGATAAATCATTTAAGAAGCAGTGAGTCTCACTATAGGTTCAATTTGAAATTTCTTGGACTTGCCCTCAAAATAATGTATGGGAATTTCCCCAGATTACCACCCCTGGCCAAAGATATTTTGAGGAATAAAGATGCATAGGAAGGGGACTAGTATCTGTTAACTGAGGGAATAGTTATCATATTATATGGTTTCATGGGTAAACCTTTTCTTTTGCCCCACTTTGTCATGGAGAGACTCTTTGCCTTAGAATATTTGAGGCAAGCAGAATACATTGACTCAAAATATGGTTCAGGGAGAAAAAGGAAATCTTTGCTTTCCCACCGCACTTTGAGTGATATCACCATTACTAAAAAGGGGTAAAGTCAGTAAATTGACCGATACCTGGATGGGTTAGGTCTATTTTATATCTCGTAGAAGTGGAGTTATGATCCTGATGATATTTTCACTACAAAAAATAAAATCCTGAATGGATATAAGGCCTACAAATTTGAGAAAAGGCCCAGGGCTCATTTTGAATAGGGAAGAAACAATGATGAGACTACTCTGTTAGAATGGAATATTTCCAAGATGGATCAGTTACCTCCATGGTTGTATTTTTATGAGCAAATTGAATATTTTTATCCCAACCACTAGCCCAATCATTAGATTACTGAAGAGATGATTGACAAAATTAAAGTCGAAACTACAAAGAAAAGCAAGCCCTCATCCAAGTCAAAGTCGGCAAAGAAAAAAGACATGCCATCTAAGAAGGAAGTTTTAGAAGAAGTAGAAGAGGAGGATTTCAAGGGACCATGGGAGGATGCCAAGATCATGGATTGGTGGCGTATGAGAGTTAAAATTGGAAAATTTGAATCTAAATTTGGGATAAAATTTGATAAAGAGTTTTCAAAAAGATATGATGAAAATATTGATACTTGGGAACTAAAGGATGTAAGGCACATTGTATTGATGGTTTAAAAACCCCAAGGTGATTCTGAATCTCTCCAACCTTCTATAGATCAAAGTACTTCTTTAACAAACACTGAAGCATTGAGGACTTTTAGTCCTACTTCTGAGCAGGTGGATATATTCCCTAAAGGAGCTAGGATGATGAGAAAAATGAGATGTTCTAAAGAAAAGGTTGTTAGTGCCTAGTTATTGAATTAAAATCTAGGCCTAAATTTTTAGCTCTAGGAGCACAGCCTCAGGACAAAGTTGTTGATCATAAAAGGAAGGGTAAGAGCATTGGAATCAAGCCACTTTCTTTTACTCCTACGATGTCAGCAAAGCCACAATCCATTACTGAGCAATATTTACCTTTCGAAGGAGTGCAAGGAGAATTATCAGAAGAAAATTCTAAAGATGAGATGGATGCTTTCTATTAGTTCTTAAAAGGGCTAAGAGAACTCCGGATACATAAGGGAGAGAACTTTCCAAAATGTAGAAGATGAGCATGGAGGAAATTGCGAAAGAGGTATCTGCTTTTAATACAGAAGGGTTGGTTGAAGAAGAACAATAATTTGAAATAGAAGCTGAGCAAGAACACCCTACATCTATAGGCAAAGGTATGGTTTCTAATCCCTCTTCTCCTTCTCATCTCCAGGAATCCCCAAAAGGATTTCCCTCCCTTTCTGGTCAAGAAAATGTGGTGAATTTGCCTCCTTCACCTCATAGTCCTCCCCTCATCCCATCAGTAGCTATGGAGGCATCAATCAGTTCTGCTATATCATAGCCTCCTTCAAACCCACCTTCCACTTCTGAGGCATCCACTTCAGTATCCACCATCATTGCACCCTCGTATCTTTTACCATCATCAATGGGACAATGCAGTCCAAGTTTATTTATCCCATCTGTTATCAGTTTTGTCCCTATTTCCTTGAATTTACTTTTATAAACAACAATAATAGTTATAGAATCTACCATTGTAACAGAGGCTGATGTCAATGTGTCTCCACCCCCACCAACAACAAGTCAATCTACCCTCATGTTTTTGATGCTATTATATCTGTTGGCTACTGATATTTCAAAGTCTATTGTTGTATCCAAAGAGTAGGCAGCTGCTCATAGCATAAATGATTACTGGGCAAAGAAGCTTACCAAGCCTTCTAGCCAAATGGCTATGACAAGAAAAATTATGTATGTTAATCCCATCACTAGGCAAAGGGTTTCAAGGTCTTTGATTCCGCATGTGAGCAAGCCTAAAAATGAGATGACTACCCAGGATTATAGAGTGGAAGAAATCATAGAAGATATTGACAAGCTTCCTCCTAAATATGAGTTAGGAATGGCCAAGGCTCACTTGGATACCTTTTATGTTAAGATTGATATAGCAAAAGATAAGGTAGAAAAGTTGAAACAATAGGTTGAAAAGCTTAAGAAGAGCCTCCATGATCAAAAAGAAGTAGATAAGGTTCTTAGGGAAGATGATAAGAGTTGGTAGGAAATATTTTAGAAGGCTAATGAGTTGAAAAATCAGCTAGAAGATCAAAAGAAGCTGAATGAGGATCAAGCAAAAGAGATTCAAAGTTTGAAACATCAGCTTCAGATTGAGAAGGCTAAGTCCTCAGGTTTTTCCAAAGATAATTTGAAGAAGATAAATCAAGAGTTATTTTTTGAATTTCAAGAAAAATGTTCAGGTCTTCAACTCATAATTGACTACCTGAAGGATGTCAGACAATTACTATCTACCATTTAGAAGGATTTAGATCAAATCACTGGAGAGTTACAGCCTATGGTGATTTCAAAAGAACAAATGTACAGGTTGGTTGGTAGTAGGCTTAGTGATGTTGCTAAACCAATTTCTAATAAATAATGGAATCTAGTCAGGGTAGCCTCCAAAATAGTGGTGGCAAGGATTTCAGAGAGCCCGAATTTTGTTTGATAGGGTTGACAGGGGAATTAAAGATATTATTGACCCGGGGGGAAGAGAGACCAAGCCCCCCAAAAAAAAAAGGGGGGGGGGGGCCAAGGGGCCCAAATATTGATTTAAATGAGGAGATGGTTCATATTGGTTTCAAAGGGCTCTAGAAGGAGGATCATAGCTTGCTTCCTATGGAAGAAGCCCAACAAATCATCAAAGAGAATCTATAGGATGAATCTGAAATTGATTGATTAACCATTTCCCAAGCCGAAGCAATTATGCAACCGCCAAGACTCATGAAACCGATGATTGAAGCTAATATGAGTGGAGTACAAATTTACGCAGCAAAACCCTCCGACAAGCGGAAGGCCTCAATCTTGAAACAAGGTCGGGGGGATACCGAAGAGACAAGGAACGCCGGAGAGGAGAAAGTCAAAAAAAAAAAAGAAACAGCCAAGGGGCTCATGCTTAAACCATTATTTTTTTTTGTATATATGCATAAGTTTTGTATTCATATACATCAGTTTTGTATTTTTGTTTTTACTCTGACAGTTGTCAGAAATAAGCAATAAAGGCATGAGGCCTACAATGCAACATTTTTGTGTGAAGAAATTTTTTGAAAGGAAGCCTTATAAAGGGGGATAGTTGTGTATATTTTTTGAAGGTAGTAGTAATACTGATATTATAGACATAGTCTCTAGTTGAACAAATGAGCTCTATGATGTTTTTGGCATAGTTTCGATATGAACCTCTACCCTCTAGGAAGAATTAAGTTTTTAGAGGGTAGGATTTGTATGTAAATCATTCCTTAAAACATGTATTCAAGAATAAGTACTATTTTGAATCCTAAGGCCCAATGTATATGACTCTGGATTCGATTGACTTTGCAAGCAAATCCACCCGAGAGGAACCAGAATGTAGACCCGAAATGGCCACATAGTTAGTAAAATTTTGTATAATTTTGATAAGTCATAAACTTGTCATTTCGCTCTGAAATTGGGTTGATAATATGAGTTCGCTCAATAGTTATTCAATTTTGAAATATTTGAAGCAATTTCGGATAACTGCATTCCGGGTCCAGAATGATGATAGGTCTCAAATCTACAAAAGTCTTTGAGAGATGATGATGTCAGTAGCAAAAAAGTGTGGAATAGCCTCCTTGCGTATCCGATTCTAAAAAAATCTTTTGTTTCCCTCTCCATAGTGGTGCTATCTTCAAATCCACAAAAGTCTTAAGGAAATGATGACATCAACGTTAGAAAATTGTGGAATGGTGATCCGGGGAATGGACAAGTATTTTCTTTCCAGAATGAAGATAAAGTAGAATGATTGAATAATAATGAGGCAAAATATAAAATCCTATAGCGGATTCAAGGTTCAGATACTTCGGATCCGGATTGGAGATTCTACTACTAAGAAAGACGATGTCATAAGTGGAATGGTAGTTAACTTGTGCCAAATTGAATCTGAAACCATGCGATTAAAAATATCAATGATGGAGGTTAGTCTTCTAATTTTGGGTTGTTTAAAAGATGTTTCTACATCAAAAATATAACAGTCGAGCGGAATATGAAGCGTCAAATATTTCTAAGAGGATCAAAGTAGATGCAGTTACAGATTGACGATGACAATCTATTCCCAAGAAGGATCAATGGGAACGTATGATCTGGAATGTTCTGAACTGTAGTTCTACTGAGCGACCAAGCAAGTTGCAGAGGCCCCATGTTGTCATGGTGAATGCCCTTCTAGCAGAATTCCCAAAGAACAAACCTATGAGCTAATTCCAACTAAGCTCTTTGTTGAGCTATTGTAACAAGATTTGATGTATTGTTTCTTGATTTGTAATATGAAAAACTATAAGTAGATGTCGAACCCTCATTTTGAAGGATCAACTCTAGCATGTTTTCCTATGCTATTGTAAATATTCCTGAAGATCTGAATGAAAGGAGAAATACATTGATCTTCGCCTCAAGTTCGTGTTCTCTTTCTTGATGTCAGAGGTTCGAATTTCATAGTTAAATTTTTGTAAATACTTAGATGGTTAGTTTGTGCCTATTTTGGATTACTAATTGTTGTGAGTAATTGAAATCTGCTTTGAATTCATTCTATGTTATTTGAAAGTACATTTCTATAAGATCTAAGTGTTTGGTCAATTATGTTATTTAGATTATCATTCCCTGGGTATTGAAATTGCTTGCTATAACATTTATCTATTATGATTTAAATATATGAAATGATATATTATGAGATAATTGTTGATCTGAGTGTATGTCCTTAATCTAGTTTTTTGGGAGCTTTTTACGATGGTGCAATATTATTAACCTATCCATCCATTTTATCTACATCTCTCTAACCCTAACCTTCTCTTACCCTAAAATCCAAATCCTAAGTGAGCATAATTGTGTCAACAACCTGCTAAGTTGACAAGGAACCAACCTACTCTAGAGGTTGGATCGAAAACTCTTATTTTGGTCCATCCAATATTGAGTGTTTAGTTGTAGCTATCGGGTGGAAGCTTGGACAAAATATAGGAAGATAGACAACAACAATTTTGAGTGAAAACTTGGTGTAATTAAGTGCCCAATAATAATACTTTCACACCTTATGGTCTCCAAGGTGAAAATAAAATCAAATTATTTCAATGCACCTTGTAAATTGTCACGACTACCTCAATAAATGCAAAGCAATTTAAAATTTAAGAAACCTTATGTACGACGTGAATCGAAACCATGACCTTCCCAGTGTAGCGCTTACCCAAGAACCTTTGACCAGCTACACTACCGTAGTGGTTAGATTCAAAAGGAATGCTCACAACTTTATCTCTGCCATCTGTACACATCAAAGGGAATGCACTACATTTTACTCTTTGTATTCTATGCACATCGAATGGAATGCCCTACGTTTTCCTCTCTACCCTCTGTTCACATCGAAGGATATGCCCTATGTTTTCTTCTCTACTCTCAATGCCATCAAAATGGAGTGCCCTATGTTTTCCTTCTACCCTTTGTGCAAATCGAGATGGAGTGCTCTACATTTTCTCTTTGCACACTTCTTAACAATCATTGGATTTCTCATTTACTATTCGCATCATTTATCACAAATTATTTTAGTCAAAAATCCACTGGATATCTCTCTGTCATCCACATCAATATATCAATCAAATTCCTTTGGATATATCTTTGTCGTTCGTATAAGCACACACGTATATTTGAATATCAACGCTTACACATTTAATTGAGGAGAAGTGACTAATATTTATATTGCATAATCCAAGAACCTTCGAAACTATAATAATGTTGGTGCATCCTTGAAATCAAAAAACGTTGGCCCTTCAAACCTTTGGAACTTTATAATATTAAAAATATTATACCATAGTCTTATATGTTGGAGCCTAAATCCTTTATAAAGTTGAGTTATAATATTATAACATAATCCTTTTAGGCCCATTAAAATATCTTAAACCTTTTGGATAAAATAATACAAACTTGTGGCCTATGTAAACCTGGTTCTTCATTCTGTAGAGTCCTTTTATCTCATACCTTTAAAACTCTTTGTTCCAAGCCTCTTAAATATTTTCTTTTAATATATTTAAATATTATAGTCCTTAAGAATATTTATCTTGTTTTATTATAAACCTTGCTATATGTATTTTGATTACCATGCTCTCTTTATTATCCAATTATAACTACCTCATGTAATATTTGACATCAATGACAATTCAACTACTCAATATCTCCAACAAGGTTATAAATGCATCTTGTTTTAGTGATCCATATTGTTATTCCCTATGATACTTCATATTAATTATGAAAAAATGAAAAACATATAGACAAAAAATTAAACTAATGTAACATTGAGAATAATTATAATATTTTAAGTTTCTAAATCTTTCAGCATAATGATATGATATATTCTATAACATGTGTTGACTTGAATTATGACAGAAAGAATAGTAAGACAAAATTAGGACACAATTTTATGAATTCTATATTCTCCATGTTTATTGATAACTAAAATCATGTATAGGTACTTTATTTTGTTGATATCTTATTATAAACCATCGTACACAATTAAAAATTTGATGTAATAGACAATATACCTATTGTATTCTTTTCTTCTAGCAAGTTACTTTAATAAATGCTTGATAATTGAAACATTTTGTTATTTATTTTTTTGAATATTTATGATGTGATTGTTATACACATATTACTCTATATTGATTATATAAAAGTGTTATTTTATTATATATGACAATTGAATTTTACTCAATCATAATAGCAATAGCGATCATCCCAACCCAAGATGATCCACAAATGAGGACATCTTGACCTAAGATGTTCTCAACCAGAGACCTGGTTTCTTGCTTTTTCTTTCAGCATAGCGTAGAACATCATATTTTATTATTTTTTGCATTAGCTTAGCTTTTCTTTATGAATGCTTCAGTCTTCTTTTCTTTCATTTATTATTTTTATCCCATTTAACACTGGCTTGAATTGGATGGGTCCTTGATATGCTTTTGAAATTTTCGAAGTTCCTTTGTGTGTAGACAACAAAAATAGATGATGACAAAGAGGCTTCATATCATATCTACAGCAGACTCTATGCAATTATCACAAGAAAACCCACTTGCCCACAAACTGCAATAGCAAGGAAATCTTTCATAGTGTGCTAGGAAGACTAAAATAGGAACAACACATAATTGTATCAATTATATCATATCTATGGAATCCCTCGATATGATGTTATTGTAACACACTGAGAAGATAGATTATTAATAAATATATATATTTTTATTGTTTTTCATTATGTTTTAGTTATATACATTGGCTTTCACTTTTATTATTGGTGCACGATTTACTACTTTAACAACCTACCTAAGCCAAATGGTCAATTGTATTACCTATTCTAAATATTGACCTATCAAATTACTAGCAAAATAGTAAATGACATAAAAAGAAAAAATACACAATTCTATAATATTACATGTAATATGATAAACAAAGAGATAAGTAAAAATAATAATACAAAACTAGGCTATTGCAATAGAAACAAAATGAATAAAATATGTTTTAAACCTACTTATGATACTAATAGGGATAAATGCCTTGGTCCTAATTCCTTCACCCTTTGATCATTGCTCTTCACAAGGTAAACTTGCACAGAGGTACACTCAATAAATGGTTAAGGGTTTGTCTCAATTAGACCCCTATTCTATAAATCCAAGCCATGGAGATAAATGAAGCACTATAAATAAATGATAATAATGTTTGCACTATGGTGCTAATTATAGCATATTTGGATCATGATACTATTACCTATGAATGTTGTAGAAGGCTTCTAGATATAAGAGCCTATAAATTAGTCACTAACACAAACCTTAAACATTGAATTGAAGATAAATATGTAGGGACCTGATTCAAATTATGACTAATTTAAATACAAATTAATCTAATATTAAAATAGAGATGAATATAACAATATCAAAGTTAAATAAACAAAAAAGATAAAGTGGATCACAAAAAAAAATATGAAGTTAGGAGAAAATATCTAATCTTGGAGATGAATGATTTGCTACACCCATGTAAATTTGGATGGATCCATGATGTGGATTTGATACAATTTTGAAAAATATATCTATATTTTTATGCAAATGGAAGAGATTTACTATGCTTTCAATTCATTCATTTGTAGGAATTTTAGCAACAATTTAGTATTTCTTCCAATCATAGATATGCAATTGACTAGAAATTTTGGCTCAAATTCAAAAAATATCTTAAACTTGAATTTGCATGCCCGAATAAGTGGATTTATAAGTTTTAAGGATGTGACTATTGGAGGGTAGATGCACAAATGTGGAAAGATGTTAGACAAAAAATATTTGACAATATGCATGATTGAATGATGCTAGAAGAGCAATTATAGTAAAATTAAATCTAATTAGATTACATGGATGTGATTATAGTCATGAGACTTTAATTGGGAGTTAGTTTCCATGATTAGTCATTGACTATATATGATGGATACTTTAAGATATATTATTATCAATGTATCGATGTGATTGGCAATGAAGGGAGATTACATGAGATTCAAAAATGATATCCGCACTTGGTAAAAGGGACAAGGTATCATTTTGAAAAGTAGTTGATGTTAGTCATTTTTCTATTATCTTTTCTTGCTCACTCAATTAGGTAATAGAACTAGAAGATAAAATTACTATGATGCTAATGATATCTTGGTGCTATAACAAAAGATGATCATTGGTGGGCTAGCTAGGCTTGAAAATATCATGCTCAAATTTAACAATAATCCATATAATAGAAGTATTATAGTGCTATTTTTCTTAGAATAATGCTTTTGATGTAGGAAACTTAGGCTCATATTTGATCAATTTACACTTATTCATTCACTTATGATCTTTGATGTCTTTTATGGGCTAAGGATTGCTTTGATTGTGTTGTAGATTGGTTGCTAAAACTTGGGTGTCTATATTAGTGTAGCATTTATTGCCTTGATAGGACTTGTCACATGTTCTATTTTCCTCTTATCCTAAACTAGAGCATCCATTATTAAACATAGGGCATGCTTACTTCTAGTTAGGAATTTCAAAAATAACTTTCCTTTGATGTTATCTAGATTTTTTCTCATAAAAATCCTTTATTTTTAATTTTCCCAAAAAACTAGAATAAGAAAATGGATACTTAGTCACTTGCTTCTTACTTGATCTTGTTCCATACTCTTTCCTAGAGATATAAAACTAGAAAATGTTAGGTTTATTGCTTTCTCACACTCACTCCTAACTCTCATAACTCATTATTTAAACTTTACTTTTAATCCATAAAAAGTTTGATTATATTAACACTCTGAAAATGTATTTCATTATTTGTATGCTACTTTAATTATCAATTAATACACCATATAAAGTGTTATATATATTATTAAAAATAACATTTTATACATAGGTTTAGATTTACAAATCTAGTCAGTTAAACTCTCATAGCTAATATTTTCCTCTCTACTCAACTTTATAGTTTTATGTACTAGTAATTATTTTATTTTAATATGTAGATAGTATCTGAAATTCAAATTCTAGTAATGTGAAATAACAACAAGATATTAGTAATATTATACCGTAATCTTGATAGGAGAGATAAACCAAATCATTATTATATATGATCATTTTCTTAGAATTCAAACTCTAAATGGTCATAATAATGCAAAAATCTAAATAAATTACTTGAGCATCAAACAAGAATGCTTGTATTGATACACTATATAATAAAACATCCAACAAAGTAGTATAAAGGAGAATAGGTGAAATATTATTAGTGTGAGCATAAAATTATTTTATAGATATCTTCATTTAATTAAAAAAAAAATTGAAGAGGGGTAATTATGATTGAAATTGTGTTAAAATATTTTTCTTTGAGTTAGAATGAAAATTTGTTGTCCAATGTCTTCTTAATATTTATTTATGAGTAAAAAAAAAAGGAGATGAAGGCCCAATTTCTTAATAATATTCTTCTTAATTTATTTGTTTTAACTTGAGGATAAAATTAAAATTATATGATTCTCCTTTGCCCATGTTTTCGGAGAAGAAAATACTTAGATCCTTTAATTCTTCTCATTCATGTTTTTTAAATTGAAGAATGTAATTGAGATCCAAACTTCTTCCCTTGATATATTTTTATACCAATTAAAATAAATTTAGTTCTAAGCTTTTAATTTTATTTTTTTAAAACTCCTATATGGTGTAATATAGATAGATAAGGAATACTTCATACAATAGATCGAGGTAAAAACATCAACAAAAACCTATATAAAGAAATTAAGGTTAGAGAGAAAATACGCATAGCTATGAACTATCATATATTGAATTGTTCCTTATAACATTTACATCTAACTTAATTTTTTAATTTATTTTGAAGTGTTTAAACTATCACTATTTCTAATATGCTTATCAAAATTTCATTAATAAATATAATACATGTTACTATTGGAATGATATCCTTTATAAATAAATATCATCTACTAATAGATATAATTTGCATCTAATTTAAATTTTTAATTTATTTTGAAGTGTTTAAACTATCACCATTCCTAATATGTTTATCAAAATATCATTAGTAAATATAAAACATGTTATAATTGGAATAATATCCTTTATAAATAACAATCATCTATTAATAGATATAATGAAACTTCTATATTCAAATTTTAAAAATCTGAGTCAATAAATAATTTTGAAATACAATATTTATATGAGATATAATTGTTAGACCATGATTGATAATATAACAAACCATTGAAAAAAAAATCTAAAAACTTCATAAAAACATCACTATTACATAACCAAAATTATATATTTAAAATTTAAGATTTGTTTAGAAAAAAATTATTAGTTTGTTTTAAGAATAACGAAAAAAAAAAAACAACAATCAACCATAAAAATGACAATATCAAATACAAAATATTTACTAAAATACATTTAAATATTATAATTAAACTTCGTTTATTTAATAAATATAAAAAGATACATTTCCATATAATTTGAACTTGGATTTCAGCTTCGAACGTAGAGAATAAGCGCCACCACAGTCTGCGATGAACAACCCCACGAGGAACCACGTGCACAAGACCGACTTTGGAAAGAGGCCTCCATTTGGTTTGCGCCTGAAAACAAAAGTATAAAATTTAGAAATCACTATCACCAAGAAACTAGTCCACGCAATCACTGGTGAAAAGCATGCTGCCCCGATCACGCACAATATGAGACGATCATATGCGGAGTTTTCTTCCTCAGAGAGGAAGGGGGTGTATTCCTCAGAGGGAGAGGGGGACGGGGACGGGGACGGGGAGCCATATGGATAAATGATAAGCACGTATGCACAGATGAATGCAAGGCCCGTACAAACGATTGAAATCCCCAAACATATTGCAGACAGGCCAGCCACTTTGAATCGATGTTCATATATTAGCTCTGTTCCAGATCGTTCACGAAGCAACCACACAATCACCACAGTCAGGGAGGTAAACAAGGCAAGAGTATTAAAGACTGAAAACCATAGAAAGGCAGGACTCGTGCCGTATCTAGCACCTCCATACTGGGCACTAGATTTTTGGTCCTCAATTCCGCCGGGGATTTGAAAGATGGCTGCAAATGTGATGGTCGCAATTAGAGATGCCACTACCGTGTCCACATCTACGATTTTGCTCTCTTTTCCTTCGGACTGTCTTGAATACCTCCCACAACCTCCGACTGCTTCGAGAATACTTTTTATCTCTGCACACTTGGTACGCCTATCATCTTCAGATGGTATTGTAGAAGAATGAGCTGCAATTTCGAGTGCAGTCAGGCCTTCCTTGTTTATCTCATTCACACTAACACCAGGCCACCTCAACAGCTCCCGCACAACCTGCACAATCAAGTAATCACAACCTAGTCATTTTCTCGCTAAAGGTTCAAACAATCTAGAGAAAAAGGCCGACAGTTCACCAAAAAAAAAAATGAATAAAAGTCCCAAGATATGTCCAACCTGGGGTTCCACTTTATGAATGACTGCCAAATGTAAGGCTGTATTGCCATCTTTGTCGTAGTCATGGCTTACCATTTTTCTGCCAATTTTAGGTTTTTTGTCGGAAAGAAGTACCTTTACCACCTCAAGTTGACCATGTTCAACAGCAAAATGTAAAGCTGTTTTATAGTCTTTACCACGAACATTGATGCAATCGGGCGTTATTTGAACAAACTCCTTCATTATATCGTGTCGTCCCTCTTTAGCTGCTAAGTGAACGGGGCACATTCCGTTTTCACCCATCTTCGTGATCAAGCACTTGTTGGTACACCACCAATTGGACTGAGTTATAAGGATTCGACGTACCTCATCAAGGTCTCCCCTCTTAACGGCTGTGTGCAGCCCGGTGCCAGTATTGACATGTTCACGAGGACTCTCAATGGTTATTCCAGAAAAGGTATTGGTGCCAGTAAGAGGACCAGTGCCTTCTTCAATTGGACTACTCATTCTCCTCTCTTTATTTCAGCCTTTTTATCTGCCTCCCTCATTCACTACGCATCTTTTCTGTCGCTCTTTCAAATTTATAGCATTAACATATGCATCCTATTATCGAACTTCTCGTTCTGCTTGTTTTGCTTGATATGAGATTTCCTTGCATTTTTCCAAATTGCCTAGCGGGCATAATTACACCCACAATCATACGTACTTCCACTTTGCGCGGAACTTACAAAAAAAAAAAAAGTGGGTTATGAGAAGAAGGGCATTAGATAAGTTTGTACTCTTTTGATAAGGACAGTATATTGAGTGTTAGTTGGTTGTTGATTTTGTGTAATCTAACAAGGTTAAAGTACATTGACTGTTAGTTGGTTGTTGATTTTATTTAATCTAACAAAGTTAAAGTACATTGACTGTTAGTTTGGTTGTTGATTTTGTCTAACCTAACAAAGTTAAAGTTTATAGTGACATAGCAATTAAGTGTTTGTTAGTGGATTGTTGACTTTGTTTAACCCAAGAAGATTAATGTCACAAATCTTAGTATCCACTAATATCACAAACATTAAAGTTTATAATGACATATCCACTGATGTCACCAATGTTAGTGTCCACTAATGTCACAAATGTTAGTATCCACTAATATCACAAAGTTAAAGTTTATAATGACATATCCACTAATGTTTAGTTTTTGCTAATTGGATGTTGACTTTATTTAAGCCAACAAGGTAAGGTTAAAGTTTATAATGATAGTATCTACTAATATCACAATTACCTTTATGTAAACATTATCACTAAGGTTAGAAATACATCTTGTTTTAGTGATCCATATTTTTATATCCTATGATACTTCATATTAATTATGAATAAATGAAAAACTTATAGACAAAAAATTAAACTAATATAACATTGAAAATAATTATAATATTTTAATTTTCTAAATATTCGTGCATTATGATATGATATATTTTATAATAGGTGTTGACTTAAATTATGAAAAAAAAAAATTAAGACAAAATTAAAACATAATATTGTGAATTCTATATTCTTCATGTTTATTGATAATTAAAATCATGTATAGGTAATTCATTTTGTTGATATCTTATTATAAACCATGTACATAATTAAAAAATTGAGGTAATAGACAATATACCTATTGTATTCTTTAGTTCTATCAAGTTAATTTAATATATGATTAATAATTTAAACATGTTGTTATTTCTTTGTTTGAATGTTCATCTTTGTTTGAATGTTCATGATGTTATTGTTATAAACATATTACTCTAGATCGATTATATAAAATTGTTGTTGTATTATATATGACAATTGAATTGTATTCAATCATAATTGGATTTATTATTCTATAAATGCTTGATTAGAGAAAATTTAGAAATTATATTCTAATCTTAACATGGTTGTCTGTAAATTGTAATAGCATTTTAATTTTATTAGTGTGTTACATTTCAACTAGTAATATGTGATTAAGGTTAAAAATATTTGAAATGTATTAGATGAGCCTTTTATATCTCTAACATAAGGCTAGATAATTGTATACATAGTGTCCTGCTTTTTATTATTTTATGTATGGTTGGATGTTTATAGTCAAGTTCAAATGATCATATTCTTGTAACTTTAGATATTTCTAATATCAAACATGAATGGATATAGGAATGATCATATTCTTGTAACTTTATAGATTTCTAATATCAAACATGAATGGATATCTCTATAGTGATATCTCTATAATGATAATAAAATTTATTTATTTAATAATTTTAGGTGTTTTAAACCATTTGAGTGAGCAATATTTTGTATTATTATTATTATTATTATTATTATTATTATTATTATTATTATTATTGATTTGGTTATTGTGAGAAACCTCTATGACCGAAGCGTAGGGCTCAGCAGTCTCCTCCCAACCATGACACCTCATAAATTCTAGAGCTATACTTATCAATAGAGAATTTAACACAAAGCCACCACACACCCATCACCTCACACACTCATCCACGTCGCAGTTTGAACCTTGGACCTCCCGAAGAAGAACCAAATCCCACCCAGAGTTGTTATTATTATTATTATTATTATTATTATTATTATTATTATTATTATTATTATTTTTATAGAAGAGGGGTAAAAATTTATTAGATCAAAGAAACCTTACAACAGTGAACAAACAACTAGCAAAAATAGCCAACAAAAACCTCAAACAGACATATCCTCAGCAAGTAAATTATGAAGTTGCTGAGAACAATCTAAAGGGAGGTTATCCCAACCCTTAACAGACCAATTCCCCTAAAACTGAGAAGCCCATTTGGCCAAACAGTCTGCAACCCTATTCCATTCCCTAGGAATGTGAACAAAAGAGATAAACTCCAAATTACAACAGATTTGAAGAATTTGTCGAACAACCAAAGTCAACCTCTAGTGAACGTTATCAAGATGGTGAGTCCTTAACAAATTTATAATAATCTATGAATCAGACTCACAGATTATCCTCCGCCAACCCATAGCCAACCCTTGTTCCAAAGCACAACAGATAGCAAGAGCCTCCATATAATTATTAGAGTGTATCCCCTTATAGCATGAAAAAATGAAACAAGCATTCCCAGCACTATCTCTCCCAACTCCTCCGATACCAAGCATGCCCAGGATTACCTTGAGAAGACCCATCCGTATTGATCTTGAACACCCCTGGAGGAGGAGGATGCCATCTCCCATCTCTCTGCATTTTTTTCCATCTCGGTTTCTAGATGAAATAATAGGACGAGGACCATTCTCCACAAATCCCAAATTTTGCATCATCAAAATCTCCGACTGCACCAAAGGAAGACTAATCTGGCATGTGGAAGAGACAGTTTCCTAGATCATACCAATGATTTGCTGCCAAAGCTGATGAACAGTAAGCTTGTTATCATGAAAAATTTGTCGATTTCTTTCCAACCAAATCTGCCATAGAATGCAAGAAGGACCAATAGTCCAAGCAACCTCGGAGAAAGAAAGACTTAGCGGGAGGTCTCCCTAAACTCCTCCAGAACTCCAAAAGAGAAGAAGCATGGGCACAAGGCTGCTTCCACACCTCCCACCAAAGATGCCAAATATCCCGTGCAAAAGAACACTGAAAAAGAAGATGACCTGAAGACTCTTCACTGTTCGCACATAAAAAACAAAAATAAGGTCCTTGAAAACCTCTCTTTTGCACATTATCCCAGGTAAGGCATCTATTGTGAGTAGCTAACCATAGATAAAAATTGCATTTAGGCCAAGAGAACTTAGACCACACTTGCTTCCACTAGGGCACCTCATCATCCCCAAAATGTTGTCGATCCAATTCCTTGTATCCTGAAGCCACCGAATAGACCCCTCTAGGATCCAAGCCCCAAGCCAAAACATCATCATCCTGTAAAGAAGAGCAGGCCCTACAAGCCAAAATACGAGCCAACTCCTCTCTTTCCCGAAAAGTACCCCCTATCGGCCAATCTATAGGATCCTTCCAACGAACAACCTCAACCTGCCCAACTCTTTCAACAAATTTGTAGTCCATAACCCGATTCCAACCGGCATCCAAAAATACCTTGCACAAATTTTGAAGATGAGGATACATGGATAAAATGGCATGGAACCCATCCCAAGCATCCTACCAAAAGAGAGCCTTGGAACCCTTATGACAAATCCAGAACAAACCTTGCTTAACAAGATTCGCCCCCTTCTTAAGAGTGTTCCAGATGAAAGATCCCCTACCAGACAAACTGTATCTGGGAATCTCAGAGCCCTCAACCCCATTCAAATATTTATAGGATAGAATCTTTGCCCAAGCTTGGTCTTGAGAAGTACACCATCTCCAATAAAACCTAGCTGCCAAAGCCTCTCTAGAAAGGGAAGACAAACGAAGACCCAACCCCCCTGCTTGCTTTGGTCTACAAATAGTTATTATTATTAAAAAAGGATTACGTATAAGGATATTAGAATGGTGGGTTAGGTCAAAATTGTTTCTTCAAACATTATACACAATATAAAAATTTTAATATAATATATAAGTTTATTCAATATTTTTATATATCAAGATTTGTAAACTTATTTCCTTACAATAATTCTTGCACTTTATCAAAGTGGACTATAGTGTTCTAGAATTTCAATTGCTTGAGAAATTTATTTTAACTTTATGAAAAATAGACAATTTGAGATATTTACTTTTGCATAAGTTACATACATACTTTTTTTTTAAATGGTATATATTTACCATTTATGTTTAATAGGACATATAGCTTAAACAATCCTCATGTTATTTCTTGAATATTTGTACAATGCTAACTAATGCCACCATACTAGAAATTATGATTCATATCTATATCATAAAAGTTTCAAGATTACTAAGCACCATCCTACATATACATATAGTATATGTTAACCTACATCTAGGACTCAATAGTTACACTTTTGTTAGTTTACATGAGTGAATGAACCTTATTATATGTATGGATGAAAGGATTTGATTCATATTTTGTCCAAGAGAGATGGTAGAGCCATGAAATATTTCATAGCCATGCATGCTATTAATATACTTGAAGTCAAAACTAATATGCATCAAGTGATATTGCACTTACAAATATTGATTCAAAAATATTTTATGATTTTAAATAAACAGACAATTATGTCTTATCATAAAAATTAATTAATTAATTAATAATAAAATGTCATGTAAATATATATCACTCATCAAAAATTATATTAAATTGTCTTTATAAAAAAATTATAAAAGATTTTTTTAATTATAAACTTAAATTAATTTTCTATTAAAAGTATATATTTAAAACCTTGAATTGTTTTGGAAAAAAAATAGATTAAAAAATAAATAAAAAAACCAAAAACTTAAATTTAAAATAGTTTCTCTTTAATTTTAATATTTTTTTATAAAAATTAAAAATATTTTTTCCCTCTTATTAAAGATTTTTAAAATTTTAAATATGAGAAAATTATTAAATATACAAAAGCTTTAAGCTATTTAGGTGGAGCATCCTCAAATTTTGTATATTTATATTTGTTGATCTTGTCACTTTAAATTTTGTATTTATAATTATAATCTCAAGGAAAATTAACCTTTTTATTAGAAAAATAAATTTTTAAAAAATTATAGTTAATAAAATTAATTTTCAAACAAAATATACCGTTTAAAAAATTAAATTTAAACATTCCATTATTTAAACTATCACCAACTAACCTTATTTCGATTCTTTGTATAGGGAAGAAAAATGATACCCATCTACTTTGGATGCTAAAAGAAACCAAGACCAGAACTTTCTTTTCTCGACTGCCGTGCTGGGAAGTAAAGAAGAAAGAAGAAAGAAAAAGGAAGAGAAGATAAGATATGTCATATGTGGTTGCTTTATTCAATTGGATGTCCTAGAGGTAGGGAGTTTTTACCCCATGCCTAACAGACTTAGGAGCTTTACCCAGTTTGATGCTCTCGAGGCCCTCGAGAGCTTTATCCAACTGTTATCAATTTCCTTATAGGATTGATTTTGGATGCTATCTAATAGCTTTGATAATATTATAAACTGGGCAAATAAGATGTCGACGGAAAACATTCATCAAAGAAAGTTTAAGGAATGTGGAGGTCGATTTAATCAACGGAAAACAAGCACCAAGAAAGTAAGGAATGTAGAGGTCGATTTAATCAAACGGAAAACAAACATCAAAGAAAAGTTCAAGGAATTTAGTGGTCGCAAAAAAAAATTTGCTATGAACCACTGTAGTGGTTTGGTTAACTTTATTAAGGTTCATTAAGAGATTTGGAACTTTAGTTTTGTTGAAGAAGCATAGGGATGTTTGAAATTATGGTTTGTTGGTTTGCTTTAACTTTATTAAGCTTTATTAAGAGATTTGGAATATTAAGCTTTATTAAGAGATTTGGAATTTTAGTTTTAATGTAGAAGGATGTTTGAAATCCTGGTTTGAGGAATATAAGTTTTAAATTATTATTTTTGTGCATATGATTTTGGTAGATGTATTTTATTATAAATATGTAAAAAAGAAAAGAAAGACCGGGTAGAAGCCTGAAGGGATTGAAAAAGGACTGGATAGAGTAGGTAACGAGTAGGGGGACTGGATAGAGTAGAGTATGTAACGAGTAGGAGGACCGACAAAGAGTAGAGTAGGTAAGGAGTAGGGGACCGACAAAGACAAGTAAAGGGTCAGTAAGGATTTACAAGAGATCAACAAAACCAAGTAAGGGTTCAATAAGGATCAAAAAGAGACTAAGGAATTATTAATAGGAGAGTCAGCAAGGGATAGGGATAACCGGTCAAGGTTACCAAGGGTTAACAAGGTAAAGAAAGTAAGAAGTTGAAAAATTTTGGTATTTTATGGAAAGAAGTTGAAAAGCTTATGGCAACTGTGGTCTTTGTGAAAATGGGTAATCTTTTTTTTAAACATACATTACTATGGGTATAATTAAGGTTCATTCTTTTTATGAATGGAATTTGGATATAATTAAGGTTCATCCTTTCTATGAATGGAATTTGGGTTTTCTTAAGGAGAGTTCAATACCTTTACCATTGCAGTGTCTTGGTGGGGATGAACTTGTATAATGGTTTATGTTGTCCTTAATATTTAGGGATGAGCCTGTATAATGGTTTATGTTGTCTTTAATATTTAAAAATATTATTAGTTTCTTTTGATTGACAATAAAAACAATACTTTATTTTATTTTATTTTATTATATTATTTTTATTATTATTTAATTATATTATTTTTATTGTTATTTAATTATGTTATTTTTATGGTTGACGCATACTCTGATCTCATTATTTAAAGTTTAAGGTTTTTTTAACTATGATATTTTACCATTGCTACGAAAAAAAATCATGTGATCTTCTTTTTTTTGGCCTAAGTCTAAGTTTAGACTGTGAAATTCTTAATTCTCATCCAGTTACCCTAAACCTCATAAACAATATAATTATGTTTACATTAAAAATTATAAATTTATATAGGTGAATCAATAAAAAATTTAAATATTATAGAACTAAAAGCTCTTACCTGCAGCCTTGCATGCTAATATTAGCTAATATTAAAATTATTGACTTGTTCATTTTATTGAATTTAAAATTATTGGCTTGTTCATTTTATTGAATTTAAAATTCATGATATGCGTCTTTAAAAATGGATACCCATTGTGATCCCTTGAGGACATAAGGAGCTTTTATCTTAATTTGGACGGGTCGTGTTTTGAAATCTAGAACATCTATCACATTAAAAAAAAATTAAAAATTAAAAAATTAAGTACTTTTTTTTTAAATTTAAAAGTGGATTTGCGTTATGTGGTTTACGGGCAAGGACGCCACTTGCATTATGGGTGATGTGACCCGGATTCAATTCTCATGGGGATATGTATATGTATAAGAAGTATTTATTCAATTAAAAAAAAAAATTCAAAAGCAAATTTATTTAAAAATAAATAAAAAGTTAAAATTCAAGTAAAATTTGTGTGTCTAGTTTTTGATCAGGGTTTCTTGTTGGCCTTTGCTCTATGGTAAAGTATTTCTCCAATGTGGTATGCAGGTTTATCCTTTTTGGGTTCATTTTCATTGCAGTTAGGTGAAAATAAGGTTGATGATTTCAGTGGAGATGTAGGGACGTGCTTCGAAAATTTGGTGTGAATGTTTCCCGCATGTTGTTCGTTGGAACCAAGATTTTCATTGGATGTTTGTTGTTGGAGCCAGCCTACTTCAAATGTCAAATCTAATTGAATAGGGCTCAATAATTTTTAATTTTCAATTTTTGAAAAAAAATTAAGGTTGATGATTTCAGTGGAGATGTAGGGACGTGCTTCGAAAATTTGGTGTGAATGTTTCCCGCATGTTGTTCGTTGGAACCAAGATTTTCATTGGATGTTTGTTGTTGGAGCCAGCCTACTTCAAATGTCAAATCTAATTGAATAGGGCTCAATAATTTTTAATTTTCAATTTTTGAAAAAAAATTTCTATGGTGCTTTGTGCATCTTGTAGGATTTAATGTTGTATTTTCCAAATTCTATGCCTTCGATAGGAGTTGTTGACCACTTCTTGGGTGTCATTTGGTGCCTTTTTGTAAAACCTATATTTTTTGTGGGTTGGATTGCTAGTTGGTTAATCCTTTTGGGGTTGATTGTAAGCCTCCTTGTCCTTGGGAGTTGTTTAGTTTATGGACTGACTTTGTGTTGTAAAAAGGTTCTAACCCTTGTAAAATCTGGTTTTTATCCTAATCAATAAAAAATTGGTACCAAAAATAAAAAAATAAACTTATAAGATGCTTTTAATTTTAGCATTTAATACTCTATATCCCAAATATATATGCTAAATTTTATTTTAAAAATGTGAAGTTTGTTTATAGAACAATATTTTGATCTTTTTGAATCATTTTTGTTTTCTTTTATAAGAACTTCAAATATAAATTACTATACAAATTCAATACCATATTTTGCATTCTATTGTTAACTAAAAGTTTTGATTCGAAAGATTCCTATTTATTGTTTATTTTCATTTTTATGTTAATTCTTTAATATTCCTAAGTGATTTGTTATACCTAGGTGTTGTAGGTGAGTTGGAGAGGAGAGGGAAATCCTCTAAGGGAGGTCCCAGGTTCAAATCTCCACCCTACCAAAAAGCTGAATTGGGTACCCAAAATCCAATTGATAATATTGGGTGCGACCCCCGGGTGAATTTTACGGTGTAGAATCCCCTGTGCTTGGTCTCTTAGACCAAGGCGCCCCGCAAGGGGTTTTTCACTTAAAAAAAAAAAGTGATTTGTTATATTTATAATTTTTTCTTTTTTATGTTAATTCTTTAATCTTCCAAAGTGATTTGTAATATTTATATTTTAAAAGAGAATTAAAGAGAAGTTTAAATATTTATATTTGTTTTTAAAAAGTAATCATTAAATATTAGGGGAAAATCAATTTGAACATTCTAAAATTATAGCTTATTTTTAAAATTATGATCAAATTTCACATAATCCTTTCAAAGACAGAGGAACAATTACTAGAGTATACATATCCTTAAAAAAAAAAAATAGTTACAATTGGGAACCAAACCTTATCAATATTGAAAGATTGATATAAGTAATTTTTTAAAGTGTAGGCCAATTATTATATTTAATATTACATAAAATATTATAAAATATGTATTCTAAATCTCTAATAATGTTACATTTCGATAAAAACATAAATTTTGAACTATTCAATTTTTTTTTATTTAATAGCTCTAAGTATTTAAATTTTTTAGATTGATAGATAGATAGGTATTAACATGGAAAGGAATTCCAATCATGGAATATGCCATAGAAAAAAAAAAAAAAAGATAGTTATTATATATAAAATACTATAGGATGATTGGATTATAATCAACCATATGAGTGAATTAAGTGTGATAAGAGGATAATTGTAAACTTGATTATGATATTATGAATAATAACTAGATAACAAATAACAAACATATTTATCTTTATTTTAAACTAAACAACAACAACAGAAAAAAGTGTATAATGAAAAGATCACGAATTTTAGTTTCAAATATTAAATCATAAGATTAGATGACATATCCATTGAGATAATTAGATGAAGTATTATAGAATGTAAGTCCCACAAGGACAATGCATTGGTTAGGGCTTTTACCTCTCTTTGGGGAGGTCCAAGATTCAAGCTGCATAGCATAGGGGAAAGGTTGGATGGTAGCAGCCAAGTGTTTGTTAGTTGGTTGTCTAGTTCGATGTCTTTAAGGGCCAGGATGCATCGGTCTAGGGTTTACAATGGCAACACACAATAGCATTTGCTTCTCCTATGTTCTAAATAAATTAATTAATTAAAAATTAAAAATTATATATATTACAGAATGTACATATTAATAACATATATAATATGATAACGATGTTACGAGAGAGAAGGTGAGTGTAGCAATGCTAGGGCAATAATGGAAGAAATAAAAATAGTAAATATATTTTAACAATATCGCAGCAGTGCTAGGCCAACGAAGGTGAGTAAAAATATTTTAACAAATATCGTAATAGTGTTAGGGCAGTGAAGGTGAGTGCAGTAGTGTTAGGGCGACAAAGGTTAGTGTAGCAATGCTGGGGTAGCGAAGGCAAGTGCAATAGTTAAAAATATTTTAACAATGTCATAGTATTGCTAGGGTAACGAAGGTGGGTGCAATAATGCAACAGTGCTAGGGCAGTGAAGGTAAGTGCAATAGTGATAGGGCAGTGAAGGCAAGTGCAACAGTGCTAAGAAAACAAAGGTAGAAATAATATTAGTAAAATATTTTAACAATGTTGCAAAAGTGCTAGGGTAGCAAAGGTAGAAAGAAAAATAGTAAAAAATTTTAACAATGTTGCAGCAGTGCTAGGGCACCAAAGGCAAATGCACCAGTGCTAGGGTAGTGAATGTAAGTATAGTAGTTCTAGGGCAACAATGGAAGAAAAAATATTAAAAATATTCAAATAATTACCATAGTAATGCTAGGGTAGTGAAGGTAATTATAGTAGTGCTAGGGTAGAAAAGAAAAGTGTAGCAGTGCTAGGGCAATGAAGGTAAGTGTAGTAGTGCTATGGTAGTGAAGGTAAGTGTAATAGTGCTATGGCAGTGAAGGCAAGTGCAACAATGATATGGTAGTAAAGTTAAGTGTAGCAGTGCTAGGGAAACAAAGGTGTACTTGAGAATGGAGTAGGATGGCAAGAAGTTGTTCGATCAGGCTGGTTTTATGGCTATGAGCAAGGAGGGTGACAATATGAAGGGTGTTGGGAGTGCTAATGGGTGACAGGAGGGAGGAGGCATTGGCAATTCATAGGGTGATGAAAACATTTATGGTTAGAATAAATCTAAAAGACCTAGTGGTTGGAAGGAATATGGATTTTTTAGCACTCTACAAGGAGTTGGAAGGTTGGGTGGACAGTAGGAAGGTGTGACCCTCGAGGGGCTGGTCAAGAAGGAAATAAAAAAGGTGTGTTCGATCATAGTGGGGTGTCCTCTAAGGTACCCATGAGTGGGTCACCAAGACTTGGTCACCCCTCTAACCCTAGGGTACCCTCCTTTGTTGTGGTTACCACTGAAGGCTTGGTACCTCATCTCTCAAAAACCCTCATTGACCTTTTTTTTATTTGTAATAAGTTGGTGGTGCCAGATGAACTCTTGGATGTGACTATGAAGGAAGGGTTATGGAACCTAGTCGATAAGTTCTAAGGTGAGAAATTGGATATTGACTCTATTCAATATTGGGTGATTCTTAAATGAAAGTCACTAGGATTACTTGATATTGTTGCAATATCTAATATCTTATTTCTCATCAAACTAAACTATAAGGAGGATGTGAAGCGCATTTGAGGTGAAGACATCTATTTCTTTAGAAATATGGGTGTCTTCTATGAAAATGAGGTTCAAAATTCAATCTCAAGATGTAAAAGGTGAACTTGGCCCCCCTCTAAGTGTCAGATTTACCTTTTCATTTTTGGCATGAAGACATTTTACGGGGCATATCTAAAGCTATTGGATACTAGTCTTGATTGACTCAGCTACCAGAGCCAAGACCAGGATAATTTTTTCTAGAATGTGCATCAAGGTAGACCTAGAGGATGATTTACCTGGCCAGACCCATCTTATGTCTAGATAAGGTCCTTGGATTCAATCGATTATTTATGAGAATAGACCCATGAGATGTTCTTCTTGTAAGAGGTATGGTCACTCATCTAGGTCATGCTCTCATAAGGTCCTAGGTGGGGGTAATTAAAGGAATAATGAGACCAAAATACCAATTAGTTTAATCCAAGAATAGGGAGGCCCTTTTGAGCTAGTCCAACATGAATGGATTTCATATGTGCGTGAACCATAGGAGAAGATAATGGACCAAGTCCCTATGGTGGATGTTAATGAGTCTAATAAACCATTATTTTAGAATATGAACCCATCTAGTGATAGAATTTTGGACCAGGTTCTCCCATAATACTTGGTGATGGAGACTTTAATCCCTTTAAATCTCCTTCATAACTCCTATCAAAGGTTACTCATTGAGGATCCAGTCATAGAAGAACTTTGCAAGTGAGGCTCCTAGTCAAGAGTCACTGGGCTCTTCAAGGATAGCCAATTCCAAACCCAAAACCAAAAGTATCCAAAAATTTTAGATAGATGTTTGAGGTAATCATAAGGTAATGAAACCCTCTAACAAAGTGTTGAGGACCTGTGAGGTAGAGTCAAAAATTGTTGATGGACTCCAATTCCAATTAAATTTTGAGAAGGAGAAGGATAATAAAGGTAAACAATTGAAACTTGACACATTTAGTAGCTCCCTCGGTTCTCCAAGAGAGAATAATGCCTCCAAATATTGAAAATGAATTTGTTATCTTGGAATATCAAATGTCTAAATGGGCCCTTCAAGCAATGAATTTTGGTGACACTTAGGAGAGAGGTAATATCTAATTTATATTTATTTAATAAACTAACATGGATAGTTCTAATGTAGAGGCTATTAAAAAATTAGTTTGGAAGGAAGTGGGTATTGCAGCAAATTCTACCAATGGAGCTTCTAGGGATCTTATTTGTCTATGGGAACCTAAGAAATTGGATGGATCCATTCTATTTATTTCTAATAGAGTGATTAATATTTTTTTTTGTAGAAAGGACTCTGGAAAGAGATGGATTATTTCTAATATTTATGCCCCTAATATGGCCCTTAACAAGATTCTTATGTGGGAGTCTCTGAGCTATATGAGAGAAAGTTTCAAGGAGGAAGCTTGGATTCTCGTTGGGGACTTCAATACCCCCTTATACCATTTAGATAAAAATGGTGGTAGAGATTTTGGTTCTAAAAGTATGGAGGATTTTGATACATTTATTAATAATTAGGAGTTGATGGATGTGGATTTTAAGGGGTATAAATACACTTGGAGTAATAGGTGTCTAGGCAATCAAAATATTTAGATTAGGTTGGATAGGGTGTTAGTCTCCAAGGAAGGTCTTCTAGTGTTTGAAGATGCATCCCTTTGCTCTCTTCCCAAAGTGGGGTCTGATCATAATCCTTTGGTGTTTGAAAAAGTTCCAAACTCTATTTTTTTTCCCAGGCCCTTCAGGTTTGAGGCAATGCAACTACAACATCAAGGCTTAAAATCTAAAATTTTGGAATTGTGGTCTCAAGGTTTTGTGGGCCCTCTCATTTCTCAAGTGGCTTCAAAGTTTAGATTTTTTCAAGCTAATATTAAGGTTTGGAACAAGTACATTTTTGGAATGTTTTCCAAAGGAAAAAATAGTTGGTTGAAAAATTAAAGGAAATTGATATAAGTTTGGAGTCAAGAGAGGTGATTGAAGGGGATAAATGTAGGGAAAGAAAATCGTTAGAAAATTTTTCATAACATGTTGGTGGATGAAGAATTTTGTGGTGTAAAAAATCAAGATCTCTTTGGATCCATGAAGGTGATAGGAACACAAAATTCTTTCACATGTCCACCTTAAGGTATAGGAGAAATAATATAGTTAGAGAAATTATGAAACATGATGGTGTGATCTCGAAGAATATTATAGAAATTAAGGAAGAAGCCATCAAGTTTTTCAAAACCCTCCTCTGCTCTAGGGATGATAGGGATCTTCAAGCTAAAGAGAGGTTGTTGCACTACATCCCCATCCTAGTTTTATATGATATGAACAAAGACCTTTGTACTCTCTTTTAGGATAAAACAATTAGGGTCATTGTCTTCTCTATGAGTGGTCTGAAAGCTCTAGGGCCACATAAATTTTCTCCTATTTTCTTTCAAAGGTTTTGGTACATCGTAGGTGGTGACATATGTTCATCTATGATGGAAATTTAGGAGTCTAATTTAATTCTAACTGATGTAAACTAAATATTTGTAGTTCTTATCCTGAAGTTATTGGGTGCTTAAGATTTCTTTGATTTTAGGTCTATTAGCCTTTGTAATGCACTTTTTAAAAATTCTCACTAAATCTATGGCAAACATGCTCAAATTACACCTTCTAACAATTATTGACCATCCTCAAAGTGGATTTGTAGTAGACAGACAAATTTTGGATGGTGTTATTGCAATGCATGAATTGATTCATTTTGTAGATAAAAGTAGAAGGCTAGGAACTTTCCTCAAACTTGATATGCATAAAGCATATGACCAAGTCTCGTGGAGATTTTTTCTTAGAATTATAGGGAAATTTATTTTTAAGTATTGCTAGATTAGATTGGTCAGATCTTGTATATCATCAGTAAAATTCTTAATCTTAGTTAATGGATCACCAATTGGTTACTTTAGTAGTTGCAAAGGCATTCGTCAAGGGGATCATATGTCTTCATATCTGTTTATTTTATTGGCCAAGTCTTTGGGAAGAGATTTGAAGGTGAATCTCGTAGTGGTGGAAATCAAACCTATATATACCATTGACCTGATGTCACACCACCAATTTGAAGATGATACATTATTATCCTTTCTAGATTTAATCCCTCAAGCCAAAGTTATCAAAGAGATCCACCAAGAATATGAAAGAATGGCTAGTCAGAAAGTGAATTTGAGGAAAAGTAAGGGATTCTTCTTGAATAATCCTCCTTGCAAGTAGAGGATAATTTCTAATGACTTGGGATATAATATTGACTTCCTAAATTTAGCTTATCTAGGACTGTTAATGTTCAAAGAGGGGATTAAGACTTCTCTATGGAAATCGGTTGTAAAAAGAGTTAAAAGAAAATTGGTGGGATGGAAAGGGGAATTTTTTAACCAAGTAGGTAAAATTATGCTATTTAATTTTACTCTAGAGAGCATACCAGTGTACTTCCTTTTTCTCTTCTAGATTCCAACAAAAATTCTTTGGAAATTTGAAAAAATCAGCAATTCTTTCTCTAGTCTAGTTTTGAGGAGAAGAATTTCTTGCTTGTAGCATGGGATCAGGTGTGTAGTAGGAAATATTTGGGAGGTCTAGGCTTAAGAAGAATGAAAATGTTAACAGATAACTAATAGCTAAATAGTGTTGGAGATTGGTTCAGAAATATAACATTAATTGGGTTAAAATATTGTCAACCAAATATTTAGGTGACACTGGTATTTTTTGCATAGACCCAAATCCTACCCTTGGCTCAACTTTCCAATGTAGCATTGATAACAACCACTTTCATGTCGTAAAGGGGGGGAAATGGGTGTTAGGTAATCGGTAGAGCATTAATTTTTGAAAAGACACATGGATAGTTGATAGACCATTAGAATCATATTTTCACCTAATTTTTGTGGAACTAATCACAAGCCAATATTTTGAGCTGAAGGTATGTGACTTTATTGTTTCTGTTAATGATAGAAAATGTTGGAAACTATTTTTTTTCTAGAAATTTTGTAGGAATAATAAACAGTGTTAAAAGCTTTGATCAACATCCTAAAGTGGATGGTTATTCCTAACCAGGATAGACCAAACAAATTAGTGTGGTGAGTTGGCCTACTTGTTATATGTTGCATTTGATCATTGGTTTCCCATTAGTAATATTTGGTTGAAGGGTATTACCCCCAAATTTAATGTTTTATTTTGGTTTGCAGCTCAAGTAAAGTTCCTCATATTGGATAATTTGTAGAAAATGGTATTGGTTATCCTAAAAAGATGCTACATGTGGGATAGTGTTGAAGAATCACACATGCACTTGTTGTATGACTATCCCTTTTCTTAGTTTGTCTTCTCCTATTTATTGAGGATCGTTAGTGTGGTTTGGGTTTTTCTGAAGTTGTTTGACTTGATTATTCAATGGAAGTCTCCCTTTCTATCTCTACGTCTTCAATATTTTTGGTCATATGGTTTACCTTATGTTTTGTGGTATATTTGGAAGGAGAGGAATTCTAGAGCCTTTAAAATTATCTCCCATCTAGCTGAGTTTGTGGCACTTCATGTTATTTCTTCCATTGTTGAGAATGTAGATGCAATTCCTTTAGAGAAGGTCACTTCCATTTGGGATTTGGTTATGAAGTTGGCTCTTGGATTTAAATATTATTATTCCAAACATCACCTTGGAGCTCCTGCCAGACATACTACTATTTGGGAACCTCCTCCTCCTGGTTGGTTGAATTTAAATTTTTATGGATCTTCTAAAGGGAATCTAGGACTAGCCAGTGTAGATGAATTTGTTAGAGAATTTGATGGAATAATTTTATTTTCTTTCACTAAAAATTTAGATCATCAAACTATTTATTTTACAAATGTGTGAGATCTCTTTTAAGAGGTTTGTCTAATAGAAATTTTGAATGGAAATAAATTAATTATTGAAGGGGATTCCCTCAATATCATTAATATGCTCAAAGGTGTTCAGGTCCCTTCTTGGACAATCACAAACAAACTTGTTGAAACCTAAAGATAAATTTTAACCCTCGAAACGGTTGATGTTAAGCATGTTTATAGGGAGGAAAATAAATCGACGAATTTTTTAGCAAACTTGGGACTTATGTAGGAAATATGCACAATTTGGTAGGAGGATTTTCTATATGAATTAAATCAAATAGATAATGAAATATCAAGGATATAATTTGTGTTTTCAAATGGCTCTAATATTTTTAGAGTCCTCAAGCAACATAAGGAGCATCGGTAAGGTGAAAAGATCATTTTTTTTAATCTACGTGAGACATGAGGTATTTTTTTGGGTTCTAGTTGTTGATAGTGAAAGCTCTACTGTATTGATAATTTTAGTTTGGGTTTTTCCTGCTCAGCTATTATGTAGATTTGGTGTTTTTCTATTTTGTGGATCCTTTTTTATTTGCTATGTTGATCTCTATCTTCCTTTTTTCCACCAGCTAGTTGGTTGATCCACTCTTGTAAAATATTTGGGGTACCTTTCAAAACCCCTTTGTCCATATTATAAAAAGAAACATATATATAATATGATTGTAAAAATTACATATTATAATGTATTAAAAAATATATCTAGAAAAATATGGTTAGTAGTTATATATTAACTATATTTTTTCTTTACAAGATTATATAAACATACATGGATATATGAGACTACAAAGGCATTGTTGAGTATTGAAGGACTCTTTATGGTAAGTTCGCCCACACATGTCTCGACAGGGACACTATAATGGCAAAAGTCATTGGGATCTCTTAACGAAGGCCAAATTTCAATTCACGGGAAGGGTGGCCCCTGATATGTCCCCTCTTTTCAACCTCTTCCAAAAAAAAAATTCTCAACACATCACTCTCATAGGACTTTGAAAATCCGCTACAGTATATATTTTGTAATTTATAAAAAAAAAAAATTGGATTTGAAAAAATTTACAATTTTAATAGAATGCTTACAACTTTAAATTATTATTTTATCTTTTAATAGTCTAAAAATAACTCTATAAAAATAAATAAATATTTATTTAAAATTTATATAATAAAATAACAAGACAAATAAACTCTATAAAATAGTAAAAAAGTCTTGTCAATGTTTTTCATTGGATAAAAAATATTTTGTTTAAGCAATTATAATGATCATATTAATAATAAAAAAAATGATATCAAATGCTATTAAGCAAGCTAGAAGTGAGTGCAATCAAAATTAAGTACGAGCATGAGCTAGGAGTGAGTGCAACTGGAAGTGAGTGCAAGCACGAGCCAAGAGTATGTAGTCAAAAGTGAGTGCAAATGTGATTTGAGAGTGAGTGCAATTGAAAGTGAGTGGAGCATGAGCTAGAAGTGAGTAGGAAGTGTAAGTAGGGAAGTAGGAAGTATAAATCAAAGTGTAATCATAGAACATGTGCTACTTCTTGTTCCAAATCTTAGGAGAATTTAAAGGATTTATTTAAAGAAAATCTAGGTAACATGGAGAGAAAGTCATTTGTGAAAGTTCTTACTAAATGTATGGATGGCCAAGTTAGAAGTATGGATGCGCTAGATAGAAATAAGAGGAATATTGAATCTATGGAAAACCTAGTCCAGGTAACATATTCTACACCAAAAGTGATTATCAATTTTGAGATGATTGAGCATGATATAATGGTTCTTAAAACTAGAGGTTTAATATATAAATTTCATGGATACAGGCCAGGTTTTTCTAATATTGAAATTTGGATCAATATGAATTTGGGATTGAATTCAAATTACTCTATGAGGTTTCATACAAAAGAATTTTTTCTCATTATCTTCTCCAATTTAGAAATAAGGAATAAAATAATGGCTGGAGGTCCATGATTTAGGGATAAAGATGCATTATATTTAAGACCTTGGAGTGAGAATTTTTTATGAACACAAAAACTATTAAAATTCTTATGGTATGGATTAGTTGTTTGGACTTACTTATCAACTCATCAATGAGGAGTTTTTGAATAATATTGGTAATACTTTGGGTGAATTAATCCAATAGGGACCAACTACTAAGGAGAGAATGCATGTTGTATACACTCTAATATATGTTTCCATGGATATATCTAAACCTTTTTTATAGTCCATTAGGATTAAATCTAAATAAATAGAATTGGATCAACAAGTGGATTATAAAAATATTGCATTCCAATATCATAAATATCATGAAACTAGGCACATGGCAAGAGACTACAAAGTGAAAATTATAGAAGAAGAGATGGAAATTTTTGGGCATGAGGGTAGCTTCAATTTGAAACAAGGAGATCATATCACAAGAGAATCTAGTTCATATCAAGTAGTTTCCACTCCTAATAAAGTGGCTATAAAAATCTCTCTACATCATCAAATGGCAAAGGCTATTATAGTTCACTCGAATCAACCATTAGAAGAAAAAATGATATGGAGGATGAGCAAGTACAATGCACAAGTTCAAATATAGGAGATAAATATGTGAAGGAAGAGGTGAAGATAGATTTTTAAGCAAAGGAATATGGGGAGGCAAAATTTAAGGCAAATGAGGTGAAGGAGGTCAATCTTAATATAGGTAAATCACCTTAATTATCCTCAAGTAGCATAAATTCTTATTCTTACAATAAAAAAAAAAAAGTAGTACGGAGTGTATTCCTTGAAATTTATTATTTCAAGAGCAATAAAAGTAAAGAAAATCTTATGAAGGATATCCAAGGAAATTTAGAGTTTCCAAGCTAACATAAGAAAGTAATGACTATGGAGGATCATCTATGCAGTTTAGATTTTTAGGGTAACATAAAGAAAACAATTCTAATGAGGTTATTTCTTCAACTTTTGATTCTTTAGGGAAACATAAATCCTTAGAAGATAAGTTTCATTATGAACAATATGAAAAATATAGAAAAATAAAATAGATTAATGATGATTAGAGTGTTGACAAGAATGGAAGAAGGAGAAGAAGGCCATAAAAGTAGGAACAAAGAGAAAAAGAAACTCAAAAGAATATTGATATGGGAAGCCAAATAAAAATATCATGGGTGCTAACAAGAAGCGGGGCTAAGCCCTATAATAAAAACAAAAAGTGTTGATGAAAATGATATCATGGAATATTAAGGGTATGAATAAAACCTCTAAAAAATAGTTATTAAGGAATGAATATGTTGTTATTGTCCTGCATTTATTTTAATACAAGAAACAAAATTAAGTGGTGAGGAATGTAAGGATGCTTTTAAGAATATTTGGAAGATGGGTGATTACTTAGTAGTTTCTACTATAGGAGCTTTAGGCAGTGTTAAAATAATATGGGACAAATGCAAATGGGATGAACAACTATTAGAAAGAAAAAAAAGTACTTGAGTTATTGGATTATTTTTCAAGAAAGAAGAAAATATCAAAGTTGGGCTTATAAATGTATATGCCCCAACTATAGTTACTCCTCGTGAAAGAAATTGGAAAGACAACATATATTTTATCAAAGGTAATGCAATATTTTCCTTAATTTATCAATTTAAATGATCTTTGGGATGTTAGACCTCAAGCTTTCAATATAAATGGGATACTAGATGCATTGGGTAAAATCATATAGCAAAAAGACTAAATATTTTCTTGTTATCCAATAAATGATTGCAAACAAAGTATACAATCTCTTCAAATATTTTATTGCGAGTAGGATCAGATCACAAACCCATTCTCTTGAATTGTGAGTATAATTATCATCCAAATCCATTTCACTTCCACTCTATGTGGCTCCAAGACCCTTAATTTTTCTAGATAGTTATGTTATGGTGGGATGAATCAAAATTTGAAGAATCATGTATGTACAAGTTTATTCAAAAGTTGAAATATTTAAAGGAGCAAATGAAGATATGGAATGCCAAATATTTTGGTAACATTCTTAAATAAAAGAAATAAATTGCATCTAAGCTCAAAATTCTACAAGAGATAGTAGAAATTGATGGAATGGATCAGGATTCTTATATGAAAGAAAAACAATTACTTTTTTATTATCATAATGCATTGAAAAATGAGTCATATTGGTTCTAAAATTTTAGAGATAAATGTCTCAAGGAAGGAGATATAAATACAAAACCTTCATCTTACTATTGGGCACTGAATTGCATCAAGTTTTACTCAATACTATGGTTGTCTATCTTCCTACTTTCTATCCAGGCTTGCACCCGATAGCTACAACTCAACACTCAACATTGGATGGACCAAAATAGAGTTTCCGATCCAACCTCCAGAGTAGGTTGGTTCCTTGTCAACTTAAATAGGGTGTTGACACAATTATGCTCACTTAGGGTTTTAGAGATTAGGGTAAGAAAAGGTTAGGGTTAGAGAAATGTGAACAATAGTGGACGGATAGGCTAACAACATTGCACTACAACAAAAAGCTCCAAAAAACCAACTTAAAGACACATTACTCAGATCAACATTATCTCAAATTAAATGTACTTTCATTCATTAAAGAACAATAGAGAAATATTGCAGACAACAATTTCAATATCTAAACAATGATAATCCAAATAGCAGAATTCACCAATATCTAGATTTTATAGAAATGCACTCCCTAACAATAAAGATCAAACTCAGAAGCAGATTTCAATTACCCTAGCAGCTAGTAATCCATTAATTTGGCACAAACTAACCATTCAAGTATTCACAGAAATGCAACTAAAGAATTTGAACCTCTGATATCGAAATATGAAGACACAAGATTTGAGGTGAAGATCAATGTAATGCTCCTTTCATTAGCCCTTGGGAATATTTATAGTAGCACAGGCAAACACACTAGAGCCGACCCTTAAAAATGAGGGTTCGACCTCTATTTATAGTTTTGCAAAATTAAAATAACAAGGAACATTACAAAGATTAAAATTTGATAGCTCAGCAGAGAGTTCTTGCTGGCATTCTCTTACTGGTTCATCCTCCGAGAAATCCATTGCAAGTGGACCGCCATGGCAGCTCGAAACCTCTACAACTTGTTGGTTGTTCGATGCTAACTGGAGTTCTAGCCATTGGAGATTGCATATACATCATCGATCTTTCTTGGAAGCCTTCTACTACCATCGATCTGCAACCATCTCTAGTTCTTATCTTCTTGAAACCCTCGATGCTTCAGCTTCCTCCTCCAACTGACTGTCATAACTTCGATGAGAAATTGCTTTTATATACTTCAGATTTCTTAGCAAAATCTCCATCATTGATCTCCCCCATCGTATGGCTATGATTTAATCTGAAATAAGCTTGATGTAATGGTGGGGGAGAACACAATGCCATTCCACTTTAAAAATTGATGACATCATCCTTTCATGCCTTAGAAACTATGGAATGCCAATCTAGCATTAAAATGCTTTGAAAGTGAAGCGGGATGAAATCCGCTCCTTATCCTTCTTTTCTCTTCATTGGCGATGAAGCATTCACCAATCCGCACAAAAAGTTGATGACATCATATCTCCTTCGAAACTTTTATGGATTCCATTCTAGACCTAAGCAAGTGCATTGGCCTGTGAACACCATTCCGGACCTATTACAATGTAAAGTGACTCTTCCTCCATTCCGCACTGACTTCAGAGTAAAACATTGCTTGTCACCATTTCGAAAGAGAGTTAGTCAAAAATATCCTTCATCATGAATCCGCATCTCTTATACTTAGCTTTCCACCTTCTGTCACCATTTCAGGAAAAATGTTCAATGCGCTCTCCAAAATCAGGCTCTCCAACACTTAGCCGCTCAAAATATATCAAATAATATGAAGCGGTCACCAATCCGCACTTATTTTATGCTGACATCATCCTTCTTCAAAAAATTTTATGGATTCGGGATGCATCGCTAGTCTAGAGCCAAGAACATAAGAAACCTTGTGGAATTGCTCCAAGTGCAAAAATTCACCAAGTGTTGGGTGGATTCATGGCCTTTGTTGTGGATCCACTCCAAAATACACTGCAAAGTGTGTGGAATGAGAACTTCATGACTTAGGCAAAATTTTCAAAATTTTCCTAAGTATGTGGCCATTTTGGGCCTACATTCTAGTGCCTCCTGGGTGGATTTGCTTGCAAAGCCATAGAACTCAGAGTCTTATCCATTGGGCCTTAGGAGTCAAAAAATGCTCATCTTCAAAAATATGCTTTAAAGAATAACTTCCATATAAACACTACCCTCTAAAAAATCTAACAGTCTGCTTAGAGAGTAAAGGTTCATATGGAGATTATGCCAAAAACATCAGAACTTATCCGCTTATAAGGAGATTATGCCAAAAATATAGGTTGTTGCCATTGTCTTCAAAAATTAGGCATAACTCTACTCCTCTTATAAGGCCTTATTGCAAAAATACCTTCACACAAAATCTGTTGCTCTTTGTGCCTCTCTAGGCTTCATGCCTTTATTGTTTATTTCTGACAATTGTTAGAGCAAAAAAAAAAAATGCAAAACTTGTGCATATGTACAAAAACAAAAATGAACTAAGTGTGGGCCCCTTTCGGGCCTGCAACAGCTCCATCCTGCTCTTCTTCTTCATGGGCCTCTTCCTTGACCTCTTCTTCATTATCTTCTTCTTCTTCTTCTTCTTCGGAGAAGGTTGTTTTTGATGCCTTCCTCCAGAAGCATCACCAAACAATTGAATCATCAATTTTAAAGATTGTAAAGCCTATTTCTAGGCTGCTTCAGAGGGGTTTGATGTTTCTTTGAGCTGCTTATAAACATATTGTAATTCTCCAATATCCTCATAATTAGAAGCATTCCCTCTATTCACTAGATCTTCCATGAGATCTCTTAATCTGGTAAAATCAATAATTAATTGGGCAGCTTGCTCTTGGGGTAGTGGCTCTTCAAGAGAATCAATTCCAGATTCATCCTGCAAATTTTCATCAATGCTCTTCTGGATCTCTTCCATGGATAGCAAGTTGTGATCCTCCATCCATAGGCCTTTGAAGCCAACTTGAATCATTTCTTTATTCACATCCACAACATCCTTAATCACTCCTTCAATCCTATCAAACAACAGCCAGGCTCTTTGAAGTACCCTGTGCTTCTTGACCATGATTCTGGTAGCAACTCTAGTGAGATTCCATTCTTTATTAGGAATTGGTTTAGCAGAATCACTGAGTCTGCTATCAACCAACCTATACATCTGTTCTACCAGAATCACCATAGGTTGCAACTCTCCAGTGATCTGATCTAGATCTCTCTAAACATTGGGGAGTAAGTGGCTGGCATCATCAAGATAATCAATCATAAGTTGAAGCCCTGAACATTTCTCTTGGACTTCGGAGAGCAACTCTTTTCTAATCTTCTTCAATTCAGTCTTAGAAAAGCTAGAAGACTTAGCTTTCTCAATTTGAAGCTGTTATTTCAAACTCTGAATTTCTTTTGCTTGTTCTTCATTCAACTTCTTTTGCTCTCCTAGTTGATCCTTGAGCTTATTGGCTTCTTGAAATTTCTCTTGCCAGCCCTTGGCCTCTTTTCTCAAAGCCTTTTCCACTTCCTTTTGATTGCTCAGAGTCTTCTTAAGCTTTTCAATCTATTTCTCCAATTTGTCCACCTTCTCTCTGAATATATCATTCTTCACATAGAAGGTGTCTAAGTGGGCTTTGGCTATAATCAACTCATCTTCTTCAGGAAGCTTATCAATATCTTTTGTGACCTCCTCCACTCGATAATCTTGGATAATCATTTTAATTTTAGGCTTACTTACAAGTGGAGTCATAGATCTAGATACCAACTCCCTTCTCTCCGAAGGCACAACTTCTTTTACTCTAACCATCCTACTGGAAGGCTTAGAAAGCTTCTCTGCCCAAAAATCATTTATTCTTTGTGTGGTTGCCTGCTCTTTTGGCAAAGTGATAGGACTTGAAAAACTAGCAGCCAAGGGAGATGAAGATACTAGAAATGTAAGGGTGGACTCAACTATTGACAATGGAGGTGTGGAAGTAATTACAATAGTCTCTATAACAATAGTGGACTCTATAACTATTGTTATGGTTGCTATTGGTAAACTCATAGGAATTGATGCAAGACTAACAATTGGATGAATGGTGGTACTTGGAACAATATGTCCCTTTGATGGTGGTGGTTGTAATGATGAAGATGAAATGATGGGAGATGATGAAGTGGGAACCTCAGATGATGAAAGTGGGATTTGGGGTGACTTTGGGGGAACAGAGGTGACTTGTACTTCAGTGACAACCAATGAAACATGGGGTGAACCATGAGAGGGAGAAGGTACCTTTGTCACATTTTCTTGACCAGAAAGGGAGGGAGACTTCCTTGGGGATTCAAGAGGATGAAGAGGAGAAGAGGGATTAGAGACCATACCTTCACCTACAGATGTAGGGTGCTCTTGTTCTACCTCTATATCCTGCTACTGCTCATGATGAGTCAATTCTTCTACAGCTAAAATAGCTACCTCTTTGGAATCCTCCTTCATATCTAATATCTATTTCTTTGAAACTTCTCTTTCCCTTATTTTTGGAGCTCTTTTAGTTCTTCTATGAATCAATTGAAAGGAAGCCATCTCACTCTCTAAATCTTCTTCTGATACATCTCCTTGTACGACTCCAGAAAGCAAGACTTGCTCAGAAATAGGATGTAATTCTACTGATACTACAGTGGTAAAAGAAAGGGGGGTGAACCTGAAACTCTCATCCTTCTATCTCCAATCAATATCTATGTCTAGAGGCTATCCCCCTAGAGCTAAGCATTTAGGCCTAGACACTACTTCAATGACTGGAGTACTGACAACTTTTTCATTAGAATATTGCATTTTGCTCAGAAGTTGTGCTCCCTTAGGAAACTTCTCCACTTGTTCAGTGGTAGGATGAAAAGTTTTCAAGACCTCAACTATTATCAAAGGAGTTTCTTGCTCTTCTACTAGAGCTTCTTGATCTATGGGTGGAGAGAGAGATTCAGAACTAGCTTGGGACTTTTTAACTATTAACACTATGTTTCTGATATCCTTCTACTTCCAGGTTCTGATATTTTCATCATATTTCTTAGAAAACTCATTATCAATCTTCATTCCAAACCTAGACTTAGGTTTTCCAATTTCAATCCTCATTCTCCACCAATATGATATCTTTGCTACATTCCATTGTTCTCCCTTCTCTACCTCTCCAACAGTGTCCTCATCAGGCTGAGGGTCCCTTTTCTTTGAAGTTTTTCCTTCAATGTCACTAATGGTGGCTTCTATAAGCTGATGACTCTTCTTCTTGTCAAGATCATAATCAACAATCTATTCATAAAAATCCAACCATGGAGGTAGTTGACCCATATTTGAAACATTCCACTCCAAAAGAGTGGTCTCATCATTATTTCTACCTTGTTCAAAATGAGCCCTAGGCCTCTTTTCAAATTTATAAGCTTTTCTCCATTTAGGGCCACATTTCTAGCAGTGAAAATACCATCAGGGTCATAACTCCATCTTTGGGGAATATAAAATAGACCTAACCTATCAAGGTATTGGTCAATTAGCTCACTCTACCCTTTTTTGTGATAGTAATGTCCTCCATAGTGTGGTAGGTAAGAAGATATTTTCTCTTTCTTCCAGAACCATAATTCAAATCAATGTACTCTACCTACCTCAAATATTCCAAGGCAAAGAGCCTCTCTATAACAAAATGGGGTAGGAGAAAAGGTTTACCCATGAAACCATATAATCTGATAATTGTGCCCTCGATCAAAAAATACCAATCTCCTTCCTCAACACCCTCTGCTCTCAGAATTTTCTTAGCCAAGGGTGGCAATCTAGGGCACTCTCCATACATTATTTTCAAGGTAGGTCCAAGGAATTCCAAATTGAATCTATAAAAAGACTCACTACTTCTCAAATGACTTGTCCAATAATAAATCAACAAGGGTTCCCCATCATTGGTTTTATCCCTAACCAGAATCCAAGGCATCTTATCCTTAATGGCAGCATAAAACATCCATACCAGACTTGAGCAATGCCTAAAACTAGGAGCATCAGAGCCCCTTTTCATTCTCACCAACTGTTCATGTATCCTTTGGGCAAGAAAGGTTGGCCAATCAAAATAAATCACCCTAGTCCCTTTTTCCTTTATGCCTTCCTCATACATTCTTTCATTAGAAATACAATAGGCTATGGCAATTTTCCAGCCATACACCATTCTATCAGAATCTAGACCCTCCATACAGGCCAACATAGAGAATAGTACAGGGTTTGGAAATTCATCAATAGGAATTGGGACTTCAGGTAATTTCTTCTTGAGCTTAGCATTAAGTTATTTATAAACCCATATCCTAAATGACTCACCTTCATTAGCTCACTTCTCTAAGGAGTAATACCTAGCCTAGTTAGTTACCCTAAATTCTTTAGGTCTTACTGAGTTCTGACCCTAGGGCAAAAATATTATGATAAAAGAGGTGGTGATACTAAAGAGGGTTTTTCCCTTAGAGGTTTTTACTGCTTTGGCCATTGGGTCATAAAATTTAACTATTGTAGCTATTAATTCTAGATAGGGATGAACATAATCACAAATGTAAAAATATAGGTAAGAAAGGATAGCACATCTACCTTCCACAGACAAAGCAACTCTCTTCTTGAATCTATCATTAACGCTCTTCTTAAGCCTTGTTCTCTCTATGAGGACCATTTCAATATCTACCACAACTTTTGCTCTATCGATGTATGGAGCCACTACCCTTTTCTCTAGAGTTTCAACCTCTTGGGTATCCTCGGAAGCCATCTTGATAGTAATAAATACTATGTTCTCTCTAAAATTCATAGCAAATTCCTCATAGTATCATTTCACTCTTTTCTACTCTATGGATGCAATTAGCTACTAAATGAACATTGCTCATGCTTTTTGGTTCTTTTATTTCTTGGCATGCACGTATCTTCCACCATTAATGTGGCTGCTATGCAATCTACCTACTGGCACACTTTCCAACTTCCACTCATTCCTTTCGATGGCTCAATGGTGGCATTCTAAATTTTCATTGGTCGAAAATTCAAACTGCACTGCCACCTCACTATGTCTCTTTGACTACTCTTTGGTTCGAGCATGAGTTCATTAGCATTGAATGTGGGCTTTTTCTTTTCTCTCCATGTGGCATGGTCATGAAATCACTGCTTTGCTCCACCTTAGTTTTGAAACCGATGAATTGAAGATGTCTTTGATTCCGTTGACACTTAGTAAATTCCATGCATGAGTTATCACCTTGGTTCCATTTCCACTATACTTTAGCTTCAAAAATCCCTAGATTGGAGATACCTTTGCTCCTTTTGATACTTGGCTCTTTTCATCATGCGGGATAAGAACACTTGCACCATTCCACTAGGATTCTAGTGCATTTTGATGTGGATTTAGAAGCGCTCACCATTCCACTAGAATTTACATGTATTTGAGTGTGGAATGGAACCTTACTGAATACTTTGTCAACACTTAGCCATTTTTGCAAATATTTTTCTTTTTCCAAGATTTTTTAAAGAAAAATGATTACAAAGTGCAGAAAGAAGGGAAAATATAATACAATATATATACATATATTACAATGAGCTCATATTTCAAACATAGTAGAGTTTGAGATGAAAACCATTTACTGGAATCGGTTGTATGTTCCCTTCTTGATCTTCAAGTTGGAACACATTGGACTCCTTGGCCTCTACTATTTTGAAAGGGCCATCCCAAAAAGAATCAAACTTTTCATGCTTGCCCGGTTTTTCTCTATCAACATTCCACCTGAGAACTGCATCTCCAACCTAGAATTTTCTGAATCTGGCCTTCTTATCAAACCATGCCTTGATATCTGAGGAATTCTTTTGAAAATTATCATATGCCTGAGCTCTATTCTCTTCAAGTTGCAGTAAGTGGGTCAACCTAGTTTTTACTAGATTTTCCTCTGACTCTTCCTCTGTATTGACAAGCTTAAGTGTTGGAATATCCAAATGGATAGGTAGTACTACCTCTTTGCCATACACTAGTGCATAAGGGGAAGTCTTAATGGACTTCTTTATAGTAATCCTATCTGCCCATAGAGCTTGGTCTAATAATAGGTGCCAACTTCTTTTATTACCTTCAAGTGATTTCCTCAAAATCCTTAATAAGTTTTTATTAGTAGATTCTGCAAGTCCATTCCCTTGAGGGTAATAATTTGAAGTATTCTTAAGAGTGATGCCATACTTGCTGGAAAACTCAATATACTTGGCTCCTATGAAAGTTGGGCCATTGTCACTCACCAAGGCTTCTGGAACTCCAAACCTTGAAATCAAATTTTCCATAAAATTGATCACAACATCTTGATCTGATTTCTTGGTAGGAATAGCCTCTACCCATCTGGTAAGATAATATATGGTAGTTAGGATAAACTTATGCTCTACTAAGGAATTAGGGTTGATGACCCCTATGAAGTCCAACCCCCATTGTTGAAAAGGCTCTTCAACTTGTATGGGTTTGAGGGGGGATGAAGCATTCCTTGTCCTTCCAACATATCTCTGACATTTGTCACAGGCCCTAGTAACCCTGAAAGTATCAATAAATATAGTAGGCCAATAATAGCCTACTCTTATGATTTTCAAAGTTGTAACTCTACCTGAGCTATGTCCACCAGTTGGTCCTCCATGGAACTCTTCAATGACCCTCTTTTGTTGATCATATTTTAAGCACTTTAGAAGAACTCCATCCAAATTTCTTTTGTATAGGCCTTCTAGTAGTAATACATATTTCAAAGCATGAAGCCTGTATCTCCTCCTTTGGGATGCATTTATATTGGGAGGGCATACTCCAGTTTGGAAATATTTGATCATCTGGTCAACCCAATCAGAGTCTACAATTTGTACTCCTTCCACCTGATCTTCTTATGTTGCTTGACAAGTTATCACTTCTGCTAATGTTGTAGCCTCTATTAGACCTTGGCATAGGGCTCTACCTCTCACCAACTTGGTGGGATGTATTTCTACATCATATTCTTGGATTTTGGTAATCCAACCAGCCCTTTTATCTCCTAGTTCACCCTAAAGGATAAAACTTCTTACATCTGGATGAACCACATATACCAGGGTCTTACTCTATACCAAGTACTACCTAAACTTCTTTAGTGACTTCATCATAACAAATACTTGTCTTTCAATAAATTTATATTTGACCTAGTAATCATGGAGTGTCTAGCTCCAAAATAATACAGGATGCTCTTCACCTTGATCATATTTTTGAGTAAGCACTGAGGCATAACTTTCTTCAGCTCCATATGCATAAAGGATAAAATATTTACTAAAATCTAGATTTACCAACACTAGGGCTATTGCAATGGACTACTTGATAATATCAAAATCTTATTTCCTGACTTCAATCCACTTAAACTCAACATTCTTCTTGAGTAACTCAGATATAGGCCTTACTTTCTATGCAAAGTCAGAAATGAATTTCTTGACAAAGTTGATTTGGCCCAAAAAATACTACAAAGTCTTCTTATTTGTAGGAAATGGAAGAGCAAGAATGGATCTGATTCTATCTAGATCTATGGCCATACCTTCTTTTGATACCACATGACCTAGCAGCTTTCCTTCATGAACTGCAAAGAATGATTTCTTAGGATTGAGTGAAATACCAAATTCTCTACACTTTTGAAAAACTTGCTCAAGGTGTGATAGGTGATCATGCTTATCATGGGAAAACATAGTCATGTCATCCAAATAAATCAGAATGACTTTGTTGATCAGTGCCCCAAAGGCATAGTCCATGGCTCTCTGAAATGTGGCTCCCGCATTGGACAACCCAAAAGGCATTCTCTGGTAGGCAAATGTGCCCCATTTTGTGGTGAATGTTGTTTTATACTGATCTTCATATTTCACCCAAATCTGATTGTATCCAGAGTAACCATCTAGTAATGAGAACCTCTCTGTCCCTACCACTACCTATAAGATTTGATCAATCTGAGGGAGGGGGTAGTGATCCTTAAGGGATGCTTGGTTAAGATTTCTAAAATCTACACACAAGCGTATATCACCATTCTTTTTCCTCACGGGTACCAAGTTGGCTACCCAAGTTGAATGTTTTATTGGGTATATGATCTTAGCCTTTAATAACTTTAAGAGCTCCTCTCTCATAATGGCTTCGATCCTTAGATTTACAGGCCTTTGCTTCTGCCTAAAAGGCTTTGCATCAGGCTCTAGCTCAATAGTATGTTGGATAACCTTTTTGTCATACACCTTGAGGTCTTCATATGACCAAGCCACAATATCTTGGTATTTTAAGCATAAAGCTTTGATATCTTCTGCTTCCTATAGTGAACATCGAACTCCAACATTGAGCTTCTTTTCAGTACCAACTTCAACTTCTTTATAGATTTTTCACTGACTTTCATGGCTCTGGTCCTTTTTCTGTCCTCATTATCAAACAAGCTCTCTAGGGTGACCAACCCTCTAGGGATGTGATTGTTCCTTAGTTGAATAATGTCTTGTTGATCAATTTCTTCTGAATCTTCTTCTTGGATAGTGGAGAGACATGCTTCTCTCACCAGAAAGTCAATTATTTGTTCATCACTTTCAAAAACCTACCAAAAAATCTGCTTGTCTGGTACTATAGGTCTAAAAATCATTTTGATTCCCTTGGCTTTCTTGATTCCAAAGTCTACAGAAGGGTTGAAGTTAGCTCCCTTTGTTGCTAATGAATCTTCCAGAGTATTCTTTTCTCTAGGAACAAAATTTAAATTTAGGGCATCAAAGGATTCCATCAGATCCCATACCCTATTTCTATAAGCTTTTAGGTAATGGTGCTTACTACTGCACCTATTTCTTACTTGATGGACTATTAACTCAGAATCACCATATATGTTCAAAATATTAATGCCCATGCTTTCTGCTTGTATCAATCCAAGACACAAGGCCTCATATTCTACAACATTATTTGTACATGACCATGTTAGTCTATAGGCAAAATTCTTTGTCCCTTCTGATTGGGACTGTAGAACCACACTAGCTCCTACACCATTTCTGCATTTAGCACCATCAAAGTGCATGATCCATGTTTCTTTTTCTCTCAGATATTGATTGGATATAGCAGGGATTTTCTTCTCTGATTTAGTTGAGATACTATATGTTCCCATACCAGTTCCAAACTGATTGTAATCCTCTCTGAAAGGCAACTCATCCTCAATATCCAACTCCTCAATATTTTCCACTAGCTCAAATTCTTCTAGGGGAGTAATATTGCACATGTCTTCCTCAATATTTTCAATATGATAAGCTACTAGATTTTCAGGAGTTATCCTTATCCTCTTTCCTTTGAAAGGGATTACCATACTAGAATAATCCATGTACATACATCCACCTAGTTTTGTAGTAAACTCCCTTGAAAGGCATAATCCAAAGTAGGGTTCTAGGTCAACCACAACTATTTCTTGTACTATTATCACTTTAGGAGCTCTATGCAGACTCATCAAAACATCTTTTATGACTCCAACTATCTTAACAGGTGTCCCATCTAATTGTAATACTCTAGGACAAGATCGGGTATACTCCATACCCATTTCTTCATAGACTGCTTTAGGCATGACTGTAGTTGATGCTCCTGAATCTATCATACAATTTTAGACTACCCAACCTTCCATCCTCAGGGATATATAGAAAGGAGGGGGCTTATTCTTTAAAATAGTAGGTGACATTTCTTTCTTTTTTGATGGTATACTAAGGATTGTAGTGGCCTACCTATTTTGTGGATACTTGTTGAGGGAAGCCTTAAGCAGATCAATCTGACCAGGAATGAACAGAGTGTCATACAGGCTAGATTTTGATGGAATATTTTTCATCTCTTCAATAATATTATACTCAGATCTAGCTAGGGAAGGTCTTTCAGGCCTTCTCTCTAGCTCACCATATCTTCTTTTATATTTTTGAGTGGCCTCTAATATTTGTCTTTTAGTAATAGAGGGGAACCTAAGCCTTTCTTGATCCTCATATTTAGATCTCATCCGGTCTCCTTCAACTTCCTTTTCCAATCTCTTAGGAAGACTATATGTCTTCTCTTTCCCTTTAGCTTGAGGGATGGGGAAAGTATCACTACTTTGAGGAAGGGGATCAATTCTCTTTTGAGAAGGGACTTGGAATTGCCCCATATTTTGGGGATCTACTTGCAAGGTTTTCTTTCTAATCCTAGTCATAACAACAATTGGGCTTTCTTCATCTAGCTCTTTCCCAACCATGATTTGATCAGGTTTCCATAACATGTTTACTCTCCCTTTTTGATTTCTTTCAGCTTGATCCATAGCTTGTTGAACATGGTGTTGGTACATAATACAAGACTGTGAGTCATGAGGATCATTACATACTAGACACCAGACATTTGCAAGAGTAGTATCTGAAGAACATTCAGGCTCCTCATATGCTGCATTCACTCTGACCCTAGTACTGTTACTAGGACCAGGTCTCTGATATTTGTTCACATATGGAAATCTCCTTTGTTGTGACCTTTCTTGGTCTCTCTTTTCCATTGAATTCATTCTATTACTCAGAGTTTTTAGAGTATTTTGTATATCAAGAATAGCAAAAAACTCTTGGGATGCTTGAGAAGGAAGGGGAGGGAAAGGAACTATAGAGGATGATGGTTTTGGTTGAGGGATTGCATTCATTTATAGATATGGAGATGATAAAGAAAGGGGATCCATGTAAGATGGGTTGGTAGCTTGGCTTTGGCCATTAGTGGTTTTTAAGTTATAAGGTAGCACAGTTTTGGGGGTAGTCTTCCCACATTAATTAGGATATTCTCAGCATGAACTACTACATTATAAACTTGGGGGAAGGTTTCTACTCCATATTGTTGTGTTTGCAAGCCTAGATCTGATCCAAGAGCTCAGATATAATACATATAGGCCAAACATGTAGTTGGTCTAGCTATGGGGGGAATTCTCTTCCATGTTCTGCTAAATCTCAAATTGAAATCTGAGATAGTTTCTTGCTGAGATTTTTGCATGGATGTAAACTAGTTAAGCAGGGAGAAGGGGTCAATAGATTCATTAAATTCTTCCACAAAAGGCTCAGCTAATGCTTGCCATGAAGTGATGGTATTATCCTCCAGAGTTCTAAACCAATGCAAAATATTTCCTCTGAAGGATAGGGCCAAGATTCTTACAATAATATCCTCCTCTTTTATGTTGTGAATTACTGCTAGATTTAAAATATCTTGATAATGCTCATAAGTTATCTTCCTAGATCCATCATAAGTGGGGATAGCTTTAGATACAACCTTAGGGATGGCATTCATTTGGGCTAATCTCAGGGGACCAATTGTATTCCAGTTAGGGTACTTTTGTAATGGTTGATTAGGAGCCATATTTTGTGCCATATTTCTAGGTGTAGGTCTTATTAGAGGGGCTATTGGATTAACTATAAGGTTTTCCTCAAGAAGCTCTTCTTTTGAGAGGAAATATTGATTCAAACTTCTAATAACAATAGACCCTCTATAAGGTAATTCATAATAGAAATAGGAGTTAGGGTTATTCCTTTTGAAAGACCTAGTATACATGAAAGGACACTGGTCTATAGGGGTAATTATTTTTTTGGGTTTAAGGACTAGGGAGTCGCCAGGTGAATTTTCTATTCTCCGCTTATAAGGTCAAGACAATTCACCAAATCTTGATTCCTTCGAGTTGAGATAAACAATAACTCATATGATGGGTTTTCATGTTCCTTGTGAACTGGTCCCATCGGGCATGCCAAAAACTATTGGGCACTGAATTGCATCAAGTTTTACTCAATACTATGATTGTCTATCTTCCTACTTTCTATCCAGGCTTGCACCCGATAGCTATAACTCAACACTCAACATTGGATGGACCAAAATAGAGTTTTTGATCCAACCTCTAGAGTAGGTTGGTTCCTTGTCAACTTAAATAGGGTGTTGACACAATTATGCTCACTTAGGGTTTTGAGATTAGGGTAAGAAAAGGTTAGGGTTAGAGAGATGTGAACAATAGTGGATGGATAGGCTAACAACATTGCACTACAACAAAAAGCTCCAAAAAACAACTTAAAGACACATTACTCAGATCAACATTATCTCAAATTAAATGTACTTTCATTCATTAAAGAACAATAGAGAAATATTGTAGACAATAATTTCAATATCTAAACAATGATAATCCAAATAACAGAATTCACCAATATCTAGATTTTATAGAAATGCACTCCCTAACAATAAAGATCAAACTCAAAAGTAGATTTCAATTACCCTAGTAGCTAGTAATCCATTAATTTGGCACAAACTAACCATTCAAGTATTCACAAAAATGCAACTAAAGAATTCGAACCTCTGATATCAAATATGAAGACACAAAATTTGAGGTGAAGATCAATGTAATGCTCCTTTCATTAGCCCTTGGGAATATTTATAGTAGCACAAGCAAACACACTAGAGCCGACCCTTAAAAATGAGGGTTCGACCTCTACTTATAGTTTTGCAAAATTAAAATAACAAGGAACATTACAAAGATTAAATTTTGATAGCTCAATAGAGAGTTCTTGCTGGCATTCTCTTACTGGTTCATCCTCTAGGAAATCCATTGCAAGTGGACCACCATGGCAGCTCGAAACCTCTACAACTTGTTGGTTGTTTGATGCTAACTAGAGTTTTGGCCATTGGAGATTGCATATACATCATCGATCTTTCTTGGAAGCCTTCTGCCATCGTCGATCTGTAACCATATCTGGTTCTATCTTCTTGAAACCCTCGATGCTTCAGCTTCCTCCTCCAACTGACTGTTATAACTCCGGTGAAGAAATTACTTTTATATACTTCAGATTCCTTAGAAAAATCTCCACCGTTGATCTCCCCCATCGTATGGCTATGATTTAATCTGATATAAGCTTGATATAATGGTGGGGGAGAACACAATGCCATTCCGCTTTTAAAAATTGATGACATCATCCTTTATGCCTTAGAAACTATGGAATGCCAATCTGGCCTTAAAATGCTTTGAAAGTTAAGCGGGATGGAATCCGCTCCTTGTCCTTTATTTTTCTTCATTGGCGATGAAGCATTCACCAATCCACACAAAAAATTTGATGATGTCATATCTCCTTCGAAACTTCTATGGATTCCATTTCGAGCTAAGCAAGTGCATTGGCGTGTGACCACCATTTCGGACCTATTGCAATGTAAAGTGACTCTTCCTCCATTCCGCACTATCTTCAGAGTAAAACACTGCTTGTCACCATTCCAGAAAAGAGTTAGTCAAAAATATCCTTTGTCATGAATCCGCATCTCCTATACTTAGCTTTCCACCTTCTGTCACCATTCTGGGAAAAAATGTTCACTATGCTCTCCGAAATCGGGCTCTCCAACACTTAGCCGCTCAAAAGATATCAAATAATATGAAGTGGTCGCCAATCCACACTTATTTTATGCTGACATCATCCTTCTTCAAAAAATTTTGCGGATTCGGGATGCGTCACCAGTCCGGAGCCAAAAACATAAGAAACCTTGCGGAATCGCTCCAAGTGCAAAAATTTACCAAGTGTTGGGCGGACTCGTGGCCTTTGTTGTGGATCCACTCCAAAATACACTGCAAAGTGTGCGGAATGAGGACTTCATGACTTAGGCAAAATTTTCAAAATTTTCCTAAGTATGTGGCCATTTTGGGCCTACACTTACAATAAAAAAAAAACTGTTTGTCATATCAAAACAATAATAACTCTAGATGGAATAAATATTAAGGATGAAGAAGATATAAGGAAGCAATTAATTATTTAAAAAATATTTTGTTATATTCTAGGCAAGATAAGGAGGCACAAGAAAAACATCTACAAAATATTCCATAAATTATCACGTAAGGACAACATGAAAGCTTGATGATGAAGATATCTATGGAGGAGATCCATGAAGCAGTTTTTTCTTTCCATCTGAATAAGGCACCTAGAAAAAGATGGATTTATTGCCATTTTATTTCAAAAAAAATAGGATCTATTGAAGAGTGATATGTTAGTTGGATTTGAATAGGCCTAGAAAAATAAGGCTATAATGAGTGAGATCAATGCTACTTTTATTACCTTGGTTTCCAAGAAAGGTGACACAAAATATTTTGATAATTTTTGTCCAATAAGCCTTTGTAATATGATTTATAATATCATTTCAAAAACTATGGTAAATAATTTGAGGGGTATTCTAGGGTGTCTTATCTCTGAGGAACAAGGTGGCTTTGTTCATGGTATACAAATTCTTGATGGTATAATTATTGCACAAGAGTCCATACATTCTCTTCATTCCATGTAAAAAGCAGGTATGCTTCTGAAATTAGATATGAACAAAGCAATGATAGGGTTTTCTAAAATTTTCTACATGTTATTCTTAGAAATTTTGACTTTGATTATAGTTGTTGTGATTGGATTAAATGTTTTTACAGCACTGCATAATTTTCTATTTTAATCAATGATTCTCCTGTTGATTACTTCAATTCATCTTGTGGACTTCATCAAGGTGATCCACTTTATCCTTGTCTATTTATTATTTTGGCAAAATCATTAGGGGGGGCATTTTCAAAGGTAAAAATGGAAGGAAAATATTGTTGGTATTAAAAGCAAGGGTATTCAAGTTGCAAAAAATGGTCCCTCCAAATATCATCTACAACTTGTTGATGATACTTTTCTTTTGAGCCATCCATCAATTAGTGAGGCCATGGAGTTTAAATAAATACTATCATGCTATGAAAAATCTACTAGAAATTTGGTAAATACTATAAAATCTAGGATTTTTCATTGATACTACCTTAGATTTACAATAGATTATTGTGAGTATTTTAGGATTTGAAATTGAAAATTTTCCATCAACCTACTTGGGTATTCCTTTGTCTAATAAAGGAAATACAAATGAGCTTTGGATCTCCTTTTTGGATAGAAGGAAAACTTTATTGATAGGTTGGAAAGGTAAGTTCTTAACCATGGCAGGAAGGCTACAACTCATAATGACTACATTGCAATCCATTCCTATTTATATATCACTTTAAAGACTTCCAATAGATATTGCATCAAAAATTGATAAAATTCAAAGATACTTTCTATGTAAAGGTTGTAAGGAAAAAATTAGATTTCCTATTTGTAAGTGGTACAGGGTTTGCAAAGGAAAGAATATAAAAGGAGAAGGTTTGCAAAATTGCAGACTTATGAATTTGGCATTAGGAGCAAATCTTGGATGGAGATTTTTTAGAGATCAAGGAAATAATTGGGCAAAAATATTACTTCAAACATATATAGTTTCTATTGATGCAATGAAATTATTTAGTAAAATAACTCGATCCAAAGGATTTTCAACATGGAACTTCATATTAAAGAGTTTGCAATTGATAAAAAAATATATTATATGGTCAACCAATGAGGGAAGTTATGCAAATTTTTGGTCTAATGCTTAGTTGAAGCCCTATCCTATTATCTTTGACTCAAAATGGAAACCATTGGCTCGAGCATACCTCGCATATAAATGTATTAAGGCCTAATTCTATATTATTATGAGAAAAAAATCTAGATCATGGATTTCTTTTAGTAGCTTGGTTGAGGGAGAGGAACTCAAAAAAATTGTAGATGAACTTCAAAAGATGCTTCAAGAGTTTTATTTATTGATTTTTACATGAAAGGATGAGTTGGTTTGGAATTTATCAAATAATGGTGGATGCCCAATCAAGTTGGAATATGAGGATTTAGAACAATTAAAATTTTTTTCTCCTAAATATTTTTCGTGGAAGAACATTGGTCATTAGAGGCTCTCCCTAAGGCCTCAAAATTTATTTGCTTATTATATTGTTATAAGAGAGAGTCTACAAAGAAAATGATATCATGGATGCTTCACATATGGCTTGTATGAGAAGGATAAAGAAACATTAGATCATTTATTTCTTCATTGTTCATTTCTTCACACCATTTGGGGTTATTTTTAAAAAAATATGAAATTATATTGGGTAGCTTCATCAACATTGAAAGAGTTGATAAAATGTTGGATTAATTATTTCAAAGCTAAAGCATTATGTATTCTTTGGAGAATTGGCCTTGCCATTATTTTTTGGAATTTATGGCTTGAAAGGAATAACATAAGTTTGTAAATAAATATCATAATCATGCTCAAGTTTAGAACTGTATTATTGCCTATCTTGTAAAATATTTACAAATATGGTGCTCATAATGGGAAGTGTCAATTGTAGAAAAATAGACGTTGGCTATAGGATTAGAACATACATGGAAGAGTCATCTATGGCAATCTATGATTAAATTAAAATTTTCAAAAATTGGGTTTATTAAAATTAATTTGATGGTGCTTCTAAAGAAAATCTAGGAAAAGTTGGTGGAGGTAGTGCTTTTGGATACTGTGAAGACAAAATTCTCCTCACTTAATTAGAATCTTATGGAATTTCAACTAACAACTATGGAGAAGCTAGGGCACTTACAGAGATTAATATTGTAGTATAAAAAGGATGAAAATATATTTCAACTGAGGGGGACTAACAAATTATCATCAATTCTATTAACAAAAATGGATGTGGAGACTGGATCAAAAATAATATTATTTTTTATGTTCATCATCTATTACTAGAGGCAATATCTTGAAAGTGTGAGCATATTTATAGAGAATGAAATTGGGTAATAGATAAATTAGCGAATTGCGGTGTTGATCTTCATCTCGGTGAAATTCAAATTTTATAAGGCAACTAGCCAAGTGATATTTTATCTCTTAATCAAATGATGTCAAGGAATTTATTGTAAAAATATAGCATTGAAAGGAAGTTGAAGAATATATGTAAGAGAAAAAAATAAAAAACTATGATAAAAAGGTATGTTGTAGCAAATATAATATTTTAGTATTTTGATGGGAGTGACTCCCAATAAAAGCCACATATAATTTATTAAAAAAAACAATAACAAAAATGAGCTTAAAAAAATAGGATTTGGTAGCAACTAAATTTTTACCCTTAGTTTGCAATTGACCAGCTCATCACTTTTCAATAGATAAACTGGGTAAATAAGATGCCATCAAAAAACAAACATCAAAGAAATTTCAAGTACTTCAAAGGTCCATTTAATCAAAGTTGGATGCTTCTGAATATTTGAAAATCCAACTACATTTTAATATATCTTGAATACTATTAGTCTCCCCCAAGTTCCATAAGAATTTTTATTTTATTGTTGGCAGATTTGCAATATGCCACATTAATATTTTTGGTGAATTTTTTATTGTAATGTGGTAAAATATATTAATATTAACATACAGTATTTTGATCGGTATAATATCTTGCAGTTATATTTTATTTTTCTTCTTTTTTTCCTGCATATTTTTGGGTTTAATGGGTGTTTTAATAAAAATGGTTGGGGAAATGGATTGGAGACTTTAGTTCAGATCACCTATAAAATAGTTATAAAATCATGCATATGAGAGTTTCACACCCTAACCGAGAGGTGAAATCCCTATGTGCTCCTCATTGAATTAAAATAAGAAGAGAAATTAAAAAAATGAAGTTTCAAAAATGGCTAAGTATTGGCATTGCCCAAAGTTGAAATAAGGGAAGAATTGCATTTACCCCAAAGTTGGAGTGAAAGCTTTGTTCGCCCCACTTTGGGGTGAACATCCTTAAAATTTGAAGAAGTGCACTGGCCCGTCACATTGATTGGTTGGAAATATATTTGATGAAAGTCTTGAGTTGTGAAGAGACTTAGCAAAAAATTTGGCAAGTTTTAAAGAAAGGGTGCGTTCACCCCCAAGATGGGGTGAAAGCTTCATTCACCCCAAGTTGGGGTAAACGTCATTGAGAACAAAGTTTGAAAATTTAATGGTGTGTTCACCCCAGTTGACGAGCAAAAGCTTCATTCGCCTCTCCCAGGGATGAATGTCCTCTAAATTTTGATTTTGGGCCAATGCATATGAGCGAAGTTGAAGAGTTAATTTTACGTTTACCCCAAGAGGAAGGTGATAGCTCATTTCACCTCTTTGGGGGTGAACATAGTTTTAAAAGAGAACAACATGACTGTTAGAGGCGTTTTCACCTGGGAATAAAAGATGATTGTTGCTATGACTAGAAAGGGCATATAGTTCATTAAATCAAGGAAAGGTGCCCTCTCCACCAATGCACACCATGGAAGGAGTAAATGAGCATTCACTTATTGTCCATTTCGGGCGAATTGTGCTATCAACATCTTTACAACTTTTCAAGAGCGCCCAAGGTAAGGTGAATGAAGAGCATTGAATGTTTACGACAAAAAGTAACTCAGGTTGTGGATATCAAGCAAAGATAGCAGCAATATTAAAAGCATAATATTTTCAAGCAAAGGTGTATTTTTGAGGATGGTAAATGTACCAAGTCAACGACCAAGCCTTGTATTTTCCCATGCATCGACACTCAGAAATACTAATTTCTAGGGGAGTTTCCTTAAAAGCTAGATCGCTACATGGAAAGGATGAATTATTAATATTTCCAAGGAGGAATTTTCTCACTATGGTTCCTGATCTATGAACATTCTGTCTCTATGTGCATTTAATGAAATAGGCAAAATCCTCTATAAATACTACTCAATTTTTATTGTAAAAGGGATTAGATATTTTATAGAAAAACTATTCAAGTACTCTGCATTAATAGAAGACATTCGACTTCAAAATTTATAAGCAATCTTGTGTATGATTTTCTTCTATTTCATTCATTTCTATTTTATGCTCATATTCATTATCTTTTGATTAGTTTAAAATATGTATCTAAATTTAAACATTGTTGGTGAGGGGGTGAGTTTTGGTATTCCACCCTAGAGGTTGTCTTTGTAATATTGTAAGTGAATCCTATTGTTTTCTTTTATTACATGCTTATTTAAATTCTTGAGTGGAATTTCTACTTTTAGTCTATCCCCAATCCTACACCTTTGTCCTGTGGCCATATTTCCCATCTCTTTCCATCATTTTTTATTTCTTTCTTGCAACTCTAGTCTTAAACCAATGTAGGATTTAGTAAGGGAGTCATCCCTATCTAGAGATTGGCATGGAGGACATTTCTTTCCTTTGGCCTTTTAATGTTGGCCATTTCTAGGGCACACAAACACATGTTTGTATAATTAGGTAGATATTTGACCAATAGTTTTTGGCATACTCGATGGGACAAATAGTCTCTGTCTTAGTAAGATCCATAGTCAGTGGAACAAATATTATCTCAAGTTGACAAACCCACCTGTACCAATAGTTTTTGGCACGCCCGATGGGATAGGTAGTGTTTGTCTCAGTAATATCAATAGTCGATGGAACAAATATTATATCAAGTTGACAAACCCACCTATACCAATAGTTTTTGGCACACCCGGTGGGACCCTGAAAAGTTCCATTTTCAATAGTATTGAGGTTTTATGTTCACCTTAGTGTTGTATAGTTAGAATATCTAGCAACTCAATTGTACCTAGAAATATTCAAACGTGAGGGTAGCGAAAGTTGTGCTTCATGATTATGAGATCGAAGGTCCAAAATCCTAAAAATTCCATTGAGTTCTATGAACTTGATACTCAAATATTAGGAGAGCATCCTCAACTAGTCGTCATCATTACCTCATACATCCCATACAACATCTATAACATTCTCATGATTAGTTGGTGTGTTTTTTGCTCCTACAAGCCCATTTAGTACTGCTACTAGCATTCATAAAGCTCCACCACACACACCAGTCCACATGGATCAAAACCCATTACCATGGCATCTACAACCACCAAGGCAGTTCCTAACATGGAATAGATTAGGAGCTTTGAATTTACAAGCCCAAAATATAGTTCCCAAGTAACTATGAAGTCCTTGCCCACCTATGATGGTACTGGTAAGACCACTTATGAGCACATCCAAGATGTGGCTTCTTTGGCTGCAATCCATGACATTCCAGACAAATATATTATGGTAAGATTACTGGTGCTATACTAAGAGGAAATTTGTACTAGTATCTATCCTTGCCACCCACCACTATCACCACATGGGATCATTTGGCTGAATTGTTGATTAAAAAAATCATGAGCAAGTTGATCCATTCTCCTTGCTACATCAGTTTACAATGATTCAAAGGCATCCACAAGAGGAGATAGTGGATTTCAATGTCAAATTTTTCTAAAGCTGGAAAAGAGTTCATGTTGGTATTTTGCCTATGCATGAACAAGCTATATTTTACTATCTTAGAGCATTCAATGCTGACATTGGCATGGTCGTTTGATTAGACAATATGAATATGGTCCTATATCTATACACACAAGTGTAGAAGGCTGAATCAGACTTAATTGCCATAGGAAAGCTTCCCCTAAAAGTAACCATACCCATCCTTCTCGATCTTCCATAATATTTATATTCAAATGTGTTTTCATAGCCTATGCCTTCTATGTACCTAGTTCCCTCATGGAGCTTGAGTTCATCTCAAATCGCTTTGCTTCCAGTTTTATAAATTCCCACACCAACTATTCCACAATTACCCTCTCCATTTGTGCCTCAGTTGTCAGCACCTCTTCCTTTTCCAGAAATACCAGTTCCACCTATTCCACTATCATTTCTTACTCCATTGGCACCTCTACCTTTATCGACACCTCCTATGCCCTCAAATTCTGATCCTTATATGAATTTGTTACAAGAGGTGCAATCTACTAATTCAACTATAAGAACAATGTCAAATGAACTGACCACAGTAAGGAAGAAATAAGTATAAGCTAATTTTTGGTCGAGGAGATTCAAACACGACAAATTATCCAAGAGAAAGAATCTACTAGCAGGGTCCCTTAGAGGAGCACAACGGTGTTAGCAAATGAAGAAACTAGCACATCAAAAAAGACATATTGGTGGTCAACTTGCAATGATCCTCACAAAGAAGACACATGCATGGTTCATTTGAACTATGTACATATGCTAGCGAAAATTTCTATCGGTGGTCAAATCAATAAGATAATGGAAGATTATTATAATTTTATGGTATCCTCTTTGGAGAAATTTTTAGTTCTCACAAGATCTAGAAAGAAGTTAGTGACCGTAGATCTAGTAGAGTTGGAGCCTTTGAAGGTTCCTGCAGAACCAAAGGTGCAAAACAAAAAAATGCAACTGCTATAAAAAATTCTTGGTGTGATGGCAAAGCAATAGGATTATGTCTTGTTAAAGTATCTACTATCTAAGTAAGTTCAAGAGAAGTTGCAGACCAAGGCATCAGCTTCACAACCTATAGCTTCTCAGGCACAAAATGATGCAAAAGAACAAGCTAAGGAGCATCTTAGGTACCCATCATTGACTAAGCAACAAAGGGTGGAAGCTACTTAATAGTACCAGGATAAATATGAGCACGTTGTAGAGTAAAAAGCTCCTAGTTTTTCTAATTATAAAATTGTTGAAGAGATAAAGAAGATACCTACAAAATTAAGCTTATTTGATGCACTACAGTTACCTAGATAGGTTGACCTCCTGCAAGTCTCTTAAGTCTAAAAAAGAGCAAAATAAAATTCATTCTTAGATAGTATTGGTGCATATGTTGATGACTTGTACCACAAAAAAGAACAGATTACCCCTATTTTATTGGTCACTCAGAATGGAGGGATAGATTATGCACATATGTATGATCGATTCTGGTGCTGCAACTACTATCATGTCGAAAGTAGTATGTAAATTCATGGGGATGGAATATACAAGAAGTAGTCCAAGAGTATTGTAGTTAGATGGGACCCCAGTAAAAATTATGGTAGTAATCAAATATATTCCTATTGTTTTGCACACCATGTTGTAAATTACTATTATCTAAGAAGTAGTGGTGGTTGACTTGGAACCATACTTCAGTATGTGTCTCTCAAGAGATTTCATGGTTAAACTGGGAGGATACCTTTCCTTGGACTACTCACATCTATAAATACCATACAAGGGATAGATAATCCACATTTATAATGAGAAGCCATCCACTTTCCACATAAATAAATTGGAAGAGGAAGAAAAATCTTCAGGTGCAGTCAACATGATGACTAAAGAATTACAAGAAGTTGATTTTATGGAAAAATCACTTGGCAAAATCCACCTTAAATATGATTTCTCACTCATGGATTTCAACACGATGGTCAAAACTGACATTGGTTGTTACACTAGAACCAAACCTAAGCAGATTGAAGAAAAATTCCCTGATTCTTCTAACCCTATCGTAGATCAGTTATGGAAGTTTTAATTTGATGGTGCAAGGTGCAAGAATGGTGTAGGGGTTGGTATTGTCCTGATTTCTCCTTTTGGGTTGTAGAAGACCTATTCTTATATATTGCATTGGATTTGCATGAATAATGCAACCAAATACGAAGCACTATGTCTTGGTTTGAAAAAGGCTGAGAAGTTGGGCATAAAATAGTTGTGAATCTTTGGATATTCTGAGCTCATTGTCAACCAGACCACAAATAAATGTGTGTTAAAGTATAACTACTTGAAAGCTTATGACAACAAGGCATGGGATTTAATTGATTCCTTTACAGCTTTGAACATTCATGTGATTTCATAGGAGCAAAACAAACATGCAGATATTTAGCCTCTCTTGGTGCAAATTACTCTCTTGTGGAGCAAGTAGTCAAGAAATCCAAGACTGTCAAGGTAATATATAGACCCTCGGGCCCTGATAAGAATATATATTAGCAAGTGTTCGAAAATTATGAGAAAATAGTCAATTTTTTTATTAATGAAGTTGCAAGTGCAGATAATAGAATACTTGTTGAAGAGAAAATGGAAGGGATGATTCAATTAAAAAATAATCATATTCCCAGGGGATTGATTTTGTTGGAAATCCTCTTTGACCAAAATTAAAGGGCTAAGAAGCACAATATCAAGGTGGATGCGAAATAATATAAGGAACTAAGTTGGAGCCTGAGAAGATTATCAAAATTGGAACTGATTGTTCTTTAGTAGAGTTGGAAGATATCAAGAGCTTGTGTTATGAGTTCCCCGATATTGTTTCATGGAGATATCGTGATTTAAAGGGATATGAAAAAATTATAATCCAGCATACCATCGAGTTGCAAGAGGGAGTAAAACCTTTTCGGTAGAAATAACATCTTCTCAATCCTAAAATTGAGGTGCTCATGAAGGTGGAGTTGTTAAAGATGCTATAATCAAAAATAATATATCCAATCAAGCACTCAATATGGTGGTGAACCTGGTGCCAGTTCAAAAAAATAATGGATATATCTGACTATGCATTGATTTTTGAAACTTGAACCAAGAATCACTAAAAGATAATTACCCTCTACCGCATGTTGATCAAATCCTTCATGTGGTTACCGTTGCAAAGAGAATTTTGTTGCTAGATGGTTTCTTTGGTTATAACTAGATCTGGGTGAATAATGAGGACCAACACAAAACAAGTTTGGGATTTCCATTAACTCAAAAAATTCCATATTCACTGTCAAAGAGGGAAAATTATTAGGTCATATGATCTCACAAGTAGGATTGTCGATTAATCCCATAAGGGTCGAGGTGCTCCTGAAGCTACCATTGCCAACTAATAAGAAAGACCTGCAATCTTTCTTCAGTCAGATAAATTTTATTTTAAAGTTCATTGTCAATTTTTATTTGGTGGTGAAACCCATGATCGAGCTCTTAAAAAAGAATGCAGATTTCAAATGGATTGAGAGAAGATGAAATTTTTGGGATATCAAGGAAAATATCACCCAAGATCCAGTATTAATTAACCTGGATCATTCAAAATATTTCATTCTCTATATAGTGGGTGAGTAGGAGAGTTATGTCATCATTCTAAATCATAAGCAAGAAGACAAAGATGAAAATCCAATTGCTTTTTTGATCCAACTAATTGTGTCATACCAGGAAAAGTATAATTTCATTAAAAAATAGGTGTACATAGTAATGAAATCCCTAAATAAATTCGGGTACTTCATCTCATAGAGCAAAATAGTCATCTATGTTATACACTCAAATTTCAGAAACATTATTCTCCAAGGGGAACTAGGTGACAAAAGAGTAGGTTGGGTTTCAAAAATTTAGGAGTATGACATGGAGATCTAATCGATAAAGCTAGTTCATGGATGAGCTCTCTACCAATAATTGGCCAAAATAATAGCATTCGAATCATTGGCTATGGTACAAAAAGAGGATATTGGTGAAAGCATTTGTGCAAATAATGCTATAGGCATTCATGACTAGATAGAGGACCTTATCAAATTCTTTACTTTATGGAAATACCCATCACATATTGATGCTTCATAGCATCGAAATTTCAAGCTGCAAGTGTTTAAATATGTCCTACTACCAAGTAGATTGTTCCATAAAAATATTGACGGAGTGATCCTTAGATGCATGAAGGAATCAAAAAAGGAGAAAATATTAGAAGAGTTCTATTCTGGTATATTTGGTGGACATTATGCAAGAAGGACTATGGCCTTGAATATCATTAGAGTTGGTTACTTCTTCCTTGCCCTTTTTGCTGATGCACATAGGATGAGCCAAAACTGTGATAGTTTTCAATGGTATGTTGGCATGACCAAGAAAGGAGCACTGCCCTTGCACTTGATTCAAGTGGAAGCACCATTTTAGCAGTGGGTTATTGACTTCATTAGAGTTATTGATCCACATTATTTTTTAGAGCACAAATATATCTTGACAACAACAAATTATTTTACTAGGTGGGAAGAGGCCATCCCTACCAAAAAGGTAGATCAAGCTATGATTATCTCTTTTTTGAAGGGATTGATCATCCGTTTTGATGTTCTATATTCTATTATAACAGATAACAATACTCCATTTATCAGATCCAATATCACCAAATTCATTAATAATTATGGGATTTATCTCAAGACATCATCTAATTATTACCTGCAAGGGAACAACTTGGCCGAATCTACCAACAAAATTTTGTTGTGAATATTAAAAAGGACACTAGGAAGAAACAAACAGAGTTGGCACTTATTTTTGAATCATGCTTTGTGGATAGACCAACTATCCATAAAAATATCTATTAAAGCCTCTCCTTATTCTTTGGTGTATGGGAAAGAAGCGGTCCTACCCACTTACATTGAGCTTCACGTGCTTTAGACATTGCAGTTATTCAAAGATGAAGATGAGGAGTATGACCCAATGAGTGTAAGGTTAGCTCAATTATTATAGTTTAGAAGAAAGATAAAAGGTGTATTAGGATTTTACCAAACACACCAAAGTGATGCATAAATAGTTTGTAAAAAATACCACAGAATGTAGGTTTCAGGTTGGAGACTTGGTTCTCAAATGGAACAAGAACAAAGTCAATTCGGGGAAGCACCATAAGTTTTTGTGATCTAGAAAGGTCCATTTCAAATATCTACAGTAAATTCAAAACATGCATATCATCTTTAGGACATGCATGGCTGGGATCTTCCAATTCTGGTTAATGGTCTTCATCTAAAGTCCTATGTTCAATTATTTGATTAAAGTAGGTACCACTTTGTAAATATGTATAGATTTTCTTTCTAGTATTTTATTTCCTTTATAAAATAACAAAGTGAAAAATATATAGAGAGAGAGAAAGAAAAAGAGAAATGTTCATTCTTAAAATTAGTTTCATCCCAAATTCATTATTGTGTTGGAAGACTTTGGCTAAAAAGGATGGTGTTACAAAACTCCGAGCTAACAAGGAGCCTTCGAGAAAATATTTTCTGTGACCAAAGACACATAGTTAAAACACAGGGTCACTCCACCTCATTTTGAAATATGAGATAGCAACTATACAAAGAGGTGCTTTCACCCAAATGAAGGGGCAAAAACCCCATACACCCCCTTTTTAGGGCGAACGTACAAAGAAAAATAAAAGTTTCAATTTAACATGCTATGAAAGTAGTCAAAATGGGTTTTTTCCAAGGGATGGGGTGAAATTTCCATTTTCCCCTTGTTGGGGTGAACACATTGATTAAAATGTGTGTCACCAATTTAAAGGTAATTGTAAGATGACTAAAGGTGCTTTCTTCTAGTTTATGGCACGACAAGGTTTTATAAATGCAAAATACATGCACACCTTGATTTTTTTCTAGCAAATGGATTTAAATATTAATGCAAGGTGCCAATGAAAATAAAAAAGAAAAATGGGGAACACGCAAAAGCGCGAGTAATATAACTTTATCTTTGGCATGCAGGCAAACTTAAAAGAAAGAAATGTCTAAATAGAGAAAAATCCCTAAAAGCAATTGTTGTTTTTTTTTTTATAAAATCATGCTTTTTCTAAATCTCGATGAAAAATGAATATGGGAGATATTTTAAAATAAGGTGTTCGCTATGACTTCCACAAATCAGGTGAAGATCACTTTCAGAGAGAAAAGGAAGGAAATTGAAGTGTGCTATTTTTTGGAGTGTGAAGATTTTTTTAGGAACGAAAGGAGATGTAGAGCGCTCTCAAGGTGATTTCTCCTAGAACGCAATAGAGTTTGGCAAAAAAGTAGTCATATTAAATGATGTATTCCTAGGGCCATTAATACAAAACGTGCACCTAGGTTGCATTGGAAGGCATTTTTGCTTTCTCGAGAACCAAAATCCCACACCATCGAAATAAGAAGAGCTTATTGGTCCATAGGTGATGAGGTTATTATTCCAAGGAAGCTTTAAAATCCAGGGCATGATTTTTGGTGAAACCATGTGGCAAGAAGGGCACACTTTCCAAGGATGATCTTGTAATGAATAGTAGTTAATACCATTTGAACATTAGGAACAATGTTAGGTGGGTGAAACAAAGCACACATTCTTCCAAAATCGTTCAAGGGAAATTCAATATTTTTTGTGGTAGTTGGAAGGGTTCTCAATATAAAGGAACAAGTAAAAGCCTCATAGTTTAATTTTTTAATTTTTATTATCGTTGTGTTTCCGAGTTGTTGAAATTATAGAAATATTTAAGAGTAGCCACTAGAGGGATATAATGGGAAATATAAGTAAAGAGGTGATGGAGGCTACAGAGCCCAAGAAATATAGAAAGAAAGAATGTGGATCAAAATCCAAGAAGGCCCAAAGGAATGAGAATGTGGATTTGGACCCGTACACTAACACTATGGCAAAAATCAAATATTGTGTAATTACCCACAAGGGTGTTGAGAAGCTACGATAGGACATGGAGTTCATAGTAAAACAAGGGTTAACAGCAGAGAGCCTATTGACTATGTCATACCATGCTCTGTAGTTTTAGTATTTTTGCACACCCATACACCCTTGTCCAGAGCTGGTGAAATTAATAGCTTGATTTTATAATCTAGTGACCAGGACAGTATGGAAGGCTAATGGAGAAGCTCTTTTTACTATCACCCTAGAAGAAATGTAAGAGGCATTTTCTTGTAGGTTGAAGCCTCCTTCATATATGATAAGTAAGAATTTGCACATCAATGAGCAAGAGGAGAGATATGTCTCTACCGTGACAATGCATCGGTTTATGGAAACATAGTTGATTAAAGAGACACAAATAGGGAAACTTCTAAACTTGTTGAATCCACTTATAGAGTTAAAGAACCTACACATCTATTCAATGTTGGATGGGTTGGTGGTTTACCAATAGATTCCACTGTTCATAAATGGTAGGTGGCCATAGCACAGTGCATATTCCAGGTAGAATTTTACTCTTTGCTAGCCATGAGATAAGGCACCAACCTGATTTATTTTTATTGGGATGACTGGATATCACAGAAACTATATTTTTAGCTAGAAATATTGCATACTAGAGAAGAGACATTATTTATGCATACTTCTTTTCTAGTATAGTATTTCTTCTTTCATCTACACCAAAATTTCTCTTTCATTGTAGTGAAGCAAATGGATGAAAGGGATGAGCTTATGGCATTACACATGTATACTTCTTCCCTATTGAGTAAAGATTCCTTCTATAGTTTTAACTGCTGTTTCTAGGACCTGCAATAGAGTTGCTTTATGGTGCATGTGAAAGAGTGCCATGGGAGTTGAGAGAAGCAGAAGTTAAAGCAAAAAAGGGAGATATATTTTTGCTTACTCAAGATGTGGTGGTAAGAATATTTGTCTTTATGGGTAAGCCATTGTTATCGTAATTCACCATCGAACATGTTTTTGCCATGGATGTGGTGCATCAATAATACTATGTCAATTATATATATGGAGTAGGACACGGTAAGAAGATGGCTTGTAATATACCTTTCAAGTTTGGTAGTATAGAAGTAAGTCAGGTCGGTTAGAATAGGTTGCTCATAGTAACACTTTAGTACTTGGGTTTGATATAACTACCACAACATTGGAGGTATGACCCATTGTGAAAATTTATAGAGATAATCAAGGCCAAGACTTTTCACTATTATCCATGGCCTAACATTGACAAAATATGAAATAATTTTGATGGACCCGATTTGGAGTGGCACATTGAATATATGGCATTGCATCCACCATGGCATAACTACTACAAATAGGAGGTTGAGTATAATATGATGAAGTACAAAAATTATATTCCTTCACCTGGGTTGTTTAGTCAAGTAAAATAAAATCAGCCCCTATGGATTGAGGAGAAAATTACGAACTAGTGGATAATGCGGGTCCAATAAGAAAAAGCCACGTCTCCTTATGGGTTGAATATGGATGAGGTATTCTCGGATATCTATGATGAATTTTTTAATACCTATCAACCCATCATCTTCACCAAATTTTTACCCCAAAGCTTCCAACATTCCAATAGTGGTGAAAGCGGGGCAAAGGGAGAGCACCCAACAGTTGAAGAGGAGACTCCTAAGGAGGAAGAACAGGAGTATGTATTTTAGTAGAGGTTGTAGTGGGTGAAGCATAAATTTGATGAGGCACCTTTGGTGGAGATGCAAACTATCCAAGATGCACCCCCATTCCTAAAAACTATGAAGAATCCAAGACTGGTGCTACTTCCTCATCTACTATTGTAGTTTTGGTCATTATAGTTCCAACAGTTGCAGTTATTTCGATGACTGTTATTTCCCCTCCACTAGTGATAGAGGCTCCAATGATAGTTGCACAAATATTTCCTATGATCCATGAACAAGAGGAGGACTAGTAGACGAAGAACCCGTAGGTGGAGGTTATTAATTTTGAGGAGGAAGCAAAGAAGAAATAGGAATAAATCATCTTGCAGTCACTTCCATCATCGAAGCACATGGTACACATGCCCAAAGGTACATCTTATTTTTCCTCTTCTTCTTCAGATCATGTAGTGGCTATTAGCTTATTTACCCCAGCCTCTACGATAGTCTCTCCACATTTTGGTATGCCCTCCATGTCCATTTCACTCCCTTCTTTTCCTTCCTAGGAAACTACTGCTCCTTCTTCTATTCCCCTATCTTTGGCCTCCCTTTCTTTCAGTTCATTTGCATTAGGGTCGAACCCATTTTCATGCTCTTCCCCTTCCATTGTCACTATCACTCTCATCAAATTTGTAAGTATGCAAGCGTCTCCCATAGTAAGCATAACTATAGCCAAACCTGGATCCTCCACCCACTCCACCATTTTGGTTCCCCCTCTTCTAGCCATCTCATCCACTCCCTTTGAGCCCAATCGCTCATAATTTTTTATACCTTTCACACCATTTTTGGAGTTGCAAGTATTTCCCAAAGTTGAGGTGGCACCGAGACAACCCGATGTAGAGAAAATCAATCGAGCGCACCTCAATTTTTCCTAGTGGTTGAAAATAAAAATGTGAAAAGAAGCACTGGCTCTAGCTATGCTACTCAAGAAGGTTGCTTTTTATTTGGTTGCCATGGAGGCCCACAAAACTAATATCATTCCCCTGGTCTAGAAGCCATAATTAGAATGATGCTGAGTGATTATGTTTGTGAGACCATAACAGAGGACCTGACTAGGATTGATCCCACTGAGAAAATGGACAACATACAGGTCGATATGAGTTTGATATACTTGCATGATGTGTATTTTAAGTAGATATATTTTTATAATGATAATAAAATTATCAAACTCAAAAATTCCTTGGCCAAAAGTAGAGTGTAAGAAGAGAAGACAACCATGGAGAATGAATATTTGTGCCAACAGGTAGCAGTGCACTTGAAAGAAAGGGATGCAGTAAGAATTGAAATGCAAGCACTCAAGAAGCAACTGGAGGCCATACAAAATAAACTAGCAGAAAAGGCCACACAAGCTACAGGGTTTTCATTGAATAGCATCATAGAAGCACGCCTTCCTTTAGCCCAAAATTATGAAAAGCTAGCCACACAAGTAGTCCAAGTATTGCATTACCTTTGGACAGCCAACAATAGATTCAGATGGGGTTGTAGTTGATAGATAATATCTAAGAGATGTTGGAGACCTATATGGAGATGGATGTGAAAATCCAAGCTTTGGCTAACTCTATCATGTACATTCACCCCCTGAGTGAGATGGATCACTCTAGGTTAGCTGCCAAGGTCACCCTATGCAACTATTTTCAAAGGATGGATCTGATGAGAGAAAGTTAAAAAATCCTTAACACCATAGAGCAAGAGCATATTGTTTCTATGACCCATTTTAATGCTCTAGTGGACATGGATTTTCAAATTTTCATTGATGAATGGGATGAACATCTACTGAAATAACAATTGGAGGTAACCTAGAGGAAGTTTGTGGAGGACACCTCAAATATTGATACATGGGAGGAGCCCATCACATAGGCACTGGTGTTGCCACTTATGTATAATTATACCCTTATGGAGATTTCATTGTTTGAGCTAGACTAGAGAGCAAAGTGCCTTAGCCTAGAAGACATCCAAAACCTGCATTTTGTTTATGAGTCATTAAGTGTTCCCTGCTTATTCAATATTTAAGCTTGGGAGGCAATGGCTATAGTCTATGAGGTTACTTTCAAAAATATTAAGAAGCAGGAGTAATAAGCCACAATAGAAAAGATGGCAGAAGAAGCATAACGAGTAGAAGTACTTCACATAGTTATAGAGGTAGAAGTGGTAGAAAAAGTAGCAAAATAATAAGCATAGAAGGATGCTTCCACATAAAGGATGCCAACCAAAATTACTGTAAAAAGACTCGGTCAAATCCCAATGGATAAAGTCATGGGATTTCTTACATCCATGTGAGATGGATACCCCATCAGCCACTAGAAATATTGGTAGTTTTGCAATATGCCACATTAATATTTTTGGTAAATTTTTTATTGCAATGCGATAAAATATATTAATATTAACATATATTATTTTGATCGATATAATATATTGCAGTTATATTTTATTTTTCTTCTTTGTTTTCCTGCATCCTTTTGGTTTAATGGGTGTTTTAAGGAAAATGGTTGGGGAAATGGATTGGAGACTTTGGTTTGGATCGCTTGTAAAATAGTTGTAAAATGGTGCATATGAGAGCTTTCCTAAAAATTGTGTTCACCTTAACCGAGAGGTAAAAGCCCTATGCACTCCTAGTTGAAGTAAAAGAAGAAGAGAAATTAAAAAAATGAAATTTCAAAAATGGCTAAGTATTGATATCGCCCAAAGTTGAAATGAGGGAAGAATCGCATTCACCCCAAATTTGGGGTGAAAGCTTCATTCACACCACTTTGGGATGAACATCCTTGAAAGTTGAAGTGCACTGGCCTATTCTATGAAGAACACAAGCTTATACTGAGAGGGGGAGGTGAACAGTATAAGACCTCTTTTTACTTTTTCCTTTATACTTCAAAATAGTAAAGCAATATACCCAAAGCAATAACAAAGCAATGCATAATATCATCCACAAAGTGACACCAATTTTAACGTGGTTCACCCGTAATGGTCGGGCTACGTCCACAAAACTTTTCTCTAAAAGTTATCTCAAAGTTCTTTGGGAATCCTTCCCAATTACAATGTTTATGAGCCTCGGCCCAAAGGAGATACCTTCCCCCAATCAAAATTTATGAGCCTCTCGCTCAAAGGAGATACCTTCCCCTCAATCTAAATTTATGAGCCTCTCGCTCAAAGGAGATACCTTCCCCTCTGCTCTGGAAATGATCCCTTAGAAGATCAACTGCCTCTACCTCTTGCCAGCACGTGGAACTCCTTTCCACCGAAGACCTCCTGTCCTCAATGCTTAGCCTAAGAGACCTCTGCCTTCTATGATCACGTCCACAGTAGCTCAACAACCTGTACCAAACACAATCATCGGTCTAGTACAAGTCTTCCTCTGTCTGTCAGATCTGTCCAACACTTGAACAAATCAATCCTCTGCACACAAGCCTTCTCAAAGACTTGCCAAATCTGTCCTCAGGTTCTTCTCAAAGAACCAGTGCTCCTCTGTCCTCAAGTTCTCTGATAGAACTATCAAAACTCAGCTCACAAGTCCTCTGCTAGGACCTGTCCAAATCTGCTCACAAGTCCCCATCGAAACCTATCCAAAACTACTCACAAGTCCCCACCTTATCCAATCCAACTACTCACAAGTCCCCACCGAACCTGTCCAAACCTGCTCACAAGTCCCCACGACCTCTCCAAACCTCACAAGTCCCCACACGAAACCTGTCCAAAACCTCAAGCAAGCTCACCAAGAAAAACTTTCTTAGTAGGAAATCACAAGGTGAATTGTTAGAGACCCAATGTGATTTGTCAAACTCATAGAAGCATAAAGAGAATTGTTAGAGACTCAATATGTTCTATACTCAACTCCCAATCTCAAAACTCAACTCAAATCAACTCAACTCAAACTCAATCTCAAATCGAAAAACTCAAACTCAATCTCAAATCTGAAAACTCAACTCAATATCTGAAATGGATAGGATAGAATGCTTTCTTTCAAGAACATGAAACTCCAACAATTGCCAACTATGCAAAGAATCACATAACAATGATACTCATGTTCTTTTCACCATCAATTAGGGCTTCAACAACAATGCTCATCAAACAAGGTTCAATCAACACCATTCAGCTCAAAACACAACCTTGAAGCATTTCACAATCAACATTAGAAAAGGAAACAAGTAGAACTCCTTTTCTCTCCAATATTGTTTGAACAAAAGCATCCACCAACTCAACTCACAATAGCACACACAACTTTTCAAATCATCAACAAAGGAGTAAGCCCAACACTTTAACCAAGTAAAGAATAGCTTGATTATTACCAATTTAATGAAAGCAAATGTCAATCTCAAAGCTGCCCACTTAAGGTTTCACAACTTCACACAAGAAGCAATTGACCTTAAAACATCATGCTTTCATTTCCATAAACAACCAAAAGCACTCTCAACATTACAAGAAAGATTTAACCCTTATACACCTTATTTCTCCCTTATAGTCTTATCACAAATAAAATTTATCTCTCATAAGAATGCAATAAGATATTTCAACAACATCTTCAAAAAGAATCTTTTATCAAAATACAAACAAGCTTTAAACTCCTTATAACTCCTAAGCTGTTTTTCCCTCTAACAAACTTCCTCCATCCGCAAAAACACTTAGCAAAAATTAATTTCGAAAATACCTTAGCCAACATCAAAAATCGCTATGGAGAAATTTGCGCATGAATTCTAACACCACCCGCTGCGTCCACTTCACGACGAAAAACCCTTTCACGATATTCGAACGCGGAACCTCCCGTTTGGGTAGCGCGCCAACAGCCTAGCCGCTACCGGTGCGCCAAAGGCACCCGATGAGGTTTAAACCTCACGCTGTTAACCTTGATCCTTCTGCACCAGGGATAAAATGAAACCATAGTCCCTTCCTTTCCTCTGCCGTGACACGACGACAATAAACTTTACGACGGATTCGACAAACGGCGAGTGCAGACAAACGAACAGCGGATCCACAAAAAATGGCGAAGACACAGATGAATTTACAGCGAGCAACTCCTTTCAAAATTCGGATGGGATAAATCTTTGTTTTCATCGAGGGAGATTTATATGCAATTTACCATAAGCTCTTTGACGTCGACGAGGAGTTTAACACGTCGGCGGAGGTCTTGGCTAGCGCCCACAATGTTAAAACATTTGCGCCATGGATTAGGAGAACCCATTGCAAATAATAATTTATTTATTTAAAAATAATTAAATGGAACCTTAACAAGGTTTTTAATTATTTAAATAAATACTTCCTCCTGGACCCAAATGCATTAAACCAATGCATCCACCTGTAATCTCTAAACCTCCCAACTTGGGGTTTGCAAAAGACCTTTGAAACCGTCATGCCGTAACCTTCATCAAAACAAATTATTTGACATCAAATCAAATTCCTTCAAGAGCTTCTTGACATCAATGACAACTTATACACTTGAGCAAAGGCAATGTACCCAAAGTACCCAAAATTGCCAACAATCTCCCCCTTTGTCATTGATGGCAAACCTTTACTGAAAACACTTCTCAAGAGCCAAAACTGAAACCAACTGTGCTAACAACCGAGAAACCGTGCCCACAACCGAGAATCTTCCTTTGAAGTTTTGCTCCCCCGAACTTGAAGCTTTCCTCTTCACTTTGAAGCTCTCCCCCTTACTCATATCTCTCCCCCTTTGTCATCAATGGCAAAGGGCCACCTTTGGGGCTCGGGACTAAGAATGAGCCTCTTAGCTTAGTCCCTCCCCCACCTCCTGATGAGGTGATTAATTCTGGGGTGGGAGTAAAACTCCCATTAGGCACTGATCATCATCAGCGTCTATAACTTCCTTTCCGGGCCTTCTCTTGAACTCTTTGTCCATATTCCTGTTCTTGTCACTGTTCTTGTTCTTGTTCTCATCCCTGTTCTTGTCCATGCCTTGATCCTTGGACCTGATCATGCCACTGTTCCTGTTCCTGTATTCTAGAATTTCAGCTCTACACTGTCCGATTATGTGACCTTCATTGTTGCACTTGAAACACTTGACGATGTTGTTTCTCCGAGGTAAACCTGATCTTTGAATCCACCTATTTTGACCAAACCTTTCGCCAAACCTGTTCTGACCAAACCTATTCTGACCAAACCTGTTCTAACCAAACCTGTTTTGACCAAACCTATTTTGATCAAACCTGTTCCTGTTATTTACCTTGCAATAGACTGCCTTGTGCCCAAACTATTTACAAGAGTAGCAATACCCTTGAAAGAAACTAGCACTTCTGAAATTGTCATTTACCTTCTTCACTTGAGCCATGCAATGTGAAGCCATGTGACCAAACCCGTGACAAGCAAAACATCTGCCTTGAAACTTTCCTTTATTTGACCTCTTGGGTCTTGAAAACTTCTTCTTCTCATTCTGAATTCTGTTTTCTGTTTCTGTGTATCTATCATTCAAGGACTCCTTTTCTGAAGTACTTTCCTCATCGAAACTCTCTTCCTTTTGGAGTCTCTTACTAGACTCTCCAACTTGTTCCTTGTGTGGCTTAACAAAACCAAGGCCTGTTTTATCTGTTGTCTTTCTTTGACCTTTGATGAGTGACTTAACCTTTTTGGAGCTATCTTGAAACCTCGTAAAGCTTATCCTTGTACTCTTTAGTTTCCTCTTTCAAAGAAGCCATTTTCTGTTCTAACTCACTATACTCAAGAACCTTAGACTCTAACTCATCCTTGAGTTCTTGTGTCTTAGCTATAGAGAAGTCAAGACTTTCTATAAGATCATCTCTCTCCATACAACATTCATCTAACTTATCCTTGAGTCTAGCATTCTTCTTTCTTTCCTTTTTCAAAGCACTAAGAGCACTAATAAGTTCACTTTCAAGATCCTTTATTTGATTGCCTTTTGAATCATCAAAGCCTTTTTCAGATTTCTTATCACTAGAGGTGCTACCCTTTTCAAAAACCATACATGCATCTTCCTTATAGTTTTCTGAAGCATCCTCATACATACTAGAAACCAAATCATTATTTGTGCAATCATCCTCAAGGTGACCAAAATTTCCACATCTAAGACATTTCATGATAATGAATCTATGTTTCTGTTCTTCCTCTTTTTTCGATATGAACAACATCTCATTTTCATTATCACTTGAAGAACTTTCACTATCACTACTAGAACACTTACTTGCTTTGTCTAGGTAGAAACTCTTCTTGTGCTTGTGAGAATACCTCTTTCCTTGATTGCTGTGCTCATCTTTGATCTTCCCGTGATGCTTGTGCTTTTCATAATCCTTGCTCTTAGAATCCTGTTTATCTTCATCACTTTCATTCTTGGGAACAAGATGCAGTTAGTAGCATAATGACCAAACTTTCCACAATTGAAACATCTTATATTTTTCATACTTTTGTGTTTTCTAGAGAACTTGCCTTTCTTGCTGTAATATGCCTCTTCATCACTAGAAGACTCATCACTATCTTGAAGTTGTTTACCCTTGGATTCCTTGGTAGCCTTGAAAGTCGCCTCTTTCTTGACATCAACCTTCACTTGAGTTCTCAACTCAAATGCTGCAAGTATACTATGGAGCTCATCCTTTTTCAACTTATCCAAATCTTTAGCTTCCTCAATAGCAAAAATATTTTCACTAAATCTATTAGGAAGAGATCTTAAAATCTTATCACAAACATCATTTTCAGCAAGCTCAAGACCTAAGTCTTTCATGGAGTTAACAACCTCATCCATACGAAGCATGTAGTCACTAATATTTTCATCATCATTCATCTTGAGTTGTTCAAACATACCTTTGAAGTGTCTTAACTTGGCTTTTCTGACATTTGTATCACCCGTATGAACCACCTTCAATCTGCTTCCACATTTCACTAGCTGTCTTGCAGTGAATCACTTTGGTGAGATCTCGCTTCCGTAAGCCTTTTAGGATTGCATTCATTGCTTTTGAATTGCTGTGATGTAGGAGCCTTTCTTCTTTAGTATTAGGACCATGTACAGGAATAGTGTACTCATCTTCAATCACTTCCCATACCTCATTACCAAGTGCCATTAGATGAACCTTCATCCTTGCACTCCAAAGACCAAAATCTGACCCATCAAGAATAGGTGCTACATTACTACTTGAATGATCCATTGTGTTCTTTACTAGCTTTTCCTTCAAGCTCGTTAAACTTTTCGAAGGCACCTGCTCTCGATACCAATTGAAGAACACAAGCTTATACTCGAGAGGGGGGTGAACAGTATAAGACCTCTTTTTACTTTTTCCTTTATACTTCAAAATAGTAAAGCAATATACCCAAAGCAATATCAAAGCAATGCATAATATCATCCACAAAGTGACACCAATTTTAACGTGGTTCACCCATAATGGTTGGGCTACGTCCACAAAACTTTTCTCTAAAAGTTATCTCAAAGTTCTTTGGGAATCCTTCCCAATTACAATGTTTATGAGCCTCGGCCCAAAGGAGATACCTTCCCCCAATCAGAATTTATGAGCCTCTCGCTCAAAGGAGATACCTTCCCCCAATCTGAATTTATGAGCCTCTCGCTCAAAGGAGATACCTTCCCCTCTCTAAATTTATGAGCCTCTACTCAAAGGAGATACCTTCCCCTCTACTCGGAAATGATCCCTCGAAGATCAACTGCCTCTACCTCTTGCCAGCACGTGGAACTCCTTTCCACCGAAGACCTCCTGTCCTCAATGCTTAGCCTAAGAGACCTCTCGCCTTCTATGATCACGTCCACAGCAGCTCAACAACCTATACCAAACATAGTCAATCGGTCTAGTACAAGTCTTCCTCTGTCTGTCAGATCTGTCCAACACTTGAACAAATCAATCCTCTGCACACAAGCCTTCTCAAAGACTTGCCAAATCTATCCTCAGGTTCTTCTCAAAGAACCAGTGCTCCTCTATCCTCAAGTTCTCTGATAGAACTATCAAAACTCAGCTCACAAGTCCTCTGCTAGGACCTGTCCAAATCCTGCTCACAAGTCCCCACCAGAACCTATCCAAAACCTGCTCACAAGTCCCCACCAGAACCTATCCAAAACCTGCTCACAAGTCCCCACCGAAACCTGTCCAAAACCTCGCTCACAAGTCCCCACCGAAACTTGTCCAAAACCTGCTCACAAGTCCCCACAGAACCTGTCCAAAACCTCAACAAGCTCACCAAGAAAAACTTTCTTAGTAGGAAATCACAAGGTGAATTGTTAGAGACCCAATGTGATTTGTCAAACTCATAGAAGCATAAAGAGAATTGTTAGAGACTCAATATGTTCTATACTCAACTCCCAATCTCAAAACTCAACTCAAATCAACTCAACTCAAACTCAATCTCAAATCTGAAAACTCAACTCAATATCTGAAATGGATAGGATAGAATGCTTTCTTTCAAGAACATGAAACTCCAACAATTGCCAACTATGCAAAGAATCACATAACAATGATACTCATGTTCTTTTCACCATCAATTAGGGCTTCAACAACAATGCTCATCAAACAAGGTTCAATCAACACCATTCAGCTCAAAACACAACCTTGAAGCATTTCACAATCAACATTAGAAAAGGAAACAAGTAGAACTCCTTTTCTCTCCAATATTGTTTGAACAAAAGCATCCACCAACTCAACTCACAATAGCACACACAACTTTTCAAATCATCAACAAAGGAGTAAGCCCAACACTTTAACCAAGTAAAGAATAGCTTGATTATTACCAATTTAATGAAAGCAAATGTCAATCTCAAAGCTGCCCACTTAAGGTTTCACAACTTCACACAAGAAGCAATTGACCTTAAAACATCATGCTTTCATTTCCATAAACAACCAAAAGCACTCTCAACATTACAAGAAATATTTAACCCTTATACACCTTATTTCTCCCTTATAGTCTTATCACAAATAAAATTTATCTCTCATAAGAATGCAATAAGAAATTTCAACAACATCTTCAAAAAGAATCTTTTATCAAAATACAAACAAGCTTTAAACTCCTTATAACTCCTAAGTTGTTTTTCCCTCTAACAAACTTCCTCCATCCGCAAAAACACTTAGCAAAAATTAATTTCGAAAATACCTTAGCCAACATCAAAAATCGCTATGGAGAAATTTGCGCATGAATTCTAACACCACCCGCTACGTCCACTTCACGACGAAAAACCCTTTCACGATATTCGAACGCGGAACCTCCCGTTCGGGTAGCGCGCCAATAGCCTAGCCGCTACCGGTGCGCCAAAGGCACCCGATGAGGTTTAAACCTCACGCTGTTAACCTTGATCCTTCTGCACCAGGGATAAAATGAAACCACAGTCCCTTCCTTTCCTCTGTCGTGACACGACGACAATAAACTTTACGACGGATTCGACAAACGGCGAGTGCAGACAAACGAACAACAGATCCACGAAAAATGGCGAATACACAGATGAATTTACAGCGAGCAACTCCTTTCAAAATTTGGATGGGATAAATCTTTGTTTTCATCGAGGGAGATTTATATGCAATTTACCATAAGCTCTTTGACGTCGGCGAGGAGTTTAACACGTCGACGGAGGTCTTGGCTAGCGCCCACAATGTTAAAACATTTGCGCCATGGATTAGGAGAACCCATTGCAAATAATAATTTATTTATTTAAAAATAATTAAATGGAACCTTAACAAGGTTTTTAATTATTTAAATAAATACTTCCTCCTGGACCCAAATGCATTAAACCAATGCATCCACCTGTAATCTCTAAACCTCCCAACTTGGGGTTTGCAAAAGACCTTTGAAACTCGTCATGTCGTAACCTTCATCAAAACAAATTATTTGACATCAAATCAAATTCCTTCAAGAGCTTCTTGACATCAATGACAACTTATACACTTGAGCAAAGGCAATGTACCCAAAGTACCCAAAATTGCCAACATTCTATTTATTGGTTGAAAATGTATTTAGTGAAATTCTTGATTTACAAAGATACTTAGCTAGAAAAATTGGTAAGCTTTAAATAAATGGAGCATTCACCCCCAAGATAGGGCAAAATCTTCATTCGCTCCAAGTTGGGGCTAATGTCATTGAGAATGAAGTTTAAAAATTCAATGGTGCGTTCACCCTAGTTGAGGGGTGAAAGCTACATTCGCATCTCCTGAGGGTGAACATGCTCTAAATGTTGAGTTTGGGCTAAGGCATGTGAGTGACATTGAAAATATAATTTTGCATTCACCCCAAGAGGAATCTAATAACCCCTTTCACCTCTTTTGGGGGTGAACATAGTTTTAAAAGAGAACAATACGACTATCAGAGGCACTTTCACCTGGGAATAGAAGATGATTGCTGCCATGACTAGAAAGGGTATATAGTTCATTAAATCAAGGAAAGGCACCCTCTCCACCAATGCATGCCATGGAAGGAGTAAATGAGCATTCGTCTATTATTCAGTTCAAGCGAATTGTGCTATCAACGTTGTTACAGGTTTTCAAGAGCGCCCAAGGCAGGTGAATGCAGAGAATTGAATTTTTGTAGCAAAATGTAACTCAATTTGTGGATCTCGAGCAAAGAGAGCAAAAATATTAAATGTGCAAGATTTCCAAGCAAAAGTGTATTTTCAAGGATGGTGAATGTTCCAGTTCAATGACCAAGCCTTGTAGTTTCCCATGCATCAACAGTTAGAAATGTTAATTTTTGGGGGGAGTTTCCTTAAAATTTGGATCGTTGTATGGAAAGGAAAAAATTTTAATATTTCCAAGGAGTAATTTTCTCACCATGGTTCCTGATCTATGAACATTCTGTATCCATGTGTATTTAATGAAAGAGGTGAAATCCTCTATAAATATTACTCAATTTTCATTGTAAAAGGGGTTAGACATTTTGTAGAAAAACTATTCAAGTTCTCTGCATTAATATAATACATTTGAATTTTGAATTTGCAGGTGATCTTGTGTGTGATTTCCTTCTATTTCATGCATTTCTATTTTATGCTCATATTCATTATTTGTTGATTAGTTTAAATTCCACATTTGAATTTGAACATTTTTGGTGAGGGAGTGATTTTTGGAATGCCACCCTGGAGGTTGTCTCTACAATGTTGTAAGTGAATCTTGTTGTTTTCTTTTATTACATGTTGCTTTAAATTCTTGAGTGGAATTCCTACTGCTATTTTGTCCCCAATCCTACACCTTCAACCTGTGGCCATATTTTCCATCTCTTTCTATCATTTCCAATTTATTTTCCATAACTGTAGTCTTAAACCAGTGTAGGATTTAGTAAGGGATATAGCCCTCTCTGTATATTGAAGAACATGTGCTTATACTGAGAGGGGGGTGAACAGTATACAATAAATTTTTTTGCTTTTTAATCCAAATAATAGCATCAACAATATTAAAGCAGTAAACATCACACAAAGCATCACACACATGAGAGACATGATTTTATGTGGTTCACCCAATGCGGGCTACTCCACGGAGAAAATATTTCTTATAAATTTTTCTCAAATAAATTCTCTTGGGAATCCTTTCCCTATAATTTTTATGGACCTCTGTCCAAAGGAGACACCAATCCCCTAAATCAAGTTCGTGGATCTCTATCCACAGGAGAACTCCTTCTCATCTGCGGTGATCCTCTAGAAGACTACTGCCTCCACTACTCCGGCTTGTGGATCTCTCTCCACTCGAAGACTCTCCCCACCTATCCTCACTACCTTGGCTAATGGATCTCTATCCACTGGAGACTACTATCCTCTATACTCTATCACCTCCAAAGCTCTATCTCAAATCTACACTAAACACAGTCCTTCGGTCTAGTACAACTCTGCTCAATCTCTATCTTTGATCTGGCACAAACCTGTCCTCAAATATGCACCAAATTCTGTCTAAAAGTCCTCTCTAGAACTTGTCCAATATGCTCAATAAGTCCTCTCAAGAACTTATCCAAATCTGCTCAATTTATGTATTGTAAGCTTCCACAAAATCTCACACCAAATCTGTCCACAAGTCTCCTCAAAGACTTACCTCAAATCTGCTCAACAAGTCCACACTAGAACTTGTCCAATCTCATAGAAACATAAAGAGAATTTTAGAGACTCAATTATTCTATACTCATCACAATGCTCCAATTACTTTCAATCACCTCTCTTTCCAGAAACATAAGGAGAATTGTTAGAGACTCAATATGCTTCAACTCAATGCTCAATCACTTTCTCAAATCAATTCATAATATAGAATAGTTTATTTTATGGAACTTGAACAATCACTTCACACACCCACTTGACTAGGCTCAACCAACTCTACTCAACCAAACACTCAATGAAATAATCCTTGCTCACAAACCCTAGTCCAAGCATATAAACACCAACTCAAAATATTTCCAACAATGCTCAACAACAAATCTCACATAACAATTACTCATTTCTTTATCAAACCCTAGTTCAAGTTCTTTCACATCAACAACAATGCTTATAAAACAATCCTTTATTCCAGAAAACCTTGAAGCATTAACTCAACACACTCAATAGGAAACCCTAATCAAGTCCTTTTCACTCCAAACTTATTTTCAGAAAACCAATCAATCAACTCAACTATGGAAGAATGTGCTCATACATTTTTCTTGATGATGAAGGAATCTCATAAATATGCCACAACCAAAAATACTTCTTTGCCAAGCTCAAAGAAGTTATAAGATGATAAACTCCCTCAAAAATACAATGTAAATATCAAAACACACATACACCTTATCACTCCATCTTTAAGAAAACATTCATCAACATTTACAAAAATAATTCACCAAATACACCTTATAATCTCCCAATTAAAATAATATTCAATGACAAGAGTATTAATGCAATCTCCCTTTTCAAAATAACTATATGCAAGAAGTCCCTTTTATCTTCAACAAATCAATGTGACACAAATACTTTATTCAAAAATAAATCTAACTCCTTATTCCTCCAATTTACCAAAAATAATAATCAAATTAAAAAATTTTAAGCAACCCTTTTATCTCCCTAAGACCTCATGTCAAACTTTAGGCAACATAAAATAATAATCAAAATTTATTACCTTTGCCTTGGAGGGATTCGAACTCACGGTGCACCCTCAACCAATGCCCTAGCCATGGCTCCAACCACCACATGAGCTAGGTGCTCGCTTGGGGAGTAAAGAGCACCACGTGCTCCAAAAGGCTCCCCGCCTTGCCTAGCAAAAAAATGTGCACCTTTCCTTTGGCACTTCCAACACAAACACAACCACCAAAAATGTTGTCATCGCATTTCGAACGTAGGTCACCTAGCGCCCAAACACTCTAACCGATGTCCTCTTGCCACTAGGCCATGCTACCCAATTGGCACTTGGCAATTTGGTGTTGTTCCCTTTAAACCTTATTCATTGGTGCTAAAACACAAAAATCACTTCTCTTTTTCTGCACGAGATCTCAACACAATTGCACGCATTAATCGATCAAGCAAAAGGATAAATTTTAATGCCTCTAAGGCATAGGTATATATATTGATTTCCTCCTTCATGCATATACATCAACGCTCGAATTTCCTCCAAACGTCGATGCTTTTTATTTTCCTTTAAACTTATTAATTTATAAATTATTTAAATTCATTTGAATTTAAATTTTATAAATTAATTCTTTAAAACCCTTTGGTTTTATTAAGGCCATCTCTCATTGAACAAATTTGTATAAATAATATTTATTTATAAAATTTAAATTCAATTTGAATTTAAATATTTTATGAAATAAATATTAAACCTTCCTTTAGCTTTGCAATAAGCTTCCTTGGGTTTTTATGAAAAACCTTTTAACTTATGCTTCCACATAATATTAAAAATATTATGAAGCCCTTTTACCTTTAACCTTTGCATTGTTCCTTGACATATTCCTTGACATCAATGATGACTTCATTCCTTGACATCAATGACAACTTTGACTTAATGACTCAAAATGTCCAACAATCTCCCCCTTTGTCATTGATGGCAACCCAAATTATTTTTACCGAAAACTTGACTTTTCCTTTGTTCTGCTCTCCCATGGGACATTGCTCCCCCTGGCTCAATGCTCTCTCCTTTTTACTCAAATACCAAATCTCTCCCCTCAATACTCCCCCTTTGACATCAATGGCAAAGGGTCACCTTTGGGGCTCGGGGCTAAGAATGAGCCTCTTAGCTTAGCCCCTCCCCCACCTCCTCTTGAGGTGGTTAATTCTAGGGTGGGAGTCTCACTCCCAATTTTCCTCGAAGATACTCAAAGGTTTCCTTTGAAAGTGGCTTGGTGAAAATATCTGCTATATGTTCCTTTGTAGTAATATATTCCAACCTGACTTGTTTATCTATCACCTGTTCTCTCAAAAAGTGGTACTTAATCAGAATGTGCTTTGTCCTGGAGTGCATCACTAGATTTTTTGAGATACTTATAGCACTTGTATTATCACATAGTATGGGAATAGGATGGTCATGCTTTATCTTGAAGTCTTCTAGAGTTCTCTTCATCCATAACACCTGTGTACAACTGGCTACTGCTGCAATGTATTTTGCTTCTTCTATAGATAAGGATACTGAAACCTGCTTCTTACTTAGCCAAGAGACTAAACAGTCTCCAAGAAAGAATGCTCCTCCACTTGTGCTTTTTCTGTCATCAATGTTGTCGGCCCAATCTGCATATGTATATGTTGTCAGTGTGAAACTGTCACTTTTGGGATACCAAAGCCCAAAATCCATAGTCCCTTTTAGATACCTGAAAATTCTTTTTACTATTGCCACATGTGTTTCCTTAGGTGTTGCCTGAAACCTTGCCACTAATCCCACTAATTGTACTATGTCTGGTCTTGTAGTTGTAACATACAATAAGCTGCCAATCATAGATCTGTATAATCTCTGATCTACCTCTAGAGATTCATCATCCTTACTCAACTTGCATCCTGTGACCATGGGGGTACTTACCGGTTTACAATCTTCTAACCTAAATTTCTTTAACATTTCTTTTATATACTTGGCTTGTGAGAGAAATACCTCTTTCTCTGATTGTGAAATCTGAAGTCCAAGAAAGAAGGACAATTCACCAAGCATAGACATCTCAAATTCATTTTGCATGTTCTTAGCAAATTCTTTACACATCTTATCATTGTTTTCCCTAAAAATGATGTCATCAACATAAACAACCACAATTAGTAGATCACTCCCTTCATTTTTGATATATAAATTATTGTCTGCTATTCCTTTTCTGAATCCTTATTTCTGAAGATACTTATCCAATCTTGAGTACCATGCTCTCGAAGCCTACTTTAGACCATACAATACCTTTTTCAATCTGCATACATGATCTGGTTTATCTGCTAATATGAATCCCTCTGGTTGTTCAATATAAACTTCTTCTTCTAGAACACCATTTAGAAATGTTGACTTGACATCCATCTGATATACCTTGAAATTTTTGAAACTTGAGAAGGCTAAAAATATCCTTATAGCTTCAAGCCGTGCAACTGGAGCAAATGTCTCATCAAAGTCAATTCCTTCTACCTGTGCATAACCTTTGCATACTAACCTTGCTTTATTCCTGACCACCTGTCCATCTTCATTTAACTTGTTTCTGAATACCCATTTTGTGTCGATCACATTTTTGTCCTTTGGTCATGGAACAAGTTCCCAAGTTTTGCTTTTCTCTATCTGATCTAATTCCTCATCCATTGCCTTAATCCAAAATTTATCCTCACTTGCTTGAGTGAAGTCTTTTGGCTCAATCTTAGATAGCAAAGAAAAATTTGCTTGTTGAGATGGTTTTATTATCCTTCTCCTTGTCTGTCTTTCATCTGGATTCCCAATGATTTGCTCTTTTGGATGATGCTTCTGTACATACCTGGATGGAGTTTTGGGAAGAAGTCTTTGTGTTTCTTCTTCTTCTTTATCTGATTCCTCACAAAATTCTTCTTGACAACATCCATCTTCTTGATACACAATTTGTTGAACTGGTTCTCTTGAATCTATCTTCTCATCAATTGTTACATTTATACTTTCCACCATAGTGCGTGTTCTCTTGTTGAAGCATCTATAGGCTTTACTCCTTGTGGAATAACCAAGAAAAATTCCCTCATCACATCTTGGATCAAACTTGCCTAAGTTTTGATCTTCCCATCTTATGTAACATTTGCTTCCAAAAATTTGAAGTGTTTTACAATGGCAGGTCTTCCTTTCCAAAGCTCATATGGAGTCTTGTGATGATTTACCCTCATTTGAGCCCTAGTGATTATGTATACTATTGTGTTTATAGCTTCTCTCCAAAAACCATATGATAGCTTAGATTCATTTAACATAGCTCTAGCCATATTCTCAATAGTCCTATTTTTCCTTTCAACTACCCCATTTTGTTGAGGAGTTCTTGCTGCTGAGTACTCTCTCTTGATCCCATGTTGTTCACAAAACTCTACAAATTCATTTGAAGTAAATTCTCCTCCTCTATCAGATCTCAGACACTTAATCCTTTTGCTAGTTTCATTTTCAACCAATTTCTTAAATGCTTTGAATTTTTCAAAGGCCTCTGACTTCTCTTTTAGGAAGGCTACCCAAACCATTATGGAATAATCATCTATAAATAGTATAAAGTAGCTCTCACCCTGAATACTTTGTGTTCTAGTAGGACCACATAGATCAGTATGTATTAGACTCAATGGCTCAGATGACATATATCCTTTTGACTTAAATGTTGTCCTAGTTTGCTTTCCATGTTGACAGGGTGCACATATTGTGCTTTGAGGTCTTCTTATTTTGGGTAAATCTCTGACCGCTTGTTTATTGCTTATGTTGACTATGTTGTCAAAATTCAAGTGACCCAATCTTCTATGCCATAACCAACTCTCATCTTCTTGTGATAGAAAGCACTTTTCCCCTTTGATCTCATTGAGCATGTATAAGTTGTTTGGGGTTCTTCTTGCATTGGCAATGATTTTTCCAGTTTTTGATTTTCTTATCTCACATCTATCTGGATGGAAAGTAACCATGTACCCTTGATCACAAAGTTGAATTATACTCAACAGATTGTGTTTTAACCCTTTAACATACAATACATTTTCTATTTTTTTTTCCCATTATCTAAACTTAGAGTTCCTCTTCCACCAATCCTTGTTGATCCATTATCACCGAAACTTACTGATCCTCTATTTGTTTCTTTTAGTACAATGAATTTATCTTTGTCTCCTGTCATGTGACTAGAGCAACCACTATCAAGATACCATTGTTCTTCTTTATCCTGAGCATGAAGGGATGTTTGAACTAACATTGATCTAGCCTTAACATTTTCCCTTTCATATTTCCTAGTTGTTGAAATTGTTTTTCTAGACTCAGGAAGTATCATTTTACACCATCTAGCCTTGTGCCCAAAATTATTGCATTTGTAACATATAATATCATCATCCATAAGAGGTGCAAAGGAATTGAAATTTCTATTGACATTGTTTCTTGCATGATGAATACAGTGTACAACTCTATGACCATATTTATTACAAGAAAAGCAATGACCATGGAAGAAATTATGTAACCTATTTGGATGTCTTGGAGTTTGTGGTGAAGTAATATTCCTCTTGTGATTAACTCTTATCCAGGGTTCTCCTTTGCTTTCTTCCTTTATGATATCCTTTGCTTGCTTATCCTTGTTTGAGGTTTCTGCTTTTTGAAGACTTGATTCCTCTTTCTGTTTCTCATATTCTACATCTTGTAGTACCTTGGTCCTTTCAACTTCATTCCTTAGGTGGACAATTTTTGCTTCCAATATTTCACATTCTGTTTCCCTAGCTCTCAATAGATCTATCATGTCCTGCTCAATTTTCTTTCCTTCTTCCACCCTAATCTTGAGTTCTGTGAGATTTTGTATAAGTTCCATCCTTGCTTCTTCATCTTCTTGAACTTGTTCCTTCAAGCTTGAATTCTTCTCTCTAAGTCTTTCCAAATTTTTGAGAGCAGCAAAGAATTCCTCTTTTATGTCAAACATAGTCTCTTCTTCATTTTCTGAAGTCATGTGTGCTACTGATGGATCCTCCTCCAAGATGTTAGTCTTTTCACGGAGAGACCCGCTCTGATACCAATTGAAGAACATGTGCTTATACTGAGAGGGAGGGTGAACAATATACAATAAAACTTTTTTTGCTTTTTAATCCAAATAATAGCATCAAAAATATTAAAGTAGTAAACATCACACAAAGCATCACACACATGAGAGACATGATTTTACATGGTTCACCCAATGCGGGCTACTCCACGGAGAAAATATTTCTTATAAATTTTTCTCAAATAAATTCTCTTGGGAATCCTTTCCCTACAATGTTTATGGACCTCTATCCAAAGGAGACACCAATCCCCTAAATCAAGTTTGTGGATCTCTATCCACAGGAGAACTCCTCCTCTTGCTCTGGTTGGTGATCCTCTAGAAGACTACTGCCTCCACTTCTCGGGCTTGTGGATCTCTCTCCACTGAAGACTCTTGTCCTCACTTAGAAGACCTATCCTCACTACCTTGGCTAATGGATCTCTATCCACTGGAGACTATCATCCTCTCTACTCTATCACCTCCAAAGCTCTATCTCAAATCTGCACTAAACACAGTCCTTCGGTCTAGTACAACTTTGCTCAATCTCTATCTCTGATCTGGCACAAACCTATCCTCAAATCTGCACCAAACTCTGTCCACAAGTCCTCTCTAGAACTTGTCCAATCTGCTCAATAAGTCCTCTCAAGAACTTATCCAAATCTACTCAAAATCTGTATTGTAAGCTTCCACAAAAGCTCACACAAAATCTATCCACAAGTCTTCTCAAAGACTTACCTCAAATCTGCTCAACAAGTCCACACTAGAACTTGTCCAATCTCATAGAAACATAAAGAGAATTGTTAGAGACTCAATATGTTCTATACTTATCACAATGCTCAATTACTTTCAATCACTCTCTTAGAAACATAAGGAGAATTGTTAGAGACTCAATATGCTTCAAATTCAACTCAATGCTCAATCACTTTCTCAAATCAATTCAGAATATAGAATAGTTTGTTTTATGGAACTTGAACAATCACTTCACACATCCACTTGACTAGGCTCAACCAACTCTACTCAACCAAACACTCAATGAAATAATCCTTTCTCACAAACCCTAGTCCAAGCATATGAACACCAACTCAAAATATTTCCAACAATGCTCAACAACAAATCTCACATAACAATGATACTCATGTTCTTTTCAAACCCTAGTTCAAGTTCTTTCTCAACAACTCACTTCAACAACAATGCTTATAAAACAATATTCACATAGCAATGATACTCAAACCCTAGTTCAAGTTCTTCACACAACCAATGGCTTCAACAACAATGCTTATAAAACAATCCTTTATTCCAGAAAACCTTGAAGCATTAACTCAACACACTCAATAGGAAACCCTAATCAAGTCCTTTTCACTCCAAACTTATTTTCTAGAAAACCAATCAATCAACTCAACTATGGAAGAATGTGCTCATACCTTTTTCTTGATGATGAAGGAATCTCATAAATCTGCCACAACCACAAACACTTCTTTTCCAAGCTCAAAGAAGTTATAAGATGATAAACTCCCTCAAAAATACAATGTAAATATCAAAACACACATACACCTTATCACTCCATCTTTAAGAAAACATTCATCAACATTTACAAAAATAATTCACCAAATACACCTTATAATCTCCCAATTAAAATAATATTCAATGACAAGAATAATATTAATGCAATCTCCTTTTCAAAATAACTATATGCAAGAAGTCCCTTTTATCCTTTTAAATCTTCAACAAATCAATGTGACACAAACACTTTATTCAAAAATAAAGCTAACTCCTTATTCCTCCAATTTACCAAAAATAATAATCAAATTAAAAATATTTTAAGCAACCCTTTTATCTCCCTAAGACCTCATGTCAAACTTTAGGCAACATAAAATAATAATCAAAATTTATTACCTTTGCCTTGGAGGGATTCGAACTCACGGCACACCCTCAACCAGTGCCCTAGCCATGGCTCCAACCGTCACATGAGCTAGGCGCTCGCTTGGGGAGTAAAGAGCACCACGTGCTCCAAAAGGCTCCCCGCCTTGCCTAGAAAAAATGTGTGCCTTTCCTTTGGCACTTCCAACACAAACACAACCACCAAAAATGTTGCCACCACATTTTGAATGCAGGTCACCTAGCACCCAAACACTCTAACCATTGTCCTCTTGCCACTAGGCCATGCTGCCCAGTTGGCGCTTGGCAATTTGGTGTTGTTCCCTTTAAACCTTATTCGTTGGTGCTAAAACACAAAAATCGCTTCTCTTTTTCCACACGAGTTCTCAACACAATTGCATGCATTAATCGATCGAGCAAAAGGATAAATGTTAATGCCTCTAAGGCATTGGTATATATATTGATTTCCTCCTTCATGCATACACGTCGACGCTCGAATTTCCTTCTCACTTTTTAGATGTCGACACTTTTTATTTTCCTTTAAACTTATTAATTTATAAATTATTTAAATTCATTTGAATTTAAATTTTATAAATTAATTCTTTAAAACCCTTTGGTTTTATTAAGGCCATCTCTCATTGAACAACTTTGTATAAATAATATTTATTTATAAAATTTAAATTCAATTTGAATTTAAATATTTTATGAAATAAATATTAAACCTTCCTTTAGCTTTGCAATAAGCTTCCTTGGGTTTTTATGAAAAACCTTTTAACTTATGCTTCCACATAATATTAAAAATATTATGAAGCCCTTTTGCCTTTAACCTTTGCATTGTTCCTTGACATATTCCTTGACATCAATGATGACTTCATTCCTTGACATCAATGACAACTTTGACTTAATGACTCAAAATGTCCAACAAGATATTGGCATGGAGGATATTTATTTCCTCAGGCCTTTCAATGTTGGCCATGTCTAGGGTGCACAAATGCATGTTTGTATAAGGCAAATATTTGACCAGCATTTATATGGGTGGTTGGGTATGAGAGAACCACACAAAGACATTGGCCATGTAGTGTTTCTTTAAAGTGCTTATTTATCTTTTCATCTTCTCTGTTGTAAATTTTTAGTTTGACTTATAAAAAATCTTATAATAAATATTATATTTATTGGTTTTAGATTTTTTGAGATATTTAAGCTCAAATTACTAGAGTGTGTGTGCATGAGTGATTTTATTTTTTAAAAATAAAATTATTTTTTGAAGCAAAAATATATAACTTAAGTAAGCTTGAGGGAATAAGAAACACTTTAGTTTGAAAAAATTTGAGTGGAACAAAATATGAAAAAAAAAATCTTTTCTTGTTGTAAGAGCATTAAGCATCCATTAAAAAATGGATGGGGTGAACCATTTATAACTGTCCAAGTCAAGGAAGTGAAAGTGATAAAGATGTTTTGAGGTCGAGAAAGATAAAACAATAGGCAAAGTGGAATAGACTCATGGAACAAAAGCATCTAGAAAGAAGAGGAAATGACCTAGAGGAGAGGAATCAATGGAAGATGAAGCAATAAGAAAAGATAAGGATGGAAAACAAATGTAGGAAAACAGAGAACTATGAGATGAGGAAGAAGTCTCAAATAGCGTGAAGAGATGGATTTTGAAAGCATTATAAAAGAGAGAATAATGTGAGAAGAGTAGTTTCGAAATCATCCTAGAAGAGATGCATGGAAGAGACATCTAAGAATGCAAAGAAAGAGAGGAAAAGATATGGGAAATCCAAGGAGAAAGGGCAAGAAGCCAATGTTAATATTTTTCTAGACCGAATGCCAAAATTCATATTGGATTTATGCATTAATGCCATGCTTTGTATAGCCTATGGTATCCCTTGCAATAATACATGATATTTCCTTCTTACTCACTATGTGTGTTGGTGTAATGATTCTTTTCTTAGTGAATAGAAAATTATAGACTAGTATAATTTTTTGTGCCTACAAGTTGTAGTAAAAAGAAAATATATATCACCAAAAAATAATTGACCATCTTAAGGGAAATTTTTGTAAGGAACTTCATGTTGAGAGGGGTCATATTGCATCCTTGGGAACACTATCATCTCTGTTAGGACTGAAAAATAAGGAACACATTATTTACAAGTTATCTTACAATATATAAGCATCAAGCTTAGGAGGGAGATATGACAAGTGTCATAAGCTCCACTCCAAGTGTCTTTCAGAAGACACCACTCCAACTCAAACTAAATACAGTGACAAGTGGCAGAGGACAAATGTCAACCTGTCAATTATAGGCATAGTGCACATTATAAAAATAATAATATTCTAACATTCCCCCTTAATGTGCACTATCCTAAAAATATAAGTCAACATTAGATAACATTCCCCCTTAATATTGACTTCTTTTACATAGATATAGCAAATTTCTAAACTGAGAAAACTTGTCTTTCCCAAGTGACTTGGTGAAGATGTCTACCACTTGATATTGAGTTGGTACATACTCCATGTGTATAATGTCTTATTGGACCATTTCTCTAGTGAACTGATGATGGATCTCAATGTGTTTTGTTCTAGCATGGAAAATTGTATTCTTGGTCATCTTTATGGTACTTTGATTGTCACAATATATATATGTTCGACCGTGTATGAATAGCCCAATATCCTAAAGTAATTGCCTCAACCATATTGCCTCCTTAGTTGCCTCAATTGTTGCTCTATATTCAGCTTCTGCTGAAGATAATGAAACTATGTTCTGCTTCTTTGTGCTCCATGAAATAGAGTTGTGGCCCAACTGAAAGCAATAACTTGATGTGGATCTTCTAGTTTCAGGACAACTAGCCCAATATAAATCTGTGTAGCCAACCAATGAAAAATCATCACTTGATGTATAGATAAGGCCATGATGAGGTGTGGCCTTGAGGAATCTCACAATTCTCTTAGTTGCTATCCAATGGCTCTTCTTAGGATCGTGCATGAATCTAGAAATAAGGCCAACTAAATAGCAAATATCTGGTCTAGTTGAAGTTAAGTAGATCAAACTTCCAACTAGCTTCCTATAAAGGGTACCATCAACCCTTTCTTCATCATCACTATTGACCAATTTCAACCTGGTTTCCATGGGAGTGAGAGAGGGCTTACACTCCTCCATGCGAAACCTCTCCAAAATAGACTAAATGTATTTAGCCTGTGAGATAAAAATCTTACCAGGTTGTTGCCATACCTCTATGCCTAAGCAATAGTGGAGGCCTAAATCTGTCATCTCAAAACTCTTGCATAATTCCTCCTTGAGCAACCTTATTCCTTCTATGTCATCACCTATAACGAGAAGATCATCCACATACAATGTAACCAAAATTATGAGGTTCCTCCAATTTTTCACATGGAGAGTAGATTCTGTTGCAGATCTAGTGAAACCAAGGTTGATAAAATAGGAGTCAATCTTTGCATACCAATATCGAGGTGCTTGCTTCAACCCATATAGAGTTTTCTTTAATCTGAGGACTTTGTTTTTTTGGCCTTCAACTATGTACCCTGGTGGTTGTTTCACATACACTTCCTCCTTCAAATGACCATTGAGAAATGCACTTTTGACATCCATTTGATATATTGGCCAATGTTTTTGAGTTGCCATAGCAATAACTGTCCTGATTGTAGTCATATTAGCCATAAGAGAAAAGGTCTCCTCATAATCAATTCCCTCTTGTTGCTTATAGCCTTGAACTACTAGGCAAGCCTTGTAGCGATCTAGTGAACCATCTGCTTTATATTTTGCCTTGTATATCCATTTTTTGCCAATGGTATATTTTCCTTTGGGTAATTCAACTAACTCCCAAGTGTGGTTCCTTTCAATGGAATCCAATTCTTGATCCATGGCATGAACCCATTTAGGATCACCAAGTGCTTCTTTGACATTAGAAGGTTTAGGTTGGCTAAGGACTTTGGCCATTAGGGCATAATTCACTTGGTGTCTTAGGGCTGAAGGCATTTTACCTCTATAGGTGGGCAAATGATTTTGGGCTTCATCTATTGTGGATTGAACCCACTTGGGTAAAGGATTGGATGATGTTACTCAATCATTAGGAGTAGGAGATGGAGGACATGGATCATTTGTAGGAAGTTCTTCTTGTGGATGAATTTCTTGATTTATGAGTGAAGGAGAAGGACTAGATGATATTGTATGCATGAATGGAGCAACTATTTCATTAGTTATTTATAAAGTGGGGGCCTTAGGAGGATTATATGGGGGATACTCATGAAAGGTAACATCCCTAGATAAAATGATTTTCTTGGAAATAGGTTCATATAATTTATATGCATTGGCACTATCACTATAGCCAACAAAGATGCATTTTTGGCTCTTATCATCAAACTTCTTCCTTTTCTTATGAGGAATATGAGCATAGGCATCACATCCAAATATTATCAAATGTCCCACATAGGGTATCCTTCCACTCCAGTATTCTTTAGGTGTTCTTTCATGTAAGGCATTTGTGTATGACCTATTATTCAAGTATGCAGCAGTAAGAATAGCTTATCCCCAAAATGAGTTAGGTAATATAGCAGCATGTAACATTGATTTTTCCCTATGTGTGATTGTTTGATTCATCCTCTCAGAAACTCCATTTTGTTGCAGGGTATAAGGGGTTGTGAATTGCCTCCTTATCCCATGATACTTACAAAAATTAAAGAATTTATTGGAGACATATTCTCCACCATTATCTGATCTTAAGGTGGAGATTTGATAGACACTTTCTCTTTCAACAAGTGCGATGAATTCTTTGAACTTATCAAGGGCTTGCCACTAATATTGAATTAGGTAGATCCATACCTTTCTGCTGTAATCATCAATGAAAGTGATGTAGTATTTAGCCCCAATATAATATTGAACAGACATTGGCCCACAAATGTCTGAATGAACCAATTGCAAATATATATTGGCTCTCCATGCCTTTCTTGTTTCAAATGGTTGCCTATGATGTTTGGCTATTACACATGGCTCACAAAAACATTTTGACTCCTTAATATGTGGAAGTCCTTTAACTAATCCTTTTGTAGCCATCATTTGAAGATTATTAAAATTTAAATGTCCCAATATTTCATGCCACATGTACTCCAAAGAGAAAGTAGTTGTTGTATGCAAATATGTTTGTGTTACAAATTTTGTAAGGAGGTAGTAAACACCATATTTTTTTACTCCCATGGCCTTGACATTGCCATTGGGTTCCTTAATGTAGCATTTTTCTTTTTCAAAATAGAAATTATAGCCCTTATCTATAAGCTTTACAATAGAAAGAAGACTCCTTTTAAGACCAGACACATACAAAACAGTTGTTGCAAGAACATTATTACCATCATGCAAAGTAAGTGGTGCCTCCCCAACACCTTCAATGGGTAGAGCACTTTCATCACCAAAAGTAATGAATTTATTTGATGTAGGTTGAACCTTGGTCAACCAATCTTACCTTCATGCCATGTGCTTTGCTGCTCCATAATCAATATACCAACATTCTTTATCTTCAACGTTAACCTGGTTGGCTGCATACAATGTGTTCAAATTATTATTTTGTGGTCCTCCCTATTCTCTTTACCTTTTATAGCAATTAGCAACATTATGATTCTATTTTCCACAATATTCACACCCTTTTTTATTGTTTTTTTGACCCCCTTGAGGTCTTTTTTGCCATCTTGGCTGCTACTAGTACTGTTGTTGATGTGGTTGTTGATGGTACTACTGATTTGGTTGTTGCTTGTACTATTGTTGATGTGGCTGTTGTTGGTACTATTGATTTGGTTGCTGCTAGTACTGTGGGTATCTCTGATGTTGTCTACCCCTTTGATTCTAATTATGCTAATTTTGACCTTTATTTTGTTTAGGTTGTAAAGTTGCCTTAGTGGTAAAAGTTGTTGATGTGGCTTCAATTTCTTCATCTTTGATTAGGGCTTGCTCATGTTTCTTAAGTAAGATCTCAATATTCTTAAGTGTGAAATTCATTATTTTACCACCCAAGTCTAACATGGTAGCATAGGAGTAAAACTTTGAAAGAAGACCCAACATTATTGGAATTAACTCATTATCATCTAGGGTTTTACCGATAGCTAAGAAATCATTCTTAATAGACTTCACTTCCATAAGATAATCGATAAGTGAGCCTTTAATACATACATTGTGCAATTTTTGTTTGAGATACAAAATATTATCTTAACTTGGCCTATCAAACAATCTATTGAGAGCATCCCATGCTTATTTAGGTGTTTTTTCAGCCCTTACAGTTTCTCTGCATTGAATTCCTGTAGCTAGCTTGATTAGACTTAAAGCTATATTGGAATTCTTCTCAAATTGTGCTTTTTCTTTAGGGTCTATAGGTGCAATGAGTGGGTCTTCATTAGCATACATATCTGTCACAAAGTCCCACATGTCATTCATCATTAATATTGATTCCATCTCATACTTCTAATTTGCAAAAGTTTGTGCTCCTTCAAGTTTCTTTGTAAGTCCACTTAATAGATTTGTACTAGCCATGATTTAGAAAAGGATCAAAAGAAAAGGGAGCTCAACAAATGATGAAGTAAGAACGACAAATGCCAAATTAGAGCCCTCAAAAAAATCTAGGGTACACCACTAAAGATCTAGAGGAGGGTTCACCTAGTTTTTCCACTTTGAATCTTCAAGTGATTCCAACAGTGGGAGGGTTAAGTTGAACACAAGTGCCTTTTTCTATCCAAAGAGAGTAAGAATTAGAATTTTGCCAGACCTTTATACCAAACTTCTCAATATACCTACCCTTATGTGAGGGAGACTATCAGCATTTGAGAAGTTCATACATGGAACATAGGCGATTCTAAAATGGAATAACCTGCCAAACCTTTATACCAAACTACTCAATATCCTGCCCTTATGTGAGGGAGACTATAAGTATTTGAGCAAATGATACATGGAACATAGGCGGTTATAAAAATGTGACGCTTGCTTTTTGTAGAATTATTACAATAGATGTGTCAATGTATTATTGTTTTATAAGAATTTTCCTATATGTTTTTGCTTGCTTGTATATGGCTTAGTGTCAAGTGTGTATGAAATGAAACTACACTTGATTACAATTATAAAACCCAAAGTCATGCAAGGTAATAGCAAGCATAAAATATAGACAAAGCCCAAATAGAAGATGCAAGCAACAAACACCTAGTGGCCAAGAGAGTGCCACAAAAGGTCTCCACAAGCAAGAGGTAAGGGGCCCTAAATCACCCCTTGAGTTGATGATTGTATTAGGAAATATGGCTCAAGAATAGTCCCAAATATGCCTTGAAGTGTGATACAATTTCAATGCCACCAATGATGATAATGCCTCTAATTTTACCAAATATAATGAATAACTTGGCTTAATGTCCCCCCAATGACTTAAAATTGAGATTCCCACAAGTTTACCAAATATTTTGTCAAGGAGTGTCGGATACTACCGAAAATGCACTCCAAATTACAATGTCAACTTCAAACTTCAATTTAGCATATTAAATGATTTCAAAACTAAAAATAAACTACACCAATGGATTCCTCTCAAAAAATCCTTTCCAACGACTATATATAAGGCTATATTCGATTACAATTTGACCCTTTATTTTAATAAAATACAAGACTTCTTAGAAGTAAAAAACAGGATAGATTGCCCTCTACAAATTTGAAATTTGAAATTTTGGCTTGAAACTATTTCGACGGGAAAATTTTGAAATGATCGAGCAGGAAATTTTGGAGGGAATGACTGAAAAAATTGCAATCTAGCTTATTGTTACCTACTACAACTATAGATGTTTCTCAAGCCAACAATTGGCAACTGATGTGCCTTAACAAAAAAAAAAAAAATCGCAGCCCCAAAAACTGCTGCAAATAGCCAACTTTGAGCAGTTATAACTTGCTCAATAAATTACTGAATTAAGTAAGTGAGATTTGATATTTTAGTACTAGTCATAATCTATATGATGGTGCAAAAACATCAGGAAAAGGACTGCTAAAAAAATTAATAACAAAAAAAATTGTTTCAAAAAAATTGCGTAGGAAAAAAATAGCTGTAACAGTCCGTCTTCAAACAACCATATCTTGCTCATTTCTTGTTGGATGTTTACGTGCGAGTACTCAATTTTGTAGTACTCCTCCTGATATACGTGCTGGTGTACTCATATTCTGAAGATGACTGCTCTAAAAAAAATCATCGCTGCAAAATGTGATGTTTTTTTAAATGTGCCTTCACCCTGCAAAAAAAACAACCCCACATTGCCAGAATCGCCAAAACTCTTAAAAAATTATCTCTATTTTTCATTCACAGGATCAACTTAGCAAGTGAAGAGGATACTTCAAAGAAAAAATTCAATCCTAAAAAAAAAACTCTCAAACCCTAAGGGTCCCCATAGGCGGATCTCACCGCTCTGATACCAGATGTTGGGACTAAAAAATAAGGCACACATTATTTACAAGTTATCTTACAATATATAAGCATCAAGATTAGGAGGGAGATATGACAAGTGTCATAAGCTCCACTCCAAGTGTCTTTCAGAAGACACCACTCCTACTCAAAGTGAAGACAGGGACAAGTGGTAGAGGACAAATGTCAACCTATCAATTATAGGCATAGTGCATATTATAACAATAATAATATTCTAACAATATCGAATAATTTATTCTAGATTTTTAGTATCATATAAAAGTATTGAAAGGATGCCATCATAACTTTTGTTTTCTTGAGTGGAGAACATTGTTGTCTTAAGAAAAGTTATCATGTAACTGATGGAAATTTGTCTTTCCATCCATGCACTATACAATCTAACCAGTTTTCTGATTGGATACTATCATACAACCATTATGTTATATAATTTGGGTTGTTTTACAAAGGAGTGTCATTTTTCAAACCATTACCAAGTATCATACAATAAAGTGAGGATATCGTACAATGAATATTATCATACAATATGCATAATCATGCAATGACAATAATATACAATGGGAATTATCGTACGAGTGGTAGTATCATACAACTGAACAACGTCATAAAAGGAGAGAATTCAAACTTATCTTGTCATCTTGAGAACTTTTTTCCACATGTGATTACCATGTGTCTTAAGGTCATGGATAGAAAGAGGACTTGTTCTTCTTGAAAAGGTCAACTATAGGAGGACTCCCTTCTCTCATATACATCATTTGGTATCATGGCTCATTGATATTTGAGATTTGACATGTGCCAAAGGAAATATGGCACAATGAGGAAGAGGAATACCACAAGGTCCTTGTGCCATAGATATAGCTGAGATGCTGAGAGGAATCATTGTTCAATTAGATGCACTTGAAACTACCCAAAGGAGGGACGCTCATGTAGAATACGTAAGTGATAGTGAATAGGATGAAGTAGACAAAATAAAATCTTGTAATGACAAACAAGAAGAAGATCCAAAATCAATATTAATTTTAAGCAATTTATAACATAAGTAGGAATCCAAAGTTAGAAAACCCATCATATAATGGAATTTTAAGCCCTGAGGAACTCATTGATTGGATTGAGAATATGGAGAAATATTTTTATTTTGAATGAATAGAAGACCCTAAAAAGGTGCAATTTTCATGTACAAAACTAAAATGACATGTATCTTTGTGGTGGTACCTTGTTCAAATAGAAATATAAAGAAAAGTAAAAGAAATATTAAGAAATGGAAGAAATTAGTTACCAAATTGAAGGTCACATTCCTCCTATTGGATTACTAAATAGGGTAGTCTAGTCAAGGTTTAGTAGACTCCAAATTATTAAACAAAAGAAATTGGGACTAAAAGAGTATATAGAGGAGTTCTATAAATTGACCATAAGAGTAGGTCACATTGAATATGACGAGGAGAAGGTGTAAAGATATATAAGTGTACTAAGGTTATCCATACAAGATGAAATTGATTTGCTTTGAATCATAACCATTGAAGTGGCATATCAACATACACTCAAGATAGAGTAAAATTTATTGCACATGCAATAAACTAATGCTAGAAGAAGAGAACAATCAAATAATGGTAGATGATAGTGTTTACAAGAAGGAAAAGTTAGTACTTCTTAAGGTGATTTCAATTAGAGTACTCAAGAAAATGGTGAATCATTAAGAGGATGAGGTGGATTTGGTAGAGGTAGAGATCATGGTTTTGCTATCAAGTGTTATAGATTCTTGGAAGAAGGACATAGGGCATTTGAGTATCCTCAAACACATCAAATTAAAAAGAGACGAAATAAATTCCATAATATAATTTTACAAGCAGATGAAGACAATATTGCTTCATTGAAGCAAATGGAGGAGCCAAAACAAATAGAATCCCTTATGATGGAAAGAGTATTGTTGAAACCAAAAAAGCATATGCATAAAATTAAGCAAAGAAGAAACTTGTTTAGGAAAACGTTTAAATTGGGAAATATTACAAGGTTATTGTGGGCAAAGAAAGTATGGATAATTTTGTGTCTATAGAGATGGTGGAAAATATTGGGTTGAAGAGGATTGAACACCTAAATCTATACAAAATATCATGTTGCAAAAGGGATACTAAATTTTGTTGGACATTTTGAGTCCCTAAGCTAAAATGTTGTCATTGATGTCAAAAGGTTATTTTATGTCAAAAGGATCTATGATGGCATGCACTATGTTCTATGAAAAGTGCAAGGAAGGGTTTTTGTGAAAACCAAGGTAGGAAAAATAAAAGGTTTTATTTAAAACCATGGATAGCAGATTTGAAATGGATTTTTCTTAAAACCCAAGTTGGCTTTTCGTTTCATCAAAAAAGGTGCCCCGGTGATGGAGATATTTAATTTCAAAGATTTGGTTTAAATTTTAATTTATTTAAAATTTAAATTTAAATTTTTAAAATTAACATAAAAATAATATTCACCGACGTCATAAAGGAAGGTTCAAAATTGCCGACGTTTCCAATCTAAGGGAATGCATATATATATATATATATATATATATATATATATATATATATATATATATATATATATATGTCATTAAATGTTTGAAGATTAATTATCCTTGCTCTTGTTGTTAATGCAATTGTTGGAAAGCGAATAGAGCTCGTGCGAAAAAAGGTTTTAGTGGTGGAAGCAACGAATAAATCAAACGGCATGCAAAACCCAAGTCACCTTGGGCAGTGTGGCCTATTGGTAACTCATGCAGTGCAAAGGCAGTTGGTAGCACAAGGTCGTGTGTTCAATTTTGGCAAGGTTCGTTCATTGTGCTTTGTGGTGGAAGCACCAAGGGCACAGGATTTATTTGAGGCACATGGGCCTGTAGCAAATAAAGGGAAGTTGTGCCTCTTTTCCATTGCAAATGAGTGGGTAGCTCATTTATCTACCTTAGTTGTGGCTAAGGCACTCACGATGAGGGTAGGTCGAGATCCCTGCCCTCATTGTGAGAAAAATAATGAGGTCTTCAATAATGCAGTACTAGTCTTTGATGGAAGTGACTTCCTGTATTGGTGTGTGCTGATGAGATTTCACCTGATGGCACTTGGAAATGAAGTTTGGGATGCAGTGGAATTTGGATATGACTCAACAGTTAATCCTCCTATAGATAAGGAAGGTAGGTTTCTCATGCATGCAAATTCAAGAGCTATGAATACAATTATAAGAGGACTACGTAGATCAGAATCTATGAAGGTTATGGAATGTAAAACAACAAAAAATATGTGGGAACTATTGCATACCATATATAAAGGAGATAAAAGTGTTAGGAAAACTAAGATCATAAATCTTAAAGGAGAATTTGAGAATCTAATAATGAGGTATGATGAAAGCATTCATGACTATCTCAACAAGGTTGATGAACTTATACATGAGATGAAAGATATTGGAATGAAGGTTGATGAATCTGATGTTTGCGATAATATCTTGAGAAATATTCCAAAAAGGTATAGTGAACATGTTTATTCCATAGAAACATCAATTGATAGTGATAGTCTAAAAAGAAATGTTTTGCTTGGTATGCTTACAACTTTTGAGATAAGAACAAAAGATCCTATTCCTCAAAAAGAAGTTGCATTCAAAGTGGATAGTAATAAAAATGGTAAGAAGACAGAATCAAGCAATGAATCTTCTAGTGATGAAGAAGATAACTATGGTAGAAGATATGGAGGTTCCAAAAGACCGATAGATATGAGATCTATTAAGTGCTTTAATTGTGGCAAGTATGGATATTTTACAACAGAGTTCAAAGAGACAAAGAATAACAATGATGAAGAAAAACAAGATCACAGGTACAGGGAATATAAAAAATATAGGTATCAAAAGAAAAGCAGGGATGGGCAAAATAGACAAGGGAAGAAGTTCTTTTAAATGCAAAAGATAAGCTACTATGCGGATAATTCAAGTAAGTACTCAATTGATAGTGATGGTAGTTTTTCAGACAATGATAGAGATGAAGTCTTATTTATGGTTGAATAAAAAGATCCAGTTAAGAAAAAGACTAGTTATTCTCAAGTGTTTTAGATGTGGTAAATTTGAACATCTTGAAGATTATTGCACAAGGGATGGCTATAGTTTCAGTGATGATGGTTTTGAAGATGCACTTGATAGAACAGATGAAAATCTTCTAATGGCATTAGAAGAAGAAGAATTGAGTGATCCTAAAGAAGATAAGTCAAAAGAAAGAAATGATATGGACAAAGGCAAAAAATAGAGGATTATTCAGTAGAGAATGGTTATGATCTCAAGGGAGAACTTATCTATGCTCTTGACATAGTAAAGAAGGTAATAAAGCAACACTCTAAGCTTGAAATTCAGTTTCAAGAATGTGATGAAGAAATATTATTGCTCATAGAATATTTAGAGAACTCAAAAGCTAAGGCAAGCAAGTTCAAAGACTAGTTAGAAGCAAAAAATCTGGAATGTGAAAAGTTAGCACATGAAGTTGCACTACTAAAGGAAGATCTAAAGGACTCCAAGAATAAGCTATAAAAGTATGTAATCAGTGCAAATAATGTGGATAAAATAGTTAGGATATAAAGAGGAGCATCAAACAAGACAGGTCTTGGTTCTAAACAGGTTCAAAAGAAATGGGAAGAAAAGTCTACTTCAAGTCTTGAAGAAGAAGGTACTTTAGAAGAGGGATTCTCAGAGGAAAGTGGAAGTGAAATTGAAACTTTTAAGGATGATTCAGATTGTAGTGAGTCCAGCATGAAAAGAGACAATGGGAAAATAAGATACAGATGGAACAACAATTAGAACATGAGACCAATGAGGTCAAGAAAAGGAAGCTTCAACGAAACATGTTTTTCATGTCACAGGTTTGGGCACATGGCTTCACAATGCAGGACACATGAAAGACAGGTATATGGAAGAGGACAACTTTTCCAAGGATATTGTTATTCATGTAATGATTTTGGTCACAAGGCAATGAATTGCAGGGTTCATGATAGAAGAGGATATGGCTTCACTAGGAGAAATCCTAATACAATTACACATCCAAGGAATAATAACATTAAGTGTTATAAGTGCAATAATGATGGTCACATAACAAGATGGTGTAGAGAAAATATTCCAAAAACAGGCATGAACAGGAATAAGAACATGAACAGAAACAAGAATATGAATAGGAACAGAGACTTAGAAAAGAATAAAGACTCAAAAAAGAATGAGAACAGGAATAGATACAAGAACAGGAATCGGAATAGGGATGATGACTTGGAAAGAAACTGTGAGAGGATTCAACAAACTCAAAAAATAAGAGGAAAAGATAAAAGTAGATAATAGTACTTTCGGGGAGTAGAAATACTCCCACCCCAAAATTAACCACCTCATGTGGAGGTGGGGGAGGGGCTAAGCTAAGAGGCTCATTCTTAGCCCCAAGCCCCAAAGGTGACCCTTTTCCATTGATGTCAAAGGGGGAGATATTTGTGTATATTGGGGAGAGTTTTTGATATGGGGAGAGATTTGATATTTGAGAGAGCATTGAGCCAGGGGGAGAAAAGTCCTAGGGGAGCAGAAAAGAAGGTCATATTTCAATAAAAGGATTTGGATTGCCATCAATGACAAAGGGGGATGTTATTGGACATTTTGAGTACCTAAGCTAAAACATTGTCATTGATGTCAAAAGGTTATTTGATGTCAAAAGGATCTATGATGGCATGCACTATGTTCTGTGAAAAGTGCAAGGAAGGTTTTTTGCAAAAACCAAGGCAGGCAAAATAAAAGTTTTTATTTAAAACCATGGATAGCATATTTGAAATGGATTTTTCTTAAAACCCAAGTTGGCTTTTCGTTTCATCAAAAAAGGTACCCTGGTGATGGAGATATTTAATTTCAAATATTTGGTTTAAATTTTAATTTATTTAAAATTTAAATTTAAATTTTTTAAATTAAAATAAAAAGAATATTAATTTATGTGATTAAAATTGTATAATGACTCCCCTATAGACAATTTTGGAGTCCACAAATATACTAGCAGCTTATTGTCTGCCTCATTAGCTTTCTTGACTGCTATAAAATAAAAATATTGGTGCATGTGGAAGAAGAAATACCAGGTCAAAAATGAAGTGTGCTTGAATAAAACTACTTCTTCACTCTGTATCCTCTCCAACTAGGTATGCATTGCTCAAGCCACATAATTCACCCAATAAAATAAAATAGGTTTTGTGCTTGCTTGTATCATTATAAAGGCATAAAATTCCACCTACAAAATGCATTGCACCAGTGCTACTTGCCATCAATGAACAAGTTGTAGATATTTTCACTAAGGTACTTGCACATGTCAAATTTGAGTTGTTTTGTAACTCTTTATGTACTTCAAATAATGTAATAAATGGAGGATGTTATTCTATAGGCATATGGGCTATAGTTTTTCTTAAATTATTTTAATTATTAGGTTAGTGAGTTGGCATTCTAGAATCCAATGTTAATAAAAACTACGTTAGAAATATGCTTCAATTAGAAATTAATTATTAGCTATTGATTGTTATTTGGTAGATTGGTTACTGGCTAATCTTGACCATCCCTTGTAAATATATTCATTACAATTGAATGGAAATTTTTTCATTTGTCTATAACCTCTACATGTCTCCTTCCCAGAATTAAAGAAAAATTGAATAAACACTAATTATAGCTTGAGCCTCTATGGAGGCAATGAATCCAACATATCTTATGTTTTGACTTGAACCAAAAAACTTGTAGGTTTCCCTTTATGTTAACCTATATTTAATTCCATAATTAATATTTTTGACTATATGTTCCAATGTTCAGAATCGAGGTGGCACGGTGGATTCAATATGCAATTGATCCAAGTGGCAAACGTGCGTTGAATCTAAATTAAGTCTAGGTGGGAACTTTTTTGGTGTGAGTAACACATCTTTTTTCATGGTTCTAAGAATAAATATCGTATGCATATTGGGCTAGATACTAATAGCATTGGGGTGGGTCTAAATCTTGACTCTAGATCCCCCAAGGCATCTTAGAAGGAACACTCTAGTCATATTTCCTTTATGGAAGTTTTCCATATGAACTCTTCCTCGACGTTTGGGAAAAGCAACTTGTTCACTCTCCTTTCTAATAAGGGAAAGCTCAGCATGCCCTTGATGCTCATGAATTTATTGGTACCCCAAGAGGTTAGCTCGTTGGTTGGAAAATTCCTAGGCTCTTGATCGAACCTTGACTCCATTAGAAGGTGGGATTTCTCTAAGTGGAAACTATAGAGGTTTATGGAGATAGTGGTTCTTCCCAAAGGTTTTCTCTCATCAAGCTACTCTATGTCGAATACTTTGCTTGCATAATCAAAGGAGGACCCTAGTTCTATGGTAGATGCAATATTTTTTTGAGGAAATGGGGTCCATACTTTAATCCAAATACCCAAAGCATCAACTCGACTATGTTATGGGTTAGGCTTCATGGTCTATTGGTGTAGTTTTAGCACAAATATATCCTCAATGGGGATTGTGAGAGCTATAGGGGATTCAATATCCTTTGATCCTACCACAAAATCAAAATCATATATGATGTATGCTATAATGTGTGTCAATATTACCTTTGATGTAGATCTCCCTCATTCTATTGAGCTAGTCTCAGACAAATCCAACTGGTATCAAGATATGGAATACAAAAACAAGCCACATTTTTGCTCCATTTGTAATTCATAGGGACACCTTACTCATCGATGCCCTTCATTAAAGAAATATTTGGGAGTACCTGTTATCTCCCAAATATTTTTTCTTATAATGAAGTAAAAATATATATCGAGGACTCGATGTCTATCTAGGTATGCAAGCTTATCCCCCCTCCCAATAACCCTCTATCTATTCAAGAAAATTATTTATCTTTTTTGAAAAGTGTGAACCTTTCAGCTTCATAATATCTATTGTATTCTAATTATTTTAATCCTAGCAATCTAAATTCTAATACTTAAGGCCTTGTCCTATCAATAGACTCTCTCTTTTGGCTTCATAGAATTACTCTTCCTTTAAAATATGATGTTGCAGGTGGGAACCCTTGAACCATTGGTTCTCTTGTAGAATACCTTACTTCTCCAAGAAAATAATATTCCTATGAAACCACTATTTCTCTATTTTATGATTCTCAACCTACCCAAACTCAGTCCCTCTCTAACCCTATCATGGACTGTCCTGCCCCAAATAGATTTGATTGAAAAGCAAGCAAAAATCTAGGCACTCCATGCCCCATTATCAAAAATAAAATAAAAAATGAAGTGTAGATGTTGATGGGGAAATAAAACAAGGGAGGATTTTTCTTAGACCCTCGAACCAATTCCGTAGAAAAAAAGTATCTCAAATCTTTGTGATTGAATATCTCCTTCTAGAATGTGAGTTGCTTACTTCCATAAAGAAAAATTTAAGGCATGGCAGATCTTGATGTAGACCCCCTCATGTGGACACCCTATTTTTTGGTTCTCTATTTAGGTAGTTCCAGGGTCTTCCCCTATTTTGATCAAGTCTCAAAAATTCCTCCCTTATGTTTCTAGGATATTGAACTATTGGCTCCTCTTTGAGTGCCATATCTAGTTGGAAAAGGTTTGGGGACTCTTTCAAAACCTCTTCTTTCTACCAATTAAATAATATATATTGTTGCACTATATTCAAACTAAATTCTATCATAATGATTCCACATGGTACTTTTACCGTTGTTTTTCTTTTCATTCTCCTCATGTCAAGTGAGTGGAAGTTGCCACCTCAATATTTGATGGTGTTAGACCTTAAAATGTCCATAGAAATAGATGATGCAATTAATGTCATTTATTGAAAATAATCATTCTTGCTAATTATCATTGATAAACCCTTTTAGCCTAAGGTCATTTTTTATCATCATTTTTCCTTTTAATCTTACAAATTTTCCTCCATAAAATATTGAGCTCTCACTCCCTTGTATATTTTTTACCATCACTATTGAAAACTATCTCCTACTCATTTTTCGGTGTAGTGTCATTTCTCTAGTGTTGGCCTTACTATGATTTTTGAATGGTTTAAGTTGTAGATACAATCATACCAATTGATTGAGTCAAAGTTAGTGTCCATTGGGTTTTTCCTTTATGAACTTTCTTTTTCTCATGGTCTTTTTCATAGTGTTGTATTTCTTTGTTGAGTATTCAAGGATAAATTAGAATGCATTAGATTTAAACATGTCATTTTTGTTTCTCTAAGGAGTTTTTTATAGGCCTTCTCAATAACATTGAAGTGAGTATGAGGGATAAAATAATGTTTTGAATTACATACATTTTCCTTCCTAATATTTTTAAGTTGTGGTTGAACTAGGAATTTTATTTGGGAATGTTGACCTAATGTACAAATCCTAAATTGATATATAAAAAAATTGTTCTTAGAAAAATCTCATTTCTATAAAATATTTTTTTTTCTATTCCATTCAAAAGGAATTATAATAGGACATCCAAATAGTGAGAGTACTACCTAAGGAGAGAAGGGAAGGAAAAAAAGTGTTGGAGAAAGAAAGGAAGATAGATCTACTCAATAATATCTTCAAAAATGTGTTAGAAATATATGAGATTATTTCTATGGTTTTTGAGATGCTTCATGTGATGGATTTTGAAGCCTTATACTTAATATGAAATTCACAAGAATATAATCACAATATTGAATATAATAAAGTTGCAATATAATGAACCGGTAAAGATATTGTAACAAAGATATATGAGACAACTAAAATGTATTATTCAATATTAATAATATACCAAATACCATTCAATAATATGATCAAATATGAATGTAAAATCCTAAAATATACACAATAATATCACTTACAATACTAGTTGCTCAAATGTATGCAAACTTTTATTAATGCTCTTTCTATTACAAATATCTCATGGATATAACATTATTGAAGACTTTAGTCTTCAATATAGTCTTTATATTTCATGTTTTCTTGGAACTTTTTCTTATCCTATTCTCTTTTTATCCTTTTTCTAAACAATCTGATCTTCTTCTTCTTCTTGCTTGAACTTATCTTTAGATTCAGGTTTCCTATTGTTCAGGTTTCTCTTCCTCTTTCTTCTTTTCATTTTCTACAGTTTCATTTGTGATATATCTAATGTTATACCCTCTAAGCATTGAATGAGTAAATCTTCAAAAAATTGTGACTTTGATTTCAATGATTCTTCTTTGAGACTATCATATGTATCATTTCTTTTAGCTTGTATCTTCCCTTGGAAAATCTCAAAACTAATTAATGAAAGATACATCATTAAACACTCTTTTGAAGGTCCCTTTCCTGGTGCTTCCAATGGCGTAAAAGGTTTAAAATTATTGTGGCATGGTGGTTATAGGGGTGGACTACGTGAATATATGTATGGCAGCTTTCGGGGCAGACAGTGCAGAATACTGTGGCGGCCATAAAATCTGTACAGCCTGCCCAAATTTGTGGCGGCTATTGATTCCACCATGTTAAAAAATAAATAAAATAAAATAAAAATACTCTTTTGAAGTAAGTATAATGGTGTTTTGAGAATTCCACCATATCCTAAAAAAAAATCATGAATATAGCTTATAAGAGTTGTGAGATTTTCTTCTTTTGCTTCTTTAAGAAATAAAGTCAATTTTTCTTTTAAAATTTCAAATATTTGTTTCTCTCCATCAAAGTCATTTATTAAATTTTGAGAGTAAAACTTGAGTGCATGCAACATGTCTTCACTATCTTCATTAAATGCATTCTTAACAATTTCATCCATGAATATCCTTTGATGTAGTCTACCTTATATCTCCCTAGGTTTTGAATAATAATTTTCAAGTTTCTAAGTTTCAAAAACCTTTGATGTTGAATTCCTTATAGCTCCCTAATTAATTAGAAACTAGAAAAATAAGAATATTTGTAAATTTAATATTTCTAGGTTTGATGTAGACTTCCTTATCTCTCCACAATTAAATAATTTGCAAAAATTATATATGCCTTGAATTTCAAATAATAATAAAGCAATAATATTTTCAAATATTAAATAACTTCATAAAACTTCAAATTAAATATCTACTTATCACTCCAAAGCTTAAAGATGTAATTAAAATAACTAAGGTATTAATTATCCTATTAAAATTCTTATCTCTCCATTAATCTAATTAAACCTTAGAATAATTCAATAATTAATTTTATAATCACGTTATCTCTCCTCAACCTTAGCAATAATCAATTACTAAAAATTAAACTCAAATATACCTCTTTAATGGTTCATTGTTTCAAACGATCTCTAGCGCTACAATTTTGTAAGTGATTTGGTTAGTGTTGGTCACAAATCTTCCTAAGTACAAAATATTATTTGTTCGCCCTAGACCCATCCAATATTGAAAGGTCGAAGAAAATAGATGTCCTCTGGGCCAATCTCCAAAGAGGGCTAATTCTCGTACTAAAACTAATGATTGGCTTAAAGCTTAGGGTTACAAGAAATATATTGGAAATGATAGAAAGGAATGGTAAATATGAATATAATCTAGAAATAAAAGGTGGGGATAAACTAACAGCAAAAATTCACAGTTAGTATTAATTAGCATATAAAATAAATAAAGGCATGGGAACCACTCAAAATTTGCCAAGATAACCTCCAAGACAGTATTTCAATATTCACTCCCTCACAAGAAGTAGTTAAATTCATATGCAAAATTTAAAATAAGCAAATAATGGAAATAAACGTAATTAAAAATGACAAGAAAAAAGAGATCAAACACAATACTACTCAAGGAACCAAAATCCGAATATCTTTCTATTTATGCAAAAAACTCAAAGTGTTTTTCTGCAGAGCGTCTATTCTCCTTCACTTACATTGAAATGCTTAGTTTTATAGAGGATTTTGCCTCTATCATTAAATACACAATACAAAAAAAATTTAGTTGGTCAAATATCAGTAGTATTCTTCTCGATAATGGCAATATTCGGATCAGATAGTTCTTAAAGGAACAACAATCCAATTTTTATGGAGTGCACCTAGAAAATTAGCAAAGATGGACGATGGTAAAATGTTTTAAGCATCAATGCACTGAAACTCATAAACATCATGCAGAAAATAGGATATTGGATATTAGAATATGGGTGCCATTCCTTCTCTTTATACCTTGGAATCCTACCCTCATCAATGAAGATCATTGAAATTTAACTCTGCTTCGAAAAGGAATGAAATCCATGGAATGTGCCTCGAAAATAATCAGGATCGCATCGAATTTTAGGGTGTAGCATTTAATATTAGCATATTCTTAGAAAGAATCCTATAACAATTGATCTCATTGCTTTAAAAATTAAATGTTGCCAGTCTTTGTTCTTTCTTGAAATCTATTATCAACAGGGGTGCTTTGAAAGAAAACATTATCAAAACGAAGGGGTAAGAATTGATTTTGCTCGTGCAATCTGATGTTTTCGCCCCTCAACGTGATTTTATCATTTTCTTTGATAATTTCACTCAAAAATAATATAAAAATATCTTCTGCAATAAAGGAGGCAAAAAATGATTGATTTCTTCCTTGAGAGGGGCAACAATGATTTTTGCCCCACCCTAGGGGTGACTTTAACTTTGACTGGTAGGAAAATATGTTTCTAGAAATTTAGCCTCAAGATGTTTCCTTTTGGAAATTTACCTCGAAGGAGGGTGAAAATGATTTTCGCCCTTCTTGAGGGGCACCTTTGACTTTGACTTTTTAATCTTCTATCGAATAACATCATCAAATCGTTTGCATTCCAAAAAGCATCTTCAACTGGGGTTTCACCCCAAAGATGGGTGAAAAAAACTTTCACCCATATTGAGGGGTGACTTTGACTTTGACCTCACCAAGCATGCATTGCACTCAATTTTTTCCCCAAAATACCTTTAACTAGAAATTTACTCTAAAGAGGGGCAAAAATGATTTTCACCTCCTTCTGAGGGTGCTTTTGACTTTGACTTATTTTTATTACTTGAAAAATTTTCTCTTCTTGTTCATTCGGATGAAATCTTTCATCATGTTAGTTTCACCCCAAAGGAAGGGCGAAAATTATTTTTACCTCTCCATGGGGTAAAAACATCTGGCACTATCCTTTTACTAGTGCTTTCCTTTAAATAAAAACTGCCAAAGCTTTTTAGAGTATTTCCATAATCTTGAGATGTTTGTTGCCATTGATTTTTTCCTTCTATGTTTTTCTCATGACTTTCATTTATTTTTGGGGGAAAAAATTACTATGCATATTCAAAAATGAAATTAACCCTCTTTATTTAATGAAATTTCTAACAATAAGGGAACAAAAATATTATATTAAAACAATAAAACCAGCACAACTACACCATTTATCTTCTTTTTAAAAAAATTTACAAACAAAAATTTGTGTGGTAAAACTGCCAACACTTTTGGTGGCTCTTGGAGTATTCAGTTCTTTTGGATGCAATCGACCCCAAGCCTTCTTCCATTGGGCTCAGATATCACCACCATTGGCTGCATTATGTGGTACATTTGATTCCACAACCTCCTTTTTCCTTTCCTCCTGTGCCTGTTTCTCCTACTCTTCAACTAATTTATGTTCTACTTCTACCTGTTCTCGTGCTTCTTGCTTGATGAGGCTTTCACTGGTAGTTTCATATATGATAACTATCTCAGTCGATGAGTTTTGAGTGAATTTAGAGAATGTACTTAGTAAATAAATGACAAAATATAGAATCTCGATGTGATCCATGCTAATGTAATTAGCTCTCTATTAGAGTTACAATAGGGATGATTCGACGTGGGTGAGCCTCTCCATGTATGGAAAAACTTGTTCCTTTGTTATTGGCTCCTCCTAGTTGTTGATATCTAAAGTGTATTTTGTGAAATGTTTCCAAGTTGCCTTCAACTCCTTCATTGGCAAAATTGCACCCTGCTCATCCATGAAGCTCAAAAATCCAGCATCAGCTAAAGATTTAAAATGAACGAGTAAAATGAAATGTTCCTGTTCAAATATAGTCATCAGCTTCTAGTCTTCTCTCACTAGCTCTAACTTAGGAAATAAGCTATGCAACATCATCATGGTCTTGGCCCAACAATGATTCATCCTGCTCATTGGCTTAACTTGGAATTCAAACTGAGCCAATGTCTGAATCTTTAGCATATATTCTAGTTTTGGTACCATCCATTCCTTAGCATACTCCAAAGTCCGTTCTCCAAGAAAAATCACTATCTGAGCCTCACAAATAGACAAGACTTTAAGCACATCTATTGCTAATGTCACACAATATTTCATTAGATGGCAATGATTTTATTTAATTTTCTCCTTAGAGAAATCTATTTATTGTGTGGCTTTCTCAGCCAATTATTTATGTAAAACCTCAAGCTAGGTAGTTAATGCTTGCACTTGTTTCTTTGCTCCTGGCCAAGTTGTCTGGTATCCTTTGGCTTCATTCTCCAACTCTTTCACTCTCCACTGCAAATGCTCTATCTTTTCTTTCATTGTTTCCAGATAGTCTCTATTTTTGGCTAGAACATCATTCGGTTCAATAATCTTCACCTCAGCATCAAAAAATCTTTTCTTGTAATGCTCACCGTGTATGTAAAGAGAGCTCATATCCACCTACAAATTCCCCAACTTCTTCATGGTGCAAATCTATGTCAGGTCTTTTATAATGACTTCATAAGTGTAATCACTTGGAGCCATTTCTCCTTGGAGCTTTTGGACTTGGGGAATCATCTTTACAATATGAGACTCCATAGTTTTAGGGTCAAAAGTGACCTTATTCAATGTCTTTGCTAAAGCTTGAGTTTCTTTTCTCTTATAGCTTTTCAACCACTATGATGAACTTAGTCAGGCCCGACTCATCTTCGCTACAATAGGATACTCTGGTACAATATCTATATCTAGCTCTAGTAGCACCTGTAACTCAATAAAAGGAGCAGGAGAAAAATGATTCTATTGAGGTTTTGGCTCAGGAAGAGAAGTGGAAATGATAATAGTTGGTGGAACAAAAGTGGTTGAGGTAATTAAAGTGAGGGTTTCAGCTATAGTTACATTCACTCGATGAGGATCTTGCGTACTTATAGTTGTGGTAGAAATCATTGGAATAGAGGATGAAGGGAGTGAAAATGGATTAGGACCAGATGTAAAAGAACTAAAAGAAAGAGAAATAGTAGAAGTGGAAATAGAAGAAGAGTGAGCATCAGTGATTGAGGACTAGGAAAAGGGAAGTGAAATGGAGGTGGAGGGTATACTGAATGGATATGAGACAGAAGCAACAACTATAGAATGGGGTGCAATAGTCATTGAATGCTCAAGATAAAGGAAAAAAAGTCCAAAAAATATACCTTTAGGCTCAAACACCTTTTGATCTGATTATGAGAGTAATTGTGGCACTGGTTCACCCTTGTCTTGATCCTTCTTTGTCTCCTTCTCTAGATCTATGACTTCCATATGTTGACCAAGCTAGTATGCTGAGCTAAAGGAGGATCTTTTAAAACATCAACCTATGTAGCTTCATTCGCAAGAGGAGGATTTGTACCTAATGAAGGAACTATGCATGTTCTTGTATTTTTAGATATCTTTGGGAAAGGGAGTACCTCACACTTATTCTTCTTCTATTGGAGTCGCATCATTGGTGATAGCTTTCTTTATTCTCCCATAAGTGGGGCTTCCTCAACCACATGCTGCTCATGTTCAACAATGATCTCTTTATTGTCAAATATTTGAAAAGTTTGAAGCACAATATTAATGAAAGAGATTGGCTGGTAGTTATCGTAGTATTCATCATAGACATATAAAAATACCTCATCCATTGCTAGACCATAAGTTGATCTAGTTTTCCCTCTATGAGCTCTCATAACCCACTAGTTGGTAATTTTTTTCTTAGACCAAGCCAAAAACTATTTTTTCATTTTTCCAAACAAAACCGAGGGAGGAATTTGGTGCTTGTGAACTACAAGATTGTACTTAGCCTACATCTCATAAAAATCATGCCATGGTGGAAGTTGCATCATCTACTCAACATGCCATTCGAGATCATGTCCTTCTGGTTTATTTATATGTTATTAAATGTTAGGTCTAGGACAACAATGAAAACTTTTGGCTTTAATAAATCTACAAACCAACCCAAAGGGTCATACTTCCATCGCTGAGGTAATTCCACCATACCCATGTCATAGAGCGCTTCATTGATCAATTTATTTTGGCCAACCTAGTCTATTTTAATACCATTTAAGTGAAATGGCATGGTGCATGTAGTCTTCTTGCCTTGTCCTACCCCATAGACTTCATGTAGTTGATCTGACGGATAAATTCCATTACGAAGAGGCATGCAGTAGTAAAATAGAGAATGAGAAATAGCTTGTCGATGAAGCCAAAAATTTGCACCACGATGCCCTACATCAACAAGAAAATATCTCCTTTCTCCTTAGTGATGATTTCTTCCCTCATTGGCCTTAGCAGTCTCTCACTTGTGCAAAATACAAGTTCAAGGACGGGGCCCAAAAACATGCGATTAAAATTGTAGAATAACTCCCTCCTAGATAATTTTGGAGTCCACAAATATACTAGTAGCTTATTGTTTGCCTCATCAACTTGCTTGACTATTATAAAATAAAAATGATGGTGCATGTGGAAGAAGAAATACTAGGCCAAAAATGAAGCGTGCTTGAATAAAATTGCTTCTTTGCTCTATATCCTCTCCAACTAGGTGTGCATTTCTCGAGCCACATAATTTATCCAATCAAATAAAATGGGTTTTGTACTTCTTGCATCATTATCGAGGCATATAATTCCACTTGGGAAATATATTGCACCAGTGATGCTTGCCATTTGTACACTATGGTATCGTTAGGAAGACTAGATACCCAAGCCAACATAGAAAACATATATGGGCTTTAGAAAATTTAGCAATTCTCTGAATTGGGGCTCTCCATAAATTGGTGCAACATCATAGTTAACTGGTACCTTTCTTCTTTCTCCTTGAGATTCATCTTTTTGAACATGACATCCGAGGAAGGCTTCACCCCACAAGCAAATGCCTCTCTGACTATGCCGAGAAAAATGGTGAGCATTTTTTCTTCCTTCACATTATAGATGGATCTTTTTGTAGGTTGATAAAACTTTGAAATCACCATCACCAACTCAGGGCAAGGATGCACAAGTGTACACAAGTACAAGGAAATTTATGCATGATAAGCAATGGTTAACAGGCTTTTCGATGTTAGACCTTTCCTGACCAGTCTCCATGTCCTGGTGTTATATTTCCACACCTTTGTTCAAAATAGAACAATATCCAATCTTAGCCAATGCATCAAAATATGGCTCAAGCTCTGTATTTTCATGTCACCTAGCTTTTTTAGCATTTTTACCATATTGCACCTTTTTTGGCTCTGTAACTTTCTTTGAATTAGTAGCCTTCTTTCCCATCTTCATACCACAGCTTCCACTGCAACACTCTAGAAAATCTACAACAAAGTAGTTGCAATCCGTGGATGCTCTTAATTTTTCATCCTCTACAAGCTTTTGATTCGCCCCTTTTATAACTTTCACCCCCAACTACCAGATTTAATGTAGGTTTTGTGCTTGAGGAATTTGAAAGAACATGCTTCTTGATTCTCTCACTCGGCATGCTTTTTTTATCATTTTAAACTGCTCATTAACTACCAATAACACCCTTGCATTGTAAATTTTCCTCGAGCATCAAACTCTATTACTTTTTATCTTGGAAGGCATAATCTGGATATTTAATGGCTCATATCAGGAAAAGCAAACACCACGTGTGAGATATAGGTATTTTTTGAGGGCAAAATTAATTAATTTCGTTGCATGAAATTTCCAAAAACATCTTCTAGATATTTTTTGACAAAATTAATTTAATTTCATGAATTAATTTTGATATCTTTTTTGAAATTAGCACTGCTCAATAAAAAATATTGAAGGATAGTGCTTGCTTAGCTAAAAACATCTCGATACAAAAATATTCACACAACTTGCACTCTGAAACTGCTTCTTCTGTTTTCTTTGTAGAATTACATGCCTCGCAGCCACTTTTAAAATAATTTGTTTTCTTAATTCACCCTGAAAAAGCTTCACCAAAAAGTAAGCTTTTAATGCAACTAGGCACTTTTTCAAAAAAAAAATAAAGCAAAAATCAATTTCGTCCCTTCCCTTTACTGAAAATAATCTTGCCAACTAGGGGTTTCAAAAAAGAACGTAGATGTATCTTTTTATTTTCTTGGATTTTTGCTCTGAAAATACCCACTTGAGGGGCGCAAAGGGATTTCACCCCGAAATTAAAAATATGCATAGAGAGAACCTTTTTTGGACGAAAATATTTTTTGATTTTTTTAATTTGTGCCTTTGCTTTTTCTTCTCCCCTTGTTTTCTTTTTAATATTTTATTTCTAATAAAAAATAGGAGCGCTCTTTAATAAAAAATCAACCCTTGAAGTTCAAGTGAGCCCATGGTGCTTTCATAATTTCTCCCAAAAAATAAAACAACTTGCTTTCTTTTAACCATTTTCACCTAAAAATAATACAAAAGCCTTTAAAAAATGCATTCAGGATGAAAACGATTTTTGGAAGTGACAAAGTGTTTTCGAAGTGAAATCACCTGCCTTGGGGGCAAAAATTATTTTTTGGCAAAATCAACTTTTTTTTTCTTTTTTTTATCGTTTTAAAAATACTTGACTGAAAACATAATAACTTAATAGTTTATGTACATATATACATACTTGATCAAAATTCCATCATTGATGATAAGCCTTCAAATGAAGACCATTTATGGGAATTGGTAGTGCATAGTTGTCCATATCCTACAAATAAAACAATTTGACCTGGTTCATGCCTAAAATCAGGAACGAACCCTCATATCGCTTTAAACTTGTGATGCTTGCTAGGCTTAGCCTTATTTTCATTCCATTTTAGCACTAGATCACTCACCTCAAATGACTTCTCAAATGTTTTTTTGCCAAACCATTTCTGCATCATCCAAGCATGTTCCATGAAGGTATTGTATGACCTCTCCCTCTCTTCCTCCAACTATAAAAGTTATGACAATCTCATGCTCATGGGATCAGATTCATCATCTTCACCATACAACAAGTGCCATGATTGAAGAGTTGGCAATTCAATATGAACAGGCAACACTACTTTAACATATACCAAGGAATAATAAGATATTTTAATGGATTTCTTCATGGAGATATGATCATCCCATAATGCTTGATTTAGAAGTAAGTGCCAACTATGCTTATTATCACCTAGGGTCCTCTTTAGAATTCTTAGCAAATTTTTGTTTGTGGACTTAGCCAAGTTGTTCCCTTACAGATAATAGTTAGATGATATCTTTAAATAAATTCCATACTTACCTGTTAATTTTTTGATCCTCGCATCGATGAAGGGAGTCCCATTATCTATTATGATTGCATCCGGTATGCCAATTTGAAATTAATATATATTTATGTTTGGTAGATAAATCAGTATTAATGACCCCAATAAAGTCTAAGCCACGTTGTTGAAATGGTGCTTCTACTTGAATCGGATGAAGGGGCAATGATGCCTTCTTGCTTTTGCCAACATATCTTTGGCACTTGTTACAATTCTAACTGAATTTGAAGGCATTAGCAAAGAGAGTAGGACAAAAATATCCTACTTTTATAATCTTAAATGACATTGGCCTCCCTACATAATGGCCTCCTAATAAACCAGAGTGAAACTCTCATAGTATTCTTTGTTTCTCTAATTCCTGGACACACCTGAGGAGTACTCCATCAATGTTTTTATGGAACATCCCATTTTGCAGCATCAAGTACTTAAGGGTCTGAATTCTGAATCTCCTTCTTTGTGATGCATTAATGTGTGGAGGACATCTTCCTGATTGAAAATACTTGATAAATTCCTTTGTCTAATCATGATCACCAGATCAATTAGTAAAATTATTCACTGATTCTTCGAGTTGGCAAATCATGGATTTAGATGTAGCACTTTTTACAAGCTCCCGATACAGTGCTCGACCCTAAACCAGCTTGGTTGGATGGGTTTCAACATCGTACTCCTAGATATTAGAGACCCAATCAGCTCTCTTGTCTCCAAGTTCTCATTTAATTATGAAACTTCGGACATCTGGATGAGCAACATAAACAATTATTTTTCTTTCAGAAAGAAAATATCAAAACTTCTTCAAGGATTTCATCATCGCATATACTTGCTTTTCAATCAAATTATATTTTTCTTGATGTGGTTGGATGACTTCACTCAAGAAATCAATCGATCACTCATCTCCATCATCTCCCTTCTACGTAAGCACTACTTCATATCTTTCTTGCTCACCAATGGCATATAGGATAAAATATTTTGAGTAATCAAGATTCACCAGCACTGGGGCTTGAGCAATTCTTTCTTTTTTTCCTTGAATAATTTCTTCTTTTACTAAGTCCATTTGAACTCAATATTTTCTTTAATGACTTATTCATTAGCTTTACCAACTGGGAAAAATCTACAACAAACTTTCAAACAAAGTTTATCTACCCAAAAATTGATTGCAAATCCTTCTTGCTAGCTGGCAACAATATCTTAAGGAGGGCTTCAACTCTAGTTGGGTCAATCATCAAACATTATTCTAAAATAATATGGCCTAGGAGTTTTCCTTATTTTATCATGAATATGGACTTCTTTGGGTTGATTGATATTCCAAACTCTCGATACTTTTTGAATACCTATCTCAGATTTAGACTATGTTCCTCCATAATAACACAATTTAACAACTCACCAAAAGCTATGTCTATCGCTCTCTAAAAAATTGTGCTAGCATTTGAGAGACCAAATGGCATCCACTAATAATAAAAGGTTCCCCATTTCTGAATAACACAATCTTATAATGAGAGGAGGGGTGAACAGTATAAGACCACTTTTTACTTTTCTTTCCCAAATAGTATTATCCAATATAATCAATGGCAATATCAATAGAAATAACCAAATAAATGCACAAATCATCACACACAATAAAAACACAAATTTAATGTGGTTCACTCAATGTGGGCTACTACTCCATGGAGAAAATATTTCAATAAAATTTTCTCAATCAAACTTTTGGTAATCCTTTCCCTATTCCAATGTGTATGGATCTTTGTCCAAAGGAGATAGCAATCACCTAATCAATTTTATGGATCTTTATCCATAGGAGATACCAATATCCTCATATGGTTCATGGATCTCTATCCATAGGAGAACTCATTTCTCCTCTACTCTAGTTGGTGATCTTCTAGAAGAAATGTTGCCTCCATTGCACTGGCTAATGGATATCTATCCACTGAAGACACCTATCCTCACTCAGAAGACTTGTCCTCACTGCCCTGGCTAATGTATATTTATCCACTAGAGATGGTCATCCTCTATAATTTGTCACCTCCAAAGCTTGCTCTCATCTCTATCTCAAATCTATACTAAACACGGTCCTTCGATCTAGCACAAATCTACTCAATCTCTATCTCAGGTCTGGCACAAACCTATCCTCAAAATTGCACCAAACTCTATTCTCAAATCTATACTAAGCATAATCCTTTGGTTTAGCACAAATATGTTCCCAATATCTATCCTCAAGACTTAACACAAATCTTGACTCAATTACAAATCAACTCTGCTAGATCTGCCCCAAACCTTAACTCAAGGTTTAAAAAAAATTAATCAACCAACTTTTTCTTTTCGATCAAGGCGCTAGCCCACCATGTGGGCTATGAGCCTCCACACGAAGGGGAAGGCTCAAGCCTTCCTCTTCTTCCTTTCTAATCAATGTGGCATAAAAATGAAACACCCTCTTCTCTTGCAAAATTAACTCGATGGGTTTCGAACCCTACTCTCCTAGCCTACCGCAAGTCTTAGCGCCACCCGCTGTTGCCAACTGCGCTACACAACATTGTGCGAAGACAAAGGAGCCCCACTCCTATTTTTCTTATCCTCTACCACCGAAAGCTTTTAAAATGTGAAAACCTTACACTCTTCTTTGTGCACAAATTTTGGAGCTTTGATTTCATCGATAAAATGCATGGGAGGTTTTGGCTAAGGTTTTTGCCCTCTTTTATACATGAAGGCCAATGCCTTAGAGATGTCGATGCCTTATTCAAATTTTGAATTTGAATAAATAATTACCTTTATAACCCAACCTTAGGGTTATTTTAATTAACATAAATTAATTTTATAATTAAATTATAATTAATCTATAATTAACTTAATAACTTTAGAAGTTAATTAAATTAATTAATAATGAAATTATTTAAATTAATTTATAATTAATTTAAATCTCCCCTTTTAATATTATAATAAAATATTATAATATTATTTTTCTTGGGCCTCTTCATTGCTCTTTGAAACTCATCTGACCACCTGGAACCGGATTTTCCTTTTGCACTGATTGCGGAACTGCTTCTTCTTGCACTGCTCACTGAAACTAACTTATGACATCAATGACAACTCACTCTTGACATCAATGACAACTCAACTACTCAAAATGTCCAATAATCTTCCCCTTTTTCATTGATGGTAACCCAATTATATTTTCCAATTTCCTTAACCTTTTTTTGTTCTTCTCCCCCTAGGAAACTGCTCCCCCTGACTCAATGCTCTCCCCTTAAATCAAATCTCTCCCCCTTACTCAAATATCTCCCCATTTGACATCAATGGCAAAGGGTCACCTTTGGGGCTCGGGGCTAAGAATGAGTCTCTTAGCTTAGCCCCTCCTCCACCTCCTCTTGAGGTGGTTAATTTTGGGGTGGGAGTATTTCTACTCCCAGCATGCACTGATATTTACCTTTGTCCACTTTCCTTCTCATCTGATCCTTCTGATTCCTCTAATTATTCCTGTTCTTGCTTGTCTCTGGAATTTTTTCTCTACACCACTTTGTTGTATGTCCATCATTATTGCACTTGTAACACTTAATATTGTTATTCCTTGGAGGTGCAAATATCTTGGGATTTCTCTTGGTGAAGCCATATCTATTCCTATCATGAACCCTGCAATTCATTGCCTTGTGACCAAATTGATTACATGAGTAGCAATACCCATGAAAAATTTATCTATTTCTAAAGTTCCCATATTCATGTCTTTCATGTGTCCTACACTATGAAGCCTTGTGCCCAAATATGTGACATGAGAAACATCATCCATTGAAATTTCCTTGCCTTGACCTCATTGGTCTCTTAGTCTCTTTTACCCTATGTTGGTTCCTATTCCATTTGTTTCTCCTTTGTGCATTGTTCCTTTCCTTGTTGAAATTTTTGTTGTCCAACTCATCCTCAGAAGTCTCACTTTCTCTTACATTGTCTTCTTATGAAGTTTCTTCTTCTTTAGAACTTGAGGTTGACTCCTCTTCTTGTTTCTTTTGTACCTATTCAAAACCAAGACCTATTTTGTTTGTTGACCTTCTTTGTACCTTGATCATCTTATCTACGATCTTTGAGCTCTTTCCAAACCTGTGTAACCTATCCTTAGACTCTTTTATTTCTTCCCTTAGTAGAGCCACTTCATGTTCTAACTTTTCACATTCTAAGACCTTTGCTTCTAACTTATCCTTGAACTTCTTTGTCTTAGCCATTGAATTATTTAGATCCTCTATAAGCTTTCCTTTCTCTTCATCACATTCTTGAAACTGAAGCTTAAGTTGGGAGTTTTGCTTTCTTACCTTCTTTAATGTGTTAAGAGCATAAATAAGCTCTCCCTCAAGATCAACTTCTCCTTTCTCTAATTCTTCCTCTATTTGTTTGCCTTTGAAAATATCTTCATTCTTTTTTGACTTGTCTTCTATAGGATCACCTCCTTCTTCTTCTAGTGCCATTAGAATATTCTCTTCTAGTCCTTCAAGTGTATCTTCATATTCATCATCACTAAAATTGAAACCACTCTTTGTACAACTATCTTCAAGATGACCAAAGTTACCACATCTAAAACACTTGAGAATTATTGGTGACCTTTTCTTAACTTCTTCTTTTTCTTTTGTCAAAAATAGAACTTCATCTTTATCATTATCTGAGAAACTATTATCACTATCACTTGAGTACTTACTTTCCTTGTCTGCATAGTAACTCCTCTTCTGTATTTGAAAGAACTTCTTTCCTTGTTTGCCTTGTCCATCCTTGCCTTTATTTTGGTACCTATATTTTTTTGATTCCCTGTTCTTATGATCCTATTTTTCTTCATCATTGCTATTTCTAGCTTCTTGAAAATCAGTTGCATAGTGACCATACTTTCCACAATTGAAGCATCTAACATATTTTACATCTTTAAATCTTCTTGGATCCTTATTCCTTCTACCATAATTTGCTTCTTCATCACTGGATGACTCATTGCTTGAATCTGACTTCTTACCCTTTGTCTTCTTAGTAGCTTTGAAGGTTGCTTCCTTTCAAATATTAGGTTCCTCTTTTGTTCTCATCTCAAAAGTTGTAAGAATGCCAAGTAATTCATCTCTTGTCAAAATATCACCATATTTTGATTCCTCTATAGCTGAAATATTTTCACTAAACCTTTTTGGGAGAGATCTTAAGATCTTATCACAAACATCAGATTCTTGAACCTCAAGTCCAATTCCTTGCATGGCGTTAACAACCTCATCTACACGAAGTAGATAAGCACTAATATTTTCCTCATCCTTCATTCTTAATTCTTCAAATTGTCTTTGAGATTTTGTATCTTTGCCTTTTTGATCTTATCTCCTTCTTATATGCTTTATAACTTATCCCCAATTCTCATCATTTGCTATTTGCAATCTTTAACCTTTATAACCTCTTTTCTAAGCATAAATAAAATTGCACTCCATTCCTCTTGAATTGTAATGTCTTTAGTAGACATTTCCTTCTATTGTTGTAGGTGGAGTAAACTTGGTGGTGTGCTATTTTCTTTGAATTCCATTCCATATTTCATTGCTCTAGTGCCATTGCAATAACTTCATCATGATCATTCAAACATTTTGAACAATAATATAATGACATTCCACATCTAGTACAAAACTTTATCATACCTTTATCCATCATTCATCTATTAATCTATTTCCATTCTCCTCTCAAAATACAAACACTTCAAATTGAACCCCCCGTTATCTAAGGATCCACTCTTAGAATCCATTGTGTTCTTGTAAGATTTTCCTTCAAGCTGTTAAACATTTTCGAAGGAACCCGCTCTGATACCAATTGAAGAACACAAGCTTATACTGAGAGGGGGTGAACAATATAAGACCACTTTTTACTTTTCTTTCCCAATCAATATTATGAAATATATCAATAGAAATATAAATAGTAATAATCAAAGCAATGCATAAATCACCACACACAATAGAGACACCAATTTAACATGGTTCACCCAATGTGGGCTACTCCACGGAGAAAATATTTCACTAATATTTTCTCAATAAATCTCTTGGGAATCCTTTCCCTATTACAATGTTTATGGACCTCTATCCAAAGGAGACACCAATCCCCTAATCAATGTTCATGGATCTCTATCCATAGGAGAACTCCTTTCTCCTCTGCTCTGGCTAGTGATCTTCTAGAAGAACTGCTACCTCCACTACACTGGCTAATGGATCTCTATCCATTGAAGACTCCTATCCTCACTCAGAAGACCTGTCCTCACTACCCTGGCTAATGGATCTCTATCCACTAGAGACTGTCATCCTCTATACTCTATCACCTCCAAAGCTTACTCTCAACTCTATCTCAAATTTGTACTAAACATAGTCCTTTGGTCTAGCACAAATCTGCTCAATCTCTATCTCTAGTCTAGCACAAATCTATCCTCAAATCTGCACCAAACTCTATCCTCAAATCTATACTAAACATAGTCCTTCGGTCTAGCACAAATCTATCCTCAATATCTATCCTCAAGCCTTAACACAAAGCTTGACTTAATCACAAATCAACTCTGCTAGATCTACCCCAAACCTTAACTCAAGGTTTGAACAAATCAATCAACCAAATCTACTCACAAGTCTTCTCAAAGACTTATCTCAAATCTGCCTTGTAAGCTTCCACAAAATCTCACACTAATCTGTCCACAAGTCCTCTCTAGAACTTGTCCAATATGCTCAACAATATTCTTCATCATAGACTTCCACAAACTCACCAATCTACTCAACAAGTCTTCACTAAGACTTGCCTCAAATCTGCTCAACAAGTCCTCACTAGAACTTGTCCAATCTCATAGAAACATATAGAGAATTGTTAGAGACTCAATATGCTTCACACTCACAACAATGCTCAATCACTTTCACTCTCTCTTTTTATCATAGAAACATATAGAGAATTGTTAGAGACTCAATATGCTTCACACTCACAACAATGCTCAAATACTTTCACTCTTTCTCAAATCAATTCAGAATATAGAATAATTTGTTTCACAAAATTAGAACTATCACTTCAACACTTCCACTTGACTAGGCTCAACCAACTCCACTCAATCAATCACTCAATAAAATAATCCTTGCTCACAAACCCTAGTCCAAGCATATGAACACTCACTCAATTATTTCCAACAATGCTGATCAAACAATCTCACATAACAATGATACTCATGTTCTTTCACAAACCCTAGTTCAAGATAGTTCACAACTTCACATAACAATGATACTCATGTTCTTTGCACAAACCCTAGTTCAAGCATATAAAAGCTTTACTCAATATTTCCAACAATGCTTATCAAACAAGGTTTCTAGAATCAAATTTCATTCCAAAAAACCAAACTCAACAATGCTTATCAAACAACCCTTTTCACTCCAACTTAGCATTCACAATATCCAACAATCACTCACTAGGAAGATGTGCCCATACCTTTTTGTTTGATGAAGAAGTGCCCTTAAAAACCTATCTTAAACACAATTTTCTTCTTTGCCAATTTCAATGGTTAGATGACAAAATATCACACTAACACTCTCTCAAAATATTTCTCAATTACAAAAATAATCAAACTCAAATACACCTTATTACTCCTTTGAAATTAGCAATCATCAAAACATACATAAAAATAATTACTCAATTACTCCTTATAATCTCCAATCTTTAATTAACAACCTCCAAAAATCAAACCCTCAAAAATAATATTGCCTATCCTTTTATCTCCCTCAAATACTCAATAACCAAATTTAAAAATAAACTTTATAACCCTCCAAAATATTTATTTTTCATTCAACCTTAGCAAATCTGAAATACCTCATGCAACCTTGGCAACACAATAATGCATACCTTTTATCTCAAGCAAAAGGTCTCGACGGGTTTCGAACGCGAGACCACTCCCAACCGAGTGCCTTATCGAGGTGCTAGCCCACCACGTGGGCTATGAGCCTCCACACGAAGGGGAAGGCTCAAGCCTTCCTCTTCTCCCCTTCCAATCGGTGCGACGTAAAAATGAAACACCCTCTTCTCTTGCAAAATAAACTCGACAGGTTTCGAACCCTGCTCTCCTAGCCTATCGAAAGTCTTAGCGCCACCCGTTGTTGCCAACTGCGCTACACAGCACTGTGTGAAGACAAAGGAGCCCTGCTCCTATTTGTCTTATCCTCTACCACCAAAAGCTTTTAAAACATGAAAACCTTACACTCTTCTTTGCACATGAATTTTGGAGCTTTGATTTCATCGATAAATGCATGGGGGTTTTGACTAAGGTTCTTGCCCTCTTTTATACACGAAGGCCAATGCCTTAGAGACGTCGGTGCCTTATTCAAATTTCAAATTTGAATAAATAAATAACCTTTATAACCCAACCTTAGGGTTATTTTAATTAACATAAATTAATTTTATAATTAAATTATAATTAATCTATAATTAACTTAATAACTTTAGAAGTTAATTAAATTAATTTATAATGAAATTATTTAAATTAATTTAAATCTCCCCTTTTAATATTATAATAAAATATTATAATATTATTTTTCTTGGGCCTCTTCATTGCTCTTTGAAACTCATCTGACCACCTAGAACCGGATCTGACCAATTGGAGGTGGATTTTCTTTTTGCACTGATTGCGAAACTGCTTCTTCTTGCATTGCTCACTAAAACTGACTTATGACATCAATGACAACTCACTCTTGACATCAATGACAACTCAACTACTCAAAATGTCCAAAAATATCCCCCTTTGTCATTGATGGTAACCCAATTATCTTTTCCAATTTCCTTAACCTTTTTCTGTTCTTCTCCCCTTGGGAAACTGCTCCCCTGACTCAATGCTCTCCCCTTAAATCAAATCTCTCCCCTTACTCAAATATCTCCCCCTTTGACATCAATGGAAAAGGGTCACCTTTGGGGCTCGGGGCTAAGAATGAGTCTCTTAGCTTAGCCCCTCCCCCACCTCCTCTTGAGGTGGTTAATTCTGGGGTGGGAGTATTTCTACTCCCAGCATGCATTGATATTTACCTTTGTCCACTTTCCTTCTCATATGATCCTTCTGATTCCTCTGACTATTCTTGTTCCTGCTTGTCTCTGGAATTTCTTCTCTACACCACTTTGTTGTATGTCCATCATTATTGCACTTGTAACACTTAATATTGTTATTCCTTGGAGGTGCAAATATCTTGGGATTTCTCCTGGTGAAGCCATATCTATTCCTATCATGAACCCTACAATTCATTGCCTTGTGACCAAACTGATTACATGAGTAGCAATACCCATGAAAAAGTTGCTTATTTTTGAAGTTCCCATATTCTTGTCTTTCATGTGTCCTGCATTGTGAAGCCTTGTGCCCAAATCTGTGACATGAGAAACATCATCCATTGAAATTTCCTTGCCTTGACCTCATTGGTCTCTTAGTCTCTTTTACCCTATGTTGGTTCTTGTTCCATCTGTTTCTCCTTTGTGCATTGTTCCTTTCCTTGTTGAACTTTCTATTGTCCAACTCATCCTCAGAAGTCTCACTTTCTCTTACACTATCTTCTTCTAAAGTTTCTTCTTCTTCAGAACTTGAGGTTGACTCCTCTTCTTGTTTCTTTTGTACCTATTCAAAACCAAGACCTATTTTGTTTGTTGACCTTCTTTGTACCTTGATCATCTTATCTATGATATTTGAGCTCTTTCCAAACTTGTGTAACCTATCCTTAGACTCTTTTATTTCTTCCCTTAGTAGAGCCACTTCATGTTCTAACTTTTCACATTCTAAGACCTTTGCTTCTAACTTATCCTTGAACTTCTTTGTCTTAGCCATTGACTTATTTAGATCCTCTATAAGCTTTCCTTTCTCTTCATCACATTCTTGAAACTGAAGCTTAAGTTGGGAGTTTTGCTTTCTTACCTTCTTTAATGTGTTAAGAGCATAAATAAGCTCTCCCTCAAGATCAACTTCTCCTTTCTCTGATTCTTCCTCTATTTGTTTGCCTTTGAAAACATCTTCATTATTTTCTGACTTGTCTTCTATAGGATCACCTCCTTCTTCTTCTAGTGCCATTAGAATATTCTCTTCTGGTCCTTCAAGTGTATCTTCATATTCATCATCACTGAAACTGAAACCACTCTTTGTACAACTATCTTCAAGATGACCAAAGTTACCACATCTAAAACACTTGAGAATTATTGGTGATATTTTCTTAACTTCTTCTTTTTCTTTTGTCAGAAATAGAACTTCATATTTATCATTATCTGAGAAACTATTATCACTATCACTTGAGTACTTACTTGCCTTGTCTGCATAGTAACTCCTCTTCTATCTTTGAAAGAACTTCTTTCCTTGTTTGCCTTGTCCATCCTTGCCTTTCTTTTGGTACCTATATTTTTTTGATTTCCTATTCTTATGATCCTATTTTTCTTCATCATTGCTATTTCTAGCTTCTTGACAATCAGTTGCATAGTGACCATACTTTCCACAATTGAAGCATCTAATAGATTTCACATCTTTAAATATTCTTGGATCCTTATTCCTTCTGCCATAATTTGCTTCTTCATCACTGGATGACTCATTGCTTGAATCTGACTTCTTACCCTTTGTCTTCTTAGTAGCTTTGAAGGTTGCTTCCTTCCAGATATTAGGTTCCTCTTTTGTTCTCATCTCAAAAGCTGTAAGAATGCCAAGTAATTCATCTCTTGTCAAAATATCACCATATTTTGATTCCTCTATAGCTGAAATATTTTCACTAAACCTTTTTGGGAGAGATCTTAAGATCTTATCACAAACATCAGATTCTTGAACCTCAAGTCCAAGTCCTTGCATGGAGTTAACAACCTCGTCTACACGAAGTAGATAAGCACTAATATTTTCCTCATCCTTCATTCTTAATTCTTCAAATTATCCTTTGAGATTTCGTATCTTTACCTTTTTAACATTTTTATTTCTAACTTTCATATTATCCCGCTTTATATACCTTTAACTCAAACCTTTCAACACTTCCTTAATACATCCTCTTTTAACTTTCTAAATTCTTCTTTTCTATGGTCTTTAAAAACATAACCTTCTATGTGAAATTATATTTCTATGCAAACAGGTGGCTGTTTTCTTAGAATTGCATTCCATTGATTTTGAATTGTAATTATGTAGAAGCTTACCATATTTATCTGTAGTTGGAGTAGCTAGAGGTGTGTATACATTTTCAATTGGTTTCCATATTTTATTGCCTAGTGCCATAAGTTGAATGTTCATTATCATACTCCAAAATACATAATTCGCTTCCTATCATGACATTGTGTTGAATTATCTTACCTAAGGATCCACTCTTAGAATCCATTGTGTTCTTGTAAGATTTTCCTTCAAGCTGTTAAACTCTTCCAAAGGAACCAACTCTGATACCAATTGAAGAACACAAGCTTATACTGAGAGGGGGTGAACAATATAAGACCACTTTTTACTTTTATTTCCCAATCAATATTATGTAATGTATCAATAGAAATATCAACAATAGTAATCAAAGCAATGCACAAATCACCACACACAATAGAGACACCAATTTAACGTGGTTCACCCAATGTGGGCTACTCCACGGAGAAAATATTTCACTAAAATTTTCTCAATCAAATCTCTTGGGAATCCTTTCCCTATTACAATGTTTATGGACCTCTATCCAAAGGAGACACCAATCCCCTAATCTAGTTCATGGATCTCTATCTACAGGAGAACTCCTTTCTCCTCTGCTTTGGCTGGTGATCTTCTAGAAGAACTACTACCTCCACTACACTAGCTAATGGATCTCTATCCACTGAAGACTCCTATCCTCACTCAGAAGACCTGTCCTCACTACCTTGGCTAATGGATCTCTATCCACTGGAGATTGTCATCCTCTATACTCTATCACCTCCAAATCTTGCTCTTAGATCTATCTCAAATCTATACTAAACATAGTCCTTCGATCTAGCACAAATTTGCTCAATCTCTATCTCTAGTTTGGCACAAATCTATCCTCAAATCTGCACCAAAATCTATCCTCAAATCTGCACTAAACATAGTCCTTTGGTCTAGCACAAATTTATCCTTAATATCTATCCTCAAGCCTTAACACAAAGCTTGAATTAATCACAAATCAACTCTACTAGATCTGCCCCAAACCTTAACTCAAGGTTTGAACAAATCAATCAACCAACTCTACTCACAAGTCTTCTCAAAGACTTATCTCAAATCTGCCTTGTAAGCTTCCACAAAAGCTCACACTAATCTATCCACAAGTCCTCTCTAGAACTTGTCCAATATTCTTAACAATATATGTCCTCAAATCCAAGACTTCCACCACACAAATCTATCCATAAGTCTTCTCTAAGACTTGTCCTAAATATGCTCAACAAGTCCTCACTAGAACTTTTCCAATCTCATAGAAACATATAGAGAATTGTTAGAGACTCAATATGCTTCACACTCACAACAATGCTCAAACACTTTCACTCTCTCTCTTTTTATCATAGAAACATATAGAGAATTGTTAGAGACTCAATATGCTTCACACTCACAACAATGCTCAAATACTTTCACTCTCTCTCATTTATAATAGAAACATATAGAGAATTGTTAGAGACTCAATATGTTTCACACTCACAAACACTCAACATCTTTCTCAAATCAATTCAGAATATGGAACAATTTGTTTCATAGAACTTGAACTATCACTTCAACACTTCCACTTGACTAGGCTCAACCAACTCCACTCAATCAATCACTCAATGAAATAATCCTTGCTCACAAACCCTAGTCCAAGCATATGAACACTCACTCAATTATTTCCAACCAATATCACATAACAATGATACTCATGTTCTTTCACAAACCCTAGTTCAAGATAGTTCACAACTTCACATAACAATGATACTCATGTTCTTTGCACAAACCCTAGTTCAAGCATATGAAAACTTTACTCAATATTTCCAACAATGCTTATCAAACAAGGTTTCTAGAATCAAACTCAACAATGCTTATCAAAAAACCCTTTTCACTCCAACTTAGCATTCACAACATCCAACAATCACTCACAAGGAAGATGTGCCCATACCTTTTTATTTGATGAAGAAGTGCCCTTAAAAACTTGTCTTAAACACAATTTTCTTCTTTGCCAATTTCAATGGTTATATGATAAAATATCACACTAACACTCTCTCAAAATATTTCTCAATTACAAAAATAATCAAACTCAAATACACCTTATTACTCCTTCTTTGAAATTAGCAATCATCAAAACATACATAAAAATAATTACTCAATTACTCCTTATAATCTCCAATATTTAATTAACAACCTCCAAAAATCACACCCTCAAAAATAATATTGTCTATCCTTTTATCTCCCTCAAATACTTTTATCTCCCTCAAATACTCAATAATTAGATTTAAAAATAAACTTTATAACCCTCCAAAATATTTATTTTCCATTCAACCCTAGAAAATCTAAAATACCTCATGCAACCTTGACAACATAATAGTGCATACCTTTTATTTCAAGAAAAAGGTCTCGATAGGTTTAGAATGTGAGACCACTCCCAGTCGAGCATCTTATCGAGGCGCTAGCCCACCACATGGGCTATGAGCCTCCACACAACGGGGAAGGCTCAAGCCTTCCTCTTCTTCATTTTTGATCGATGTGGCATAAAATTGAAACACCCTATTCTCTTGCAAAATGAACTTGGTGGATTTCGAACCCTGCTCTCCTAGCCTACCGTAAGTCTTAGCACCACCCATTGTTGCCAACTGTGCTACACAGCATTGTGCAAAAACAAAGAAGCCCCACTCCTATTTGTCTTATCCTCTACTATTGAAAGCTTTTAAAATGTGAAAACCTTACACTCATTTTGTGCACGAATTTTGGAGCTTTGATTTCATCAATAAAATGCATGGGGGTTTAGACTAAGGTTTTTGCCCTCTTTTATACACGAATACCAATATCTTAGAAACATCGAAATCTTATTCAAATTTCAAATTTGAATAAATAAATGATATTTATAACCAAACCTTAGGGTTATTTTAATTAACATAAATTAATTTCATAACTTTAGAAGTTAATAAATTAATTTATAATGAAATTATTTATATTAATTTATATCTCCCCTTTTAATATTATAATAAAATATTATAATATTATTTTTCTTGGGCCTCTTCATTGCTCTTTGAAACTCATATGACCACCTAGAACCGGATTTTCCTTTTGCATTGATTGCAAAACTACTTCTTCTTGCACTACTCACAAAAACTGACTTATGACATCAATGACAACTCACTCTTGACATCAATGACAACTTAACTACTCAAAATGTCCAACAATTTTTTGGTGAATGCCATTTTATATTGGTATTCATCTTTGACCTAGATTTGGTTATAGCCAAAGAATCCATCTAACAAGGAGAGTCTTTGAGCACCAGCAACTACATATAAAATCTTATCATTTTGTTGTAGCAGATAGTGATCCTTCATAGATGCCTAGTTTAAATTTTAAAAATCCATGCACAAGCAAATATATCCATTCTTATTTCTCACAGGGACCATATTTTCTACCCAAGTAGAGTGCTTAATCGGGTAGATGATTTTAGCTTCCAGTATTTTTAGTAGTTCTACTTTCATCAGGGTTTCAATCTTGGGATTGATCGATCTCTAATTTTTTTTGAAGGGTTTCACTCCGTCCTGCAACTCGATGGTATGTTGGATTATGTATTTGTTGTAGCCTTTCAAATCCTGATAGCTCCAAGCAATAATATCTGGGTACTCATGACATAATTCTTTAATCTGCTCCAGCTCTTCTTGAGTGTAATCGATGTTGACTTTGATCGACTTCTTTGGTCCCAACTATAGTTTCATATACTCCTTTTTGTCTACCTTGATCCTATGCTTTTATATTCTATCATTTTTATCAAAGAGACTCTTTAGTATAATCAATTCATTTGGGATATGATTATTCCATAATTAGATCAAACCCTCAACTTCTTCCTCACCAAGTGTTATTTCCTCCATACTACTAGCTTCTCTTATCAAGAATTTAACAATATGCTCATCACTTTCAAATACTTACTAGTGGATAATTTTGTTAGGTATTGAAGGTCTATAAACTAACCTTACAGTCTTGGGCTTTCTCACCATACTGCTCAACTGGGGAAAAATTAGCATCAAGGGATACCAAAAGATTAGAGTACTTGTTATGCTCCTGTGAGATTGCTTGGATTTTCAAAGTTGTATAAGCCTCAAAGAGGTCCCATACTTTATTATGGTACATCTTTAGGTAATTTTGCTTGGAAACACACTTACTAGTTACCTAGTTAATGATTAGCTCAGAATCTCCAAAGATCTATAGTTGTTTTATCCTGAACTTTTCTACCTTTTTTAGACCCAAGCAAAGTGCTTCATATTTTATGGTGTTTTTTGTATAGCTTCATGTTAGTTGGTAAGAGTACATATTTTTTATGCTATAGGGAGAAACAAGAGCAATCCTATCTCCTGCGCCATTCTTATACCTTGTACCATCAAAGTACAACTTCCATAATTGATTCAAAGTAGGACCTTGATCATCAAACATCTTTGCTTTGACTTTTTTAGGCTTAGTAATGGTGTAGCATCCAATTTAAGTCTCCATAATGGCATTAAAATCAAGCATTGAAAACTCATATTTTGTTTGAAGCTCATCCAGAAATTCTTCCATCAATTCTAATTCCTCTAATTATTTGGTCATCAAGTTGACAAAATTCATGGGTTTATCTTCTTCTTCAATTTTCTCTATGTGATAAGTTGAAGGCTTCTTGTTATAAATACTAATTCTTCTCCCTTTTATAGGAATCTCCAAATGATAATAGTCTAGAGAAATATAGCCTTCCAACTTGGCAATAAACTCCCATGATAGGCACATGCTAAATTAAGGCTCCATATCAACCACAACCACCTCTTGGATCACAGTAATCTAAGGCATTTTATGCAGCACAATGGGGATATCTTTGATAACCCCTACTATCCTGATAGGGGTTCCATATAATTACAAAATGTTAGGGCTAATCCTTATGTATTCCATACCCATAATATCACAAACTACCTTTGTTATAATAGTCATTGCAGTACCAATGCAATTGTACATAATCCAGCCTTCCTTCCTAAGAGATAAGTTGAAATGGGGTGGTCTATTTTTCTAGTGGTAGAAGTCATTAGCATTTGAGCTAACACTATCTGAGTAAGATTCTTCCCCTTATATTTAACAAATTTTAGCGATTCTTGCAACAAGTCCACTTATACAGGCAGTTGTAGTGCATCATAGAGACTTACCTTAGCTAGAATCCTCTTTAACTCTTCAACAATGTTATATGTGGATGTATAGGATTCTTTTCCTTTATTGGTAGTCTCATATCTATTTTGATACTATTGTATGGACTCTACCCTCTGATGCTTGGTCAAATATGGGTACTTGAGCTTTTCTCTAGTTTGTTCCTTTGTTTTAGATTTTGCTTACGAAGTTGAAGCCTTTTCTTGCAATCTCTCTTTTGCTCATGGAGGTAAAAGATCTTTTAGTAGAATGCGTGCATCTGGATTGGATGCTAAAATAAATGCCTTTGCTTGCACTTTTTTCTTCTAATTTTTCACGTTTGAGTTAGTAAGTACCTTCAAGAGCTCCATCTCAGTTGTGTCCACGGTGATGGGCTTCCTTCCAAATCTTGTGATAATTAAAACATACTCTTCATATTGGACCATAAAATTATAGTTAAATTTTGTGATCATGTTGATTTTACCACCATAAGAATTCTCCACCAATATTTACATATAGTTTAGCTGAACCATGTGCGTTTCCTTACCATGCATATCATTGCACATAGAACACCAGTATGCTTTCTTTGATGTGTCAGCTTCTTTATTCGTTAATACATTTGGATTTCTCTCAGGCGCCTTGCTGGTCAAAGGTGCTTGCTCCCTGTTGATCAACAATGATTGAAATCTCCTAGGCTAGAAATCCCTTTCATCCTTCTTTCTCTTAATTATTGTGATCTCATTACCCATTTCTCTTATATTTGAGTTCGTGGATTGTAACTCTTTCAACACCTTTTCTTGTGGATCAGTATTTGAGGATATTGGTCGAGCTGGTAATGGAAGAGGTACACATAGATATGGTAGTGCTAGGAATAGAACTAGAGTGGATAACTATGGAATGGTTAGAGCAGGCAGTTGGGGAATGGAAAATATCAGCATGGTCTGAGATATACTCAGATTCTATGAAGGTATTGGATATATGGGGGACATGGGCAAAGGTTGAGAAGATGTATTAGCATACAAGTATTGTAGAATATTAGGAAAAATAAGCATTACCATTTTTGGTAGAAGCTTACCAATAGCAATCAGGTCAACTTCAGCCTTTTATGCAATAGAATACAAATCAATAAATGTATTGACATTGGACTATTTTATGGCCATACTGATATCAGATTTGAAATTTCAAAGGTAGTAAAATATAGCTTGCTCAGGAGTTGATCGGAGACCATCAGGAACTCTCTGCCAAGTTCAAGTGAACCTGACATTGAAGTTCATGATTTCCTCCTGTGGATGCCTCTGAATAGTAGTAAACTAATGCAACAGAGAGAATGGATCCACTTGTTCATTGAAATATTTGATCATATGCAATAGAATACAAATCAATAAATGTATTGACATTGGACTATTTTATGGCCATACTGATATCAAATTTGAAATTTCAAAGGTAGTAAAATATAGCTTGCTCAGGAGTTGATCGGAGACCATCAAGAACTCTCTGCCAAGTTCAAGTGAACCTGACATTGAAGTTCATGATTTCCTCCTGTGGATGCCTCTGAATAGTAGTAAATTGATGCAACAGAGAGAATGGATCCACTTGTTCATTGAAATATTTGATCATTAATTCAGCTGACTGGTCCCAGGTAGTAATTGTGGCATGTTGTAACAATCGATACTAGTAAAGCAACTTACCTCTGAGATAAAGCACGAGCAATCTTACCATGATATCCTCATCTATGATACTATGGATTTTTTCCAAGGTAGCCATGTTTTGGATATGCTCATAAGTTGTATTCCTTGTACCATCATAAGTTCGAAAAGTCTTCATTGTTGCTTGTATAATTAGGTTCTAAGCTTGTAGATTCAGAGGTCCAAAGTGGTTCCACGTTGGGAACTACCTTAGTTGATGTGGTGGTAGATTTTGAGCCATGTGGACTGAAGTGTTTGGTTAGGGAGGTGGAAAACTAGTGGTTGTGCTAGTAGGACTCAAAGGAATAGAGAATACACCAGCTAACTAAGAATATGTTACACTTGATGGGATAGCCAAAGTGACTAACCTAGGGTGTTCTCCTAGTACTTGGGTGTCAAGCTCATAAAAATCAATGGAATCTTCTAGATTTTTGGCCTTCGATATTGTGATCATGAAGAAAGCTTTCACTCACTTCACGTTTAGAGGCTTATGGGTAAAGTTGAGTTTCCAGATGTTCTAATCATACAATACAAAGGCGAACATAAAACCTCAATACTATTCAAAGTGGAACTTTTTTGTATCCCACCGAGCATACCAAAAATTGTTAGTCATGAATCTACCTAAGTATAAATATTATTTGTGCACCCTAGACCCAGCCAAGATTGAAAGGCCAAAGGAAAGAGATGTCCTTCAAGCCAATATCCAAAGAGGGTTGGTTCTCGTACTAAAACTAATAATTGACTTAAAGCTTAGGGCTACAAGAAAGAGATGGGAAATACATAAAGGAATGGGAAAATGGCTTTAAGCCAAAAATATAAGGTGGGGATAAACTAAGGGCAAAAATTCACAAGTATTAATTAGCATATAACGAAAATAAAGGCATGGGAACCACTCATAATTTGTCAAGATAACCTCCAATATAGAATTTTGGTATTCACTCCCTCACAAGCAGTAGTTAAATTCATATGTAGAATTTAAAATCAAAAAATAATGGAAATGAACGTAATCATAAATGAAAAGCAGAAAGAGATCAAACACAATACTACTCAAGAAACTAGAGGTTGAATATATATATATATATATTTATGCAAAAAACTCAAAGTTCTTTTCTACAGAGTGTATCCTCCTTCATTACATTGAAATGCTTAGTATTTGTAGAGGATTTCACCTCTATAATTAAATGCACAATACAACAAAATGTTGGCAAGTCAAAAATCAATAGCAGTAATTCTCTTCTTGATAATGGCAATGCTTGGATCAGATAATTCTTCAAGAAACAGTGATTCAGTTTTTATGGAGTGCACCTAGAAAATTAGCAAATATGGACAATGGAAAAATGTTCCAAGCATCGATGCATAAAAACTCAGCAATATCATGTAGTAAATAGGATATTGGATATTAAATTCTTGGCACTATTCCTTCCCTTTATGCCTTGGAATCTTACCCTCGTCAGTGGAGATCAACAAAATTTAACTCTGCTTTGAAAATGAATGAAATCCATGGAGGGTGCCCCAAAAATAATTAGGAACGCATCAAATTTAAGGGCATAGCATTTAGTCTTGGCATCTCCTCAGCAATAATATTGGAACAATTGATCTCATTGCTCTAAAAATTAAATATTTCCAATCTTTGTTATTTTCCAAAAGATATTATCAATAGGGGCGCTTTGAAAGAAAAATTTGTCAGAAATAAGGGGTAATAATTGATTTCGCTCATGCAATCTGATGTTTTCACCCATCAACATGCTTTTACCATTTTCTTGAGTAATTTCACTCAAAATGATATAAAATTATCTTCTACAAGAAAGGAGGTGAAAAATGATTGATTTCACCCCTGAGAGGGGCGACAATAATTTTTTCCCCATCCTAAGTGCGACTTTGACTTCGATTGGCAGGAAAATATGTTGTTTCCAATAATTTCACCTCAAGATGTTTCCTTTTGGAAATTCACCCCGAAGGAGGGTGAAAATGATTTTCTCCCCTCCTAAAGGGTGCCTTTGACTTTGACTTTTTAATCTTCTCCCGAACAATGTCATCAAATCATTTACATTTCGAAAAGCATCTTCAACTAGGGTTTCACCCCAAAGATAGGTGAAAAGGACTTTCGTCCCTCTTGAGCGATGACTTTGACTTTGACCTCACCAAGCATGTGTTGCACTTGATTTTCATCCTAGAATACCTTTAACTAGAAATTCACCCTGAAGAGGGGCAAAAATGATTTTCACCCCCTTCTGAGGGCACTTTTGACTTTGCCTTATTTCCATTACTTGCAAAATTTTCTCTTCTTCATTTGGATGAAATCTTCCATCATGGTAGTTTCACCCCAAAGGGTGAAAATGAGTTTCGCCCCTCCATGGGGCAAAAATGTCTGGCACTGTCCTTTTACTAGTGCTCTCCTTTGAACAAAAATTGCCAAAGATTTTTAGAGTATTTCCATTGCACCTTCAATCATGAGACGTTCTTTGTTATTTATTTTTTCCTTCTATGTTTTGCTCATGAATTCCATCAATTTTTATGGGTAAAATTTTCTGTGAATCTTCAAAAATAAAATTAAGCCTCTTTATTTAATGAAATTGCTTACAGGAAGGGAACAAAAACATTACATTAAAATAGTAAAACCAACACAACTGCATCATTTATCTTCTTTTTTTCAAAATTTTACAAATAAAATTTAGTGTGGCAAAACTGCCAACACTTAGCTTCTATTGACTTTGAATATGTGAGAGTGAGTGGGGATTCCTTGCATGAATCCTTGTAATATTCCATGAAATGCTTCAATATATGTCCATTTACCTTCCTTATGTCAACATGGCAATTCGATAAAATGCATGGTGATTTAGGTTGATACTTGGTAATGCTCCAATACCTTGGTGAGTGAAATGTTTATCTGCACTTCAATTACTTTGTGAGTGAAACATTCTACTATGCTCCTAACTGCTTGATATTTTTTAAATCAATTGCTCTTCACCTTACATGCTTGATGTTTGTCCTTTTCCCTTAATGTTTGACTTACTTGGCTCATTGTTTGAGCTTCCCTTTTGCTGCTCTTGGATGAAGTTTATTTCCTCTTTAGTTGATAGATGTTTGATATTTATTTGAGATGGTGCTTCACCTTGTCTCCCTTTGTTGTGTATGGTGTAAGAATTTCAGCTCAAAATGGCAATGCAAATGATTTATCTCAGTCTAGCACTTGTTCTCCTCATGGAACTTGTGTTGATTAGTGTTGCTCGCACTTTTCTATGGTGCTATAAATCCTTGGTGGTGCTTGGTCTTCTTTGTGGTGCTTGTCTCCTCGATGGTGCTTGTCTCCTTCATGATGTTTATCTACACAGTAGCACTAGTCTCCTTGATAGTGATGGTCATCCAGGTGGTGCTTGTATCTTTAGTGATATTTGTCTCCACATTGGTGTTTGTCCCCTTGATGATGTTGGTTTTCCTTTAATCTACCTACATTTAACTTTGACTCAGAATGGTGCTTGCTTGGATCAATGGTGTAAAATATGACTTCTCTTCACATTTCTATCCTTTTATTTACATTGCATTCTTTATAACATGCTTTCCATAAAATCCTTGTTGTCAATGCTATCTGTTCTAACTTCTTTTCTTCTTTAATATGTAGGTGCAGACATCTAGATTTTATACTTTGGTGTAGAAGATTTCAAGACTCTTAATATACCTTAATCACTTGCAAGAACAACTCTTTAATATTGCTTTCTTCTACTACGATTTAGTTGTACCTTAGATTTCAATCTTTCTTTCTTTATGATGCCATCATTACTGCTCTACTTCTAGCATAGCTTCTTCTTTAGCCAAATCTATACAAGCATAAATATATTCTATCTTTATTTCTCTTCGTTGCTCGTTTTCACAAACCTGTTATCCTTTTATGTCTACTATATCATTCAAACTTTGGCAAGATACTTGCCTTCCAAATATTGCATGGTATATATTCAAATCTTGTTATCCTCAAGACATCTTTTTGTCTTGAAGTTTTCAAGTTCTCTTTTCTTTAAGGACCAATATTCAATAGTCAATAGGACCTCTTTGCTTGGGTCTCTTCTTTATCTCTAACTTCTATGGCTTCTATGGGACCTCTTTCCTTGGGTCTCCTATCTATGTTTGCTATGGTACCTCTTTTCTCAATTCTTCTATCTTTGATGTTTATGGGATATTTTTCAGTGGGTCTTCTTTCTTTAATGGCTATAGAACCTCTTTCAATGTATCATATTTATATGCTATAGGACCTATTTTCTTGGGTTTCCTCTTTATATTTACTTTTTTCTATGGGATCTCTTTCAGTTGGTCTCCTATCTCTTCAATGGGACCAATTCTAATGGGTCTCCTTCTGTATTCAATGGTACCTCTTCTCGTGGGTCTCCTTTTTACTGCAACTCAAATCAATCCTTGCATGAGGAAAGCTCTCGATCTTCAAGAAATTGAAGATGAAAGTCTTCTCTATTTTTTGTAGGAAGCTTCTCAACTTTTGAAGATCAATTTTTCACTGCAACAATATCTTAGATAGTTTTTTCTAGCATTACCTAAGAATCTAGTATTGATGTCAAGGGATTTCTATCCCTAAAACTTTCTATTCATGCCAAGGTTGGCTATGCCCTGAATGTAAAATTTTCTTCACAGGTTATTCTTAATATTGCAAAAATACTCTAGCCTTCTATAACTTTAAAATCCTTTACAATAAAACTTGTTGTAGCTCTGATACCACTAATGGATTTTGAAGCCTTATACTTAATATTAAATTCATAGGAATATCATCATAGTATTGAATATAATAAAGTTGCAATACAATGAATCAGTAAATATAATGTAATAGAGATAAATGAGACAACTAATATGTATTATCAAGGCTTAATAATATATCAAATAACATTCAATAATATGATCATATATGAATGTAAAAGCCTAAAATATACACAATAATATCACTTACAATACTAGTTGCTCAAATGCATGTAAAGTTGTATTACTCATATTTCTATTACAAATATATCATGGAGATAACACTATGTACAATATATATCACTATGTAGAATATATGTATTTCTCTCTAAAATATCTATATTTCTTCCTAGAAGATCTATATATCTATATCTCTCTATGGAGTAATATATAACCTTTCTAGGATGACTCTTTGGTTACCATGACTCCTTTTCATATGCCAAGCCTTATGACTCTTGGCTTCTATACTTAACACTTGCATACACATGATATTGTCTTGTATGCACACTTGTATTTGACTCTTCCTAATCCAAGGATATAAGTGCACTGTTACATAATAAATACTTGTGCACATTTATACTCATAACACTTGCACACATAATTACATGATACTTGTGTATTTCCTACATATTATTACATTACATGAAATATCAACTCACACTCTAATCTAAGACACACACCTAATCTAATAATGTACCAAGGTGGTACATTGGCATGTACTAAATAATGTAATATTCTCCAACATCATGTGCATTTTCTAGACTCTCTTGAACCACCTATTGATGAGGTATTTATATATATCTTGCATCATCAAGCTAGAATAAAAAGACAAGGAAAATTTTATTTTTAATCAAGCACATCTAAAATAACTAAAGAATGAAAATGATAAGTATCCCAAATAGAATGAGAAAGAACCCAAGAAGCCCTTAAATAAAACCACTTGTAAATTTTGCAAGGAAGGACACAAGTTTTGAGACTTTCAAGGCTCTTTTTCACAACCAACTAGATATGAGGATCAAATGTTTAAGAATATATGGGGGAGGTGAATATGTTAATCATGTCTGTCATGTCACAATTTTTTGGCATCTCATGGGATAGCATATCAAAGAATATTCACTACACTCTTGAACATAATTGTGTTGATAAAAAAAATGGGTAATCACGGAGATGGAATGATGTATGATTCATTCCAAGGGACTAGACCGCGAGTTTTGGGGTGAGGTTATCACTTGTGCAACATACATCATTAATAGGATTCCTACCAAGGTAGTTCTCGAGATGTCACCTCTTGATACATTGAGAGGATGAGATATTTGTGTCTCAATTTTATATCTTTGGGTCTTTGGCATGGACTCACATACCCAAGGATATTTATAATAAGAAATCACCAAAGATCCATAAGTGTATATTTGTGGGGTATTCTAATACCTCAAGGTATATCATCTCTATAATCCTTAGAGGAATAAGGTTTTCATACAAAGATATGGCATCAATGATGATATTTTTCTATGTATTCCTTCCACTCCTCTAAAACTCTTAGTTATTTATTTTTCTAGGTTTCTACCTATTCCATATTTAGCAAATTCTATAGATAACTTGGCTGGTTCTATCACTATTAGAGAAACTTTATCTTTGTCTTCCTCAATTGGTTGTTCCTTTTCTACCAATTTAACCCCATCACAATTAGCTTCTTAGGCATATTCTTCTTCCACAAGAGCAAGGTAGAATAAGTAGGATACATGAGTTTAGAGTGTTCTAACCTTGCATGATGATGTGACTAGTGATGAGTTGGATTATTCTATTTAAGTTTTTGATGTTGAAATAATGTAGGATACACATGATTCTTCTAACCATTCTACAATTAAGTGGTTTTAAATATTTCTAAAGAATGCTTAGCATATTGTATCTTGAGTGACATCAAAAGGCTTCTTCATGATCTTTGCTTTCAAAGGTAGCCCATTCACATGATCCTCTCACATACTCTAAAGCTAAGGGTAAGCCTATATGGAAAGATGGTATGGTGGTAGAGTATGAGGCACTGATTAAGAAAAATACTTAGTAGTAGGTTCCTCTTCTAGAAGAGAATAATATTATGGGATATAAATGGTTTTATAGAATAATACACATTAGATGGTGAGGTAAAAAATCACAAGGCTCACCTTATTTCCAAAGGTTTATCTCAACATGAGGGAGTGGACTACTCTAAGATATTTGCACCTATGGCCAAGATGGACTCTATTAGAATTATTATTTTCATTTCTACCTTCTATGAATATAAGGTATAAATTATGGATGTGAAGAGTAACTTTCTCTATGGGGAACTTCAAGAGGAAATTTATATGTAGCAGCCATCTAATTTTGAGCTAGAGGGACCTACTCCATTGTTATGTTAGTTGACTAGATATTTGTATGGTCTTAAGTGGGTTCCTCATGCTTGGTATGATAAAATTCATTCCTCTTTTCTTGTTATGAATTTCAATGATGTGAAGCTAAACATGATGTTTACATCAAACATCAAGATGTAGAAACTCCAGTGATTGTGTTATATGTTGATGATCTTTTCACCACTAATAATTCCACTATGCTAATTCAAGATATGAATTCATGACTTTGTTCCACTTTTGATATGATATATTTAGGGCTTTTGCACTATTTTTTAGGAATTGAAATTGATTAGATAGATGCTAGTATTACTATTTATTAGAATTATTGAAGTTGTCATTGATGTCAAAGGCCAAATTGGTTGTTGGAAAACCGTGGTATGATTGGGCTAATTATTCAAGGTAAATATATTTTTCTCAAGGGTGATTTCATATCAAGGTTGAAATATTTAAATTCATGATTTAAATATTAATGATGGAAGGGGCCGACTTTATAAGTGATATATTAAAGTGATGTTTTTAAATTCAAAATAAAAATATAATATAAAGTGAATTTAAAGTGCATGGGCTGACCTATTGGACACCAAAAGCAAGGAGGTAAAGTTTTGGATATAAATACATTTCAAAAATAGCAATTCAAAATATTTGAAGTGTAAAATATTCTCCAAAAAACATGCAATTAAGATATTTGTTTGGGAGGTGGCGCTATAGGACAAAATATCTATGTCAAAACTCATGATCAGTACAACCAGGGAATAGTGTACATGTTGATGTTTTTGGTGCTCATGCTAATGTACCTAATCCACCCATTGGATGCGATTACTTACAATATCTTCTAAAGGGTTATGGTGATAGGACAAATGCGGTGATCATGGATGTAATAGGAAAAATATATGATTATGGATGGAATAGCAGTCTAGTAGCTCTGATGTTATCAGTAGTAAATTTGATATTCACTAGAATCAATAGCGTCTTCCACTCTATTGGTTTCAGCGCAAGTAATATGGTGGTAAGATTATTAATGACGTAGTATTTTGATTGAATATCTTTGATAGTAGAGAAGAGGTATTAAGGTCCAAACATTTTAGGTCGAGATAGAGATAGAGAGATAGATGAATAGGCAATACCACCAAATTAGGATATTCTAAAGGGAAAATTCAAATATGTAACCTATGAGCCACCAATATTTGGAAAGTCTTGGTCTTTCTTTACGAAGGAATTGTTATGGAAAAATGTGGAGAAATCTAAACCATTTGAGGCCTCATCAGGTAGAATTATATAGACTCTTATATTTTGCCTACGTGTCAGATTGATAGAGTTGAACAAGAACGAATCAAGGAATAGGCTTCAGTAGCACGGAGGAATTTTTGTATAAAAACATGGAGAAATCTGAACCAATTGTGCCATCATCAGGTAAATTTATATAGAGTTCTATCTTTCACCTATGCATTAGTTTGAGATCACAAAAATAAAATAAATTTGTGTAGTCAATAGATAATATTATTCAAGTGGATATGCAAGGTTTTACATTCATTGAAGGAAGAGACATATTCACCATTGGAGGAGACTACAATTAGTGTTATCACGAATAGCCAATACTGAGACTTGTTACGCAGGTGTTTGGTAGAAAGGTTATAATTATTATTATTGTCTGAAAAAAAATATTGGTGTTATTCACAACTATTTAAACACTTCCTAAAGGTGATTATTGACTACACTTGGACCATTTCCATAGTTGACTACACTTGGACCATTGCCAATGTTGTTGTATCTTGGGAGATTGTGCAGTGAGAGTTTGATATTATAGAACCGTTACATAGTGGGAGACTTAGAATAATATTAAAAAGTGTAACGACATCCACCAGATAAAATGTAATGTGTAGAGCATGGGGAAAAGTAGCTTGGCAATGATTGAATAAAGCTTGGTTTCATGAGCTTGTGACTCGAGTGGAGGAACAAGGATTTGATAAAAGTTGTAGCAACCGATGAGAATTAGCCAAAGATTTACAAATAGTCAACCAAGCTCTCAAAGTATTTATGAAGATAAGCATTCAAAGTAGTTGTCTAGGTGTGGAAATTTTGAAGCAATTTGAGAGTGTACATCATAAGCTTTTGAAGGGGAAGCTGTAAATATTTCTGGTAAGATAATTTTCTTCTTGCAGGGAAGGAGAATTGAAGAACAAAATTAAATATTGGTAGATAAATAGTTTTGGAGCCTACATTTTACCACACATAGTGTTTGGAGGAAAGAAACTAAATGTCATGTGCTCAATCAAAATCTGGTTGTGCAATGTTCATTTCATATGATAAAATATTAAGAGTAAAAGCAAAGATACAATAGGGAAGAGCAGAGACTAAAGTGCAATTCCAAGAAGATCTTGTGATAGATTTATATGCAGTCATGATGTCATTAATAATCATATTTTGGAGTAAACCTGAGTAGAGTTATTGATCATATTTGTGAGCAAAATTTTGGTGCCTTTAGACCTGAGGTTTGTGCCTCGGTGTCTCCTGTAGGTTGATGCCTACATTGTTATAAGATAAGATTGGTGTCTCCCATAGGTTAGTTCCTATGTTATTGTAAAAGGAGATTGGTGTGTCCCATAGGTTGGTGCCTACGCATTTTTATAAGGGGATTGGTGTCTCCTATGGGTTGGTGCCCACGAATTTTTATTGAAGAAATAAAAGTAATATTTTGCCATGTTTTTCTCTTGATAGGGCGTTTCCATGTAAAACCCTTGTCTCTTATGTGTAGGGTGTTTTATGCATTTATTTATTATTGCATTCATATTATTGCAGTTATTGTTTGGAAATAAAAATTTTAACTTATACTGTTCACCCCCCTCTCAGTATAAGCATGTGTTTCTTCACTATATTCAACCTAAGTATACTTTGTATCTTATTTAGTGATTTAGGATGAAGTGTAAGCTTTCTCGTACCCCTTTACCTCAATTTTGAAATTTTAGGCTAATTACACCACACCTTTAGTTGATGCCACCCTATGCAAGTTTCTTAAAGAACTTATTTGTCTCTCACATTAGACCAAATATAGGATTTTTGTTAGTTATTACTCTAGGTACATATAGACACCCTAAGAGAGTCATTAGATAGTAGCAAAGTAGTTTCTCAGATATATTTGAGGTACCTATCAGATGGGCATCCACTACTCTATTGGTTCCCCTTTTATTTTGATAGACTTTTCAAATGTTGATTGGGTAGATGATTTTGTTGGAGTATATTACATAATGTATCAACTTGGGTACATCATTATATTAAAATGTGTGTCCTATATTAGAGAGTGAGTAAATTTTTATGTAATGTAATAATGTGCAGGAAATGTACAAGTGTCATGTAGTTAAGTTGGCAAGTGTGATGAGTGTAAATATACACAAGTGTCCATTATGTAAGAGTGTACATGTGTCCTTAGAATAGGAAATTGAAGAGTCTCAAGGAAGAGTGAAGGTCAAGAGTAATCCATATGAGGCATACCATTCCATTATATATTTGTGACTAAGTATTGTAATGAGCATTAAAAATGCATTGCACATAGCATGTATTAGTAGACCTTTATTCTATGTCATTTTACTATTTTCATGAGCATTTATTAGTGTCCATTTTATGAGTTATTTTTGAAGTTATTAGTGAGTTTTATGTGATTAAAATATTGTCATTATTGTATATTTTATATTGCAACTTTATTTGAGATCCTGTGATTATTTGCATTAAGTATTAAGCATCAAAATCTAACAGTGGTATCAGAGCTACCGCAAGGTTCTTTCTTGAACAGGTTTTTAAAATATTGTAGATTTTCTAAGGACTTTTCCACTGGTCAAGAAGAAAGTAGTGAAGTTGAAGATATTACCTCTAGAGAAGGAAAAACTACATAATATAGTATTTCCACTATGTTGAAGAAAAACCAGTGAGAATTGGAGATTTAAAACTTCAGAAAGATTGATTTTACCTATACTAATAATTTTCTTCATAATAGAAGGCAATTTACAGCATAGTTTCAAGTCTTGAAGATAGACCTTGACATTGACAATATTAAGAGACCCAAAGAGGTCCTATTGAAAAGTTTAATAGATTTGAAGGAAGAAGAAAATTCTATATCACATTTGGCTAGAGTCTTTCCATAGGGTTGTAGAATAACTCGTGAAGACTATGACTCAACATAGATTTTACCACTAGATTGAAGAACAACTAGTGAAGATTATTGATTTCAAAAATTTGGATGTATTTGATTGTTGTCTAAGACTTTGTTGCAGGAAATTATTTTTGGAATTACAACAAAATATTGGAGATTGAAGGCCTAAGAGAAAGGTCTCATTGGAGAATTTGAAGAATTAGAGATAGGAGAATTTGAATATTATAGAAAGAAGATTAAGGAGACCCAAGATAGAGGTCCCATTGAATATTGAATATAGAGGTTACCCAAGGTAAGAGGTCCCATAGTATATTGAAGAAATAAGATAGAAAGAGACTAGAGATGCTTTATTGAAGACTGAGAAAAAGGAGACCCATGATAAGAGTTCCCATTGAATATTTGAGAAAATATATAGGATATTTGAAAGAGAAGATTGAGGAGGCCTAGGAAAAGGTCCCATTAAAATTTAGAAGGAGAAAAAAGGAGAATAGAGAAGCCCTGTTGAGAAATTGAAGAAGTGGCCATTGGAGGAGATTTGAAGAAAATTTGAGATAGAATATTGCAAGAAGAAGAAACTCTTGAAAAGAGGTAATCACACAAAATTTGGGATAATTATTGCCATCTAAAAACAAGCCCAAAAGAATTTGTGAAACTAATTCAAGGAGGAAGGATTTGGTAAGAAGTTTACCAAATTTTGAAAAGTATTTTTTGAAGACTTCAAGACATTCAAATTCTTGAATAAGATGCCAACAAAGAGATAAAATTTAAATATAGAATTTAGTAAGATCTAAGGAGTAGAAAAAGAATTGAAGAGGACACCAAATTGATACTTTTTAAGGTAACCATTAAAGTTTTTTGAAGGCTGATTTTTGGAGAAGATTATAGGTTTTTGGGGCAGAATTTGAAGAGTTTCAAGACAGAAAATTGGGGGAGACATAGAGCTATGATTTAGAAAATATTTGGGCAGATTTTGAAGTGTCCTTCGATAGCTAATTGAAGGAGAAATTGACAGCAATTTTGGACAGCATTTGGAGATGCAAAATTCAAAAATATTGATCAACTTTTTGAGGAAAACTAAAGCTACAAAATTCATAATTTTTGAAGAGCAAACTAAATGAGAAGGTAATTTTTGGGGAAGAATTTATAGGAGATAATAGTTGCATATTTTGAAGTTATTTGATAGCATTATGGAAGGACAAAGGAGAATTTTTGAACGGAATATTTATGTTAGCGTATATTACATTATTTGGTACATGCTAATGTACCACCTTGGGTACATATTTAGATTAGGAGAGTGTCCTAGATTAGAGTGTGAGTATTTATTTTATGCAATGTAATAAATGCACAAGTATTATTAGAATGTGCAAAGTATATAATAATGTAAATGTGCATAATAGTTCATGTGCACGAGTCCATAGAGTAGGAAAGTGAAGAGTCTCAAGAAGAGTGAAGGCCAAGAGTATTCCATATGAAGAATCACATTTCATTATATATGTGTATGTATGTGTGAGAGACGCAATATAGCATGAGAATGTGTGGAAGTATGATGTATTGAAGATCTTTATTCTATCAATATACTATTTTCATGAGCATTTGTTAATGGCATTTTTATGAGTTATTATAAAAGTTATTTATGAGTTTTATATGTTTAAAATATTGTCATTGACTTATATTTCATACAAATTTATTTTATATCTTGTGGTTATTTTTATTTAAGTAATAGTGGTATCAGAGCCACAATGGAGATTGATAGGATATGGGGATATTTCATTTACAAAATTTTAAATTTTCTATTTGGCTAGAGTCTTTCCATAGGGTTATAGGAAAACTAGTGAAGACTAGGACTCAGCATATATTTCTTTCCACTAGTTTGAATAACAACTAGTGAAGTTTACTGATTTCAAAAATATAGATATTTGGATATATTTGATTGCTACTATCTAATTTTGTTTTGCAAAAAATTAGTTCTCAAAAGTTAAGAAGCTTCCTACAATAGATAGAGAAGATTTCACCTTCGATTGCCTGGAATATTATGTGCTTTCCTCATGTAGGGATTAGTTTTGAGTTGTAGCAAAAGAATAGACACTGAATATCGAAGACTGTAGATTAAATATTGAGGAGGCCCAAGAAATAGGTCCCCATAGCAGATTGAAGATTGAGAAGAGAGAAATATGACATATAAGTCCTATTGAAGATTAAATAAAGAGGAGATCCGAGAGAAGAGGTTCCCATTGCATATTTGAGAAAGGAGATAGAAGATTGAATAATTTGGAAATCCAATAGAAGAGGTTTCAAGTGAATTTGGAAGGCTTAAGAAGAAGGCTATAGAAGCCTTATTGATAAAGTTGAAGAAGTTTCCACTGGATAAGAATTGAAGAAAGTTTGAGAAAGAAGATTGCAAAAATAAGAAACTCCTAAAAAGAGGTAATCACATAAAAATTATGAAAATTGTTGTCATTCAACAACAAGCCCAAAAGGATTTATGAAATTGATTCAAGGAGAATATTTTTGGTAATAAGTTTGCCAAATTTTAGAAAGCATTTTTTAAAGACTTCAAGACATTCAAATTCTTGAAGAGGCTAGCAAAGAGACCAAATTCAAAGACAGAATTTAGTGAGAGTGAAGAAGGATAAAGAGGGTAGAAGATGCCACTAAATTGAGAAGCTTGAAGACAACCATTAATATTTTGAAGGCTGATTTGTGAAGGAGGATATTGTAGTTTATTTTTAAGGTAAAATTTGAAGAGTTTTAGGTTAGCAAGATAGCAAAGAAAAATTTAAAATTTAAAATCAACATTTGAAGAGTTTTGGATTGCTAATTTGGGCAGCATTATAAGGAGATAGGAGATCTACAAATTGGAGAAGTTCTAGGCAGATTTTGAATAGATGTTTGAAGGATAAACTGATAGCAATTTCAAGCAAAGTTTACTGACAACAAAAGGCAGTAAATTGGAGTTAAATGCAGCATTTTGGACTGCATTTATAGCTGCAAAATTTCAAAATTTTGGATAGTGAGAAGATAGCATTTTGGACAACATTGAAAGCTACAAATTCCATAAAGATTGGATAACATTTGAAGATGAAAATTAGCTGAAAAGTTTTAGAATTTTAATAGTAGAAATCTGAGAATAAGACAGTTGCAAATCAAAATATTTTTGGATAGCAATATTGTAATATATTGGGCAGCAATTTCAAAAAGCAAAGGAGTTGTGATTTCATCATTTTGGGCAGCAAGCTTGTTGAGAAAAAAAGTAGCTACAAAATTATTTTATTAGCTACATATTTAAGTTTTAAAGCCTTCAAAAAGAAAATCAAAGTCGAGTGTCTCCAAGCTAAAGAAGGAGACATTGTTGTCATATTTGAACCTGCAAAATACAATAGCATAAAGTGGAGTTAAAATTGCTTGAAAGGAGTAATAAGGAGAAGGATATATTACATAGTGAATGTTTTTTTCTTAAGATAAAATAGTGCAATATTATTGAAGCATTTGGAGGTCGAATAGAGTTCAATATGCAACAAGATTTAAGTTGTCTAAAGATACCAAGAGAAGCACTAAAAATTATATAAAATATTGGTGAAGAATATTCACCAAAGGAGTTGTAGAACCACCAATAACAAGTGGAGGCACCATTGTATTGAAGGAAGAGCCACCTTAGTGAAGAAGAAGCCACTTAGATCGAATTCCAAGTAATCAAAGACATCAAACATAGAGGAGAAAGAGTTGTTATGGAAATATTTAAACTGCCAAAGAGGTGAAATATTCACCAAGATAGATCCACCGAAGTTGTACCACTAGTTTGAGGTGGAGGAGCAGAGCAAACACTTTCAATAAGCACCATCCAAGGATGACAACTGTGGTATATGAATAAGTAGCAAAAAATATATTTATTGTACATCAAAGGGTAAGCGTGGAGAAGTTAGAATATTGAAGAAGGAATAATTAAGGTGAATCAAGCACCAAGAGATCACACCACACAAGTGGATGTTGAGGTTACAAGTTTTATTATTCCACGTAGTGTATGAAATGTACATAATGTCATAACATTTTTTAAAACATTCATATTGCTCATTATTGAGTGTTACACAGTGAAGAAGCGTGTAGGAGGAATCAAACACTCATTTAAAGAGGTAAAGACATTATTTTCCACTTGGCATATTAGAAACAAAACACCAATCACCTTGGAGAGAATAAAAATGTTAAGGCATCTATTAATGCATGAGTAGTTTGAAGGAATAATAAGAATTTGAAATATAATTTTACCATTGAAGAGCAACATGTATTGTTAGTAGAAGAAGAGTGTCATCCAAATTTTAAAATTAGCTTCATTGACCATATAGCATCGAGCAAAGCATGATAGTTTTGTTTATATTAATGGAGCATAAGGTTTGAGTACAACATAGTGGAGAGAAGCACCATATGTGTGGCAAAGGAGTGATATTTTGTGGAAGAGCTCCATTCAAAGGAAGGTCAAATTTTTTGACCAAATATTTTACACCTCAAGTTTGGAGGTAAAGCAATTTATTTACAATTTGATTATTTGCTCAAGTTAGGAGTTATAAGGTTGGGTAATATTATTATTTTCTAAGGTTGAAGAGAAATTAATCTATTTGCTTGATTATTGGAGAGATAAGATATAGAAGTGAAATTTGAAACCTTAGAAACATTATTGCTATTTGGAAAGTTTTATGAGAATTTGAAAAGTTGATTTGAAAATTTGAGAAATTAATTTGAAGTTTTGTAATTGGATTATTTGAGTTTGCAAAACAATTTGAAATATTTACAAATTAATAATTTTGGAGAGATAAGGTTTCCTACATCAAATTAGGAAAACAAAACTTACAAATATATTTTATATAATTTATAAATTTCTAATTGGATAGTTATAAGGAATCCAACACCAACATAGGTTTGTGAAATTTAGAATTTTGAAATTATATTTTTGAAATCTGGGAGATAAAAGGAATTCAACCTAGAGATTTGAAGAATTGAAACCTTTATCAAAACTATTGTTTGATCATTATCCAAACATTAGGAAATACAAGGTATACTACATGACTTGAAGAATAGAAGTTGAAGTTTATATTGAAATTATCATTAAAACATTAGGGAGATATAAGGTAGTCTACAAGTGTTATCATGACAACAAATAAATTCTTTCTTTTAGAATACCAACTTCTTAAAGGTCCTAATTACACTTCATGGAAAAATAAAGTGAGATCAATATTGATAGTAGAAAATATTTGGGATATTGTTAAAGGAACAAAACCTAAACCTATAAAAGATGCTAGGGAAATTTAAAAGTATGAGGAAGATGAAGCAAAAGCACTCATGATAATAACATTTACAATTACGTATGATTTACAACCATACATTAGTTCAGTAGTAACTTCTACAAAATTTTGGAATACTTTAGCCAAGATATTTGAAGGAAAGAATAAAGCCACTATCTTGAATCTTCAAACCCAATTGCATTCTCTAAAAGTTAATAGTGGTGAAAGTATAGAATTATTTCTAAGAAAAATGGCAGATGTAAAAGGAATACTATTAACCTTAGGAGAAAAGGTAGAAGACAAGTTTCTTTTTCAAGTGATTCTAAGAGCACTTTCAAAAAGCTACAAGCATATAGTCACATATTTACAAATTCTAAGTAAAGATACATCATTTTATGAGTTAGTCAATATACTACAAGAATATGAGGTGGATAATTTAGTCAAAGATGAAATTACTAACAATACCTTAGTCTCAAAAGATATCCACAAGAAAATATTGTTTCATTATCAAGGTATAGATCAAAATGTAATAATAGATATTGTCAAGTATGCAAAAAAAGAGGACATAGTACAAATTATTGTAGATACAATCCAAGAAATAAGTATCAATGAAATCAAACAAAATCTGGAAGCCAATACAATAGGTCATTTTACCCAAGACAATATCAGAATCAATATAGACCATATCAACAACAAATTTAGCATTAGTGCAATCAACCTCAACTAAAATATAGAGAAGGAAATCAAAAGGGACACTTAGCTCAAGAGATTCAGGAAATTCAAGAACTAGAAGAAACTATAGAAGAACATGAAGTTAAAGCATTTTTAGCAAATATAGTATTCTATGAAGATACTAATCATTTACTTGACTAGGATACAAATAGGGAGCAAAATGAAGAAAGTAGAAAATAAGAGCACAAGTTATAGAACCAATACGAAGACTAAAGTCTTCAATAACCAAATAATGTAATACAGGGAGGTGTTAGTGTATATTACATTATTTGGTACATGCTAATGTACCATATTGGGTACATCTATATATTAGAAGAGTTTCCTAGATTAGAGTGTGAGTATTTACTTTATGCAATGTAATAAATGCACAAGTATTATTAGAATGTGCAAAGTATTTAATAATGTAAATGTGCATAATAGTCCATGTGCACATGAGTCCATAGAGTAGGAAAGTGAAGAGTCTCAAGAAGAGTGAATTCCAAGAGTACTCCTTATGAAGAGTCACATTCCATTATATATGTGTTTGTGTGTGTGTGTGACACAATATAGAGTGATAGTGTGTGGAAGTATGGTGTATTGGAGATCTTTATTCTATAAAAATACTATTTTATGATCATTTGTTAATGGCACTTTTATGACTTATTGCAAAAGTTATTTATGAGTTTTATATGTTTAGAACATTACCATTGACTTATATTTCATATAGCAACTTTATTTTATTGACTTATGTTTTATTTTATTTTATATCTTGTCATTATTTTTCTTTAAGTATTAAGCATAAAAATCTAATGATTTGAAGAAGATATAAGTTTATTTTTATCATTTTGGAAGGAGAAAGTAAATTTTTGGAGAGCAAGTTGGAGGAGACAAAAAAGTAGATTTTTAGGCACCAACATAAGCAAACTAATATCTCCAGAGTTGAAATTTTTGAATCGCAAAATAGTGAGGAAGATAAGCAAGAAAAAGAGAGGAAAGTAAGGAAGAAAAAGTTTGCAAATAATTGTTTATATTGTCCTTGTTTAAGCATTCAAGGAGAGTGTTTATATCAAGCATTATAAGAACCATTATCATTATTAAAGGATAGCAAAAAGGAGAAGCTAAAGTTCTAGTTTTTTGAAGCAAAAATTTAGAGCTTGCTATCACCATCGAACTTGCATCAAACCTGCAAAAATAACAAGTTAATAAGCTAGTTACTAGCTTGAAAAAGGAGCAAGATAGTATAAGGAAAAAATAAAGTAAGTTGTAGTTTTGAATGGAGGAGATAAGATAAGGAGAAACCATCAAGCATGTAGAGGAACCACTAAGTTTGAAGATAGCAATCATAGAGGAGAAAACAAAGTAGTTTGGAGGAGACCCAGCATAAGACCATCACAGAAAATTTGTAATAGTAGCACAAGGAGTCATGCATCCAAAATCCACCAAGTTTTATAATGGACCACCCTGTAAGGGAGGAGGAGCCACCACATTGAAATGTGAAGCCACTAAATATGCAAAGAAGGAGCTACTATGGTGAAATAAGTTACCAAATGTGCAAAGGAGGTGCACCATTTTAGAGCCACCAAGTGAGCCAAAAAGAATGTGCAAGTTTTAGTGAGCCACCAAAACCTCCATCCTAAGGAGTAGAACCATCACCAATGAATTTTGGAGAGTGAGAAACTGAATAGACATCAAAAAGGTATAGAAGGGACAAACGAATCATCAAGGATTCTAACAATCAAGGAGAAGGTAAAGGTTGATGTTCATAACTGCCAACACATTGAATAACATATGGTATTTGATGCCTAGTAATATGAAGGAATTATACATTGGATTGAACTTTTATTTAAGAAGGATAATGGAAAAAAAATGAGTGCAAAACAAAGGAATCAAAACATCACCAAGGAGCACGAGTGTTGAAGAGATTTTATTTGCCATTTTTCAAATCAGTTAAGAAGGTGAAGAAATCTTATGCCACTTAGCACATTGAAACAGAGAGCACCAATAGCTATTGGAGGGGATATAGAATATCTCAAGATAGTCATTAATTACATGGGTGAGTCAAACGATGAAGCATTCAAGAATACATTCACCAAACATTGAATGAGACGTCTGAGCATGGAAGAAAGGAAAATATATTCACCAAGCATAGAGCAAGAAGTCTGAAATAGGTAGAAAGGAGTATATTTTCTAAGGAACACCTTGAAGAAAGAGAAGCCCATTGAAGAGTAAACAAAGTTGAAGAAGCCAAAAATTTGCGCACCACTTTGGTACGTAAAAGCAATTTGAATCTATTACTGATTTATTGTAAGATAAGAGTTATAAGGTTGAGCATTATTATTTTATTTTTCTAAGGTTATAGAAAAATTAATCTAATTGCATATAGATTAATTATATTATGGAGAGATAAGACTTCAATTTGAGAAAGTGAAACCTTAGAAACTTTATTAGATATTTTTGGAAGGATTTGAAAAGGTTTGAAATATTTTTGAAGAGTTTTTTTTTTAAGTTAATTACAATTTTTGTAATTAATTTATTTTATTTTGTAAAGCAATTTGAAATATTTGCAAATTAGAAATTTTGGAGAAATAAGGACTACTACATCAAATTGGAACATTGAATTTTGCAAATATTATTTTACAAAATTGATAAATTTATAATTTGGGAGTTAAAAGGAATTCAACATAGAAAGTTGAGAATTGAAACCTTCATCAAAAACTATTGTTTGATCATATATTCAAACTTAGGGAGACATAAGGAATTCAACTCAAAAGCTTAGAAATTTTGAAAATTGTCTTTAAGTTTTTTATTCAAAATTTAGGAGATATAAGGTATACAACATAATTTTTTGGAAAATTTTATCAAATTCATTCTTGTTCTTTAATATTTCGTTTAAAACTAGGGAACTATAAGGATGTCTAATTCAAAGAACAATGATATAGAGAACATTTTCATATAAGAAAGGAGAAATGTCATAAAACTTAGAATCAAAATTTTGATTGAAAAGTCTAAATAAAAAATAGACTTAGTCTCAAGTTCCATCTACAAAGAAGCATTAGAAGAAAATTCTGATTTATTAGAATACTATCTACATGCAATAATGTTTGAAGCAATCGACAATGAAAAATATAGTGTTATGATTCCTTTGGATATTTCTAGTATAATATACATGGCATTACTTACATTTAAACATCACAAAGAAAGGAACTTGAAGAAAAAGAAGTTGATTGAATCCCTTTAGAAGAAAGCAAAATTAGATGAATCATTTTTGAAAAAAGTATTTCATTCTTCATGCAATATTAATGCTTCAATTTCATCTAATTTAGGATTTTATCATGATGTTTTAAGTGAATGTTCAGAATATTATGTACTAAAGAAGACTTATGATGTGAAGGGCAAAGGCAAAGAGAAAATGTTTTTGCAGGAATCTAATGACAACATGATAGCTCATGAAAGCACAAAGACTAATACCAATGATGAAGATAAGCAAGAAGAGAAGGAACTTGATCAAGGAGGCATACAGTGCAAAGTGAGTTGAAATATGAAGGCCATATTGAAGAGAAGACTAAAGTCATCAATAACCAAATAATGTAATACAGGAGGGTACTGGGGTAAATTATATTATTTGTTATATGCTAATGTACCACCTTGGGTACATCATTATATTAGAATGTGTGGCCTATATTAGAGAGTGACTAAATATTTTATGTAATTTAAAATATTAGAGAGTGACTAAATATTTTATAACGATGCGATGAGATTAATTGATTAATGAAATAACTTTGGATTTAATATGCACAAATGATAATATTTAGAATAGATATTTGATTTTGATTTTATGATACAATTATAATATAAGTATGTATAAAAAATATGTGCCTAATAGGACTTTAGATAATACGATGAGGCATTGCTATAGTACAAGGTATAGTGAAAAAGAGACATACTCATGGGAACTTTAGATGATGCCATAAGGCATTGCTCTGATATAAGATATGATACGAAAAAATGATGTGTTGATTGCAATTTTAGATAATGCTATAAGGTATTACTGACACAAGATAAATATAATGTTTTTGTTCCCCTAAAAAAATATCCAAGGAGAATTTTTATTTTATTAGAAGTTGTAAGTAGATTTACCTTTAAATAATTTTTTTTTTTTGAGGATTTTTATAGATGCACTAAATGGCAATAGACTTGCCTCTAGAAAAATGGCATAGAGGACTTCTACTGATGGATTTGCCTTTAGATGAAATATCATAAAGGAATTTTGCTTCATCTATAGATAAATATCATGAATAAATTCTACCTTTCCTCTAGAAAAATATCATAAAGAACTTTTACCTTTATTTTAGACAAATATTGTAAAGGACTTATGTTGATAGACTTGAATTTTAAATAGATGTTGTAGAGGAATTTTAGATGTGTCAAGTGACAAGGGATTTGCGTATAGACAAATTATCCCCAATTTATATTTTTAGGGGATAAATTTGTTATTGACATGATACATATTCCCTTCTACCTATATGTTATCAAATTTGTTTAATTATCCTACATAGATGATTGAAATATTCAATGGAGTCCATCTAATATATTACATAGGTCTAAGATAAATATGGCTTTTATTGAGAATAAATTAAATAAATATATGAGGTTTCCATCAATACCTATGAATCTTACAATTTGTATCATGTGGTAGAATGGAGAAAATAATATGGAAATATTGATTTTGCCATGAGCACCTATAAATATTACAATATTCATGATGTGACAAGATGGAGATAAGTTAATTTGGAAGATATATGGAGATATTAGGAATAGTTAAATGTATTTATGATCTTATCATTCATGGGGCTTATGAAATACTTTACCCAAAAATGAAGAGCAAAAAAGTGTAGTAAAATCACAACAAGAAAAAAATTGCATTAGCAAAAATCACAACAATTTTTGTAATAGTGCAGGATAGTCTGAATTTGAGGGACGAAAATGCTCAAAATTTTATGAAATTTTAGGAGTGAATTCTACACAAAAATAACTCTCTAAAGGTGTATAAAACACACAAAACGGATATCTGAATCAAAAGTTATGAGCTTTGAAAGTTGACTTCAAGTTTCATAAAAACAGGGACAACAAACATGTATTTCACAAAATGAATAGAATAGAATGTTGTTTTGTATTCCAAATGAACTCAGAAGTATTAAAAAAAAAATTCATGATCTTCTCCAGCTATTTTTCACTATTTTCCATTTACAAGAGAGAAAATGTTGTTACAACACTTCATTTCATATTCTAGGAAGTCCAACAGTCATAGTGACTCTTCAAGGATTGTACAAATTTTTGGCATTCTTCAAATTCATGGGAGAACTTTCGGTTTTGTCTTTTTATTAGTTAGTATCAATATCCAACATACTCCCCCTTGATTCTGAGTGGTGAGATAATTTTATCTCTCAATCTCAAAAATTATTCTTTATTGACACCTTTGGTAAACAAGTCTGCAAGTTGTTTGGTGTTGCAATATTTCAAATCTACAACCTTATTTTCCACCATGTCTCTTATGAAATAAACCTTTGAATAAATTTTAGTTTTACTATAATGGATTGAATTTTTTGCAATATTTATTACACTTGTATTTTTCACAAAAAATTGTTGTTGAACTATTTTGAACTTCACCAATCCCTTCAAGTACATTTCTCAACCAAAGTGCTTGTGTACTTTTTGTAGTAGCAACAATACTTTGCTTCTTTGAGCTCCATTTTATCACTCCTGAACCAAGTGAAAAAAAAAATCTAGAAGTTGATCATCTATCATCCAAGAGTCATTGTATCCAACAAGCTCCATTTTGTTGTTAGCATCATAATGTATGCCAAAATTCATGGCTCCTTTGACATACCTCAAGATTCTCTTGGCTACTTTCATGTGATTTTGTGAAGATTCATCCATGTACCTTCAAGTGAAATTACAAATTCAATATCAGGTCTTTTTGTAGTAAGGAACATTAAGCTCCCAAAAATGCTTCTAAACAAGTTTTCATGAACTTTCTCTTTTCCATCATCTCTACACAACACTTCTCCATGTGCCATAGATGTCCAAAATGATTTACAATTTTCCATGCCATATTTCAACATATATTTTGCATATTTTGATTAAAATTTGAAAATTTTACCATCACCTTGATGTTCTTCCATACCAAGAAAATATTGGATCAATCCTAGATCTTTCATATCAAATTACTTCATTATAGCATGCTTAAAATAGTTTATCATATTTGAACTACTTCCCGTGTAGATCAAATCATAAACATATAGGCACACAAGAAGAATATCATCACCTTCATTCTTGAAATAGAGTGTGGGATCATTCTTACTTTTCTTTAAACTACAATCTTGGAAGTAACCATCAATTCTTGAGTACCATGCTCTAGGTGCTTGCTTCCATCCATATAATACTTTCTTCAATTTTTAAACATAGTTTTCCTTTTCTTCCACTTCAAATCCTTGATGTTGTTGAAAATAGACTTCGTCATCTATATAACCATTCAATAATACACTTTTCATGTCCATGTGATAAAATTTCCACTGTTTATTGACTACAAATGAAAGCCATTTGAATTGCCTCTTACCTTGCAATAGGGGTAAATTTTTCTTCATAATCCACACCATATTTTTGAGTGAATCATTTTGCATCCAGCCTTGCTTTGTATCTTTCTATGCTTCCATCACTATTAAAATTTATTTTGTAGACCCACTTGGATCCAACAATCTTCTTGTCCTTGGGCAATTCCACAAGTTCCCAAGTGTCATTTTTTCAATGGACTCAATTTCTTCTTTCATTACTTGCACCCAAACATCATTAGTAAAAGCATCTTCATAAAATGAAGGTTCCAAATCAACTTCAAAAAATATATCCTGATTCACCAACTCACCTTTTTGTTCTTCTTCATAATCACCATACATTTGAAGCTTTTCTAATCTTGAAACAACTTGGTCCAACTCTTGCAATTGATTTCTTGTTAACCTCCTTTAAAGTTTTTGTCCATCATTTGGTTGGTTGGATGTGCTTTGATTATTCTCTTTCCTTATTTGTATTCTTGGTAGGACTTGTAGATGAGTTGCTTGTGCTTTAAATTGGTGTAGTATCCTTTGAACTTGTTGATGGGCTGCTAGGTGGACTTGGAGGAGTAGAGGGAATATTTGAAGGTTGTCCCCCAATTGTATTATCTTCTTCAACATCATATATTTTTCCTGTAGATTTTTTATGACTGTACACTCCCCCTTCATAAAAAATTACATATCTAGAGACTACAAACTTGTCAATTTTTGGATGCCTTACTTGTTTCAAAATATTCCACAAGAATGCATGGCTCACTCTTGGGGTCCAACTTATTTCTCACTTCATCATTCACATGTGCATATGCAAGACAACCAAAAATTCTAAAATGACTTACAGTGGGTTTTTTTTCATACCAAACTTCATGTGGAGTCTTATTGTATAGTGCTCTTGTGGAGCATCTATTGATAATGTACACTATTGTATCAACTGCATAAGACCAATAAGAATTGCTCAAATATTTTGTCTTCAACATGCTTCTTGTCATTTCTACAATGGTTCTATTTTTTCTCTTAGCTACCCCATTTTTTTGTGGTGTATAGGTGGTAGTGATCTGCCTCTTGATGCCATATTATTTGCAAAAATCATTGAACTTATTTGAACAAAATTTTCCTCCACGGTTAGTTCTCAAATACTTTATTTTATATCCACTTTCATTTTCAACCAATGCTTTGAAAATATTGAACATGCCAAAAGCTTCATCCTTATGTTTCAAAAAATACACCCAACACTTCCTTGAAAATTCATCAATGAATGTGAGAAAATATGAATACTTACCCAAACTTTGTGTTTGCATAGGTCCACAAATATTAGAATGTACAAGTTGGAGTGGATATGAGTTATGCCATGCTTTTCCTTTTGGAAACTCCTTCCTTGCATGCTTTCCAATCACACATGATTCACACACACCCTTGTGCTCTCCAACCTTAGGTAGTCCATTTACTATGTCTTTGGAAGATAAAAATTCTAGACTTTTTATATTCAAGTATCCAAATATGATATGCCAAAGCCAATTCTTATAGTCAAGTGCCATGTGTGCCATGTTCATAGTCCTTTTTCCTTCAAATTTCAAAGGAAACGTTTGATTCTTTATCATAGGAACAATGGTGACCATACGATTCCTATTATTTTTATCATAAATGATACATTCTTTGTTTTTTTCTCAATGGTTTATATGGGATTGAAATGGGCCCCACCCATATTACATCATCACCACATAGTGGTATTACAACAAATATTGGATATTATCCATGTATCATTTGGCAAGATTCGAACCTAGGTCTCCTCCTTGAAATATTGAGGAATCTAACTGGTTGAGCTAATACCACTTGATAAATGATACATTCATTGTTATCAAACACAACTTTATAGTTTTTTTCTACAAAGTGTCCAACACAACAAATTATTCTTCAAATTGGGAGCATAGTAAATATCATGAATTTTCTTTGTACCTTCTTTAGTGCCAACCTCCATGGTGCCTTTTGCAACCACATCCAAAGCATTATCGTTCCCAATAATGATCTTGGTCTTGAAATTCTAATTCACATCAGCAAACAACTCTTTCTTTCCATTCATGTGGTTAGAACAACCGGAATCTAGATACCAAACTTCTTGACTAGTTTTTTCAACCATATCACTAGTCAAAAATAAATTACCTTGTGCAGCTTCATCCTCACATACATAATGATCTCTTCTATATTCATTTATGGTCTACACTCTAAAATATCATGCAATGTGTCCCATTTTATGACAATTGTAGCATTCAAATTTTTTATAGCCCTTTCATGTCCTATTCCAGCAACATATCCTCTTCCTCTTCCTCCTCTACCTCTTGAGTAATTTTGATTTCTTCCTCTTCCATGTGCTTGTTTACTTGTGCTTGGACCATATTCATCATTCTCAAAAAATCCAATTTAAAATTAAAATCATTCTCCTCATTTTATTTATTGGTTTCTCTTAGTATTTCTTCATGTGACATAAGAGAACCAACTAGACAATCAAATTTAAGTGTAGATAAATTTTTACTCTCAAAAATTATTGCAACATAATTCCATTTAGGGTAAGATATCTCAGTACCTTCTTCACAACTACCTATTTCTTCAATTTCTATTCAAGTATGGTCATCTTGTTCACCGCATCTTTCACTCTAACACGATAATCACCCACACTTTCAGCCTCTTTCATCTACAAATTCTAAAATTCTTTCTTCATGGTCTACAACATAACCATTCTGACTTGGTCACTTCCTTAGTAAGCCTTTTGAAGAGACTTCCAAGCCTCCTAGGCTTATGTAGCAGAAGCAATACATGGAAATAAACTCTTGTCAAGAGCAGACTGAATATGGTAGAGGGCTAATGAATTATTCTTCTTTATTTCTCTTTTTGTTGTCCTACCATTTCCTTGTAATGTGTTCCAATCAGGTGGTTCTTCATAACCACTCTCCACTACCTCCCAAATATATTTTCCAATTAAAAATGTTATCATATTTATGCTCCAATAATCATAATCTTTCCCATTAAATTCTAGAATGGATAATGAGTTATTGAAGTTGGCCATTAGACTCAAGCAACAACAAATGAAATTTTTCTTCAATGAACTTGTCCAAGAACTTGATCAAATGTTAGACTGACCATGAATCCAAGTTCACTCAAACCCAAAAACCAACCAATATTTGATACCAAATGAAGTATTTGACCCAAAAATGAAGAGCAAAAAAAGTGCAGCAAAATTGTAGCAAGAAAAAAATTGTAGCATGTAAGAAACGCAACAATTTTTGTAGTAGTGCAAGGCAAACTAAATTTGAAGGACCAAACCTACTTAAAATTTGATGAAATTTTAGGAGTGAATTCTACACAAAAATACCTTTGCAATGGTGTATGACATGTGTAAAACAAAGTTGTAAATCAAAATTTATGAGCTTTGAAATTTAACTGCAAGTTTTTAAAAAACAGGGACAACAAGCATATATTTCACAAAATGAATGGAATAGAATGTTGTTTTGTATTCCAAACAAACTCAGAAGTATTACAAAGATTTTTCCACAATATTCTATAGCTATTTTACACTATTGTACATTTACAAGAGAGAAAATGATGTTACAACGCTTCATTTCACATTCTAGTGAGTCCAATAGTCACAGCGGCTCTTCAAGGCCTATAGAAACTTTTGGCCTTATTCAAATTCATGGGAGAAATTTTGGTTTTGTCTTTTTCTTAGTCAGCATCAATATCCAATAGCTTAGCACTTACCAAGATATACTTATAATTGATTTATTTGTTTAAGTACAAATCCATGAAGTTGAATGGGTTATGATGATATGGTCACATTGGCAATAAATCACTAGTTAATATGAGACTAAAATATATATCCTAACTAGAATCATAACATTCCAAAGAAATAAGATTGAATATGTGTAGATAAGCTAGATTGGAATTCATTCCTAAACTATGTACAAAGAGAAAAGAACAATGTGCTTGAGTGATAAATATAGACAAGTTTGGAAAATGATATTTTGATTTGTTTATGAAAATAGAGAATTTTTTGTGGAAGAATTATATATAGTATTTGATGGAAGAATGATGATGAGACCTACTCATGCCTTTAAGGTACATGTCATGATGGGAAAAAGTATGTAATTTTACAATTTTTCATATATTTTTGCTCACATATCATAAGATATATATTTTATGGTAAATAGTTTACAAGATCAAACAAGGGAGGATCCACTTGCATCAGTCATCTAGTAAAAAGAAAAATAATCCATCCTAACCAGGATCATCATTTGCATGACATCATAGATCCCTCAATTTATGCTCTAAGAAACCCAAGTAGATATAAGAAAATGCATGCAAATAGGTGGTTGTAAAGCAAATAGTTAGACCCAAGTAGTCAAAGTAAGCAATCAAATCAAACAGTCAAAATATTTTTTAGATATATACAATTTAAGATACATTATGTCCATTGGTTCTTTAAATTCTTTTCCACTGAGCATGGAGAGATGATATGCCCCTAAACCATACTTGGTATTTATGATATAAGGACCTATACAATTGGGATCAAACTTACCTTTGAGTTTTGCGTTGGTATCAATGTTTTTCTAGTTCTCCTTGAGAACTAGGTCACCAATTTAAAAGGATTTATATTGTACCTTCTTGTCATAGGCTTGCTTAAACCTTTGATGGTAGACCTTCAAGTGTTCTACGATATGGATCCATTTTTCATCAAGAAATTATAATTGTATAAGATGAGCGAGATGATAATCATATCCTATAAAAACATCCTATAACACAATAGACAAGAGATGTCAAGCTTGAAGTAGAAGACTACTTTAGTCCCTAGACCAAAGCATAGGGTATTTTTACAATAGGCATTTTGATACTGATGCAATATGCATAAAATGATGGGTACAATTGGAGATACCAATCTCTACCAATTTTACTATTGAGCTTCTTGAGTATTTTGAAAAGGATTTTGTTAGATGCTTTGGATTGTTGCCTTGGGGATAGTAAGGGGTGGACCATTTATGTTGATCTTATATTTAGTATAAACTTTTTAGACATATTTATCCTTAAAAGGTGCTTGATTTTCTAATATAAGAATAAAAGGATGCCATAATGATTGAGGATTTGGTCAAGGATAAACTTGGAGACTTGTACTCTTGTAGTTGAATCTAAAGGTATAGCTTCGACCCATTAGGTAAGTTTATGTCCATCAATAGACAGAGGGTTTATCTTCCTAATAATATCCAATTCCCAAATGGATAAAGGGTAAGGTGAAGTTAAGGATTGAAGGGCTTGGGAAAGGGTATGAATAAGGTTATCATGCTTCTTAACATAGTCACAAGAGTCCTTTTCCATGGAGGGCCAATAATAACCCATCCAAAGCAATTTCTTGGTGATGGTGAGACTACTAAAGTGGTCATCACGTGGTTAATCTTTGGCCAATTAGACTATTAACTAGTATATGGCTTGGTTTAAACATTTAAGCAAGATGTCATTAAGGGTGTGGTCATACAAACTATCACTATTGGTAACATGTCTATAGACCCATTGCTTAAGGTTATTGCATTTATTATGGATTAAACCTATTATCATCTTCGATTTTCTCAAGGAAGAGAATCAAGAAAATTGTACATCATGTACAGTGGCACAATAGGGTCAATCTCAAGAATGTAGGGTTCGGCTTAATTAGGGATCTTCAATATTTTTTTACAATGTCGGCTCCTTGTTAATATGTGATATTTAGGCACACTTTCCTAATCTAACAGCTTGGAGGGAAAAGGGTTAGGGAAAAATAGGAAAAGCAAAGATAGTGGAAAGGAAAAAAGAGTCCTAAGCTAACAAAGCGGTGATGCATTAAAAATCAAATAATATCCCCCTACATAGCAGTTATGGTTGTAATGCATTAGTGTGAACACTTCCTCTCCTCAATATATATAAGCCCAAATGAGAATTGCAAGCATACGCATAAATAAAATAGATGGGTCAAGTAATAATAATCACAAATGGCTACTCAAAATAGACACATAGGCCTCCCATAAACACACATATGCAAGCAAAAATTATAAATAGATAAAGATTACAAAGATACACATACATAACAAACACAGGTTAAAGCATGAGAACCATAGATGAATACCCAAAATAGACGTGTAGGCCTACAATCATTATATATATGCAATAAATATTACAAATCTTATGCTAGAAGTGTTGGTTCACTTACCCGTAAGACCACCCAAAGATATGTGTATTACTATGCAAGGAGAAATGAAAGGAAAGCTTTACAAACTTGTGGATCCCTAACAAAGCTAACACTACTGCTATTTATACATACAATGGAGAGAGTTTCCCTCCAAAAAATTTTAGGATGACTTGACACTTTTAGCTACCTCTTCTAGGGATTCTAAAAATTGAATGAAGATGTCTACCACCATTACTTTTGTTAGTCCTAAGTCATTATTATTTTTTTATTGATTGGTGTAAGGGGTTTTGAAAGGGTCCCTAAACCTTTTACAAAGAGCAGAAAACCAAAAAATAGAGACTAAGGTCCATAAGAGATGCCCTTAAGAGAACAAAAAGAGTCTCTTGCAAAGGACAAGAGATGGTCCAAAACACCACAAGCCTAGGGGCAAAAGCAGATAAAGTTACCAAAAATAGTGTGACCTCAGAAACAAGCCAAAGAAAACAAAGTAAAGAGTCAAAGAGAAAATAGGCACATTAGGCCAGGGAGACATCAAAGAGAAGTGATCAATCATCATCTCCTTGGGTTAGAGAAGAGGCACGATCTTTCTACTCAATTTTGTTAATATGTTTATACTCATCCAAGAGGACCTTTGCTTGCTAGAGAAGGGAGATGGTCATTTTAGTCACTCTGGTGAAGGTCTTCATCACATCGTGGAGCTCTTGAAAGTAAGAATTGTTAGTGTTGAAAGGAACACAGACTTTTACATGCGAGTGATTGGAAGGAATGTTGTGGAGAGGACCTTTCAACATTGAAATCTAACTGATAAATTCTCCCTCTTGGTGAGTTTGAGATGGGGTGGTGAGTCCTTAAATGTGTCAGTCATTTTCAATTATGATGGGGGGTTTTCCCTTTCCACTTTAAGCCTTGGCCCTGGAGGAGCAATGACGAGGCTCGGACTTCACAATAACAATTGCGTCTTTGAAAGTGGGTTCAAATTCAAGCATATGACTGGTTTTGGAATTGGGAAATTTTTGGACATGCTCTTCAATCACTCCAGTCTGGGGATTATCACTCAAGTTGGCATCAGGAGGAGAAGCTAGATATGAAGGGCTTGCAATACAGGGTGAAATGATCCTCTGAGGTTTCTTTAGAACCATGTGTCTGGATAGGATAAGGTGAAGGTCCTAGTGCATGAGAAAGGAGTCTTTTTCAACGTTGAGGGCAAACCTCTAAATTGATTAAAACATATACTTAGGGATGTTGATGGAATTTTTCCCACAAATATGGTTAAGGAACGCTAAGTGAAAGATCATTAGAATTGAATTGGGCTCATCAACAGTGAAATACTGGAGCACAGTAACCATGACTTTATCCCAAGTTTAAGTTAAGGATTCGCATACAGTACCTCCATTGTCATGGCCCAAGATTTTCCCTTTGTCCTTGAAAAGGTTGAGCTCAGCCACCATTGAATGATTTTTGCACAAAATGATTTTCCCATCATCGGGTAAGTCAATTACCTTAGCAAGGAGGAAACTAGTAATCTAGAATATGAGTCCTTTGACGATAACTTTACCATTGTTCCAAGAGTGGGTTAACTCCATTCATAGGTCCATGTTGTTCCCACTAGATTTTTACAAGAAAGGAAGGATGTCATGGTCAATGAAAATATCTTCGATCGGAGCATCTAACTGGAGCATCTTCGGCTTGAACCTATAGTCATGATCGACCATGGGGATGACAAGGGTGATAGAAGGTGGGTGGTGAGTGAGGGTTAAATGAGGGGACGAGGGAAACCACCAACCAGAGCGTCGACAAGAAATACATATAAAGAGCCTAGAACTAGAGAGGGGCCAAGCATAGTAGACCAGACACTAATGGCCAAAAATACTTTGATGATTGAAATATAAAGATGTGGTGAGGGGTCAAATAGAGAATATCAAGGTAGCCCAGGTACACCTTTCCAAGTAATCATGAAACCTATGCCACCCAGGTCGTTGACAATCTATAACATGCTAGAGAATATTTATTGGGTTGCCCACGATCTTAGAAAAAACAAGGATGTGGCCAATAGGAAAATTGTTGAAGTCAAGCAAGGTCTTCTAAATCAACGCTACTAGGCATGCTTTGGGGGAATTATAAAGACACGAGGGATAAGATCAAGGTAGACCAAGTAGCCTAGGTACATCTACCATTGTTCCTAATTTACTATTACTGCAGGTGACATCTCTTCATATTTTTTTAATGGACCACCTACCTCTTTTTGGATTAAGTTGAAGTGTCCTTGGAAATTTGTGCACCATTACTCATGACTAACTTCTTGCTTCAATGTACTCCTCTCATCAAAACATCTAACCATATCTTTTGAAACATTTTGCCTACTCTCAAAAGTTTTCTTTTCTAGCATCTGCTTATCAAGACTTTTTATTTTTCTTCTCTCAGAGCTTTCAAAAGTCCTAATCACACTATCTTCAGCTTTTGAGATTGTGTTGTTGGACTTTATCTTCTATCTTGATAGATTTTTTCCAAAAACTTTCATTTATCAGGATCTCTCTTAACTTCTTTATTTTAAAACACATCACTTGCTCTCAGGACCTTGGCATGTTTCCTTCACTTGTGACTTCCACAAAATTGTGACCACATTTAATCAAAAACTTTGTCCTCATCGAAATTTTACCTTAAGCATAAATCAATAGTGAGGGGTCACTCCAGTTTTGGCAACTTACAAAGGTCTTCTAGCTTGCTTGAAAGGGAACCTGGAATCTTTGCCTTTATATTGGATGAAGAGTTAGGGTTACATACATCCTACAAAAGAAAAACAAAAGAAAGAAAAAAAAAGTTAATAACAAAATTATAAGACCAACAGTATTTCTAGTGCTTGTATTCTAATAACTTTGCTTATAGATGGGCACCATGTCTATTTTCTCTCCTCACATTGTTCTTATGCTCGAGGCCTAAATAAGCTCAAGGGTAGCTCTTTAGATGAATTTTATTTATAGTATAGGGAGAACTTCCCCTTCCATGGTTTCTAGCTCAAATGAGTTTCCATATTTATAATTAGTTATGATATATGGCATGCCCCAGAATGTATCAAATTTGGTATGATTTCTAGGTTTATGACTATATCGTCAACATCTAAAGCTTGCAGGGTAGCCTTTTTATCAAACCATATTTTTACAACTCCTTGATATCTTGACAACTATTCTCTAGCTTTCCTGCTTTGTTCTTCAAGCTTAAACAACTTTCTCATCCTTATCGTCATTGGTTCATTTTCTTGTAATTTCAATTGGTGCAGTAGCTGGAGTGTTGTTAATTCTATGAAAATGGGTAACCTAGCTTCTTTTCCATATACCAAATTATATGGGAAACACCCCAATGCATTTTTTGGAGTAATATGGTCTATCCAAAGAGCTTTTTTTTTATGAAGATGTCATTATCGTTGGTTTTCTAATCCAAACCTTTTTAATATTCTTACAAATTTTGTAGATTCAACCAAACTATTACCTTGGGGATAATAACTTGAATATGCTTTTAAATATATATTATGTTGAAATGTGAATTGGGTAATTTTTGAACCTGTGAATGCCTTGGCATTGTTTTATTATTATTGTGTTGGGGACACCAAATTTGGTTATGATGTCTTCTAAAATTTCTATGATTATATTTTTAGTGCCTCTTTCAAAGGAATTGCTTCAACCCATCTAGTGAAATAATTCATAGTTGTTAGGACTCATTTGTACCCTTCACTAGATGGTGGGTTAATTATTCCTATGAAATCTAGTCCCCATTGAGTAAAAGGCTCATCGGTTGATATGGGTCTCAAGGGCATGAGGTATTTCTCTTCCTTCTAGTAAAAAAATTGCATGTCACAGTTCCTAACCCATTAATGGATGGGCATTCGTGAACATGGTAGGCTAATAATAACTTGCCTTCATGATCTTGTTGGTGGTTGTCTGAGACAAAAAATTTCACCCACCAATCCCTCATGAAATTATTGTAGTATGAATTGTGCTTGCCTCCCTTTTACACAACGAAGCAGTATTCCATCAAAGTTTCTTTAGAATAGGATTTCGTCAATTATCATATAGTAAATATTTTGTAGACAAAATGTTTTCCTTGAGGTACACAAAAGACACATTTCTTTGGATTGAGGTACATCCCAAATTCTTGGTATTGTTGAAAAATATTTTCTAGGTGTTCTAAATGATTCTCCTTTTTTAATATTGTGAGATCATCTAGGTATATCAATATTATATTATTTATTAGATCATGGAAGGCAATATCCATGGCCCTTTGGAAAGTTGCTCCAACGTTAGACAATCCAAAAGGTATTCTTTGATATGCAAAAGTTCCTTATTTTGTAGTAAAATTTGTCTTGTGTTGATCTTCATATTTTACCCATACTGATTAAAACTAGAAAATCCATCCAAAAGTGAAAATATCTCAAAGTCAACACCGTTTGGAGGATTTGCTCCATGGAAGGTAAGGGATAATGATCCTTTAGTGAAGCCTTGTTCAAATTCCTAAAATCCACACATAGTCTGATCTCACCATTATTTTTTCTTACAAGTACTAGGTTAGAAACTCATGTGGTGTGTTTGATTGGATATATAATTTTTTATTCGATTAGCTTACTCAACTCTTTCTTCATGAAGGGTTCGATTTTTGGATTGATTGGCCTCTGTTTTTTTCTGATCACCTTTACCTTAGGGTCCAATTCAATTGTGTGCTAGATATTGTCCTAATCATATCCCTTAAGGTCATCATAAGTCCATGCTATCATTTCTTTGTATTTTTGACATAATTTAATAAGGGACTCATTTTCTTCCTACATGGCTATCTTTTCTTTTTTCAATGTTTTTCCCAAAGCTACGTCTATTTCCTTATCATTATTTTTTTTAGAAATTATTCATTTTTTCTTTTGAATCCATCATCTAGAATGAAGAGGTATTTCGGGGTGATTAATCCTTTTGTAAATTTGTTCGAACTCAACTAGATGATCTAGTTTTCATATGCTACCTTAATTTTTGGAGAAATTTCTTCAACATATTGGTCTACTTGTTGTAGGAATAGGAAAATTTGTTCATCATTTTCAAATACTTGCCAATTTTTATCATTATCAAGTATTATATTCACTAACTGATGATTTTTCTATATATCATTTTATGGGTTAAATTGTGAGCCAATGGTTGTCATTATATCTACATCTGCATTCTGACCTCTTGGAATCATTTATATATTAACAACATCAAAATACTCCATTAGATACCAAATCCTATGTCTATAAGATTTCATTAGCCTATGTTTTGCTTGACATTGGGTTGTTACTTGTCCAATGATTAGCTCAGTATCACCAAATATCTGAAGCATTTTGATTCCTCTTTTTTTAGCCATTTGGAGTGCTAGAGCAAGAGCCTCATAATCGGCCCTATTGTTAGAAAAATAAAAATGCATTATATATGCCTAAAACAATTTAGATCCTTCTAGCGAAATTAGGCACACTCCTACGCCAACCTCTATTCTGCTTCAGGCACCATCAAAGTATAGCTTACATAGCCTAGTTGATCCCTCTTCTTCTTTGGAAAGTCTTGGGATGACAATGTTTTCTTGTATCATATAATTTCCCATACCTATTCGCCTATAATTCTCATAAGACTCATATCTATGTATGTTAGTTTGTTGATTTATCCATTCTTCTCTAGTATCATGTATTTTTCTATCAATTTACCTTGGTCCTAATTGGATTTTTTTGTTGTTCATGTCGTTTTTCCTTAAGTACTTCTTTTAGGTGTTGTCTTTATTCTATCATGGTCATTATTTCCCAAAGCAGTATAGCTACGATGGCTTTATTGAGGTACTCTACTATGTTGAAGGATTTTGGTAATTGCATATATGTGACAAGGTTTCTGGATCCATAGGGTTTCATCTTTATTTACTATTGATGGCTAACAATATTTCGGTACGGGCTCATTCATGATTTCTAGAGTCCATCCAAGAGCTATAGTGTATGTGAATAATATACCTTTTCTCTTAAATTGCTTCTACATATATGCGATAGGGCTATGGATCCATGGGGGTTCATCTTTCTTTACTATTGATGGCTAACAATATTTTCGTATGGGCTCATTCATGATTTCTAGAGTCCGTCCAAGATCTATAGTATGTGTGCATATTAGACCCTTTCTCTTTGATTGCTTCTTCCTTTCTCTCAACTATGTGATCTTCTTGTGCATGGGTCTCTATTAATCCCATTTTAACAAACATCTTTGGTATTAATATTTCATCCTAAGACATCAAGATTTTTTTAGGGGCATTCCATTTGTATAAGGTTGTCAATTTTTCTAAGCTTTTGTTGTAATGCTTTTCAAAATAGTGAGGATTTTTTTTATATTCTCCTAATATTTTTAATAAATCCTTTATTGTATTATCATGATTTTAAGTAAATAAGTCAAAGGTCACGAAAAAAGGTGCTATTGGTTGTGGATATATTATCTAGTAATTAGGATCATATTGTGAAAAATGGAAGTAGATGTCTATAAGGAAAATTTCCTATTTGTATTAAGTCATTGTTTGCTATGATTGCTATCTTGTATACCTCTAGTAAAGAATTTCCTCCTTTTTCTTTGATCATCATGGATATCTCAGGATCCAAAGCTCTAAAATAAAAAATCCTTGTCATACCTGGGGGCAAAGCTTTTTAGGTATTTTGTGCTAGGACTTGTGAATTTGAGCTTGAAATCTTCTATTGACTCCATAGGATCTCTCTTTATGGTCAACAATTGTTCCAAGAGAGACATTCTTTGTCTTCTCTCTGAATCTTTCCATGAATAGAGTTTCGAGGTGGTCCCAGTTAGCTATTGAGCTATATTGCAATGTAACATACCTTTCTTAGGTCCTTCACTTGAACAAGGTTTCCATCAATTTTAGTGCCATGTTTTGCTCTAATATATTAAGTATCATGCACAGACTAGCCATGTGGTTCAAATGCTCAATTGGGATAACGAGATCCTCCCTAGTGAAGTAAGTGAGGTATTTTAGAGCAGATTGAGGTATCTTCTCCTATACATCATTCATAGTCAAAGGTGTTAAAGGACCTCTATCATTCCAAGCAAGGAATGTTCTAGGTGGTGGTGGTGGAGCAGCCATATTATGTCCTACAAATCTCGTTAACCTTTTAAGCACAAAACCTGACAATAATTATTTTATTTATGTATGTATGGGTACTTTGTTTGAAATGGAGTCATCATATGAATGCAACTAGTGCTCTAATAGCAGATAGATTAAGTCCTTCACCAGAACCTTAATCTAATGTCTTCAATAATGGCTTCTTTTGATGTTTCTTCTTTGAGCAAAGTCACCATGTGAGTGAGAGGTGCTTCAGCAAGCAAAAATAGGCAAAGACCCTCACCAAGTCTAAACCCAACTTCTTGTTATGATTGTGGTACCAAAGTTGAATCACCAGTGTCCCATCGAGTGTGTCATTGAATCGTTGTCTTATCTTATTATCTCATGGAAGAGAATTGGGAAAATCATGCCTCACATAGAGCAACACAATAGGGTCAATCCCGAGAGTGCAAGGTTTAGCTCAATCGAGGGCTTTTAGGAGCTTTTTACAAGGTTGGCTCCTTGTTAAGATGTGATATTTAGGAACACTTTCCTAATCTGGCAGCTTGGAGGGAAAAGGGTTAGGGAAAAATAGGAAAAGCAAAGATAGTGGAAAGTAAAAAGAGTCCTAGGCTAATGAAGAGGTGATGTGCCAAAGATCAAATAAGATCCCCTACATAGTAGTTGTGACTATAATGCGAAAATGTGAACACTTCCTCTCCTCGACTTATATGAGCCTAGATGAGAATTACAGGCATATACACGCATAAAAGAGACAATTCAGGGCATGATAACCACAAATGGCTACTCAAAATAGACGCCTAAGCCTACCATATACACATAAATGAAAGCAATACTCATAACTAGGTAAAGTTTACAAACATACACATACATAACAAAGACGGTTCAAAGCATGAGAACCATAGATGACTATCCAAAATAGATGCATAGGCCTCCAATCAATATTACAACGATTATGCTAGAAGTGTTGGTTCACTTACCTACTAGACGATCCAAAGATACGTGTACTGCTATACAAGGAGAAATGAAATGAAAGCTTTACAAACTTGTCAATCCCTAACAAAGCTAACACTATTGTTATTTATAGATACAATGAGGAGAGTTTCCCTCCAAAATTTTGCAAAATGACTTGACTCTTTCAACTACCTCTTCTAGCGATTCTTAAAATTGAATGAAGATGTTTGTCACCATTACTTTTGTCAGTCCTAACTTACTCTAGTGTCATATCTTCAATTTTAATGGGCCGCCTACCTCATTTTCAAATTAAGCTAAAGTGTCCTTGATAAGTAATCCAATATTGTCTTTAGTAACGATGCATTACGTTGGATCATCTATTTTTCCTAGAAATTTGTGTCATTACTCACGCATACCTCCCTATTTCAATATGTTCCACTCATCAAAGTATCCAACCATCTTTTTCGAAACTTTTTGTCTACTCTCTCGAAATTTTTCTTCTATAGCATACGTTTGTGGGAACTATTGAGCATGCAAATAACACATTGTCAAGGGCATGACAACATACTTGGAACAGATATCTATTCCCTCTTGAAAGGGAAGTATTTCCCCCAAGGTTCAGGTATGCCAGGTCTTGGCCAATACAGATAGACTCAAAGGTCGTTGATAATTGTTCCTTCAAGGGGCCTTTGTTGGTTATGTTTCAAAAGATAAATTTCCCGATACAATGCTTAAATATGAAATGCTTAACTGTCTAAAAATAATTCTACTACAAAGATATCTTGACATACATGAGCTAAGTAGAATTAAAACTAGACAACAAAGTTAAATTTTAAGCTATGCAAATTGTGAATGTCCAATCTATAGCTTTCATTGCGTTTAAGATATATCCCACATATATAACAACAATGATCATTTTGAAGTTGTATGAAATTCTAAAATACTCTACTGGAAACCAGCTTTAAAGTCAAGATGTGTAGTATAAACAATGCACCAAGAAAATTTAATTTTAACGGTCCTCCTATAGCTCCAATTCTATTGAGCATGCAAATGATACACTGTCAAGGGCATGACAACATACTTGGAACAGAGATCTATTCCCTCTTGAAAGAGAAGTATTTTCCCTAAGGTTCAAGTTTGTCAGGTCTTTTTTAATTTTCTTTTCTTTTATTTTTTTGATTTACATAGTAAAATCGATAGCCGCCACGATGATCTAAGTACGTTGTTCGCCTCTATGGTCGCCACGCTATTCTACGTTGTCTCCCTCGAAAGCCACCACACATTATTCTACGTAGTTTACCCCTATAACCACCATACCGCATTCATTAAAAACCTTTTACGTCATTGAAAGCACCAGGAAAGGGACAAGCATTCAATCCAGCAAGGCCTACTATTTGAACCCTAGGCATCCGTCCCCCTTACGGGGTTTCACCGCACCAATTGGTCTACACCTCGGACCTGTTTGCCAAGTCTTAATTTTTTAATTTTATATTTTCCTAAGGTTATAAAATTTTTTCTTAAATTTTGACAGTTAAAACCCCTCGAACACCAAGTTGAAACAGTCATCTTCATGCTCTATTGGGTTTAGGGGGAATGGCTCTGAGCTGTCGATTTTGCTTGGTGGTTAATATTCGTCGTTGGAGTTGGCGCTTGCATTTCCTTTGTTATTTTGAAAAATACTAGTTGGTGGCTATATTAAAAATGGCGGACGTAAAGGTGGACATGGAATTTTAATGCATATTGGGCAAATACAATCATGCAAGACAAAAAATATGAAAATCAAAGATGAACCCAAATTTTGTAGAGTAATGGAGTTAAGGAGGCATGATCATTCCAGAGTTCCTGAGCATCATGTAATGAAAATTTAATGATAAATAGCCATAGTGTGGTTGAAAGCAATCTCGCGTGGTCATAAAAGCAATTCCATAGAGCACATCTTGTGAAATGAACACCCATTAATTGTAACTATAACACTATGTGAAGGCCAAAAAATTGTATAAATAGTGGCTCACTAGTCTATTACAGGGGTCAAAAACCATATGTTAACTGGCCTCTTTAGCTTTCTTCTTCCTTAGCATTCTTCACTTGTAGTTGGATGGCATTTTTGAACCAAGCTGTAATTATTCTAAGCTCTCTTCTTGTAATCCACCTAAGTGGACAAATCTAAATTCATGTACTCAACAAATATCTTTATAATATAAGGCTTTTGAAATTTGTTGTGTTCAATCTACGCATGTTGATGGTGGTTGCACTCAGTTTATTTCAAAGTCTGATGATCCTTTGAAGATTGTACCATCTTAGACTATGTGAATATTGATCAAGTTGAGATTGGTTTAAATCAGATTTTTTGCTTTATCAAATCCAAACTGGAGTTCAAGGTAGTATTGGCTTGTTTTTTTCTTTATTTTCTCTTACCCTCAAACCTTTGACTTTTCTTCGGATCTTATTTAGATTAGGAGTAGATTAATTTTCATTTGAAGCATTGAAGTTGGTTTCAATTTCTTACAGCTTTAATAATCATTGTTGTTATATGTGTGTGATATCTTAAATGCAATGAATGTTATAGGTTGGGCAATCACAATTTACAGTGCTTAAAATTTATCTTTTGTTAACTAGTTTTAGTTCTATTTAGATCATGTATGTTGAGATATAGAATTATATTCAAACAATTAAGCATTTCATATTTAAGCATTGTACCAAGAAAGTTATCTTTTGCAACATAAGCTACAAAGGCCCCTTGAAGGAACAATTATCAATGACCTTTGAGTCTATCCACACTGGCCAAGACTTGGCATACCCAAACCTTGGGGGAAATACTTCCCTTGCAAGGCGGAACAGATCCATGTTCCATGTATATTGTCCTTCGCTTGACAATGTGTCATTTGCATGCTCAATAGGGACTTTTACCTTTTTTCTCTTGGAACTTTCAATAGTCCTGATCACACTATCTTCAGCTTCTAAGGTTGTGTTGGTAGACTTTATCTTTTGTCTTGGTTGGATTTTTCCAAAAACTTATGATTATCGGGACTACTCTCAAATTCTTGCTTTTAAAACACATCATGCACTCTCGGGACCTTGGTCTGTTTCCTTAACTTTTGACTTCCACAAAATTGTGACCACCTTTGATCAAAACTTGTCTCCCTTGGAAGTTTACCTTAAGCACAAATTAGTGGTTAGGAGTCACTACAAAACCATCAGGTAAAGTGACACTCTTAAGGTAAGCAATGATGTCTTTATACTAAAGACTAGGGAATAAGGTTGTTTTAAGCAAAATTACCTCTAAGGGGATTTGTTTAGACTCTAAGGTTGAGGGATCCCTAACTTGCTAGATGAAAATGGTAGCTTGCTCATCATCCAAATCTAAGGGGATCAAGGGTGCATTCAAAGCCACAGCATTGGCATGACAATTATTAGATCTAAGGATAGCATGAATGGTGACTTTATCAAAAGCATTCATTAGCTTATTGATAATTTCTTTATATGTATTTAGTTTATCATCTTTGATTTGATAGACAATATTAACTTGGTTGATGACTTGCTGGGAATACCCAAAGATAGAAAAAAATCTAGTCTTGAAGGCTAAAGCAACATGTAGCCTTAGGATAAGTGCTTTTTTATTTTGTGGTATTCTTAGTGTAAGAGAACTTATAATTAAAGAACAAATGGATCAATTATTATTGAGTGACCAATATGACTCTTGCCCCTACTCCTTAAACTTACTCGTTGAGAAAGTATACCAGTAAGGGTTGGCTAGGTTCTAAGGGTTTAGTTGCTAATTGGTTAGGAATAACCAAACCTTTTATAGACTTCTAATTGATGAACTCAAAATCAAAAGCGTTAGGTGCAATAACCCACTTAGCATTGTTCCCAAGAGGTGAGGTTTTGATATGCGATATCACAAGGGATCCACCCTTGCAATGATAAAGTAACAATGACTAAGCATATTATGTCTAAAATTTTAGGATACAAACAGTACAAGTAGATAAAGTTTATCTAAGGGCATACGTTTGACTTCATAATTAACCAAAGTTCAACTAATTTAGAAGATAACCCTTTCACTATCTTGGTCATCATATTAAGCCAACATATCTTCTAGGGCATAGTTTGTGGTTTCTATATATAATAATAAGGGTCTACGAGGATTATGTGGAACAAATATGATAGGGGACAAGAGATAGGATTTTAGGGAATCAAATGCACCTTTACATCCATAATCCCATTTGAAGATGACATCCTTTGTCAAAAGCTTGGTTAAGGGTTGACACTAGTCAACGAATTGGGAAATGAATCTCCTTTGAATTTTGTCTTGGAGACTATAGATCTAGGTTAAAGTTTGAGGGGGTGGTATATCAATAATAAGGCATACTTTCTTAACATGGACTTCAATGCCCCTTTGGGATACAATAAATCCCAAGAGGTTTCATGATATTAACTTGAAGATGTATTTTTTAGGCTTCAGGTATACCTTGCACTCCCTTAGTCTTTCAAAAATATGTCTTAGGCCTTGAACATGGTCTTCTTGGTTTTAGAGACTAGCCAATAAAATCATACACAGTCTTCAATAATATCGTTCATTTTGTCATAGAAGATATATGTCATGGCTCTCTTGTAGGTAATTCCTATTTTCTTTAGCCCAAAGGGCATAACTTGATAGTAAAAGGTCCCCCACAAGGTAGTGAAAGTTGTGTTGGATTGATCCTCAAGGGTCAACTTGATCTGATTAGACCTTGAGAATCTATCCATAATGGACATCATTCTCCATCCTATGATGAAATCAATCATGTTGATATTAGGAAGAGGGAAACCATCTTTGAGACATGCTTTGTTGATGTCCTAAAAGTCGATGTATACTCTAGTGCTTCCTATTTACTTGGCAACAAGGACAATGTTAGAGATTTAGTAAACATTTATGGATTTGATAAAGCTGGCATCAAGGAGATTTTGAAGCTCCTCTTTGATTATAAATATGACTTTTGGATGCATTCTTTGTAATCTTGTTTTATAGTTTTGCATCGAGGGTGACAACTAAGTAATGAATAGAGGGGTCAAAATTAGGCATGTCAACATAGGACAAAGCAAAAATATCCTTTAATTTTTTCACGGCTCAACATATTCCTTGCCTTCGACCACAATTAGTACTTTCCCTAATTAAATGGTCTTAGGATCATCTGATGTCCCAATATTGATGTTTAAGGTTTTCTCAATTAACATACAAGGTTTGTATTTTAATTAAGGGAGATCAAGAAGCACTCATAGGTTTTTTAAGTCAATGGGATGCATGGTCAACTGATCACTATCTAGTTTTTATGACATGGCCACAATAGCAACTTGGACAAAAAATCCTCCAAAATAGAAGTGTTCTTCATCAAGGTAGTTTAAAGGAATACCTTGGGGAGGATTGTATGTAACATCCACCTATTCATAAAAGTCTTCATCAATTATCAACTCTAGGTAGTCTAGGGTTAAGCAATTTACTATGAAGTATTGGAAAATTTGAGATAAGCTAAGGGCTAAAAAATTGCAATGATATGCAATCATCATCATCATCCCGATCAAAGACCATTTTATTTGATCCATTTAATGAAATTATACTATCTAAAGGATGCTCTATCACAATAATCATGATGATTAAGTTCATAATATGAAAAAGTGGGATAAGGTTCACTATGACTAGGGATATAACCTATCTCGTAGTGTCTCAATTAGGCTTTGGTCTATAGGGGCTCTTTAATTCCCTTCTCATATAGGCCTAGTTCTTTACCTTGGTATCCCTTATTAGCTAACATTTACATAGGCATAGGATAGGAATTTGATAGAAAGCATGAAGCATACAATTTTTTTTGTAGAGTAAGAGTTAGTGTTATGGAAAATTTTTATCGTTGGTAGTTCTAGCACAAATAACTTCTTCTTATTTGCATTATTTCATCCTTACTACTAGAAGGCAAACCTTATGTTTGAGGAGATGGAAGAATCTTCGCTAGTCCTAAAAGAGATTGATTTTTATTTGGATTAAGGTTAGAAATAATGATAGTTAATATATTATCACTTTTCATTAATTCTTTATTAGGTTGATCAATAAAAGTAAGTGATCTCAATGCATCAATGGTGGGAGGTTCAAAAGAAGAAGACTCGAGAGATGAGAGATGGATTGGAAGGACAAAAACTAGCCTTTCTATTCTTGTCCTCAATTACCTTACAATACCTAGAAGTTTTTGGTCAATAGGAATGTTGTAAGCTTTGCCTTTATATTTTAATTTTAAACCTTTATAAAGTTGAAGGTACAATTTGCATCTTATGGATCCATGACCTTCTTAGAAGAATGTTGTAAGGTAGATCGCATGGCATGCAATTGAAGAGAGTATTTAGGATACGAGGTCTAATTTTGAGGGACAATACTATTGTAGAACTAGCTTCATGCTCTTCATTATCAAAATCCCTAATCACAAGATTAGATTTCTCCAAATATTGTCTGATCACACCAAAATGACTAATGAACTTTAAGCCACACATTTAAACAAGAACCATTATCAAATAAAATCTATTTCATGAATTTATCACCGATGTGGCATGTAATGTATAATGGTAGACCTTTGCCCAATGAGAATTAATGGATATCATCCTCAAAAAAAGGATTATTGGTTTTGTTAACCCCAATTGACCCCACTATGAAAGCAAACTCGTTGACTAATTCTTGTGTTGCTACCTTGATATAACACACACATGAGAAATGTGATTAGCATGATGAGATTAAGGATACCAACAATTCTTTGATTAGGATGTGGTATTATTCTATAGTTGATATTGCTTACTATTCTTTGATTTTGATTATTATGATTTTACAACAAATTTTGGAAAATCCTAAGATTATGATTTAAAATGGTTGGGATTCTAAGCTATTGGTAATAATTTGACCATTATCGATAAGGCCCTAGTCCACATTCTTGAGGCCCATGCATCTATCAATCAATTAAATATCGACACAATGGGAAGCATCCTGCTCATTTGGCCAAAACCAAGAATATTTTTACCTTTGAAGTTCTACAAGCTTGATGGATGGGAGTTCTACCTTCTTCATTCTAAGGAGCTGATCTAGGGTAACAAAAAAAAGTTCATCTAATTAGGTATACCTCTTAATTTTTTGTTGGTTAGATTTCCCTAGAATGATCTTTTTGAAGCTTTTCAATAGCCTTGATGTTGTTGGGTTTATAAGAGTCTGTGTAACTCCATCACCAACAATGTGTTTATTCTTATATTTAGGTCCAAAAAGGACTTGTTTTCCTCTTTGGTGATATTGATTTTTAGTTGCCCTCATTTAACAAGAGCAATCTCTACTATCTTGACCATGTACACGGTGTCTTCAAATGAAGACACATTAACCATTTCTAAATAGAAAGTTAACTCATTATGTAGGTTGGCTATGAAGATGTCAAGTAGGTTCGCGAGAGGTGGATGTTACATTCTCCGAACTAGGGATTGTCATTTTCCTCAAAAGTCAGTGATAATCTTACATTTTAATTGCTTGACTTTATATAGGTCACTTATAGTGACCTTATCCTCTATATAGATCAAGAATAGAAACATTCATATAAAATTTCTAAAGCTTTTTAGAGAATGTCTTGTTGCTTGGTAGTAACATTTCAAGGTGAGATCAATAATGCCCTTAAGGAAGATCTTCAAAAGCAACATTTCATCATATGTAATGTCATTATAGGCAGTTCTAAAAAACCAAAGGTGGTGCTATGGTACCTAGGAATAGATATATGGGGATATGATATTATATTATATATTGGTATCAAGGATAGTTGGCATAGGCCACACTTAACCCAAGATTGATTATATTATTATATTATATTCTAAGAACTAGTGGGATGAGGTTTTATAAAAAGGGTATATAAAGAAGGGATATTGTCATTGTAACCATCATCATTCATATGAAGTATTACTTGTAATTGTCTTTTTCTCATGAAGCGGCTTATGAAATTTTAACCTCTCTAAGTGACACTCTCATCTTTGGAGATCTTGTGGAGTTTTCCTTCCTCCAGTATTATTGGTGTTCCCTACCTTAAAGGTATTATCTATCTTTGTTTCATTGTGTGGATTATTATTGTAGATAATTGTTGATGGATGAATGATTTGATATTTTTGTATATTGGTGAATGATTTCTATTAGTAAGAATTATGGAAAAGTGAGGATTGATTTGTGTGGATTGCAAAATTAGGACATTTTTTTCAAAAATAACTTATTTTTTTGGAGCCATATCTTTGTGTAAAGCTATATAATTCAAATTATTCTTATACCATTTTGTTTAGGATTTTTTGAAGAGCTTTAAAATGAGGTCATATGAAGGAATCTAAGCAGCAGCATTGAGGAAGATACAACCCTATGAAGTCAGCCATATCGTTTGGGGTGGGGTTGGGAGATTGTCCAAAATGAGATTTTTTACAACTTGCATGATTTTATCAAGTTTTCTTACTATGGTTAGCATTAGACAATTAGAAAGATATTTCAATGCAAGACAAAATAAGGATCAAGAACAAACAAATCTTGCCTTTCAGTTTACTAACATACACAGCAGGAATTTTTTTTTTCACAACTAGATTTTAAAGCAACCTCTCACTGTTGTCAGTACCAATAAAATGATGCCAACATATTTGGAAATCTCATAGTAAAATATTTCATTCTACGGGTAGATATTTTGGTACCACAAGATTAATCCTGTGTCACAGGGAGAGGGGAGATAGTGAACAGCCTGAAGATGTTTCCAGGTTGTTTTAGTGATGTTTGAGTAAACTAAACATTGAAATTTGTTTTGAATGTTGAGAATAAGAGCAAAATTAATAGATGTTTTGCTTATTTATTGGTCGTCTGACCCTCTACTTAGAACAAGTTACTAAAAACAACATATCTAAACAGCGTTAAGCAAAAAATGAAGAAGACCTCAGTAAAATTGAGAATCCTCTGACCTCTAAAATACCAAATTGCCTTGAGAGTTCTGATAGTTTCTATACTTAGACATAGCAAGCCATCCATAATTTTGCAGTTTGGATGCTAATTCCAATGTCCACTACTGAAATCCCAATAGTATACTTCTACACTTGACATGTCAACTGTTATCCATTTTGATACTTGGTTTCACAAAACATGATGCAATGGAAGACATTGCTTCTAGAGAAGAGGGCCCTGATCCAGGTAGCAGTTCAACCTAAGTTGCATGCAGGCCTGAATTATATGCCTATTTAGATGTATTTGGTTGCCTGGCATGTATTTACAGTTTTAAGCGAGCACTTCAACATACTAATATAAAGCTTACACAGTCACATACCTATCAAATTCCCAGTGAGCGCATATATAAATATGTATTAAAAATATCTGTGGCATATTATTCTGTATAAGAGGGAAACGAATTAACAATTACTCTATAAATGTTTCTAAGGAAGTTCAGTGAATACTGAAAGCATTATGTTAAATCCAATGGTGGATAGCACTTTGCATCATCAAGATACTTAAGTTGTTTCAGATGCAATGCCTTTTTTACTAGCATGCTGTAAACTTGATGAGAATTCCAATTGTTGGACCCTCATTGCAATAACACATGACAGGAGGTCTGCCCATCAAATTCCAGGCCTCGTCGCATTAAAGAAAAATAGGTATGGTTCCCAAAATAGAAATTCCTAAGTAAACATGAGTCCTCAAAACATTCAAAAACATGGGAACAGCAAACGAAATGATTAATTGAAACAAAAATGCATTTAAAATTTATAAAATTCAATTCAAGGGATCATAAACAGATGAAAAACACATTTATTTATTAATTTTCAGATAGATTACAATGCTTAATAAGAAAGGTCAACCTTGGTAGACAAGGCTACACATGCCATGCAAAACTAGACTACATGAGATATACTTTAAACTTAATTTTTATTTTTCTAAGTCATCAAAATAGCACCAAATTAAAAAAGACTCAAATCCTATAGCTTTGACAGAAGGTGTATGATAAGGACTTTAAACTTTCATCACCCTTGTATCTAATTCAATCTTTTTAGGATCCACATGCTAATCTTCTGTTTTCCATCCTATGTACTCTTCTTCTTTTGGTAGATGCAAGATGAAAATTAGAATGCACAAGTACCAGATCCTTTGCCTTTGTTGATATCCTGAATTCTTTTGCTTCACCAAGTGAATGAATCCGTATGTGCTTGAATTCCTCTTTGCTGTTGAATAGCTTGCAACTTGTTCTATATTCTATTGCTTCATTGATCCCAACCTATTTCATTTTCAAGTTATCATTTGGTTTGTTCCCTTTCCCCTCATCTGAAAGCTTTTTTTGACAAAGTAACTTCATTTTTGCTAAAGCAGTGTGTGTCCCCTGTGGACCTTTCACTATACTGACGCAACCTTTTAAAATCCTTAAATCTAAACCTCTTTTTTGGGTTCAAAAAGCAAAGGAATGCCTCTCTTAGAAACATGTGGAAAGTGGGAAGTTAATATGACAAGTTTCCAAGGAGTTTAGTTTCCAAATTTCCAATCAGTAAAATGAGGGCACAATAGGAGTTTACTGCAACATAGAACTCAACAAAGCCACCTAATCGAGAAGCAAAAATGCAAACTAGTGGTGCTCCAAAGTTGGACACAAAATTCTAAGTTAACCCATTAGTATTTTCAACTTTTACAGAAAAAGATAAATCACAAAGCACGGTTTATTTGTTTTTTCTAATTGGTCATATGGGATTGAAACAGCCCCACCTGTATTACATTGTGACCATATAGCGGTACTACAATAACATTTTTTGGCAATTTATGTATTGCCTTGCATGATTCAAACTTGAGTATCCTCCCTGAAAGTTGAAGTATTTAAACAGTTGAGCTCATTTCATTTGATAAAATGTTAAGGTTCACCCATGGGACTTGAACCTTAATTTATGGTATAAAACTCCCTGTTCCCCACTGCTTGCCAGAAACATCATGGACGAGTACAGTTCATTTGTTAGATTGACCAATAACAACTAGTTATCAAAAAATGGCAATAACAGAAAATTGGGTCAACAGAAGGGAGATATGGCCCCAGTAAGTAAACATCTAAAACCTCTAAAGCTGCCAACTGACAACAATTTCCACGTGAATGCCAAAACAAAAGCAGTTGAAGTGAAGCATTAATTTTTTAATAATCATTGTAAGATCAGCTACTTCATCTCCATTCGGTGTCTCTTCATGTCATATTGTACATAGTTTCATAAGGCATCTTGCTTGCATGTAAGAAAGAAAATTCTGTCCTTCATCTCTTCACAGACTCCAACTTATAGAGTTTCTATATGAATGAAATTTATGAATTAGTTCATATTCTTTGATATTGTTCTTTTTACATATTGAATGATGACACATTCCTTTCCTTCTCTTTCCCTCTGCCTGTTTTCTGATGGATTCATGTCTCTTATAACATATCATATTCCACAATATGAGGTATTGTTGCCTGGATTGCTCCTGTAATTGGATCAATGACATGACAAATTGCTTTTGTTTACAGTCAAGGGACTAGGAAAAATCCTGATGCAAAACTAAATAAGGATCGAGAATACACAATTCTAATGAGATTTGCTTTTTGCAGCAATATAACCTGGCTTTAGCCTTCCTGACTTTTACATGCCATTTGGCTATTCATTCCAGCAAGAAGGGAAAGCATGTGATCCCTCACCATTGTCAGAACGTCAATTATTATGTCAACACAATTTTAAAGACTTTGGTAGCACCTCTTTGAGGATGCTTGGTTTGGTTCAGACGGCAGGAACTCACAATGTGACCATAAATACAGAAGATGTAGCATCTAAACTACATTTGTATGAGCTAGCTTTTGGTGTCATTTTGCCCCTCTGAATTAAATGATAAATTCATATAAGAGTGATCTACAGAGTCTATTTACACACACAGCAAGGTACAAAAAGAAAGCTTGATCCAATTAGAAAGCCTAACAGCAAGTTACATGCCAAGAGTATTTACAACAGCAATAAGCCTTCTCCAAATAATTAGAAAGCTTGACCCAAATGAGGGTCTAGGAAAGAATAAAAGTCATGGGGTCAAATTCAGTATACCCTCATTACAAGGCTAAACAAGAGTTTTCCCAGAACCAATGTCCCTCCAGAACTCTCTGATGATCTTCAGCTGTCATATATTCAAGAACCCAAAAAAAAAACGTTTTAGAGAGGAGTGCAGATGGAACCAATGATGAAAAATAGTGATCAGCAAATTATCAGCAAGGCTTGAAAAAGAACTGTGATCGCTAATTTATCAAGAAAAAATCATGATTGGTAAAAATTGTGATTTCACCTTTTTTTTTTGACAAAATTCAATGGACTTGCTGATAACGAAATGACCAGGAAAAAATATTGAATCCAAAAATGCCTCATTATAGTCCAATTCTGTAACAGGCATTTAGCTGTCTTCATCATACAAACTAACATGTTGCAGAATCAAGGTTAGGATGTGATATCCAATGTTTTCTTTCTGAAAGCAAAGGAGTACCAGAGCCTTCTCTCCCAGAAGCAGAACAATTGGGAGGTATGACAAGGAAACTACGTATGGAGTTCAATCAATCCAGTCTGCAACACCTGCAAAAAGTATTTGTTGTCCATGGGATGCTGGGTCACAGTTCCCTCAAAATGTAAAAACTAAGATGCTTGAGGTTGGTTATTGTGAGGAGAATATGCACAATTCTACTAAGCCACGGGATCTGGCCTGAAAGAGCCACTTCACCAAACATAGAAGCAGAAGGCATTGCAAGCAGGAAGAACTGTGCAAATTGTTCCTTGATCATGCACAGAACAACTACAATAATCAGGCAGGCAAGGGTACAACTTGAGTGGGCCTAACAGTAAGACTTTGAAACTCTGAATAGGAGGTTTGTACACCATACTTTGGTAACCAGAGTTTGGTTGGATAAACATATATCGGATAAATAACATTCTCTATGAGGGTTGTCTCATATGACCTATGGTCTAGTGGGCGTTTGAAACTACTTTACCTTTTACCTTTACCTAGATTTTCAATCTAGACCTAGCGTCTTAAAGTTGGAAATATTTTTGCTGGCTTGAAACTCTCTTGACATAGTCTCTTTGAACTTTTGCATTTATTCATATTGTAAACAAAGCCATTTCATTTATAATGAGGAAATAATTCTCTCCTTGATTTGCTTTAAGCTCTTATACAGACAAACTGAGGAGATCATTCAGCTACAAGGTCAGGAATCAGTGTACCCTACAACAATCAGGGACAATCTTGTAATATGGTATTCAAGCAATGAGAAGGATCTAAGATATTAATGAATCAGTCGAGATTTCAAAAACTGACTATTGATCAAATCATCAAACAACAAAGCAACATTTAGATCAATTCATGAACAAGAAAGATCATCCAAACCTAACACTTATGGTGATAAAAAGGTAAAGCTAAAGGAGTTTTTCACATCCACGAGACCATAGGCCATATAAGATGATCCTCGTAGAAGATGTTTATTTACCCAATATATGTTTATCCAACCAACCTCTGATTACCGAAGTATGGTGCACAACTCTACTCCCTATTGGATTCGAACTCTGGACCTCCTATTCAGAGTTCCAAAGTCTTACCATTAGGCTCACTAAAGTTCTAAAGTCATTTATAAGGAATTAATATTATATTCAACCAGCCCAATACCAAATTCAAAATTCATTACAGGGAGACCATAAAACATTATGTAAATGCTACCTGGCCATTAATTCCAACAGGCCTTGGAAAAATTAGCAATAGCAAAGGAGTACCAGAGCCTTCTCTCCCAGAAGCAGAACAATTGGGAGGTATGACAAGGAAACTACGTATGGAGTTCAATCAATCCAGTCTGCAACACCTGCAAAAAGTATTTGTTGTCCATGGGATGCTGGGTCACAGTTCCCTCAAAATGTAAAAACTAAGATGCTTGAGGTTGGTTATTGTGAGGAGAATATGCACAATTCTACTAAGCCACGGGATCTGGCCTGAAAGAGCCACTTCACCAAACATAGAAGTAGAAGGCATTGCAAGCAGGAAGAACTGTGCAAATTGTTCCTTGATCATGCACAGAACAACTACAATAATCAGGCAGGCAAGGGTACAACTTGAGTGGGCCTAACAGTAAGACTTTGAAACTCTGAATAGGAGGTTTGTACACCATACTTTGGTAACCAGAGTTTGGTTGGATAAACATATATCGGATAAATAACATTCTCTATGAGGGTTGTCTCATATGACCTATGGTCTAGTGGGCGTTTGAAACTACTTTACCTTTTACCTTTACCTAGATTTTCAATCTAGACCTAGCTTCTTAAAGTTGGAAATATTTTTGCTGGCTTGAAACTCTCTTGACATAATCTCTTTGAACTTTTGCATTTATTCATATTGTAAACAAAGCCATTTCATTTATAATGAGGAAATAATTCTCTCCTTGATTTGCTTTAAGCTCTTATACAGACAAACTGAGGAGATCATTCAGCTACAAGGTCAGGGATCAGTGTACCCTACAACAATCAGGCACAATCTTGTAATATGGTATTCAAGCAATGAGAAGGATCTAAGATATTAATGAATCAGTCGAGATTTCAAAAACTGACTATTGATCAAATCATCAAACAACAAAGCAACATTTAGATCAATTCATGAACAAGAAAGATCATCCAAACCTAACACTTATGGTGATAAAAAGGTAAAGCTAAAGGAGTTTTTCACGTCCACGAGACCATAGGCCATATAAGATGATCCTCGTAGAAGATGTTTATTTACCCAATATATGTTTATCCAACCAACCTCTGATTACCGAAGTATGGTGCACAACTCTACTCCCTATTGGATTCGAACTCTGGACCTCCTATTCAGAGTTCCAAAGTCTTACCATTAGGCTCACTAAAGTTCTAAAGTCATTTATAAGGAATTAATATTATATTCAACCAGCCCAATACCAAATTCAAAATTCATTACAGGGAGACCATAAAACATTATGTAAATGCTACCTGGCCATTAATTCCAACAGGCCTTGGAAAAATTAGCAATATCATTTTTTCTTGCAATTTGGAAAGTAACTGTATTTATTTTTTAATTTCTTATATTTCTATATGTGTATTGTTTGTTCGGATTTCTTGCCATTAAGATATTTATTATGTGTTTAGATGTTGTTTTGTTTTTCCTTTGTGTTTAGATGTTAATTTGTTCTTCCTTTTTGGGGGGGGATGGGGGGCCAGGAAAATGTATGTACACTTCAAGAGCCACCCCAACCTCAACTTCCTCTGCATTTGAATTATTATGTGCTATGAGAACATATCAAAGACGAGAGAGTTACCTTATAAATATTTTCCATCAGAGATTTGAGTTCTTACAAGATGCAACAAAAAATTAAAGGTGCAATTAATACAAAGTGAAATCTCTATTGCTTCTTGCTCTAGCAGGAGATGATAAAATTTCCAACTTTGATCGTAACAAATGGGGAGAAATCAAATAAGGAAAAAACCAAAACATGTATGTTTTAGTACAGTTGCTATAAAGGACATACAACATGTTTTAACACATAGAAGCACATATAACATTTTTATAAAAATTGTTATTTACAAATTATTGCAAGAAATCAGAGTGTATACATAGCCCCTTTTTAAGGCTTGATGCACCCTGACTGACAACTTCAATGATTTTGACCCACCAATAAAAGCACTGAAAAAGATAAAATATAAATATCTTATTAAAACGGACAAATTCAACTAATTGAAAAAAACAATGGACAAATTTAATTAAATCTTCTCACATAATAAGCATCCCATCAACAGTTTGTAAAATATAATGTGAAATCAAAAGCACAAGTCAAACACACCACTTTTATTTTTACTAAGAAACATATGGAAATTAAACAAACAACTATGCAGAGGCTGAGGCACTTCTTACAGGGATCAAGATGGCCATAGAAAAGTGATAAAGACATATATCAACTGAGGGAGATCCACAGATTATTATTGATAATCTCCAAAAAAAAAAAAAATATGCGAGGATTGGGATCACAAATATTAATAACATTATTGTAGATGACCATAAATTATGGATAGTGGTAATATAATGGGAATATCAAAATATTTATTGATAAGGAAAGAGAATATTAGTAAATGTAGTCAATCATGGATTTGATTTTTTTTTTCTCAGTAAAATACAAATTTTAGAGCACAACTGACCAAGAGAATTTCTATCTTTTAATGAATATGATATTAAAAATTTGATAGAGAAAAATTAGTGACTTGAGAGATATGAAAAATATCTTTAATAGAAAGGCAAGCGAGATATGGTCTAATTCACCTAATAACAGATGTAATCCTTTCATATTTTAACATAAGTAACCCCAATAAAAGCCATGTATGAATTTTTCAAACTTTTAGAAAAATGTATCACAAGAAAACACTACATAAACAAAAACAGAACCTTCTTTCAAGACAGCATTCATAATGCTCAACTAGTGTGAAGCCTTTCATAGTATCACATGAAGTAAACAAAGAGGAAATGCAGGCCATCCTGTTTGCCTTTCAGTATTAAGGGATATCTTGATGGTACTATAGTTATCTGCCAATATAATAGATGTCTTGAGGGTACAAAAGTTGCCTGCCAAAGAAGAAAGAGAAATTCTGGCACCATCATAGTTGCCTTAGAGTTCTGAGAAGCAGCATTTATGATCTATTTGTGGATGGATCTTGCCTTTTCAGATTACATATTGAATATTATAATCTCAGTAGTAACCTAGGACATAGCAGATAATAACTTACAGTGTGTTGGCTGTTCAAATTCAATTTGTAGCTAGGTCAATACTTCTTCAATTAGATATCAAAATCATCGTATAAACTTGTAAATGATGTCAGATTATGAAAGGATCATAAATCGGGCCTCTAGATTCCCAAAGCAGTCCTCATAGGTGTGCACCTATCCCCATAGCTGGCCTGAGTCCTTGCTGATGTGGATCTTCTTTGTTCCTATCACCTACAATTCTCTCTCCACCACAGATTTTTAGGTGTCTCATTCACAAAGTTATGATGAAATTATGCGCATTTTTATCTAGTATAATAGTAGTTAAAGGTTTCTCTTCAATTCACTACTTCAGTCAATATACATCTCTATAGACTGACTGCATCCATTCAAATACTCTTTGAATGCTTCTCCCTCCTCCTTGACAAGAAGCTGATTAACCAAGAAGTTAGGGATGACATATATTGACTATATATTCATAATGAATTGGATTGCTCCACCCCAGCTGCTGAGTCCGAAGTTAGCTTTCTACATGGTGCATTTCCTGAGGATTACATATGGCATTATCCCTCTTCGTGATTATAACCAGCAACATTGGATACAAAGCCTTAGGATCCCTCTTGGTCAGCTCAGAGTCTGCTCGCATCAGTTCATAGTGGAGATAGACCACCATGTTCCTCAAGAGGATAGGGTTTGTCACTTTTGCTCTCTTCACAAGGTAGAGAATGAAGAGCACTTTGTCTTTACGTATCCTATCTATTATGAAATTTGAGGGAGGTATTATTATTAGAATGATCAACTGGAAATAAAACTCTTAAAGACTTAGAAGAATACTAATGGGCATGTGCTTTGTAATTATGACAATCCTGGGTGCATAGTTTATCTTAAATTTTGTTATATCATTGCCCAAATACCAAATCTTTCACTCTTCACTTGGTTCAATAAAGTCACTGTCATGTTTCAGGTCATTTATTCAACTCACCTTGGTTTTGATTTAAATAATCATATAACAAACATGTATAAGCTCAGCCGCAGATGACATTGGTAGGATCCTAAATCTTTGTAAGTTCGGACTTTCGAGTGGCTATGTGCTAAAATTTGATATAAGATGAAGTGGCAGTGGACTGTATATATAATTGATTATTTTTAGGGGAATTAGTAACACACCATTGGGTGCCACCACTATAAATCCTTGCTCGCTGGGTTAGATAAAGTCAACTGGACCTCTGACCCTCAGGGGCATCGAACTAGGGCAGCCAACCGGCAAACACTCGCTGCTACCATCCAGCCTATCCCCGTCTGGGTACTCCATGGTTTGAACCTTGGACCTCCCCAAAGAAAGGCCAAAGCCCTAACCACTGCTATATATAATTGATTATTTTATACCAGTAATTTGATCAGAGAAGTTTAGTAGGCTACCTAGGCAAAGGATTTTAGTTAAGGGCTATTGTTAAGTTAGTTCACCAAGATGATTTTAATCAGTGTGCATTGAATGTTCATTTCTCTTGGCCAATTATTTATTAAAACAAAAGTGAAGCTATATCAGATTTTTGAGTGTCTGGAAAACCGTCCACCGTGAGAGAAATATTCCTTCCTATGGGCAATCAAAAGTTTGAACTCATTTTCCCTTTTTCCATTTAGAGAATTTGGTATTGGAGTTGTTCATGTTCTCAAAAATTTGGTTTCAAGGTTGTCGTTTGTGTGTTTGCAGCTGGTCCAGAGTTCTTTCCTGTCCAAGCTGCGGAACCCCCAAGACAGTGAGACTCTTGCATCTGATGGTTTATTTCTTGCTACTGTTGGATCCAAGGAGTCATGTTCTTTAAAGCCTTTGCAATATGCCATGCATTGTGATGCCTTTTCCTCACATCTACAAATGGTAAGTTTAAATGGTTTGTGCTTGAGTCTCTTTAAGAAAGTTGCCCTGCTTTGTAAATTTGTGCAAGTTTTGACATGTCTGAAGTGTTTCTTAGCTATCAGATCCCTTCAAAGTTTTTGATTTTGATTTTTGGGGAAGACCAGATGATCATTGGGAAATAGAATGCATAGTCAAGATAACTGCTCAAGGCAAAGTCCATGCTATTGTTTCATGGTAAGTCTCTTTCTGAGGTCTTTTCAGTTTGTAATGCATATTGTTATAGCCTTATTATTATGTTCATTCTCATAGAACGCTTTGTGGCTTTTCACATGTTAAAGGTGGGTACTCCAACTTGATAAAGAGGGTACTATCTTCTATTCTACAGCACCAAAATGGATCAAATCATCATACAGAATTCCAGAAAGGTCTCAAGAGTTTTATAGTAATTCTCTTCTGTCATTATGTTTGTTTATTTTAATAGTTTGTGTGAATGTGACCAAATATTAGGTTGCTGCATCTCTTATTTTCAATAAAATTCCAAAAGATGTATCCACTGTTTTGTGACAGAGACATTGCACAATTGGAATTTGGACGTATATCTGGATAACTTTTTAATTGCTATACATAATTTTCAACAGATGACAACCTGCACCCTTCCCACACAACTGCTTAAATAGGTCCCAGCTATTGTAGTCACATACATTAGTGGCATGAACTGAGGAGCTTTACGTAATGCATAGATGCCATATGATCAAAATAGACTCATGTAAACCAGGGTGTGATGTGTCATTATAGGTGATAATCCCAGTGTTCTCTTACCTATTATCATGGTCTTTGTTGGGCTTTAAGGCCTGTTCTTGGTCTATCTAGGTGCATATTGGCATCCTTTGGTCTCATGAGATCCCTGTGGAGGCCCTTGGAACTTTAGGCCTCTCCTTGGGCCTTTGAGACATGATATTCTTTGCTTGCATATGTCATGCACATGCCCATATGTAAATCCCCTAGAAGCTTCCTTTTCTTTGTTCTTCAAGAAGCTTCTATGTACAGCTATTTCTTCTCTTAGAAACTTCTTTCTTTTTTAAGAAGATTTGTTTGTACTGTGTATATAGTACCTACATGAGTATACAGCAAGCATAGTTGCAGCAGCCTCTTATGTTTTAATTGTTGCAATTTTCTTCCTTAGCTTATCTTATTAGATCCTATGTTGACCCTTCTGCATGAAAGAGGATGAAATGATCAAGCCCTTAATTCCAATGCCAACTTTGGGAATTGATAGAGCTGCTTTATTGCCTTTGTCTCTGACTTCCTGGTCTTCATCAGCCCCAAACTTTTTAGGAATCTCCCCTCCTTTGGTTATTTAATTGTGCTTGCTTTTTGATAGTATGTTCTTGGGTTTTGCCCTTTTGGGCATGCCCCTTTGACTTTTAATTTGTTTTTATCTATGATTTGTTTTTGTTCAGTCTTCTATAGTTATCTAGGTCTAGTTTCATTGCATTTCTATGACAAGACCAAACTTATTTCTTGACCTCATGCGCCTTGAACATCGCATGTAGAATTTGTCTTGATATCTGGGCAATACCTTAGACCTTTACATGCTCTGATAATGAATGTAGGATTTATAGTGTTCAATGTATCGAATAACAAAAACTAGATGCAAAAAATGCTGGATGCAGAAGGCATTGCCAAATAAGTGTTTGTGTAATTTCTCAGACACATTAAATATGTTGAGAGATCCCAGTAATAGAGTAAAATGGTAGGTGTGGAAGTTGTATCTGCATTCTTCTAAAATTCTCAGTTTGTGTAATTTTCTTGTAAAACATTAAAAAGTAATATGGATGGTACATAATATAAACTACATCCAGATGCAGTGTACTTATATGTAGGAGCCTACTTGAGAACCTCTGATGGATGCTCTGATATGGATGGCCTACTTGAGAACCTCATCTAGTTAATTTAGATATCAAACAGCCAGATGGAAGAGACCCAAATCGGAATGGCAGAGAGAATATATACTTTTTGAACATCTGTGGGATCATTGTAAAAATTATTTAAAGAGGAAAGTCAAAAAAAAATCATCAAAATCAAAATCAGTAACATAATTTATTTTGGAAAATCAATAACATAATATTAACATTACGGCTTTAAATTTTGGGGTTGGCAACTATTGTTCTTCTGTAAAATTACTGTCACATAGACTGCTTTTGGTCTTTTAGATATTAAAAAATAGATTGCTTTTGGTCTCGTAGACATTAAACATAAACTGTTTTTGATCTCGTAGACATTAAAAACCTTTGTTTTAAATTTTTAAAAACAAAAAAAAAAACGCAAGAGAGGAGGTCATCTTCCTCTCAATATTTAAGCATATTTGGATTTCACATGGCCCAACATCAGCTGGGCGTAATTTCTCTAATAAAACACCCCCGCAAACTTAAATTTAAGGCGAATTTTTTCAAGAACAAATCCATCCTTATTAAAGCAACATGATGTACTGTTAATTTGGCATGCAAATACGCCTAAACCAACGGAAACCCTAAACTGTAATTGCAGACATTAAAATTCCAAGGACAAAGAAACAAGTGTTTACTCTGCGGTGTTAAGTGCAGTCTCCGACTGCATCTGCATCTCCTTCTCCTTCTGTTGGAGACGTTCCACAGCCTTCTTGTGGGCCCAGGTTTCGATGGTCGTGTCGGGCTTGGCATTGAGGCCGATCCCCAGAATGAGAAAGGTTAGGACTGCAGTGATGTAATAGGGCGCCTCCCAGTCCTCCCATTTGCGCTTCTGCCCCGGCGGAGGAGGAGTTCGGTTCAATACATAGCCGGGGGGTCTTTCCTGTGTGCCTGCTCCCCACCGGCTATGGCCATGCCCATGCCCTTCCCCTCCGCCTCTCAGAAGATGCATCTTCACTCTGTTTCGGATCATCCCGATGCCTTTCCCAATGCCCTTCCCAGACATTGTTGCTTCCTCCTTTCTTGCTCTGCTCCTGCTGTAATCAGGCCCCTTCCCAAATTCTAGAAGAGTATATCGACTCAAATTGATTATGAGCTTTTTAAAATGTGATTGCCACTCTCGTTTGTTTTATTTATATATTATATTATAAAGTTAGTTGTGGTATGTTTTTGGGTTGTTATGAAAAATTGAAAAATTTTACTTTAAAATGAAATAAATTTATGAGTTATCCTGATTTAATTCCTGCAAAAGATTTTTTTAACAGTTTAAAATGTTTTACACATGCAATTTTGATTGAAGGAGCGAGTAGGCGGGAAGCGATGAACTAGGGTTTCTGGAGCTAGGGAAAATCTAGGGCATCAGGTGGGTTGCCGAAGTGTTTTTTGGTTACTGTGGATCTGAAGGCAAGTTTGCTGCCCCAGGAGGGTCCAATGGGGACTCCTCCGGATCCTCTTACAGGGAGAAATAGCTCTTATGCAGATTTGTTAAAAGATAAATCTCCATCCAATACTGACGAAGCACAAAGAACTGCATTTAAAATGCTCTTTACGGATGCTGGAAAGAGATCAACAGCTCAACGAGTTAATGGATGCCTTTCACAGTCCGAATCAAGGCCCAAGATTGTCATTGAGCCAAGGATGGTCGAAGAAACAGTCTTATACAGAGCCAATCACGATTTGATCTGTAAATTCATGGGTATTCGCCCTACCCTGAATTTTTTGCATTCTTGGGTCCGACAAAACTGGGAGCCTCATGGTGAGTACTCTTTATGGTTTATTAGCAATGGGTATTTTATTGTTAGTTTTTCTTCTTTGGCCGATAGAAATAGGGCTTTCGAATCGAGAAAAGAGGAATCATGGTCCGGCAGGATTATTTGTTCAACCCTGGAGAGTGGGATTCGATCCTCGAATTGAACCCACTGTTGTCCCGGTTTGGATCCGTTTGTATGCACTTCCAATGGAGTTTTGGAGTGAGCAGGTTTTGGAAATTATCGGTAATTCCCTTGGAAGACATTTGGGTGTCTCCAAAGACACAATAGAAGGAAACACAGCTGTTTATGCAAGAATATGTGTGGAAATGGATCTTAGCCAGCCTCTACCGGCAGAGGTGGAACTTGAACTGGCAGGACTATCTTGGATTCAACAGCTGGATTATGAGGCTCTGCCCTTCAGATGTAGAGTTTGCCACAAATACGGGCATTTGGCCCGATTTTGCCCAAATAATATGAACACAAAAATGGAGGCTCCGCTAGGAATGTCAAATCTTCCTAAGGAGGGTAAGTCAACAATAAACAAAGAACCAACCAATACTTCTCGGGGTAAAGAAGCTCAGAGAGATGGTTTTGAACAGCCCAAAAGAAGGAGAAGGCAAAAGAAAAAAGATGGTAAAGAGCAAACCCAACTCAAGCCCGCCAATAGGTATGAGATATTTAAGACACTAGTGGACCAAGAGGATCAATTCATGGAAGGAGTGGATGGGAATAGTGAAAATAATAACATCCACGTTCAAGCTCCTCTTTCATCTCCCCCCGTCATAGAACAGGTAATTGAGCACAGTGAGTTACCGCAGTCAGAGAGTGCAGGGGCATTGATAGTGCATAACCAAGAGCAGCCAATAATTAAGGATGTCAGCATGGGAATAGCAGAAAAGAACAGAGAAAGGCCAACTTTAGGGATAACTCGGGTGGAAAAGAGATCAAAAAATAGCAACTCTCAAGGAGTGGGTAGAAAATCAAATAAGGAATTGCTAGCAGTTCAAGGAGACAAACTGATCATTGGAGGATCGGTGAGGCCAATAGATTCTTACTGCTCTCAAGGTAACCAATGATTATACAATCATGGAATGTTAGGGGTTTAAACAGTAGAACCCATCAATATGTTGTTCGAAGACTCTTAGAAAAATGTAAAACAGATTTTTTGCTTATTCAGGAGACAAAAATGTCGTTAGATCTTATGTGTAAAACAGTTAACAGAATTTGGAGGGGTGTTGGTCATATGGAAGTGGCTGCCCAAGGTGCCTCGGGGGGATTGTTACTCTTTGGAACTCTCTTGAATGGACTGCAATAGAACATATAGCTTGGAGGGGTGTTCTCACATCACATTTTAGGAATAATGTCACAAGTTGAACATGTTTTAATCACAAATTTTTATGGGGCTCAAAACCTTGATGGTCGGAGGCTTCAATGGAAAGTTGTGCATAACATGAGAATCTCAAGGGAAGATTTAGGCTGGATTATTGCTTGGGGATTTTAATGCTAAATTATCTTCTAGAGATCGGGAAGGGGGAACCCCAATTTTGGACCCGGGGGATCGACTTATGATTGCCCAAGTCCGGGCTTTACACTTAGTGGATATTAAATGCCCTGGAACCAACTATACTTGGACTAATAAGAGGAGGGAGCCACATAGCGGGAAGGTAAAGTTAGACCATTTTTTGGTTTCGAGAGGAGGCATTTGTAAAATGGAATACAAAATTTCAGATTTTGGAGGGTCCGATTTCAGATCACTTTCCCATTTTGTTGGAAGGAGGGATTAAGGCAGGGCGACATCACAAACCTTTTAAATTTGAGAATTTTTGGTTACAAAAAGAGGAACTTCGAAAGAAAATTCCACAGTGGTGGGAAGAAGGTCGCCCAGCATATGGGACAACAATGTTTAGATTCCACAAACAACTTCATTATGTCAAAGCTCAACTGAAACATTGGAGGCGAGCTAACAAGACAGACTTCCAGGTCCAAAGAGCTCCTTTGGTGGCCAGATGGGATGAGGTTCAAAAACACTTTAGGGAAGGAACAATTACAGAGCAGCTCAAAGCCGAGGATGATGCCTTGCGTAAAGCGGTTGAGGACATTGACAACCAAGAGGAGACCTACTGGAAACAGAGAGCAAGAACCACTTGGTTATTAGAAGGTGATAGAAATACCAAATTTTTCCATCGGACTGCTGTGCTAGGAGACAGATGAATAACATGGAAGCTCTTCAAGATGAGAACGGACACTCCTTTGATACACTTCCTGGTATGCATTCCCATTCAATGGATTATTTTTCTAAACTATTTAAGGAAAGTATGGTGCAAGATGAAGAGGCTCAAAACGACGTTATTGTTGTCATACCTTCCGTTATCTCTGAAGAAGAAAATCAGACCCTTCTTAAACCCATTGATAGAGAGGAACTGAAGAATGTGGTCTTTGGAATGAGCACCGAAAAAACTCCGGGTCCAGATGGCTTTCCAATTGAGTTTTTCAGGCCTTTTGGGATAACTTGGAGGAGGATGTAATGGCTGTTATAGAGGAGTCCAGAGGTAGTAAAAGAATGCTTAAAGCATTAAATCATACTTTCATTACTTTAATTCCAAAAGGGGAGGAGGGGGTACATATTTCAGATTATAGACCTATTGCCTTATGCAATGTGATATATAAAATAATCACAAAGGTAATGGTTGAGCGGCTAAAACCTCTTTTACATAACATTATCTCCTCGGAGCAAGGGGGTTTTGTAGAGGGTAGGCGGATCTTGGATGGGGTGGTTCTAGCTCAGGAGGCAATCCATACAATGCAAACATCCGGTAATAAAGGAATGTTCATAAAATTAGATATGTCAAAGGCTTATGATAGGGTGGAGTGGAGTTTCTTGTCAAAGATGATGGCAGCCTTTGGTTTCTCTCGGGATTGGATAGAATGGGTCATGAGTTGTGTTTCTACTCCGACTTACTCAGTGTTAATCAAGGGTCTTCCCTCGCAACCATTTGGAGCCACTCGAGGCCTTCGTCAAGGGGATCCTTGCTCTCCCTATATTTTCCTCATATTGGCTGAAGGATTAGGTAGACTTTTCTTGAGGAGAAGACAACAAGGTTTGCTAACAGGTATCAAGGTGGGTGAGGAAGTTTTGACTCACCTACGGTTTGTGGATGATACGGGATTGGTGGGAGTGGCCGGCTTCGGGGAAGCAAGAATGATCGAGAGATACTCTTAATGTCTACCTTAGGGCTTCAAACCAAGTCATCAATGATAAAAAATCCAAAGTGGTCTTTCTCAATCTTGATCAAAGGCTTCGGGACAGAGTTCTAGAGATCTTGGGATTCACAAGGACTTCTCTCCCGAGTGGTTTACTTGGGGGTCCCTTTGCATTTTAAAAAACTAAAAATAGATATCCGGAGGAATCTTTTGGATTGTATCAAGGATAGAATGAATCATTGGTCTCACAAATGGTTAAGCTATGGGGGTAGATTAACTTTTTTACAGTCGGTCATTCAGGCCATGCCAATTTATAAATTCTCTATCTTGGCTGCCCCACATACTATATGGAAAGAGTTGGACAAGATGGCTAGAAAATTTTTATGGGAAGGAGTAAAAGGAGAGAGGAAATGGGCCTTAGTTGGTTGGGACAAAGTAACCCGACCCAAGGTAAAAGGAGGTTTGGGACTGAGAAGATCCAAGATAAATAATAAAGCTTTGGTTGGAAAGCTTTACTGGAGGTGGATTTCCCAACCAACTTCCTTATTCAGTAGAATCCTAACTAGTAAATATTTGGGACATGTTAACCCAAATGAGGTGGGCCATTTCCCTTTGGATGGTACTGGATCCTTAGTGTGGCAGGCTCTCAAGTTAGGATCTCAGGTAGTAAAAGATCGATTATTTTGGAAAGTGGGGAGAGGGGAGAAGGCACGATTTTGGACAGATTCATGGGATCAATACCCACCTATCATTGTTGAATTTCCTGAATTGCAACCAATAAAAATAGCCATAGAAACCAAGGGATGGGTCCAAATTGAAAGTTATTTCACCACTAGTCGGTTGGGGAGTATAAGTTTAAGCGAGTTTAAGAAGTTGGATGAGTGGCCAATTTCAATCCCTCTGGATTTGGCACCCATCATGACTAAAATCTTGACAGAAAGATTTCTCACGAGGTAGAGACGAGGAGGATGAATTAGCTTGGGGCTATGGGAGCCTTGGTGTCTACACGGTGAAGGACGGATATGACAAGATCCTTCCAGAGCCTCCCCCTCATACATATCAGGTTGAGGATTGGAGAAAGATTTGGCACTCCAAGGGTTGGCTGAAAGTAAACTTTTTTGCTTGGCAGTTCATGCACAATGGAATTCTCACTTTTGATAATCTCAGATGTAAAGGAATCATCGGTCCATATCAATGTGTCTTATGCTACAAGAGCGAGGAAACAACTGATCACTTGATGTTTGAGTGCCCTTTCACGTGCCAGATTTGGAAGAGATGGTTTTTATATTATAAAATTCAAGTTAATGGTGACTTGAATCGGATTAATATCTGGGAAAGATGGAAGAGGGGTAGATTTAAATCTAAAGCTCTTCGTATTGGTTGGGAGCTTGGATTAAACTTCATTTGGTGGCAAGTGTGGTTGGAGAGAAATGCTAGAATTTTTAGAGAAACTTTTTCCTCGTTAGATGGAGTTTGGCAGGTCATCTGGAGCAAAGTCACAGAAACTGTGGCCGTCTATGCTAAAGAGGAAACTCAGGTTGTTATTGGGGCAATGGAAGAGGGAGTTGAAGTGCAAGAGGGACGGGACAGAGCTAGTTGGAAACCACCCCGAGAAGGTTGGATTAAAATTAATATGATGGAGCTGCAAAAGGCAATCCGGGTAGAGCCGAAATTGGAGTGGTTTGCCGGAATCATGTTGGAACAGTGCTCTATTGGGAACTGCAAGGCTTGGGAAGAGCCACAAACAATGAAGCAGAAGCCATAGCTATCAAATCTGCTTCTATTTGGGCAGTTAAACAGGGCCACGGGAGGATAATTCTTGAATCAGATTCTCAAATAATGGTTGGAGCTCTAGATTGCATGAGGAACTTTGCCTTGAAAGCATGGAGGTTGAGGATTCTTGTCACTCAAATTAAGGAATTATGGAGGGAATTAGATGATGTGATTCCAGTTTATGTGAGTAGAGATTTAAACAAAGCGGTCGACTTCCTGGCTAAGATGGGTGCTTAGGAGGTAGGGGTTCGGTTGCACGGTGACATGGCTATTGAGGATGAGGCGATTAGGCGGGGGTCTTGAAAGGTCCACGAGCTAATGATCAAAGAAAAAGCTAAGGGAGGGAAGGTGTCGCGATATCGCGACATGTTGCTTCGTCGCAGGAAGGTCGGACATGTGGCCAAGGGAGGAAAGGTGTCACGATATCGTGACATGTTGCTTCATCACGGCCAAGGGAGGAAAGGTGTCATGATATCATGACATGTTGCACCATCGCGGCCAAGGGAGGAAAGGTGTCATGATATCATGACATGTTGCTTCATCGCGGCCAAGGGAGGAAAGGTGTCACGATTTCGTGACATGTTGCTTCATCACGGCCAAGGGAGGAAAGGTGTCATGATTTCGTGACATGTTGCTTCGTCATGGTCAATGGAGGAAAGATGTCATGATTTCGTGACATGTTGCATCATCACGGCCAAGGGAGGAAAGGTGTCGTGATATCGTGACATGTTGCATCATCACGACCAAAGGAGAAAAAGTGTCACGATATCGTGACATGTTGCATCATCGCGGCCAAAGGAGAAAAGTGTCACGATATCGTGACATGTTGCATCGTCGTGACCAAGAGAGAAAAAGTGTCACGATATCGTGACATGTTTCATCATCGCGGCCAAGAGAGAAAAGTGTCGCGATATCGTGACATGTTTCATCATCGCGGCCAAAGGAGAAAAAGTGTCATGATTTCGTGACAAGTTGCTTCATCGCGGCCAAAGGAGAAAAATGTCGTGATATCGTGACATGTTGCTTCATCGCGGCCGAAAGAGAAAAAGTGTCACGATTTCGTGACATGTTGCAACATCGCGGCCAAGAGAGGAAAAGTGTCGCGATATCGCGACATGTTGCTTCGTCGCGGCCGAAAGAGAAAAAGTGTCGCGATTTCGCGACATGTTGCTTCATCGCGGCCGAAAGAGAAAAAGTGTCACGATTTCGCGACATGTTGCAACATCGCGGCCAAGTGAGAAAAAGTGTCGCGATATCGCGACATGTTGCTTCGTCGCGGCCAAAGGAGGAAAAGGTGTCGCGATTTCGTGACATGTTGCAACGTCGTTGCCCAAGGAGAAAAAGTGTCACGATATCGCGACATGTTGCTTCGTCGCGGCCAAAGGAGGAAAAAGTGTCGCGATATCGCGACAGGATGCAACGTCACGGCCAGAAGAGGAAAAAGTGTCGCGATATCGCGACATGTTGCATTTTCGCGGCCAAAGGAGAAAAGTGTCGCGATATCGCGACATGTTGCATTTTCGCGGCCAAAGGAGAAAAGTGTCGCGATATCGCGACATGTTGCATTTTCGCGGCCAAAGGAGAAGAAGGAAAGAGTGTCGCGATATCGCGACAAGTTGCATCAACAGACCAAACCGATCCCCCTGTTAGCTAGTTAATGGTTCAAGAGATTTGGCTCCATTGCAAATCTTCTTTTACTATTGTAAGCATGTGTTCTCTCTGATTTCGGCTGGGAAGTGTCTCTTCCCAAATTGTAATTGATCTTTGTTTTAATACAAGTTTTTTCAAAATTTTCAAAAAAAAATAGTTTAAAATGTTTTCACAACCAAATCAATTATATATGTGCATATATTTTTTTAATTATTTAATTGTATAAATATTTTACTCTTATTTCCTTTAAAAGTTTATAAAGTTTTTTTTTTATAAGTTTATAAAGTTAATCCACTTATAAGTTTGATTTGAATTTTAGTTTTATATTTAAAATAATTAGTTTTAATTTAATTTTTTTTTAAATTGAAAAATTTATATTAAAACAAGATTATTTATAAGTTAGGATGAGACTCTTTTCAACCTTAATCGACAAGAACATATGGTTACAACAGTAAAAAAAGATTTGCATTGAAGCGCAATCTCCTAAACCATATTTCTACAATGGTTGTCCACCTGTTTACTACATTAAAAGAATATCTGAATTGAACCCAAATATCTTAAACCATATTTCTACAATGGTTGTTCAAATTAGCTAAACATTGGATTTGCTCACCAACCTACCTAATCCTCTCATCCTCAATAGCCATGTCACTAAACCCCTACCTCCTTCTCAGTTTCCATCTTAGCCAAGAAGTTTGCCACTTTATTTAGGTCTCTACTCACATAAACCGGAATCACATCATCTACTTCCCTCCACAATTCTTTAATTTGGGTTACAAAAATCCTCAATAATAGAAGTTTGTCACTTTATTTAGATCCCTATTCACATAAACTAGAATTACATCATCTAAATCCCTCCACAATTCCTTAATTTGGGTGACAAAAATATGTACATTGGAGCCAAATCTCTTAAGTCATATTTCTACAATGGTTGTCTACATGTTTACTATAGTAAAAGAAGATCTACATTAAAGCCAAATCTCTTAAACCATTTTTCTACAATGGTTGTCCAAATTAGCTAAACACTGGATTTGCTCACCAACTTGCCTAATCCTCTCATCCTTAATAGCCATGGCATTGTGCCATTGAACCCCTACCTCCTTCTTAGTACCCATCTTAGCAAGGAAGTCTACCACTTTATTTAAATCTCTACTCACATAAATTGGAATCATATCATCTAATTTCCTCTGTAATTCCTTAATTTGGGTGACAAAGTTTCTCATGTAATCCATAACTTCTACCACTATTTGAGAATCTGAGTATAGGATTGTCCTCCTGTAACCTTGTTTTTTTTAAGAAGCTATGTGTGGCTTCTATTGGGGGCCACTCCCATTACAAAAACAAAACATTACATTGCTCTCATTACATTTCTAACAAGTTAATTAAAGCATATCCAACTTTGCCTTTCGATCAAAGATATTCTTCATTTGCCTTTCTATCAATCTCCATCTTCCTCAAACTGCTAAGTTTCCACAATCAACTCCTTTTATATCAGATGCCTTCTGAAATTTAAATTCTGCCAAGATGAAATTCAACACCGCTAATGGCTAAAATATTTGCTGCCCAACTTCTATATCTATAAATATCTTGTCTATAACAACCTCACAATTTCTTAATACCTTTTTTAGGGTTCTTATCCATTCCCCTAATATTCCAAGATATTATTTTCATTGTTATTTTTTGATTTTATTTGTGGGTTTAGCCCCACTTCTTGTTAGCACTTGTGATATTTGCTTTTGTTTTCCCATATCAATATCCCTCTGGGTTTCTTTTTCTCTTTGTTTTTGCTTCTTGGGTCTTCCTCTCTTTTTTCATTCCCAACAATACTTTCATCTTCATCAATCTCTTCAATCTTCTCACACTGCTCATAGTAAGACTTATCATCTTTAGGTTTGCCTTGTTCTGAAGGATCTGAAGTGCAAGGAATAACCTCAAAAGCACAATCTTCTTTATGTTGCCCTAGAAACCCTAAAGTGCAAGGATGCTCTTCTGTAGCAATTACCTTCTTATTCTGCTCTAAAAAACCTAAATTGTTATGGGTTTCCTCCATCCTTATTTCTTTATTATGCTGCTCTTGAAACCTTGAAGTGCAAGGGATAACATCTTCATCCCTTTCACTCTTATTACTTGGAGAGGATTCTATACTACTTGAGGAAAATGAAGATGATTTACCTAGAATAAACTTGACCTCTTTTGTTGTCTTTGTTTTAGGATTTCTCTCCACATCTTCTTTTGCACCTTTAATTCCTTCTGAACTTGCCAAATGATACTGTAGATAGGCTTTCTTTGCCTCTTCTTTCGGAGTGGAATATCCTTGATCTGATCTAGCTTCTATTACTGTATGATTTCCTTGCTTCGTCTTGAAGTTTATCTCATGGCTAGAATTTTTTGTCTCTTTCTTCATAGTTTTCACTTTGCAAACTCTTGCCATGTGTCCAATCTCATAACAATTGTGGCAACGAAATGCGATATTTTCATAATCTACTTGTTGATCCCATTCTCTTGATTCAGATTTTATCTTAATGGATTGTGGCAAAGGTTTTGAAATATCCATAGCAACACATATTCGAGTATATATAGCATGCTTTCGCTCCTTAGTAGTTAGTCCTTCCTTGATGAATTCCCCTAGGGTATTTCCAATATTCTTCAAAACATCCTTATTTATAAGTTGATATGGAAGTCCAAAAAGCCTAACCCATACTGGAAGCTTCTTAATAGTTTTTGTCTCAACAGAAAAATTTCATTCCATGGTCTCAAATAAAGTGCATCTCTTCCCCTAAACCATGGGCCACCAACCATTATTTTATCCCTAATTTTTGAACTAGAAAAGATGATGAGAAAAAACCTTTAGGAAGAAAAGTCACAGAGTAATTTGAATTTAATCCCCACTTCCACTTGATCCAATTTTGAATCTCCAAAAACCCTGGCCATGATCTATGGAACTTACATATTAACCCTCTACTTTTAAGAACCATTATATCATGCTCAATCATCTCATCCTTGATACTCACTTTTGGTGTAACATCTGCTACCTGGATCGAACTTGCCATGTATTCGCTCTTCTGCTTATCTCCAACTTGGGCCTCCATACTTCCAACTAGGGCATCCTGACTTCCCATTAGGGCTTTCAAATATGACTTTCCTTCCATACTAGCTAATGGGGCTTGCTCTTGGCTTGCACTCCCTCTTGGCTCACCTTCCCTCTCGACTTGCACTCTCTCCTACCTTGCACTCGCTCCCGACTTGCACTCCCTCTTGGCTCGCAATAGCCCTTGTCTCTTCTTTTTCTCGGCGTTCCTTCGCTTCAGCAATTTTTTGGAAACAATGTTCCACGCATTCATGGTAAGGGTTTGAAGCATTGATGCACTCCGGATGAACCCATTGCTCTTTCGCCATGATTGAATCTTGGCTTGCACTCCCTCTTAGATCGCACTTCCTCCCGGCTCGCACTAGATTTTCTTCAACTAGATCACACTTTGCTTTCTACTTCCTGCTCACACTTCCTCACTCTTGGCCCGTTGGTTGCACTCACTTTTGGATCATGCTCACACTCGCTTTCGACTGCACTTACTCCTAGCTCATGACCGCACTACTTTCGACTACACTCACTTTTGGTTGCACTCGCTTCCATCTCATGTTGACACTCATTTTCAATTGCATGCACTCTCGCCTCATATTCGCACTTATTGCTACACTCCCTCCTGGCACGTGCTCCTCCACCTCGTATTTGCACTCATTGTTGCACTCCCTCGTGGCTCATGTTCGTACTTGTTGTTGCACTCCCTCCCGGCTCAATCTCTTGTAACCTTGTTAAAACACATTTTATTTACATTTATTTTTAATTTTAAATATATATATAGGTCCAAGGTTCAAATTTTGGGCCTCATTGGACTGAATTCTTGTCCTTTTCCTAATGCTTTCAATGACGTAAAAGGTTTAAAATAATTGTGGTATGGTGGTTATAGGGGCGGACTACATGAAGATCTGTGTGGTGGCTTTCGAGGCAGACAATGCAAAATATTGTGGCAGCCATAAAAGTCAAATAGCCTGCTCGGATTCATGGTGGCTACCGATTCCACTATGTAAATTCAATATATATATATATATATATATATATATATATATATATATATATATATATATATATATATATATTAGATTTGGTTAGTGTGAGAAACTCCTATGATTGATGCTCAAGGTTGGGCATCCCCATTTCACCATGACCTCTCATAAGGGGAGAGTTGAGCTTATTAATAGGGAATTTAATGCACAACCTCACACATACACACCGCGATTTGAACCTTGGACCTCCCAAAGAAGAACCAAATCCTGAATCGTTATGCTCTCGCCCTCAAACAAAAATAAAATTATACAATTATAATTATAAATTTTAAATATATGATATGCACTTCACTTTGTAATTAATGTATCATGGAGACATTATCAACATGTAATATTCATGTAATGTATTTATTGTTCTCAAATCTTATATTATGATTTCATTTCCTATGTTATATTATTACGCATATCTTGTATAAGGTAATTAGTGTTGGGTTTTACATTGAACTATGGATACTTTATTTGTATTAATAGTTGTGCAGTTTCATAAGTATAATGAGTAAGAATTAGGTTTAAATAGAAGTAGTTCATGGTCTTAAAAAAATAGAATGATGTTTTATAATAAATTTAAACACAATTTACATAAATTTTTAGTTCTAATAAAAGAGTAGTGGGTTCATTTGGAGTGTATCAATGCTTTAAATATTTAACACGAATGCATCAAACATTCTTTTTTGAAAATCATCGAAGTGAAGGAACATTGAGAGAAAAAGGAGACAAGAGCAAGTGCAAGCCATGAGCGAGTGTTAGAGAATATTACATTATTTGATTAATGTAATAGATTAAGATTTGAGACTGGGAGAATGATTTATATTTTATGTAAGTGTTGTACAAGATATGCACGAGTGTCATGTAAGTAAGTGTGCAAGTCAATAGTCTTGTATCAAAGTGGCAAGACAAGAAATAAAAGGGCATGAAAAGCAATAGTCAAGAACTTGAAGAGTCATATCATATGACTATATAATGAAAACAAAGCTTTGAATTGAGAGCAAATTTTAAGACTGTATAGTTGACTCGTGAATAATATTGTAAGTATTATTTATTCTTGTACATGAATGACTGTGGTCATTTATATTCATATTTGATATTATAGTGAATGTTATTGGCCAATTTATATATTTGATTGCATATATATATTTAATTCTACCCTTGATTATTGGTATTTTGACCTATAATATTGTGGCTTAATTATATTGGGACCTATGATGTTTTGAGATAGGTAGGAGTAAAATCCAACAATGAGTTTGAGTTAGAGAGAGTGCAAGTCGGAAGAAAGTGCCAGTCAGAAGGGAGTGTGATCTAGAAGTGAGCCCCGCTAGCTAGTATGGAAGGAAAGTCATCTTTGAAATCCATAATGGGAAGTCAAGATGCCCTAGCTAGAAGTACAAAGGCCCAAGTCAGAGATAAGTAAAAGAGTGAACACACGATAAGTTTGATCTAGGTAATGTTACATCAAAAGTGACTATCAAGGATAAGATGATTGAGCATGATATAATAGTTCTTAAAAGTAGAGGGTTATTATGTAAGTTCCATATATCCTAGCCAAGGTTTTTGGAGATTCAAAATTGAATCAAGTGAAAGTGAGATTTGAATTTAAATTACTTAATTACTTTTCTTCCTAAAGATTTTTCATCATCATATGTTTCAGTTAAAAAATAAGTGATAAATTAATGGATGTTGGCCCATGGTTTATGGGGAGAATGCCCTTTATTTAAGAGCATGGAATGATTTTTTTTTTTGATACAAACTATTAAGAAGCTTCCAGTGTGAGTAAGATTTTTTGGACTTCCATATCAGCTTATTAATAAGGATGTTTTAAAAATATTGGAAATACCCTAGGAGAATTCATCAAAGAAAGACTACCTATTAAGGAGTGAAAGCATGCTATATATACCCAAACATGCGTTGCTATGGATATTTCAAAACCCTTACCACAATCTATTCAGAGTAAATCTTAATCAAGAGAATAGGATCAACAAGTGGATTATGAAAATATTGCATTTTGATGCCACAATTTTTGTGAGACTAGACACATAGAAAGAGTTTGAAAAATAAAAACTATGAAGAAAGAGAAAAATTTAGTCACAGGATAAACTTCATGATGAAACAAGGAAATCATATAGTAATAAAAGCTTGGATCAGATCAAGGATATTCCACTCCAAAAGAAGAGGTAAAGAAATCCTATCTACAACATCAAATGACAAGAGGCCACCATAGCTCACTTAGATTAACCATTAGAAGAAACAAAGAAGGATATAAGGGATGAGAAAGTACAATGTGTAAATTCAAGTTCAAAAGTAATTAAAGGTGCAAAGGAACATGTGGAGGAAAATCCTAAAACAAAGGCGATAGAAGAAGTCAAGTCTATTCCAAGTAAATCACCTTCATTTATCTCAAGTGGTATAGAATCCTATCTTGGTAACATAAAGAAGAGTGTCCTTGCACTTTAGGGTTTTCAAGGCAACATAAAGAAGAATGTGCTTTTGAGGTTATTCCTTGCATTTTATATCCTTCAAAGCAAGACAAACCTAAATATGACAAGTCTTACTATGAGCAGTGTGAGACTATTGATGAAGATGAAAATATTGGTGGGAATGACAAAAAGAGGAAAACCCAAGAAGCAAAAACAAAGAGAAAAATAAATCCAAAGGGTTCTTGGTATAGGAAAACAAAAGCAAATATTGCAAGTGTTAATAAGTAGGGCTAAACCTACAAATAAATAAAATATAACAATTAAAAGAATATCTTGAAATATTGCAAGCATGAATAAGAACCCTAAAAAAGGTATAAAGAAATTGTTAGGTTGTAAAGGTAGCAAATATTTTAACCATTCACAGTGTTGAATTTCATAAAGGATTTGTATGAGTGGAATTTTATATTTTAATAAAAATGATGTAAAGAAGTTGACTATGGAAACTTAGCAGTTTGAAGAAGATGAATATATTTGAAAGAAAGGTAAATAAAGAATATCTTTGATAGAAAGGCAAGTTGGATATGGTTTAATTATAGAATGTAATGAGAGCAATGTAATGTTTTATTTTTTTAATGTGAGTGGTTCCTAATAGAAGCCACACATAGCTTATAAAAAATGTTAAACACAATTTTTTTTTTATAATATGGAAAAAGAAGGGGAAGAAGGGGTTTTGAAAGGATCCCCAAACCTTATTACAAGAAAGCGAAATCAATAAAAAGAACAAAGTAAAAATAAAACCAAAAAACAAGCCAACGAAAAGAGAGGATCAATCCTAGAGAGTGGTCCCAACACTTATAGCCACTGAACAACCTAAAAAACCTTCAAAAAGGGCCCAACAACCTTTAATCCCACAAGAAAGTAGAAGGCATTCAATCCTCATAATAATCATTTTAACCATATATTGATTCACCATCCAAGAGACTTATTTAGAATAAGTAGAAGCCAACTCGATTAATCTGGGTAGAGAACCAAGACGATCATTAGTAAATTTACCTACCTACTTAGAAGTCTTTAGTAGGTCTCAATTCTTCCATGCAGAGTTGTACTCCTTAGCTGAATAGGGTAGAAGAAACAAATGGGCTAAGGCATCCATACCCATTAGGCTTGTACATAATTTACCACCTGCCAAAAGTGTAACTAGGGAACCCAATAAGGGGTATCCAAAATCCAAAGACACCTTGACTAAGAGCACCTCATCCCAAGGCTCAAAAAACATGATGATCGATCAGACTAGAGGAGGACTCCAGGACAAACTTAGAATATTGAGAAGAAAATAAGAGTCACTAGGTTTGACATCCCTAGGCAACGATAACCATTTCCAAAAAAAAGAGAAGCAGGATGGCATGGACAATAGGTAACAACCAACTTTAGATAAGAGTTTGAAAGAAGTGTAAAAAAAGGTAATTCAAAATATTTTTGCCAAGAGAACAAAAAATGAGGTTAAGCAACTTCAATATTTAGAGAAAAATCTCTTATGACCAATAGAATTAGATCTTGGAGAAAGGAATTCCTCCAAATGGCCAAGTTTTCTTGATGAAAACCATTATTGGCAAAAAAATCATCAACCTTATTCCCTTCCCTGAAGATATGTCTACAATGAACACTTTCAAGGGAGTTAAGAATTATTCTAGCTTCATCCATCATATTGCTAATGTTACAACTAGTGGGACTAGTTCCTTAGAGGGTGTTAATTAAGTTTAATAAATCCCCCTCGATGATGACCTTCTTCAAACCCAAGGATTCAAGAATAGTCATACCTTGAAACAGTGCCTTAGCCTCAATGAAATGGTTGTATTGGACACCAATATTCTTAGCATAAGCCACGATGATTTCACCTTTACTATCTCTAATGATTCCACCAGCTCCTGTCAACCTAGGTTTCCTTTGGACTCTATCAAAATTTGATTTTACTCATCCTATGGATGGTGGGGCCCATTTAGTTTGTAGTCTACTTTGATCGATCTGATTAGCTCCATAATCCATTCTAGGAAAGCTCGGCTTAAATGCTAGCCTTCCTCTAGTAGAATTCTCTTTGCTAGAAGGGAAAGAGAGGTAAGAGGTGTTCTCAATAAGGAAATCCAAAATCTTGATTCCCATGGAATAAAATTCTCTAGAGAAATTATTAAATACCTTATTGCTCCTCTCCCTCCAAACACCCCACAGGTAGTGCGAGAGGCTTAATATCCAAAGAGTGCACAATCTAGGACTAAAAAATGGTGGAAAGGACCATTGATTAAAAATATTGATTACCATCTTAGGAAGGATCCAACATATTTCCAAAGAACTTAAGAGGAAATTAAGGACTAAAAGAGAAAATGAGTAATTCAAGAAGAGGTGTTGGGTAGTTTCTTCATGCTGACCATAGAGGTAGCATAGGTTAGGGAGGACCAGTCCGTTTTTTTTTTCAAATTTTCAATTGTAAGGATTTTATCTTGAAAAACTAGCCAATAGAAAAAATTAACCTTTGGGATCGGATCTTTATTCTAGATTTGCTTACCAAGTAACCACACAAAGTTATCCTCAACCTCAAGATGGTATGCATACCTAAAAAAAAATTACCTTTTTCCTCTTCACGCTAGATTAGAGAGTTTTCACAGTTGACCTGTCTTATAATTTGATTTCTCAATTTAAAGGACAAGAAGTTTAAACTATCTTCTCCCCCCCGGGCCACTTCAAAAGTTTGAATATCCTTCCATTTCTTTATGCCTCCCATTTCTTCGATACAATCAACTATATTCCCCCATTTTCACCAATATTAGGTCCCAAAAGGAAGAAGGAGGGATTATCCAACAATGGAGAGTCTTCAAGCCATAGATCTTCCTAAAAACTAATATTTTCCCCATTACCAAGGCTCCATTTAATAATTTTTTTAGAATATTTTTGACTTTTGCTAAGTTGTTCTAGAGGGTTGAGCCATGAGGCATAAATTGCTCAGATAAGGAGTTATTTCCCCTGATTAAGTACTTGGCTTTTAGAATTTTTGACCAACCATTATTCTCATGCTTAATCAAGTTTCAACATTGTTTGACCAACAAAGCTTTGTTCATCTAGGATATTTTCCTCATGCCCAAACCTCCAACATCTTTTCTAGTGCACACTTGCTCCCATGAGATCATATGAAACCTTTTTTCTCCTCTGAGCCAATGTTAAACACAATTTAAAGAATATGATGGTTGAATATTTTTAAATCTCATCAAATGGTATTTAGTTCAACAGGTTATATTTGTCAACTTTAATATCACTATATAATCATGATGTCATAACTCAGATAGATGAGACGTTTTTCGTAGGACTGCCCAAACTTCCGAACTCGTTTCGGCCATATCTCACTCATCCGGACTCGGATTGAGCTGAAATTTTGAGGGTAGATGCCTGAAAAACCCTAGAACGTCTCCACCAATTTTCATATCATTTGGAGCAACACAGATCCTAGCGCATCCCTATGTGTGAACGACATATTTGGCAAGCGGCTATGCGAGGGTTTCATCTCGGGTTGAGTGCAAGCAGCTCCAGAGGTTGGTTTTTAGGGCCTTCGGGCCCTAGCGGCCAATATTTTTGTGGTTTATGCTCAATATTTTAGCAAGAAATGTTGCAGGGGATACAAGATGGGTTAGAAATTTGTCTTTCAACAGATCATACCGTGAACTTGAGTGACAACGGCTTCCAATTTGCTGCACAAAAGAAAAGTGAAAACCATACCTTTCCACGACGTCTAGGGCAAGGATTAAAGAGATCACGAAACAAGTTTCAAGCAGTTGATCAAAAAATGGCTCATATCTCAAGTGAATCTGGTGCTAAGGTGCACCCACAAAATAATTCTACTGTGAAAACCCCTATCAAGGGTAAGAATTTCGAAGACTCAGTCCCAAAAATGAATTTTAGGGATGCCCTTCATGGTGGACAGCCTCAACCCAATGCTAATATCAATATTAGGGCTTCCCATAAACCTCTAAGAATGCCTAAGATTGATCCCAGGAAAACGGAGTCAGGATGTCTTAAAGCAACTGATGGAACTCCTATTGTTAAGCTTGATATGGGTAACATTCAGACCGGCATTGAAGATTTGGAAAAAAGAGGACTAATTTGTCGGTTCGTGGGTTTTCGTCCGAGTCTATCTCCTTTCAAAGTCTGGGCTGCAAAAAGCTAGAAAACTAAAGGTGAGTTACAAATCTCTATTTATCCAAATGGTTATTTTCTTGTTTTATTTGCTAATAATGAAGATAGAGAGAAAACTTTTCAAGGGGGTCCTTGGTTTTTTGGAAGGGCAGGGCTTTTCATGAAGCCCTGGCATACTAAATTTAAAGTCAAAGAAGAGATGCCTTCTATAGCTCCCGTGTGGGTTAGACTCTTTGGCCTCCCTATTGAATTTTGGAATCCTACTATTTTTTCTTCAATTGGAAACTCTTTAGGAACTTTTATGATGACTAAACGATTGTACTCAAAATTTTGAACATATTATTTATGCTCGGATTTGTGTTTTAATGGATTTTGACAAACCCCTACCTAAAAATATCACATTACAATTTGGGGAAGACACTTGGGAGCAAGTAGTGGACTATGAGAACATTCCTTTTCATTGTAGAATTTGCCATGAATATGGTCATTTGGCCATTGCTTGCCCAAATTAAATTTTTGATCAAAAGAAAGAAGATATAAACTCAAAGGTTTCCAAATACCTAAGAAGAAGAACACTCAAAAAACCAGCTATGAAGGATCAATCAAAGTCATCTCGCTAATATGTTTGAAATCCTTTCCACAAATGATGTCCCAAGTGAGGAAGAGGAAATAATGGAAACTGAAATCTTAGAAACACAATTTAAATATGAAGGGAAGAACTCAGAGACAAACCAACAAATCAAAGGTTTTCAACAAAAAAAAGGAGAAAATTTACACAAGAAAAACAATATTTCAAATGTCAAAACTTCAAATAATGCAGTCCCAATATAGACTCCGTTGAACCATCTAGTAAAATTTTGGCTGTGTACGAGCATTCTTCAAGGTTAGAAGCCATCTCAGATTCAATTGGAATAAGTCAAGAAACAGGGAAAAAAATTGAAGATGGATTCTAATCAAAAAGTAGGTCGCAAGACCAATCAATATCATATGGTAAAAGAAGGTGAAAAGCTTGTAGAGGAAGGTAAGATTAATGCCCTTCCCAACTTTTTTAGCCCTGGTATTAATGAAGATCATCACTTGGAATATTAGAGGACTCAAAGGGAGTCTTTCAAAACAAAATGAAATTAGAAGAATGATTCAGTAAATCATCCACATCTTGTTTTCCTTCAAGAAACAAAGATGTCAATGGAGGATATGGACTTAATTGCCAAGAAAATTTGGCCACCGAAAAGTGGTTTCCCTAGCTCCCAAGGGACTTCGGGTGGCATTGCTTGTCTTTGGGATCCAAAAGAGGTAGTTATTCACCATATGGTTGGCAGTTGGGGTTTGTTGGCTATAGCTATTCAAAGTAGACATTCCAACCAGATTATGCTCTACATTACTATTTATGCTCCGACTTCTTTGGAGGAAAAAAGAAGACAATGGAAGGATATTACTCATATTATCTCTCATTTTCCTAAAGCTTGGATCTTGATCGGAGGAGATTTCAATACCATCCTCTCTCTGGATGAGAAAAGGGGGGGAAATAGAAATTTGGACAAAAGCACTGACCTCATGAGCGAATATATTGCAAACCTCCATCTTGTGGATATCCAACCAGATAATGGCCTTATGACTTGGTCTAATAGAAGGCAAGGCTTAGCTTGTATAATGGAGAGATTGGATAGGTTTTTGCTCTCTAAAAATTTCTTAATCCATGGTCACATTCCTAAAGTGAAGACTCTTAATAATGTTGGTTCGGATCATTGGCCACCATGGTGGAAATGTGGAAAACCAATGTGAGTTTCTCTCCTTTTCATTTTCAATTAATGTGGCTTAGAGACATTTCCTTCAGACCTCATGTGCAACAATGGTGGAAGGAAGGTAAACCTAGGCATGGGACTAAGATGTTCTGTTTTGCCAAAAGACTGCAATACATTAAATCCAAAATCAAGACTTGGAACTGGAAAGAGTTTGGGGATGTTCATAAAAAAACATGAAGTTATTGCTCATCTTGAAAATTTGAATAAGAAAATCCGTTTAGATGGCCTCACAGAGAAGAGAAGTGCAGATGAAATTAAACTCACAACTCAGCTTGAGGAATGGGAAAAAAGAGAAGAAATCTTATGGAAGCAAAAATCTAGAATTCAATGGCTCAAAGAAGGAGATCGAAACACAAATTTCTTCCACAAATCTCTTCTAGCTCGAAGATCTCACAACTTTATTTCTTCCTTAAAATCAGATTCTGGAGATGTTGTTTATACTTGGGATGGCATGAACTCTATTGTTGTTGATTACTTTTCCAATATTTTTGTCGCTACTCCCCTTGACTCAACTTCACAATATAATGTTCTTCAAGCAATCCCTTCTCTTATCACTTCAGAGGAGAACTCTATTTTGACTGCTCCCGTTACTATCAATGAGCTTCAACAAGTAGTTTTTAAAATGCAAAAAGGAAAACCCTGTGTCCCGATGGTTTTCCTATTGAGTTCTACCAAGAGTTCTGGGATATCCTTCATGTTGATTTATTAGAGGTGGTGGAAGAAGCCAGGAAAGCCAAAGAAATTTTGAAGGTTATCAATAAAACTTATATTACTCTTGTTCCAAAAGCTCAAGAGGTTGATCATATCTCAGCTTTTAGACCTATTGCTTTATGTAATGTTCTTCTCAAAATCATTACTAAAATCATGGCAGAAAGGTTGAAGCCTCTTTTGCATAAGATTATTTCCCCGGAGCAAGGGGGTTATGTGGAAGGACGTCAAATAGTAGATGAGATAGTTCTTGCTCAGGAAGCCATCCATTCCATGGATATGCAAAATTCTCCTTCCATGTTCATTCGGTTAGACTTATCCAAAGCTTATGACAGAGTGGATTGGCACTTCCTTATCAAAGTTTTGAGGCAATTTGGTTTCTCTAAGGATTGGATGGATTGGATTATGGGATGTATCTCTTCAGTTTCCTACTTAGTTCTTATCAATGGCAGGCCTTCTCAGTCTTTCCTAGCTTCCAGAGGTATTAGGCAAGGTGACCCGCTATCCCCTTATTTATTCATCATTCTTGTTGAATGCTTGGGTAGGACTATAACCAAAAAGAGGGAAAACAAAACCCTTGAGGGAGTTACCATTGCTCATGGAGCTAGACCTATCTCTCATCTTCAATTTGTGGATGACTCTACTCTTTTAGGTAAAGCTACTAAGGAAGCTTCTAATATTAAGCAAATCATTAGCTATTTTTCTAAGGCTATCAGGCAGCTTGATCAATGAAGACAAATCTAAAGTTATTTTCTTTCACCGCTCGCTAGACAGGAATCCATGGTCTTGGATAAACTAAGATATAAGAAGACCTCTCTTCCAATCACTTATTTAGGTATTCCCATAAATATTCAAAGGCAAAAAATAAATATTGGAATTGGTTGTTGGACAAAGTCAAGAAGAAAATTGGAAAGTGGACCAACAAGTGGCTTTCTTCTGGGGTAGAATCACCTTGGTAAAATCAGTCCTTCAAGCTATTCCTATTTATGTTTCTTCCATTTTGAATATCCCAAAGGTTGTTCTTCGAGAATTGGATCAAATCAGTCATCGTTTCCTTTGGAGTGGTACTAAGGAGAAAAGAAAATGGGCCTTGGTGAAATGGGATACTTTATGTCTTCCTAAGAGTGAAGGGGGGTTAGGATTACGGTCTTCAATTAATAACAACAAAGCTTTAGCTGCTAAATTATATTGGAGGATGTTGCATAACCCCAATGCTCTTTGGGCCAATAATCTTCATGCTAAATATGTCGAGAACAAAAGTCCTGAAGACCTTGTTCGCTATCAACTTCCTACCAAAGGTTCTCCCATTTTAGCAGCTCTTAAGACTCGGTGAGGATTTGATAAAGAAAAATTATTTCATATCATTCATAATTGTCAACATGCATATTTTTGGACATATTCTTGGGATGGTCACAAGCCTTGGATGGAGGAGCTTCACCGAGCTAATTGGATAAAGGTGGCTAATTACTGTCGGTACCATACCGGTAATTCAAAGGTTGGTAGATATTGGATCCCTATTGAGGACTGGCCTATTCAAATCCCATAAAGGCAAAGACAAGATATCCAAGGCATCCTTCATATGAGATCCCTCTCTTGGTCCCATGAAAAAGATTGTTTTGGATGGAACAACACTACTAAGGGTGAGTATTCAATTGCTCAAGGTTATTTGACCTTATGCCATAATAATCCCAACCATTCTTCTGACATATTTTCTCGATTGTGGGCTCAAAAGCTCTGGCCTAAGGTGAGGTTCTTTAATTGGCTTTTATTGCATCGTAGGGTGCTTACCGGTGAGCAACTTATGAAGCGTGGTTTTCATGGCCCTTTTAGATGTGAAATGTGTGAAGAGAATGTAGAAAATATCAACCATATTTTTATTGAGTGTACTTTAGCCTCTGAGCTATGGAGGAGAATGGCCACTTTACTTGGCTTACAAGTGGTCCAATTTTTTTACTTTTGAACAACTTTGGAGGGATTGGCCTAATCAAGAGGGTGTTGATCATTTTATTAGGCGCTAGTTTGGATGGGTTCTACCATTCTTCTTTGGAATATTTGGAATGAAAGGAACAACCAAATTTTTAATCAAGATAGGAAGGATATTCACTATATTTGGCAAAAGACCATAGCCAACTTAGTTGAATCAGTCCATCATCTCCTTAATCACCCCCAAAACTCCCACCAAAGATGGGATCAAGTGATGCAAATATTGAAGATTAAACCTTCTAAGGGCAACCAACTTAAAGGGAATGTGAGTATTAGTAAGATGGATAGGAATAGAAATTGGCAACCTCCTCCTAAGGATTTTGGAAAAGTCAATACCGATGGAGCCTCTAGAGGGAACCCCGGAAAAGCCAAGGTGGGAGGAATTGGTAGACTTTCAGATGGCTCCCTGGTTTTTACTTTTGCCGAGAATTTGGGTATTCTTTCCAATAACCTTGCCGAGGGGTATGGTATCCTCGGAGGCCTTCAGGAGGCTACTAAGGTTGGATGGGAAAAGGTGTTAGTTGAGTCCGACTCTCAACTTATGATTAATCTCTTGAAGAATCCTTCTAAGAATCATAAGGTGGATTGGAGAATAAAAAGAATTATTGAGAAGATTCAGTTAATCCAGATGGGATTTTTGAAAGTTGATTACAATCATGTGGTCAGAGATCAAAACAAGAGTGCTGATGCTTTAGCTAATTGGGCTTTGGACAAAGGTGATCTTACTTGTTATGGCCACCCTCCTATATGGTGGGCTTCTCAAATTAGGGAAGCTCTTCTTTCTATCATTTCTTTGGATGGCTCCAGCTTCAAGGTACCTAGTTTCTTCTTGTTTTTTTTTTTGCTTCTCTTTGGTTCATTCAGTTTTTTTTAGTTCCCTAGCTCATTCTATTCTTTATTTTGTTTCCTCTGTTGATTCTTGCCTTAATAGTCTTCTCGGTCTAGATAGGTCATTGTTTTGTTCATTTTTTATTTCTTTTTTTTTTTTTTTTTTTTGTTTAGTTTTTTAAGGTGGGTGGGTTTTTTTATTTTGTTTTGTTTTTGTGTTCTTTGTGTTGTTTTTTGTTGTTCTTGTGTTTTTGTTGTTTTTTTTTTTTTTATGTTTTTTGTTATTGTTCTTGTGTTTTTTTCTGTTCTTGTTCTTGGGTTTCTCTTTGTTTGTGTTATTTCGTGTTTTTATGTGTGAGTGTTTTCTATGTTTTTTGTTTTTGTTTATTGTCTCGTTGTTGGTTGTTTTTTATTTTTATTTTTATTTTATTTTTTAATTTTTTAGGTTTTGGTTGTGTTTATTTTTCATGTTTTTTTTGGGTTATGTCTTTGTAGTGTTCTGTTGTTTTTGTCTTGTTTGTGTTTTGTTATGTGGTTCTTGTGTTTTTCTATGTGGTTTGTGTTGTGGTTTCTTTTATCTTATTGTGCGTGTTTGGTTGTGCTTTTGTTTTTGACACACTCAAGGAGCATGTTTTTTATTTTATTTTATTATTTTTGTTGTTATTTACTTATTTTTAAATTGGTTTTGTGTGTTTGTTTGCTCCTTGAGTATGTCAAAGGTGGTAGGCCAGGTCCGAGTCCTGGGCATTTTTGGCGGAATGGATACCCCTGCCTCCTTGGGTCTTACCCGAAAGTGGCATCCCTTTTGGGATGTTTTCCACAAATAAAAAAAAAATTCTATATAATCAATTTGAATTTTTTGGTTTCTTTCAAAATTTTATATATAAACAAATATCTTAAAATTGTGGTTGTAATCCACAAAACTCTCAAGTTGCTAAAATGTAGTTATAGAGATATGCATAACCCTCCCTACAAGTGAGCAACATTATTCTTAATTATCATGTTCACCAAACCACCAAAGTTGAGTGTTAATATTTTTTTTTTATTTTTGAAGAGTGTTTATCCTTGAGCTTTGAGATTTCATAAAAACTAAGTAAATTTGTCAAATCATGTTTTAAGAAAAAATAATAATAACTATACATATATACAAATCAAATAATATGAAATTAAATGGTAAAAACTTAGATTTTTAAGGAAAATATCTAATTCAAATTTTATATATGCATAGTTATTAATTTATTATGATTTAATATAGGGCTCCTTTTAATCATATTTAAAAATATATATATGCATAAAAATGTTTAAATAAATTGTTATGTCAAAATATGAAATAATTTTACAAGTAGGATTCAAGGGAATTTTAAGTGATACAATCCCAACAAAATATTTGTAATGCAAATATTAGTCATGTCTTATTGGATTGAGTTGTTGTACTATGAGATATTTAGTTTGATGGAGAGGAAGATATGGAAATTGTGGGTAATGTCAAAAGAAGAAAGTAAGAGCAAGATACAAGATTAAAGTATATTAAACAAAAAAATGTGGATGATAAAAGAAATTAGAACTAAATTCTTTATTCAAAATTGGTTAATTTGAAAGTGGATTTGGAAGATGAGTGCAGTGTCCCACCAAGTGGAACCCACCCTCTTATGATACTATGTTTATACATTTTATCAAATGGTATTAGCTAGACTGGTTAAAAACATGGGCTCTTAATTGAGAGACACAAGTGATATAATACCAATATGAGGTAATATAGTATCTTATCATTATCTTGGGATTTATTAAATTTGAAGGAGCATGAAGCAGATAAATAAAACAACAAATGCCACACAAAACCTTCCAACACTTGCTTTAGTTTGGGCACAAATACCAATTTGCTTACAAGATAGGTTAATTGGTTCCAAGAAGTGATCTGCTAGAAAGATGTGTTTATTGGTTCCAAGAAGCAATTTGCTCAAAAACAACTAGTGATTTGCTTGCAAATGCAAGCAATTCACTCACTAACTAGAGTTTCTTGGCAAGTTGTGAAGAGTTAAATTTGAAGATACAAATCCTAAGGCAAATCTTTTGAAAGTAAAATTTTGGCATATAGTGGTGTACTAAGTCATTTCAATAGCCTTCTAAGCCTATTAGAAGTATAATTAAAGGCATATAACATTTGGTGGTGCATAATTTTTCTAGAGATGTCCCTAGATCTTTACTTCACTAGGAGTATTTATTTCCCACCCCAAATAACTCTAGGTAAACTCTTACTATAAATAGGATCCTAGGGCTCAATTGTATTCATATTTTGGTCATGTTACTTTAGAGCTATGCTTTGTGGAACCAACATTATGCTTTGACCTCATGAGACTATATGAAATTGGAAAAACCTTATGCATTCCATTAGTGGTATCACTCTCCTACTTTGCTAAGTGCATGACAATTGTGGCATTGCCTCTTTAGCTCATATTTGCATTCACTAGATTACAGACAAGTTGGATGGTGCTCTTATTATCACATGGAAGAGTGACTAAAAAATTCTAAGTAATGAAAATCCCCTCCAAAATCATGAGCATCCACCAAAGATGCTTAGTTGTCTTATTGTGAAATCTCCATGATCACCTTATTCTTCCTTTTAGCCACACCATTATGATCAAGAGTATAGTGAATAGTCCTCTAATATACAATTCCATGAGAAGCCAAAAAACCATGAAAGGCATGACTTACATACTCTTCTCCATCTATCCTGAGAAATTTTATTTTTTCGTCCAACTGATTCTCAATGAGAGCCTTGAAGGTCTTGAATTTATCAAAGACCTCATCCTTAGTGTGAATAGTATACAACCATACATATCTAGAAAAATCATCAATAAAAAGGAGGAAGTACCTATTTTCTAAAAGAGATGGTGTATCCATAGGTCCATAAATATCACTATGTATGATCTCCAAGGGGTGAGAATCCCATATTACAATCCCTTTTGAAAAATATCCCTAGAATGCTTCCCTTGAATAAATTATTCACATTCACCACATGGAGGGGATATTTGAGGAAGTCCCATGAACATTTGATGGTAACTCATGTATCTCAATGTTCTAGAGTTGAGATACCCAAACCTATGATATTGCTTCTAACTGTCAACATCTACATGTGGAACCATAGCAACAAAATTTATCTTCCTAGATGATGATATTGGTTTTTATTCCAACTTTTACACCTGGTCAGACTCATCATAATTTCCAGAAGCAATAGTTTTAAACCCATTGTTTATATCCTTGATTATTCAACAATGAGGTCAAAGTTTTAACTTTTTATTTGTAAGAGTAATGTGATAAATAAAAAATAGGTTAGGGTCAACATTAGGAACATGAAGTAACTCATCAAAAGAAGAATATCCAATGCTAAGTTCTCACATCTTGCAACCTACACTAAACAATCATCTCATATAACAACATACTTCTCAAAATATGGTTTGTTGTACCCCTATATAAATGAGATGTTTGTGCTTCATCGTGTGCCTAGTTACCTCTAAATATGCAATCCACTCATCCAAAGATGTGGATGTCCAATATGTTAAATGAACTACATGTGCCTATGAGGTTTCTCCATCAAATCTATCATAATATTGTGTATAGAAGGGAGTAACATCAACACCCCACTTTCTTGCTACTTCCTCAAGCCTCTCAATGGTAATTTGGAAAAAATCTACTTTGATATTCCTTCTTGTAAAAATCATATATTGGATTTTATAAAGGCTTCTTAGGCTTCTTCTCATTCTATTTTAGCTTCTTGTTAGTTTAAGATTTGGTAATAGCTTCTTTTGTATGGGTCTGATTGAACACATAATTTTCTTTATGCCTTTGTCCTCTAGCTCGATGATGCAAAATTACTTGAATACTTCATCAATTGGTGATGTCGAATAATTTGGGAAGTACACATGAAGCATCTCGACAACAATAACAATTGTCTCATATATATCTAAAACATTTTTGAAGACAATATTTAACAGTTCAATGTTATTTTCCTTCTATAAATCTTCTTCTCCTTATTCTTGCTCAAGTAATCCTCTTGTAGTTTGGATATATTAATGTAGTTACTTGAAGCAACTAATGTACTCACTAATAGTGTTAAATGAGTCCATGGGTAAATTTGTAAGCCAAACCTCCAACATGCTAATTTGCGTAGAATCAATATGATCATACAATCCCTAAAATTTCTCAAGAAACACTCTAGAGTCCATGGTGCTACTAACATGTGTGTCGTAGACATTGTGAACATGAGGGGTTATAAAACTATGAGCCTCATTCTTCTTATCCTTAAAGAGCTACTTTGTTTATTCAAAATTAGTAAAATCAGGTTGCTCATTCACATACTTGAGTAATCCATTACTTCAGAGCAAATATTTGATCTTTATTTTCCAAGTTGCATAGTTTGGACCACTCAACAAGGGCACTTGGTTATCAATGAATATCCTATCAAACTACAAAATCCTACGTGTAATTGGTGCTGAAAACAATACCACCAATAGAAATATCTCAAAAAAACTATGTGATTTGAAAAGGACTCAAAATGATTTTGTATGAAAAACTTATGGCCTCCAAAACCTTTGATTTTTTTTTAATTTAGTATCTAAATTAAATGAGAGACCATTATATGTTGCTATGTGAGTGGTTGAGGAGGTGCCAAGCATGTATTAATTGGACAATGTATCAATAAATCACATGACACCACTTGTCATGATCAGGGAACTTCCACCTATGTATTGACTATGTAGGCCACTAGATAAGATACTAGCAAACTAGAATATACCTCTTGTCACATAGGGATTGGTTGTTTGATATATGAACCATTCATCCTAATTTGTTACAAAAAGTATGCTTTGTAAAATCTACTACTGACTCTATGAATGAGTCATCAAGTTTGATGATATAACAAAATTTAATTTTTTGATATCATATTTATTCATGCTAAGTGGCAAACATCATACCACTTTGACCATTATATGACATGCCACATCAACACCCACATCAACTACCATGTGTCATGCTAACTTAGTTGCCATATCACCTATATGGAATGCCACATTAGTTGTACAAATTACCATATGTTATGCATCTACTACTACCACATCACATGTATGGACTACCATATCAACTATATGGATTGCCACATGTCACACATCCAAAACTATGTGATCATCATCTACCTATGAAGGGGTTCATGAAGTAAAAGGGGTTCATGGCATTAAGGGGTTTGAACTTAGGACCTCCTATATGTGTCACCTTAATATGGGTCAAAGTATCCACTTTTCACAAGGATATAGGATGCTAGGAATACATTTAAAACAAAACAACAAAATAAGCACCCCTTTTTACCTCTTAGACGACACAAGCCTACATCTTCATGAAACAAGCATGCACCTATACATATTTGAACCCTTACTAGACTAGAGAATATTCCTTAGTCTATTCTCATTTTTAAATTTTAAATTATCCTTTTAGAGGGAAAATAAACTTTTTTCAAACATAAAAATGAAGTACCTAGAGGTAGAGTGAGCAAAAATGTTGAATTTGTAACCCCCCTAAAATTTTTCAAATAATCTATAAATGCCAATATTCATCCATATGTATTATGCTTTACCCTACACAATGTTGAATGCAACCAATAGTACATCGTCTCACACATGTACAGCAAAAACGTTGTCAGACCATTTTAAAAATTTTGTCAAGTGGCTCGAAGGTATTTTCCAAATATGAAAGGCTTCACATGGCTTCTCTAACACCAAGGGTTTGTCTAAAAAAAATCAGCCTCTTATTTAATTCTTTCATGGTAGTAAAGTAGTTTATCCTCTCATCTATGTTATTTTTTTTGTTGGAGAACAAGGGGTTGTACTCGGGTCCCCCACCCTTGACAAATCACAACTCTCTTCTTTAGAGCATGAGAGTTTACAAACAGATTCAATTCTCATCTCAATTGAGTTGCTATAGCTAGAAACCTACATCATTTTACATAAAATGTCTGAATTCTTGATTTTCATTTTCTGGAACTTTTTCAATTTTCTGTGTGAATACAAATATTCCAGAATTCAACATCCTTCTTGACATTTTCCTACAACAACCTTCACAATACCAAAACTTCACCTCTACTATCTATGCATTGCATCTTAGTAGAGTAATATTTCCAAAACATCGCACTATCATAGCCCGCTTTACCAGATCTGGATTGCTAGTTTCCTTCCTGAAGCACAAGTGCAACCACAAAAATTGTAATAAATAGTTTATATGAAAGCACATTAATGTTATAAAATAAAGCAAATATTACCAATGGAAAACATTAAAGTAAATCTTAATCATTATTTGATTCAGGCAATCAACATTTTCTTGTCAGCTTCAGCTAAACTTACTACTTCCTCTAACCAAGGAAAAGAGAATTTAACTTCACGATCCTCAATTAAAACCCCTCTATTGGCTAGCCTATCTGCACATTTGTTTCCTTCCCTTAATGTATGTGTAAACCTGATTTCTTCAAACTCTATAGCAAGGTCTTGAATTTCCACAATTATCTCTTGTATGTTCCATGGAGCCTTTGCTTTCCTCAAAATTGCATTTATTACTATGAGTGAATCACCTTCCATCCATACTTTGTTCCATTTCATTTGTTTGCATATTTTTAACCCTTCCAAAGCTGCCCAAGCTTCAACTTCATTATTTGTCTTAAATCCACTATTGAAAGCGTAATGAGACAAAATCTCTCCTCTATTATTTCTAATTATTCCTCCTCCTATTGGTCCTAGATTTCCTTTAGATGCTCCATCAAAATTCAATTTGACCAACTCCACATCTAGTGGTTTCCACTTTATATTCTTTACCTTCTTTTGTTTCTCCTATCCCCAACATCATAATTCCATTTGATGACTTGAATCCATCTATCAAGGCTCTCTACTTCCAGATTAGGGATTGGGTGAGTTGATAGGGTTGGTTTAGACTCCTCTATGGCTAAACAAATATTCCTTTTCATTACCTCTAAACTGCTTTCCTTTCCTTTAAATATTCTTCTATTCCTTTCTAGCCAAACAATCCAAAGTATTGTATCTTTTGATATATCCCAGATTGTCTATAAAGCATCACTTTTAAAAGTGCTCTTCCATTGCTTTAACCATTCTTCAATTCTACCATTCATCACCATGCATTTACCAAACATATTAAGAATCCATTGCCATAGTTTCTAGACTATTGAGAAGTGTCCCAAGAGATGGTCTATACTCTCCTCCATTTTACAAAGAACACATTTTGAGGGGCCATGAAAACCCCTTTTCATAAGGTTATCCCAAGATAAAATTCTTCTATGACCTACTAGCCAAACAAACATTTTAACTTTAGGAATGCTTAAGCTATCCCAAATATCTCTCCATATTCTTGTGATATTCCTATTTTGATGGTGCTTTATATTATATCCACTTCTTGTTGTGTATTCTCCTAAGCTATTCAACTCCCAAATCAACTTATCCTTGGCTCCCCTCAAAATAATCATTATTGTTATCTTTCTACTCAACTACCTCCTAGCATCAATGTCTTGTATACTTGTAAAAAAATATTCTTTCCATTTGTATCTTCCTTCTTAATCCTTGTACAAAATGTTTGAAACCCTATCACCATATTTATCTTGAAGTAATCTCATCCATGGTTTCAAAATTGGATCTAGATTGAGTGGTTTTTTATCACACCAAGTATCCATCCAAATAGAAATTTTTCTCTAGTTCCCACCACCCATATTAAACCTTTAATCACTAGATCAATTGATTTTTTAAACCATTCCATAGTGCAGAACCATTTGGTAGAGAGAATGTAATAAATATTAAGCTTGGGTCATTGGGCTCAACATACTTAGAAGAATTCTTGCCCATTATCTTTGACTCTCTTTGTACAATCTCCAAATTACTTTTCCCCTAAGAGCTAAGTTTGCATCCATAAGAACTCTTAAACCAAGACCTCCCCTAGTTTTATCATCACACACCTTGCTCCATTTCACCAAAGGAAATTTCCTTTTATCATGTAATCCTGACCACAAAAATGACCCATAATAAAGATTAAACTTTTTCTATCAATTTTGGCATAGTATACAAGGACATATAATATGTTGGAATGGCCTATAAGACTGATTTAATTAGTTGCACTCTTCCTACTAATGATAACCATCTACCTTTCCATACTGGTAGTTTATTCTAAACTTTACTTATAACTAGATTCCATAATTCTATCCTCATTCTCCCCTCAAATAAGGGCATCCCTAGATAAGTTGTTAGTAAATTTACCTCCTCCATTTGAAGTAACCTACATATCCCTACTTTGATTTTAGTTGGGGTGTTTAGGAAGTAAATTTTAGATTTTGTCCTATTAACTTTTTACCTTAATGCTCTTTCATATTCCTTTAATAAGTTATTCAAATATTTGGCCTCATTTATCCTTGCCCTCCCAAAAAGGGTTGTATCATCTACAAATTATTGATGGGTGATGTTGTCGATGTTATTACTAGCCTTAAGTCCACTTATAAGCCCATATTTGTAAGCCTTCTTCAAGTTCCTACCCAAAACCTCTACCATAATAATGAACAAATATGGTGATAGAGGATCTCCCTATCTAAGGCCTCTCTTGGCTTTAAATGATTCTGTTACTAACCCATTGACCAACATTGAATATGAAACTATAGAGACACAAGCTTTAATCCATCTAACCCATTTCTTCCCAAATCTAAACTTTTCTAATACTACAAAAATAAAATCCCATTTAACCCTATCATAGGCCTTACTCATATCAAGTTTTAAGATCATTGCTTTCTCTTTTCTTGAAGTTGTTGAATGCATAACTTCATGAGCTACTATGATCCCATCCAAAATCTATCTCCCTTTCACAAATCCTCCTTGCTCTTCTAAAATAATTTTGTCTAACAATGGTCTTAACCGATTTACCATCACTTTGGAAATAATCTTATATGCCATATTACATAGGCTTATGGGTCGAAATGAATCAAACAATTATGCATCCTTCTTTTTTGGAATCAAGGTAAGATATGTTGCATTTATTTTATAAGGTATGTATTGTTTTACCCTAGACTATTCCACTACCACCAATAAAGAATCCTTCACTATATCCCAATTATGTTGATAGAATGTTGTAGAGAGCCCATCCAGACCTGAGGATTTATCCTTATTAAAAGAGAAAAGAGCTAGATGAACTTCTTCTAGAGTAATAGGCTCCATCAATTTCCTATTATCTTCATCTATTATAACTGAAGGAACTTCTTGTAGAAGTTTATCATTAAGAACTTCAAACTCCTTTGATCCTAGAATATTCTGATAAAAATACCTTGCCTCCTTTCTGATTTCACTCTGGTCTTCAATCCAAACCCCTTCTACTGATTTAATTCTACTAATTCTAGATGTTGATCTTTGTACTATTGCCATCCTATGAAAAAATTTGTGTTTTTATCTCCTTTTAACCAAGTCTATCTTGATTTTAATCTCCAAAATTTCTCTTCCTTACTCAAAATATTATGATATTCACTAAGTAACTCCCTTTCCTCCAAGCTTGGATTATTATGATCACCTTTTTAGAATTTTGAAAGTTTATCTTTTAGTTCTTCTTTCTTCTCAAAAATATTTCCAAAAGTGTTCTTGTTCCATTCTTTTAATCTAGATGTCATTGATTTAATTTGTTTTGGAAGTGTATACAACCCATCATTTCCTAAAGAATTCCATGTTTGTGCTATCATATCAACAAATTGAGGATGGTCTTCCCACATCTGCTCATATTTAAAATATGATATTTTTTAATTCACTTACCACCATTTTAACTTTTATTGGCCAGTGATCTGAACCAATCCTTGTCAAGGTATTAATTTTAGCACAAGTCCCTTCATCTAGCCAATGATCTAAGAGAATGCATCTATCTAATTTTTTGCTATTAGGTTTTGGCCTCTCCTATTGTTGGTCCATGTATAGTTGTCTTCTTCAAACTCAACCTCCCATAGATTATTGTTTTGAATAAAAGCTGAGAAATCTCTCATACTTTGGGTTAGTTTCCTAATTCCCCCAAATTTTTCATCCAGCTTGGTTATGGCATTAAAATATCCTATGATCATGAATCGGGTTTCTTGGTCTTTACTTCTCATAAAGGCTTCAATCCCACTCCAAACTTCTAATCTTCCTGACTAAGTTGTAGGTCCATAGACATTGATAAGGATGAAATAAATATCTACAAAGAAGCATGTGACTAAAGAGGCTATCCAATGCCTAGTTTTATGAATGGTTACATAGGAGGTTCTAATAGGATTCCAACAAGTTAGAATTCCCCTTATCACTCCTTCAGAATCTATAGCATCCCATTCACATCTCGCCCATACTACTTTCATAGTTTTGGAAACTTCTTTTATCATTTTAGTTTCCTAGATACAAAGAATATCAGGCTTATTACTTAAACAGAGGTCCTTGATACACCTCTACTTTGAGGGGGAATTAGCACCCCTTATATTCCATGAGATGGTAATCATGTCTCATTAGGGGCTACTAGCCTCGCTTGTGAATTACCAATATCATTTTTTTGTTTGGTAAAGAGAAGTTCAACCAACTTAGTTTGTGTTCCTTTCTCTATGTTTGCTCTTGCTTCCTTGGATCTCGCTTGATAATTTGAGGGTTTTCCTCTTTTTCCTTGCCTATATCAAGAGTAGGTCTTATTATTCTATTCCTCAATATTCTTTCACAACTTTATTTTTCCTCAAATTTATCCTCTTTTGGCTCTACTATGGAATATTTTGACTTAACCTGCTTTTTTCGATATTTTCTTATTAATGGTAGAGGTATCTAACACTGCATTTTCTTAACCAAATTTTCTCCTAAATGGCACATTGTTCTTGTTACCACCAACCTCATCATTGGTACGTTGAAGACACCTACCTTGTAACTCTTCAAGTGACATTGTCACGACTTGCAAGATTTTCATCCTATTTAAGGTGCCTATCTTGAAAAGGAGGGAAAACAAAGTCAAACGAAGTCAAGCATTTATGCATTAAAGCTCACTTGGAGGAAAGACTAATTCAATTCATACACCATTGAAAGGTGTAAGATAATTATTTAAGACGTCATAAATCCAACAAACTAGTGCTTGCATTTGTAAGAAGAAAAGCGTATTACAAGGAGGCTTCGGTGCCATTTGTGAAAGAGGAATTCCATTTGAGAAAGAAACAAGCGCAGGTCAAAGGAAGATTTTACTGCCCATAAATGCTACACTCCACTCAACTATGAATCCATCATATCATAGCATTGAAGATTAATTAAGCTAAAGGTTGATTTTTATTATTTGCTTGCTTTTTGGAGTTATAAGGGTATATTATATCTACTATTGCAATATTATACATAAGTGATTTATAAAGCAAGAATATTTCAAGATTATTAATATTTGCAAAAGGTAACCTAGGAGGAATAAGGGTTATTACTTAAATTTTATTATTTGCAAATATTATTTTCTAATTTTTCCAAATTTGGGAGTTATAAGGAATACAACATCAAATTAGGAATTGGAAATTAGAAAACATTAAAATCAACCATAAGGGGTATTTAAAGAGGTTTATTAAAGATTTACAAAGGTTGGAATTTTTTATAATTGTGTTGTTTCAAAATCACTTAAAGGAGACAAAATAAATCCAACATCAAAACCTCTTCAAAAATTGAAATAGTGCTTAGTTCAATAGGAGTAATAAGGAGATAGAAAAGTTGATTTTGGCGTTTACAAAATTTCACAAAATCAACCCAAATTTGAACTATAATTTACAATAAGCACTATATTAACTATATATCCTATCCAAAACACCCTAGGGAGTCATAAGAAATTTTACAAAACTTGGTAATATTAACATCCATAAAAAATTATCAAGCTTTGAATCCATTCATTATATATTATTCGTATATAGACTCAGGAGAAAGAAAGCATATGACAAGGAACATTCATTTGTTCAATTCTTTAAAAAATGTGTATGAGAACCCAATTATTGTAGCAGACAGCAAGACATATGAGGTAAAAGGAATTAAAAATATTTCGTTAAATCTAGGAAACAGAAAAGGAATAATAAAAAGCATACTATATGTTCCAGGATTGACTACTAATCTTCTTTTTGTTTCTCAACTCATGGATCAAAATATAACCATTGAGTTCAAAGTTTTCAATGGAAAGAAACAATGTCACATCTCTGGGCAAGGAAATAGGATAGCATCAAGCTCCTGTAAAAATAGTATATTTGTTCTAGACACTACTACTCACTCAGCACTTTCAGTCAAAGCTTCATATCTATGGCACAAGCGTCTAGGACATACGAGTGAAACTTCAATGAAGGAATTATTCAAGTATCAAATGGTTGAAGGATTACCCAACTTATCTCCAAAAACTAATGTATGTCTAGAATGTTTAGCAACAAACTCCGTGAACACAAAGCTCAACAACCTCTAGAGGTAATATATACAGACTTATGTGGGCCAATGAAAGTTGATAGTTTTGGAGGACATAAACACTTTCAGTTATTTTTTTATGATCACACTAGAAAAATATGGGTTTACTTCATGAAATGCAAGTTAGATGCATTCAATCATTTCAAATAGTTCAAACTCAAAAAAATAATTAGGGAATATTATAAAGACATTTCGTTCAGACAAAGGAGGAGAATTTTTTTCTAAATATTTTGACTCATTTTTGGAAGAAAATAGAATTAAAATATAACTTACTACATCATATTCACCTCAACAAAATGGAATTGCAGAAAGAAGAAATAGGTCATAAATGAAAATGTTTAGGTTTATGTTAAAAGAGGCACAACTTGATCATCAATACTGGGCAGAGGCAGGACAAACATCAATCTACATACAAAATAGACTTTCAACAAGAGTACTCAAACATATTACACTAGAAGAAGCATGGTCAGGACAAAATCCCAACATAGAAAAACTAAAAATCTTTGGATGTAAAACCTATATGCATGTTCCAAAATAAAAGAGAACTAAACTAGATGACAAAACTATGGCAGGGATATTTTTTGGTTATGACAATGAATCTGCAAGATACAAAATACTAGATCCATCTACAAAGAAGGTCTACATTAGTAGAGATGTATTTGATGAAAAAGTCAAATTTGGCATAGAGAAATTCAACAGTGACACAAAATTTTTGGACATATTCGAAGAAGATATAATAAGTGAAGAATTAGAATTAGAATCTCAATAACAAGACATAGAAAATTCTATAATATCATCTAGAAGAGAACCAATATGGCTTAGAGATACACTCAGAGAAGTAAATCTAGAATTATGTCAGATATTATTACTACAATACCCCAAACTTACAGTATAACCAGGATGAACAGATGAATGTTGGGTAATATAGTAGAACCGACATCAACACTATAGGTATTGAATGATTCACACTGGAAAGTAGCCATGGAATCTGAATATATGTCATTGCAAAAGAATAAAACATGGAATCTAGTGGAATTACCCCCAAGAAAAAAGGTAGTAGGATGTAAATGGGTTTATAAGATAAAATACAAAGCATATGGAACACTAGAAAAATACAAGGCCCACCTAGTAGCCAAAGGATATACTCAAACAAAAGTAATTGACTATAAATAAACATTCGTACTGATAGCTAGGATGACTAGCAGCACATCAGGTATGGAAACTTCATCAGAATGATGTAAAAAGTACCTTTCCTAATGGTGACTTAGAATAGGAAGTCTATATGTAACAACCAGAAGGCTTTATCACTCAAGGATAACAAAATAAGGTATATAATTAAATAAATATTTATATGGTTTAAAACAAGCTCCCAGAACCTAGAATATAAAGATCAACAATCACTTACTATAGCATAACTTCAAAAGTTCATCAGATCCTAGTTTATACACCAAGAAAATTAGAAATGATATCTTGATCCTCATAGTATATGTTGATGACATTGTGATTACTAAAAGTTCAAAAAAATTAATAAGAGACATCAAAAAAGATCTAGAAAATGTATTTGAGATGACAGGTCTAGGGCTAATGAGTTACTATCTTGGTCTAGATATTTATCAATAAAATGACAAAATAGTAATCACTTAATCAAAATATGCAAAAGCACTTATTGAAAAATATAGAATGACAGAGTGTAATCCCAAATATACACCAATGGAACAAGGGACTCAACTATCCAAACATGATGAAACACAATTAGTTTCAGCAATAGTATATTGCCAATTAATTAGAAGTCTTCTATACTTAACAAACAACTGACTAGACATTGCTTTTGTAGTAAATTATCTTTTACAGTTCATGCAAGAACCAAAGGAAAGTCGTTAGAAAGCTAAAAAAATGGTATTTTAATATATCAAGAAGACTACTGACTATGGATTAACCTATATGAAGGATGTCAAAGGATTTTTTCTACAGGGATACTTAGATTCAAATTATGCTGGATCTATTTATGATAGGAAATCTACCTCAAGATGTGTCTTATATCTTAGATTAGGACCCATATCTTGGCACAACAAGAAACAACATACAGTAGCATAGTCATCAATTGAAGCACAATATCGAGCAACAAGAGATACAACCTATGAAGATCTATGGCTACAATACATACTAGTCGACATGGAAATAAAACGAACTCCAAACATGATATTCTATGATAATTAAGGAGTACTAAACCTGATCAAGAATCCTATTATACATGAAAGAACAAAGTATATAAAAGCACAATGTCATTTCATCAGGGAAAATTTTTATAATAAACATATCATCCTCAAGTATGTGCTTACAAAAGATCATTTGGCAAACATCTTTACAAAAGCACTTGGAAAGATCAAGTTTCAAAAATTCAGAGATCATCTATGCAATTCAAGAGAAATTCACACCAAGTAATGTAATACAGGGGGTGTTAGAATATATTACATCATTTGGATATGATAGATTACTTTAGGGGGAAGTTATCTAGATACTACATGCAATATAATAAATGCACAAGTGTCATTGTGCAAGTTGTAAATGTGCAAGGTGTCCCCTTGTACAACTAGTTAGAGTGTTGGCCAAGGAATCCATATTCCTATATAAATGGCCCCATAGCTCCATTCGGATTGTATCACTTTTCATTCATTTAATAGAATGCTTTATCAGTCTAGTCTCTATCTCGTAATGGAATGTTGCTAAAGCTATCAGTGGTATCAGAGCTACGGTAGATCGATAGGAGAGCTACAATTGATCCAAACATCTCTGCTACATTTTTGACCAATCGAATGATCCTTTGTGACCCATTGCAGGTAAACTTCGTTGTCTTGAGATTGTTTGAAGAGGACCATAGAAATTGCAGAGCTCTACCTAAAGCAGCTAGATCTACATCATCTACAAGAGCCATTAAAGGTAAGCAACTATTGGTGCAAGTAGATTCACTAATTGGATTACTTATCAAATTTGTTAAAGCACCTTATATTGGATCAAAGTTGCAAAGAGGAAAATTGTATTACAGTCTTCAAAAGTGCAAAAAGAGAAAAATTTCTTTTAAGGATCATTTGCACATTAGGAGTTGATTAGATTTTAGAGTTACAATTATCTATCAACTACCTATCTTCTACTTTGGAAAAAGAGAAAAAGAAGACTAGATCCTACAACTGTGTTTGTAGTGAAGGGTTCATTCCAGATTATGCTTGAAAGGTTGCAGTGGAATTTTTAAGTGTATTTTTGAGAAATTAGTGGAGCAATAAGGTGAGATTATTGTTACCATTAAAAGTGCATCTATTAAGCACTATACTAGTTGATTTTTTAACTAGTTATTCTCAATTAGTTTGTGTTGTTAAAAGCAAAAAAACTAGCACAAAATTTGCAGCACTTTCATGGCCAAAAGAAGCCACCATTACAAGCAAAAAGGTGGAGAAGAAAGCCACCATTGAAGTCCTTGAAGGAAGCCTCAAATCGAGACCTTGGAAGTCTCAAGATTCAAGGAGAATGTAAGGGTTTCATTTTAGTACAGAGTGCAGGAATCCTTATTCAAAAACAACATTTCATTAGCTTGGATTGACTATCATCCAAAGAAGAAGAAGCAAGAAGGATTACGTAAAAATTCTTCATTTTGGTGCAAGATCTATCTATTACAAAAAGCACCTCTTTTGTTCCTTTGAAAGGACAAAAGTATTACTATTTACAGGGGGCAGTAAGGACATTATATCCAATAGATTTTTGGCAAGAGGAAGGAGCCACCAAAGAGCTCACACATCCAAGAATCAAGGTGTTTAAAAACACCATTTTCCTCCATCAAATCCAGCCCTATAAGCAGCACGTCACCTGCAATAGTGGAGCCATTGAAAGAAGGTATTATCACTTGTATTTATGTAGAAAAAAGGGCTAACTATTGGTTGTTACAAACAACACTATTTTTCAAGCACTAAAGAAGGGCACAAATCCAGCATACAAAACCTGCAAATAGGTGAAGAGAAAGGAGCTATACCTAAGGCATCCATTGAAGCAAACGTCCACCAAAAAGGAGCTCAAAAGTGTGCCATAGAACCATGGAGCAATCTAGTTGTAGCCATCTATCATCCTCACCAAGCCAACATGCAAAAGGAAGCTTGCATATCAAGAAACATAGCAAGCTCACATAGGATGCAAAGATAAAGGAAGAATTAGGGTTGCAAGCTCATATTTGAAGCATTAGAAAGAAGGCTTACATGCACAAGCCTTGAGTGCCACTTGGCACAAATTCTCTAAGCATCCCAACGTTCATGAAGACCCAAGCGCTCACCTAAAAGGGAGTTACATACATTTGGAGGGAGTTAAGAATATTTGGAGGTTACCACCAACCTCATCATTGCCAAAGGTACATTGAAGACACCTACCTTGTAACGCTTCAAGTGACACTTGTCATGCAAGAAGTTCATCCTATTTAAGATGCCTATCCTAGAAAAGGAGGGAGAAAGAAGTCAAATGAAGTCAAGAATTTATGCATTGAAGCTCACTTGGAGGAAAAGGCTAATTCAAGCCATACACCATTCAAAGGTGTAAGAGAAGCATTTAAGATGTTATCATAAAACCAACAAACCAACGCTTGCATTTGGAAGAAGCAAAGCGCATTCCAAGGAGGCTTCTACACCATTTATGGAAGAGGAGCATCATTCGAGGAAGAAACAAGCGCAAGTCAAAGAGGGCTTTGACTACCCATGAGCGCTACACTCCACAAAACTACGAATCTGCCATCTCACAACATTGAATATTAATTAAGGTAAAGGTTGATTTTTATTATTTGCTTGCTTTTTGGAGTTATAAGGGTACATTATATCTACTATTGCAATATTCAACATTAGTGATTTATTAAGCAAGCATATTTCAAGATTATTAATATTTGCAAAAGGTAACCTAGGAGGAATAAGGGTTATTACTTAAATTTAAATTATTTGCAAATATTATTTTCTAATTTTTCCAAATTTGGGAGTTATAAGGAATACAACATCAAATTAGGAATTGGAAATTAGAAAACATTAAAATCAACCAAAAGGGGTATTTAAAGAGGTTTATTAAATATTTTCAAAGGTTGGAATTTTTTATAATAGTGTTGTCTCAAAATCACTTAAAGGAGGTAAAATAAATCCAACATCAAAACCTCTTCAAAAATTGAAATAGTGCTTAGTTCAATAGGAGTAATAAGGAGATAGAAAAGTTGATTTTGGTGTTTACAAAATTTCACAAAATCAACCCAAAATTGAACTATAATTTACAAAAAGCACTATATTGATCATATATCCTATCCAAAACACCCTAGGGAGTCATAAGGAATTCTACAAAACTTGGTAATATTAACATCCATAAAAAATTATCAAGCTCTGAATCCATTCACTATGGATTATTGGTATATAGACTCAGGAGCAAGCAAGCATATGACTGGGAACATTCATTGGTTCAATTCTTTAAAAAAGGTGCATGAGAACCCAGTTGTTGTAGCAGACAACAAGACATATGAGGTAAAAGGAATTGGAAATATTTTGGTAAATCTAGGAAATGGAAAAGGAATAATAAAAAATGTACTATATGTTCCAGGATTGACTACTAATCTTCTTTTTGTTTCTCAACTCATGGATCAAAACATAACCATTGAGTTCAAAGTTTTCAATGGCAAGAAACAATGTCACATCTCTAGGCAAGGAAAGAGGATAGCATCAGGCTCCTACAAAAATGGTCTATTTGTTCTAGACACTACTACTCACTCAACACTTTCAGTCAAAGCTTCAGATCTATGGCACAAGCATCTAGGACATACAAGTGAAACTTCAATGAAGGAATTATTCAAGTATCAAATGGTTGAAGGATTACCCAACTTATCTCTAGAAACTAATGTATGTCCAGAATGTTTAGCAGGAAAACAACACAGAATTCCTTTCGAACTCCATCAACACAGAGCTCAACAACCTCTAGAGGTAATATATACAGATTTATGTGGGCCAATGAAAGTTGATAGTGTTGGAGGACATAAATACTTTCAGTTATTTGTTGATGATCACACTAGAAAAATGTGGGTATACTTCATGAAATACAAGTCAGATGCATTCAATCATTTCAAATAGTTCAAACTCCAAGTAGAAAAAGAATCAGGGAAGACTATAAAAGCACTTCATTCAGACAGAGGAGGAGAATTTATTTCTAAAGAGTTTGACTCATTTTTGGAAGAAAATGGAATTAAAAGATAACTTACTACAACATATTCACCTCAACAGAATGGAATTGTAGAAAGAAGAAATAGGTCAATAATGGAAATGGTTAGGTGTATGTTAAAAGAGGCACAACTTGATCACCAATATTGGGTAGAGGCAGTACAAACAATAGTCTACATACAAAATAGACTACCAACAAGAGTACTCAAACATATTACACCAGAAGAAGCATGGTCAGGACAAAATCCCAACATAGAAAAATTAAAAATCTTTGGATGTAAAGCCTATATGCATATTCCAAAACAAAAGAGGACTAAACTAGATGACAAAACTATGGCAGGGATATTCATTGGTTATGACAATGAATCTGCAGGATACAGAATACTAGATCCATCTACAAAGAAGGTCTACATTAGTAGAGATGTAGTCTTTGATGAAAAAGTCAAAGTTGACACAGAGAAATCCAATGGTGACACAGAAGTTCTTCTAGATCTATCCGAAGAAGATACAATAAGTGAAGAGTCAAAATCAGAATCTCAAGAACAAGGCACATAAACTCCTAGAAGAGAACCAATATGGCTCAGAGATACACTCAGAGAAGCAAATCTAGAAAGGATGCCAGATCTTACTACTACAAGACCTCAAACTCGTAGCATAACCAGAATGAATAGAGGAATGTTGGGTAATATAGCAGAACCAACATCAACACTACAGGCACTAAATGATTCACACTGGAAAGCAACCATGGAATCTGAATATATGTCACTACAAAAGAATAAAACATGGAATCTAGTGGAATTACCCCCAAGAAAAAAGGTAGTAGGATGTAAATGGGTTTACAAGGTCAAATACAAAGCAGATGGAACACTAGACAAATACAAGGTCCACCTAGTAGCCAAAGGATATACTCAAACAGAAGGAATTGACTATGAAGAAACATTCGCACCGATAGCTAGGATGACTACTATCAGAACAGTTTGTGCACTAGCAGCACATCAGGGATGGAAACTTCATCAGATGGATGTAAAAAGTGCCTTTCTTAATGGTGACTTAGAAGAGGAAGTCTATATGTCACAACCAGAAGGCTTTATCACTCAAGGATAGGAAAATAAGGTATGTAAATTAAATAAATATTTATATGGTTTAAAACAAGCTCCTAGAGCCTGGAATATAAAGATCAACAATCACTTACTACAACATAACTTCAAAAGAAGTTCATCAGATCCTAGTTTATACACCAAGAAAATTGGAAATGATATCCTGATCCTCATAGTATATGTTGATGACATTGTGATTACTGGAAGTTCAGAAAAATTAATAAGAGACATCAAAAAGGATCTAGAAAAGGCATTTGAGATGATAGATCTAGGGCTAATGAGTTACTATCTTGGTCTAGAGATTTATCAAGGAAAGGATAAAATAGTAATCACTCAATAAAAATATGCAAAAGCCCTTCTTGAAAAATACAGAATGATAAAGTGTAAGCCCAAAGATACACCAATGGAACAAGGGACTCAACTATCCAAAAATGATGAAACACCATTGGTTTCAGTGATAGTATATCACCAATTAATTGGAAGTCTTCTATACTTAACAAACAACCGACCAGACATTGATTTTGCAGTAAATTATCTTTCACGGTTCATGCAAGAACCAAGGGAAAGTCATTGGAAAGCTACAAAAAGGATATTGCAATATATCAAGAAGACTACTGACTATGGATTAACCTATATGAAGGATGTCAAAGGATTTTGTCTACAGGGATACTCAGATTCAGATTATGTTGGATCTATTGATGATAGGAAATCTACCTCAGGATATGTCTTCTATCTTGGATCAGGACCCATATCTTGGCACAACAAGAAACAACATACAGTAGCACAATCATCAACCGAAGCAGAATATCGAGCAACAAGAGATACAACCTGTGAAGCTCTATGGCTACAATACATACTAGCCGACATGGGAATCAAACAAACTCCAACCATGATATTCTACGATAATCAAGGAGTATTGAACCTGATCAAGAATCCTATTATACATGAAAGAACAAAGCATATTGAAGCACAATGTCATTTCATCAGGGAACACTTTTAGAATAAACATATCATCCTCAAGTATGTGCCTACAGAAGATCAGTTGGCAGACATCTTTACAAAAGCACTTGGAAAGATCAAGTTTCAAAAATTCAGAGATCATCTATGCAATTCAAGAGAACTTCACACCAAATAATGTAATACATGGGGGTGTTAGAATATATTACATCATTTGGATATGATAGATTACTTTAGGGGGAAGTTATCTAGATACTACATGCAATATAATAAATGCACAAGTGTCATTGTGCAAGTTGTAAATGTGCAAGGTGTCCCCTTGTACAACTAGTTAGAGTGTTGGCCAAGGAATCCATATTCCTATATAAATGGCCCCATAGCTCCATTCGGATTGTATCACTTTTCATTCATTCAATAGAATGCTTTATCAGTCTGGTCTCTATCTCGTAATGGAATGTTGCTAAAGCCATCACATTCACCCTAACATTCCTTTGCTTAGCTATCTAAGTGTCGTCAAGAATTGATCATTGAAGCCAATCTTTGCCTTGACAGAGGTTGTGCATGATTGTGAAGGCGCCAAAGACACGATCAAGCACGCATAAAAGGATACCAATATTAAATTTTGGATTAATTGTATTCAAACAGAGATTCGAAAAGAATTAGATAATGAAAATCAAGAATTTGGATATTTTATGTGAAATGATGTAGGTTTCTAACTATAGCATCTCAATTAAGATGAGAAGTGTATCTATTTGTAAACTCTCAAGCTCTAAAGAAGAGAGATGTAATTTGTTAAGGGTGGGGGACCCGAGTACAACCCATTTTTATCAAGCAAAAAAAAATTATAAATATCTTCACACAAAAATAAAGAAAGAAAACATTGAATAGATATTGAAATTGCAAACAACAATTCAAAATTACCTTGTTAAAAACAAAATAAGCAAGATTTTTGAAAACATATTGAAAATACATATACTAAACTACAAAATAGAATCTCTTCTTTGCTTCTTATGTCGAATATGCTTACAAAGCTTTGAAAAATAATTTGTCCTGAATCTTAAGACAATGATCGAAGACTTCAAGTTGACCTTATATATGATCAAGTGACACTGCTCCATTCTCGCTTTGATTTAGGTGGATGGATTGCTTTTGTTCATTTCTATGGATTTCACACCTAATTCAAAAAATGAACAAAAGCAATCCATCCACTTAAATCTTTAATAATAAATAAATAAATAGATAGTGTACTCTCGTAGGTACCATAAATAATTACTATATTATATGTAGATAAAGATCACAATATTTCAATACAATGGACGGAGTGGTGTGGATATTAATAACAATAGCAAAACCCCAGTTACATAAATGTCATAACAAGAAGACTTAAGTTAATTAAAAGTTATAAAGTAGGTTTAACCATGTCATCAGCTTGCATAATAAAATAATACAATAAATTAAATACATTTATATAATGATTGTTTATAGTTCTTAAGCCTATACAAGATTGCATCATATACTATTAGCCTTATAAGTCAAATTACACTTTCAATCTTATAAGACTTACCAACATCTCAACCAACTATAATTAAATCTTTAAAAATTAAAAATTAAAAATTAAAAATGTATATGACAGCACCTATAAGAAGAATCATCCACCCATACATTAGTGTCATTTTTCCAAACCTTATTTAAGTTCATCAAAGAAACGGTCCCCATACATTTGTGTCATTTTCTTTCAAACCTTATTGGGTCAATCAAAAGCTGGGTCTCCGTCCCAGCTGTGTACATTAGTTACGAAGAAGAGTTCACAAGAATCATTCAATAAAAAATGCATTTCCAACATAAGGGTTGCCCTATCCATAATAGTTCAATCTCATGCTATCTATATATAAATAATAATAACATGATTATGATCTATGAAACTCATTTCATATATATATAATTCTTTAAACTATTTTATATTTATAAATAAACTTAATTTAAAAATAAGATATTTTCATAATAAATAATTTTTTTATAAACCAACTTTTTTAAATTAGTCTTTTTTTTATTTTCATTAACCTTCAAATCCACAGCTCCTTCTTGCAAGGTGACTTTAATACTATGATTTTAATAAATAAATGTTTATTTTCATATGTTAATTAATTATTTCTTATTTCAATCAGCTGCTTTTAAAATCTCATTTTTATTTATTTCTAATGATTTGAGATTTCAAATCAACATCTCATTTTTTTCCCTCCCTTTATTTTTTCTTTTTTGCGTTATGTCAAATTGATCAATGGTTGGAATGAAGCTTTCCTCGGGTCCAATAATCATCACAAGGGTGCTCTTGCCAAGAAATGGCCCGCAAACACGCTACTTTTGCATTACTTGCTGCCCAACATTGTTATTCTCATGTGTTTGGTCAAGAGGTATCATGTAGCAGCGGCTTATTAAATCTGAATATCCATTCGTGAAGCAAAATCCATTTGATCGTCATTTATATTTGTAATCAAGGCATGTGCTGTCTTGTTAAATTTGCAGTAGTACAAGGAGTGCTATTATCTTATGGTTAAAAATCAAATGGAGTCTGAATGTTCTTCTCAACGCCACCCTCATAGACATGCATGCCAAACGCGACTGAAGGGTGTAGATACAAATGCACAAGTGTTTACGATTATGCCCCACAAAAATTGTAGACTATACCCGTGAAAATTTGATATAAATCCTGTGGTAGTTTGTCTTCCAAATGGAATCACCACTGATGCTCTAACACACTCGAGAAATGAGAGCTGAAAGTGTTTCAGTCATGCTTGTGGATGCTTCCAGCATGTGCCCATTTGGCTGCTCTACAGAGAGGATATTGTCATCTAGATACAACATTGTTCTGAACTAAAGTCTCAGACTACACTGTGTCTACATTTCTGCAGGTAGATATCAATGCTATCGTCTGTACAGAGTGAGTTCCGAGCTTCTGCTAACATGAGATTTCATATCACTGGGTAGCAAGAGTGAGTTCCTCAAGAATCCTGAGCACTTCTTATCACAGTGGTAGTTAAGGGAGAGTCATCACTGTGATTTAAATTCCTCAACATAGGTAGAAAAACAAAGCAGCATTCACCTAGTGAAATTCAGTTCATATTTATTTATAAGCTGTTTTCAAATCTAATTTTGTTTTTAACCCCGTACTCAAAGGGCTGCTACTGGGCAGGCTTCTGCTACAGTGTTTTGATAGAATCATAAATCCCATTTGTGAATGTTTGGTCAGAGTTCACCGAGCAAATTATCATTTCAATTCTGAGCTTGGAATGGGACACTTCTCCTATTATTAGACCAACACAAGAAACAAAACATACAAATCTAAATATTATTAATTTCATTAAATGATTTCTAGATGGAAATCTCTGTACATTCAAAGGTCTTAGTTATGTGTTAAGTGATTGCTCTTCAATTTAAAAATGTTCACATAATCATCATGGTTTGAAGTTATTCACCACTTATGCGACTGTGATATACCATAACCTGGTATTCTAATGTTATCAGGCATCATTGCTGCCTGCCACTTTTTTACTGAAAAAAGCAGATGATCCACCTCTCAGACACCCTTTTACCCATCGCAAAGAAAAAGGAATGATTTATTCCGTTTTGAAGTAAGCCAACTAAAATTGTAGTCCAGTTGTGGTTCTATGATTCCGGTTGTGGTTCTATGATTCGTTGAAAAAGGTCCAATGGAGATATTTATGACAGTTTATTTGTCATGGATTGATGTCACAGCCGATTACACAATGGGACCAACAAGTGCAAGATGCAGTATCCAAATTGAGTAAAATCGATTAACAGATTGTTTCATGCTCCCACCCAGGCAATGAATAACTAGCCATACTAACAAGGGGATTGCAGTTCATAATCTATTAAAATATTGATATAAAATCATAAAAAATCTTCAAAGATCTGAATAAAATAAGTAGAGGTCAGAGTCCAGCATCGCAACTTACCCTTCTCCAATACCCACTAAATGGCCTACTCAATGTAAACTTCCATTTCATATCATTAAAAGTTATATTGAAAGATTATCTTTTTCAAGTTATAAAAAGTAATATGCAGACATATATAGCAGATTCTAACAAGCACACTTCATATATAAGGTTAAATTTCCTTTCTTAACACCTTTTCCTTGCTTATTGAAATAGATCACAAATTATTAAATCACTTAATAGAGCTTGCATGTAAACGCATCCATGATGTTTAATTAACTCCAAGATAAAAAGATCTATTCTTAAAAGGATCCTTACTCCATCCAAATCAGTAAAGCAGTAACACATATGATGTTAAAAACTTTATTGAACATACAAGGAAAAGGGAAAAGGAACTTAAAATGCTGACAATTCTGCCATAGAGTAACTGTTTGATCACAGATAGTTTTCTGAGCCAAACCACACCCTATAATTCTCTTAATCATGCAATTATATGTGTACCATACTAAATAGACACACCCTTTATCTTAACATATGTACAGTATGTTACAGACTAATTTCAACAAAGAAAGCTGTTGGAATAAATTTATTACTAATTTTTTAAATATTTCTAGTTCTTTAAAGGCCTCTAGAAGCCCCCTTTTTTTTACCGCCTGTCTTAGGCAGAAAATGGCAAATGGTTTTGTGGACAATGGTATTATACTGAAAGCTACTAATAAATACGGAGCAAGCTTCCACCAAGAGGCATGAAGTTCAGTAAAGATTTATTTGATGATCTTTAATATTGTGCTCATTTTTTGTGACTCAGCTAGCTCTGCCATCAGAAGCAATATACTCCATAAAAAAGTTATCATCAACTAAAAATAAATGGTCCACATGAATATTTATGAGAGATTGCTTTAATCCTCCTCCCAGTCAATTTGACCTACTGTAATTCTTTTTTTTCTGTCTAAATTTTAGATTAAATGGATAAGCCCATCTTAAATGGCCTCAGCTGTCAGTTACGGACAGCACAACATGGTCTTCCAACAACATTGTATGCCAACCCGAAAATACATGATATATCAATGGAACTGCATCTAAAGTGCAAAAATGGCATGCCCACATTTAAGGAGGAATTCAGAACTCCAGAGAAGTAACCTGGCCACTGGGACGTACAATACAAAACAATAACTATCTATAGTTTATTATATCACATGAGATTGATTGTATATTAGCCTATGATACATGCAACATATCCCCTAAGAGGCAGGGATGGGGGCAGGGGGTGCAGTGGGGTCATCCCCAAAGAACAGCTCGAGGATGCCCCGCATCCCCATTTATGCAGGGTTGCATAGGGGACACTTATGAAATTTACAATATTTTGTGGCTTAAATATGGAAACCTAGTATAAGGAGGACTGGAGTACCAATGGATGGGTGCCTGCACAACTGAAATATGGAGAGTGGTTTTTGTAATATTAAGAGTTGTCAAATTATATAAACAGCTGAAACCTGGAAACAAAATTCACCCCATATTCCAAAACTTAAATACTTCTTAATAAGACAATGATACAAATATGGATGCCTGCATAGCTTCTATCTAAAGTTACTCTAGCTCTCTAGAAATGTTCTGCAATCGATTTATGTGAATGCATGACAATGCTACATAATATTTTTGAATGTTTTTGGAAAGCTACAGAAAATCAAAAAATGACTCATCACAAATGAGAATTTGAAAACAACACTTTGAAGAGAATCCCTGGCAGTCTAGTGGCCCAATCACACTGAACCAGTCACCATACTCTCCAAATAGTATAACATTGTACTTTTGCTTAGTCTATGATTGCTGATTAATAGTAAGAAAACCAATGATTAACTCAAATTTGTGCATTTTAAGATGTTTTTCATCTGTAATTCTAATTTTTGTATTCTTTTTTATATAAGCATCCCCTTTGCTTCCTTCTTGTCGAAATTTAGGGGTGGCTTGTAGCTGCCCCCTTGACTAATGAAAAGATGCATAGAAAACATCTTGGTATTGATTTTGCATGTTTAGCAATGAACAAATTTAGGGGTGTCACTTTTTCACGCTCCTGTGTTACCTCATCACCTCCAAAAGGGTACTCCAAATAACACGGATATTAACTAATGAAGGATGCATAGAAAACAACTTGGTATTGATTGTACATATTTAGCAATGAGCAGATTTAAGAGTGTCTTCTACCTTTTTGTGCCCTCCCAAGGACTGGCATTGTTACTGTGTGTTCATAAAGGAACAAGTAAAGCAGTTTTTAGAGTCCAAATACCTCTCATCAATTAAGAATATTTGATATCTAAATCAAATTGGGACAGTAGAAAAGCAAAGAACCAAAGTTTCACCCCTTGGTGCTAAGTTATGTCATTTCGCACTCTAAATTGTGAAGGCATGCAACAGTAAGAAATAACAAAATTATTTTAGATTTGCTTTCAGTACTAAAAACATCTATTGAAATGTCAGTGGTTCAAACATCATATAAGCTATTTTGGCAAAATCTTATCAGTCAAATGTATATTATATTTCACATTCTGAATTGTGAAGGCATGCAACAGGAAAAAAATCAAAAATTATTTTAGTTTTGCTTTCGGCACTAAAAACATCTATTGAAATGTCAGTGGTTCAAACATCATCTAAGCTATTTTGGCAAAAATTTAGGAGTTAAATGTATATTATATTATTTCAACTGCAATGCTACTGGGATTCTTCTCAAAGGAAAGGCCTGTTGACAAATTATCACAGCTTGTCGAACATAATATAAAAAGCATCATGCATACATAGAAAAGCAAGACTATATGAGATTGCCAGATGGCAACAAATGCAAAAAGAGAGCCATTGATAGATTAGGTGCAGTAAAAATTAACAAAAAAGAGTAATCGACAAAATATCTATACCCTCAAAGTGACTGACATCTTCACCAGCTACAGCTACTATGTCCTACAAGTGTAAAATAACAGTTGATGACAAATTAAAAAATTGAACATGCTCATTCTACTTCTCGACCAAACCCTTTTTATGCCAAAATGCATGAATTCTATGCTGGTATAGCACCAGCTTCTTTCTCAACATCTTCAAGAATTAGTGCCTTAGCAGGCTTCGCCAGCAAATCTGTGTACTCCTGGAAGGGTGATTTTGAAAAACGTGTCTCCCGCCACAGATCAGGTGTCAAGAATGCATATGTCTTCAATAAACAGTCAAATGTTGCCTGCCAACCAAAAACCGTATGAGATTTGCAGCATCAAAATTTTACTCCAATTTTCTAATAAAAGAGCTGTTAAAAGTTTCAACAAAAAGTAAAACACCTCTCTAGCACTCATCTATACTACAAGACTATACACAGTCCGCTACTAAGAACAAAATTATCCAATTATAATAACAATCAATAGATTAAAAAAAAAATCACATTAGCTCAACTGGTTAATTCCTTGACTTCCAAAGAAGAGACCGATGTCCAAATCGTACCAAGTAACAATCATAGTCAAGCTCTTGTAATACCATCATGTGGTTATGATGTACTACAAATGAAGTCTGTTTCAATCCCATATAACCCATTTAAAAAACAACCAATAGCACTGACTCAATTGTGAGTGAGTGCTCTGTGATACAAATAATTCTTGCAAACACATTCAACATGAAAATTACCCAATAAGACAAATGGCGAATACATTAAACAAACACGCATCTTGAATTGTACTTACAACTTTGTAAATCTCAAACTCATTGATGCACTAAAGGGACAGATCACTTTTGTTCACTGCTTACTTAAACTATTGCTTGAAGGATGAAGTTTTTCACTGCATGGATACCATACATGCCTATAACACTCCATGGATACCATTCATGCCTACTGGCCAATATTATAAGGTACAGGCTTAAAATGTCCCTCACTAAATGATAATTCTTGCCAACTTGGTATAGTGTATAGTAACCAGGTTTGGTGCACTTCCAACCTATCAGAGGTTCGATCTATTTAATAATTTTATCCCTACAACTAAAAATAAATTTTATCCAACTTTTGTCTAAGTCTTTAACTTATTAACCATCATTTACCCTAGAAACAATCTAAAAGTTGAAAGAACTTAACCTGCCCTATGCCCTCAAGAAAAATGAAATAGGCAGAGTAGAGAAAGAGAGTAGTTTTTAACATCCACTAGGCTATAGGCCATATGGGACTATCCTCATGAAAGATATTTACCCAATATATGGTTATCCAGCTAATACTCCAGTTATGCATGGTGTATAACCCTACCACCACAGGATTTTAACCTTGAACGCCTATTTAAAGTTCCGAAGTCTCTACCATTAGGTCCACTCAAGTTTTACAAAAAAGAAGAGTAGAATTTAATGTCAACCAGGTCATTGGGTATAAGTATTCAGCCAAATTTTGGTTACAAGAGCATGGTGTACAACCTTATCCCCATTGGATTCAAACCTGGGACCCTCTAGTTGGAGTTCCAAAGTCTTCACTGTTAGGCCCACTCAAGTTGAACAACCAGAAGACAGCAACCTGCAGTCAAAACTTGGCAATGAAACTCAGCACCACTTACCGAATACACAGAGCAGCAGCACCCAGCAGCATGCAGAATACACACCACAGCCAGCAATAATGTTGAACTTTCATATAAAATTCTATATTTGAAGAACTCCGTTTTTGCATTTGTTTATATAATTGCATGTATATTTTGTGTGCATATAATATAGTTTTAACTTTGTGTTAAATTATCTGTTTCCCTTACCTAACCTACAATATTTTAAGGTCTTTCAATCCAAATGGCCGAACCTGGTCTCCATATGGTAAAATGTTTTCTCCAATTGGACAAGTTTGACGACATGAATTTTCACTGACAAATATGTCTTCCTTCAATTTTTCCTTAAATTTTTTAGATCATTGATCCTTTTGGAAGGGCAGGTCAACATACAACCTTCTTTACCAGCCGTGTCACCTACGGTACAAATTGAACTTAAAATTATTGAGTATTTCATATCAAGCTTTGTTTTTCAACAAGTCTACGTTACAAATGAAAACCACACCACTAGCTAACAACCCTCTATAAAAATTAATCATGCAAATGCATAATTCGTACAAGACATTACTACGAAATTTGTAACTCTGATCAAACACGAAATATGTAATTCGTACAAGATTTACCTATTTAGGGTTCAAGAATAACTCTTAATTATTTACCTCTCTCTCAGACCCATGGCCAGAGAGAGACTAATATAAACAACTTCGTGGATCCAAGAAACGACATAAACACGGAGTACAGATTACTGATAGGCTCAAACCAGAAACAATAAACTGAATGCAATTTCCTAGATCGTCATATTAGCAACCTCATCTTCATCGGTGATAACACTCCACCAGCGTGGAACTATTTAATACCGTCCCATGCTTTGCAAACACCCTTCTCTTGCGGCTATTTTTGTCATCATGCGTTCTTAGTTACAAGACCACTCTCCCTCCCTAGATTTCATTTCAAGCCATTGGAACAACTCTTTTGTAATTTTACTGTCAAATATTCAAAACATTAAACTGGAAATTTTCACTCAGACAAATCTAAGGTGATAAGTATGTTAATATCTCTCATATTTCAACTGAGACACATTAAATAAATGAAGAAAACCCTGGAGAACCATTCAGACCCATCATATAAATGTGGAAAAACCTAGAACCCCCATGAGACACATCAAATAAATTTGGAAACCCTAGTAATCCATTGAGTCACATCAAATAAATATGCAAAACCCAAGACATTCAAAGAGACACATCAAACAAATGTGGAAAACCCTAGAAATCCATTTAGACTCATTAAACAAATGTGTAACACCCTAGAAATTCATTGAAACATATCAAAGAAATGTGTAAAACCCCAGAAATCCATTGAGACAAAACACATGAATGTGGAAAAAAAAGAAGCATGTCATGTAAAAGCAAAAAAACTAGTAATTATTGAGATGCACAAAAAATGAGACATTTAAAAAAAAAAAAAAAAAACAGAACGGAAAAGATACAGAAACTCGCCTTGACAAAGTTACCCAAGGTCTTGGTGGATCCGCGGGAGGAAGTAAACACGTCGTCAATTCCGGCGAAGTGCAGAACCTTCTTAGGCACGCGGGCTGCCACGATTCCGGCGCCCCGGGGTGCGGGCACCATGCGCACGGTGACGGAGCCGCACTTACCGGTGACCTTGCAGGGCACAGTGTGCACCTTTCCGATCTTGTTTCCCCAGTATCCCCTCCTCACAGGGATGACCGACAGTTTGGCGAGGATAAGTGCTCCCCTGATGGCGGTGGCGACCTCCTTGCTGCACTTCACACCGAGCCCCACGTGGCCGTTGCTGTCGCCGACGACAACGAACGCCTTGAAGCGTGTGCGTTGCCCGGCCCGCGTCTGCTTCTGCACAGGCATAATCTTCATGACCTCGTCCTTCAGCTGGGGGCCCAGAATGCTCTCCACGATCTGATGCTCCTTCACGGGGAGAGAGAAGAGATAGATCTGCTCTAGGGACCGAATCTTACCTTCCTTTACTAGGCGGCCCAGTTTTGTGACGGGCACCCATTTCTCTTCCTCCTCCCTGCGGCCTCTGCGCCCGCCGCGTCGGTCCCCTCGCCCTCGCCCTCTGTCGCCGCGCCCGAATCCGCGGCCAAAGCCACCTCTTTCCGCCATTGTTGCTGGGTCTGCAGATTAGACTCACGCCCTCCCTAAAACTTTTAAACTCTTGAAACCCTAAAATCCCTACCCCTCGCCCTCCTCTCTTTGCCTTAGAAGAAGATACAGGATTTTGAGGCAGGGTTTTAGGGTTTTACATGAAACAGAGCATAGGGCATTGGCTTTTGTTTTTTTTTTAATTATAAAAATATAAATTAAAAAATTAGTAAAATTTTATTAGATGGTAATAAATTGATTTGTTAAATTTTTAATTATGAATTAATATTAATAGTGTTTATTTTAATCGCAACCAACTTTCCTAAATCTATTTAAAAAAATAGATAAACAATTTTACAAAGATAAATAGATGGGTGTTAAAATTTAACAAGATAATTTTTTAATGATACAAAATTAGTTAATAAAAGTAGTAATTTTTTTATTGCAACCAACAATTATATTCAATAAAAATAAGAGAGGTTATCACACGTCGAGGTACAAGGTCACCAATAAGATCAAAACTGGAATCAATCTCTAAAAGGATGAATACACAACATAACTAAGCATAGAAAAATAAACTAGAGTAAAAAATTCTAAATTATAGAACTCTAACTCTAGGCACCAAGTAGATTTATTGCTCTGTCATTTTATGTCTGTTCAAATCCAACACCAAGTAGATTTATTGCTTTGTCATCTTACGTTTGTTCAAATCCAACACCAAGTAGATTTATTGCTCTGTCATCCTACGTCTGTTCAAATCCAACGCTTCAAAGTTGTTGGAATTTTTGGTTCGAATGGGTGAAATCGTTTTTGGGTAAATTGTCTTCATCTTCTTTCCCTTGTTGAGGACTACGAGAATGTTGAAATTGCACAGAAAGGGAAGGGTCTTTAGATTTTGCTTTCTTTGTAGGAAGCGCCAATTCCATCGATGATGGCTCTGTATCCAACGACATATCCTCGCTACCACTAAGATACTCTAACCAACTGTAGTTGTTGGATGAATCAGAAACATAACTGTCCAACTTAACATTGGTCATATGAAGTCGCTTCTCTGAAGCGACATCTTCTTCTGTAGATCCCTTTCTTAGGTTGCAGGAGCGCCTTGCGTTAGCCAAGACGAATACGATCATAATTGAAATCAACCCTTAAAAGGACAAATACACAACATAACTAAGCATAGAAAAATAAACTGAGTAAAAAAATCCTAAACTGTAGAGTTGTAACTCTAGGCACCAAGTAGACTTATTGCTCTGTCATTCAACATTTGTTCAAATCCAATGCCTCAAAGTTGTTGGAACTTTTGGTTCGAATGGGTGAAACTATTTTTCGGGTAGATTGTCTCCATCTTCTTTCCTTTTCGAAGACTACGAGAACGCAAAAACCGCACAGAAAGAGAAGGATCTTTAGATTTTGCTTCCTCTGTAAGAAGCGTCAATTCTATCAATGATGGCTCTGTATAAAATGGCATATCCTCGCTACTGCTAAGATACTCCAACACACTATAGTTGTTGGATGAATTAAGAAGATAATTGCCCAACTGAACACTGGTCATATGAAGTCTCTTCTCTAGAGTGACATCTTCTTCTACAGATCTCCTTCTCAAGCTATGGGAACGCCTTGCGTTAGCCGAGAGGAATGTACTGGAGAATTGGCTGGTTGGGGAGACTGTGAAGCAACCATTATTGCATCCCTTGGGGTATGAATCTATTGATATTGAGGAGCCTCAATGATGGCAGTCTTAGCTAGGGCACCAACTTTTTCCTTTCCATACCTTTTTTCTATCGGCTTTGAGACATGTGTCAACTTAGACTATGTACCTTTAGAAGCAACCAAACGTGCATTTTTGCGCCCTCCCACAATTGTCCAACCATACTTCTGAAGTTGAGGAGTGGGTGCACTCGATGTGGTGGGGCTCTGCTTGTCCTTGTTATGCGGCATCAAGGGATAATTTTTGATCTTGTGTGTTGAGGATTGGCATTGAAAACATGTGTTGGGCAAATTAATGTAGAGGACTCGTTGGGATAGCACAATGTCACCAACTTGTATGTCAATAGTTTTCTTGAGATCTCGCGAAATACCAATTTCGATGCATACACATTTTTTAGGGCGTGCATGGAAAAATTTATATGCCTCCACCAAAATGACACGTCCTAAAGGGACTGCTATGCAACTGAGAAAGGGCCAAAAAGGTGAAGGGAGTCCTAGGAATTCCACCCACATAAGGATCATGGTAGATCTTTCCTCAGAAACAGAAAAGTCACGGGTCCAAGGAGAAAAAACAAGCAAAAAGCTTCTCATGTACCAGGGGCCATGCTCGTAAATCACCTTAGCATGGGTTGTTTCCGCAAAGCAAAACAAAAAGCCCCTTTGTAAGGTTTTGAACCATTGAAACAAAAAAAAAAAACTTTGTAAGGTTTTGAACCATCGTTAGCTTGACTCCATGAGAAGTCCAAGCTATGTTAACCCAAGCCTTAAGGGAAGACTCATTAGGGATGTGTCCAACGAAATACCCAACAAGGGTGAATGATTCTAAACAGTGACATGCATAATCAAATCCAATGGAAGAATTACATTAGACGAACGAGGGTTACCTTGTGAACCATTCTTAGCACAAATTTGCATAGTCAGTTGAGAAGAGCCATTATCACATACATTCCCTTTTGTGGTGCCAATGTTATCCATTGGTCTGCTAGGGTTGGGAACCATATTGATACTCAAAACCCTATTATTTTGATACTGAAAACCATGTTGATAGTAATTTCTTATTTTGGATGGGTAGGAAACTTTTATAATCCTTAATTTGATAAAGGAAGTCAACGGGACCCCACCCTTTAAGAATCAAATTAAGGCACCCGTAAGCACTCGACCACCTACCCATAAGCCATCGCGAACTAGGGCAGCCCACCTGTAAGCACTCTACCGCTAGCAACAATCCTATCCCTTTGTGGGGCATAAATGTATACATGCAAACCTTTATATAACCTCTCGTTAACCTTGTTTTATTATCCTTATACCATTTAATGCCCCCCACATAGGTATAATTGAATTTTGTTAAATTATTTTTATTTTTTATTAGCATAAGGAACTTCTAAACCTTAGTCTAGTAGGTAAAGACAAAGTCAACGATACTCCAATCATTCAAAGAATTGTATTGGGATTGTCCATCGACAAACACTAGGTCACTACCAATTGGCCTATCTTTTCGAGTGAATTTTAAGGTAAAATTAGTAGCCTAAGGGTGGAGGGTGGAGACTTTGGAACTCCTGTTGTGTAGAGTTGTACACCATACTTCGAGAATTAAAGTATGGTTGGATAATTATATATTGGGTAAATAACTTCATCTTTAAGGGTTGTTTTATATGGCTTATGGTTGTGTGGGGTGTTAAAAAAACATTTTATTTACATTGATACGGTAGAAAATTTGTTGAATTAGTTGACATCATAAATTTTTAATAGATAATTCATTGATAATCGAAAAGTTATTCTTATAATGTTAAAAGTTATATTGTTTGTTCCAAATTGGTGGAGAGCATATTATAAGAGATTCAAAGAGGAAAATGCAAATAATGTAATAAAGATCATATGAGATGGTTTTACATAATGTCAAAGACTAATGTTATCCATGTAAACCTATACCAATTATTACATGCAATTACAACTAAATCAAAGTAAAAGTCAACCTATTAAAGATTATACTAGTGCTTTCCATTCTATAGTAATAAAACTTGGTGTTTTGGTATGTAAGATACTAAGAGGCTTTGAATCCTCAAATACTATAGTGGGTTGTAGTGGTTTATTTACGAGGAGATGGACCTCATAGGATGCAAGGCCTTAGAATAGTCATAAATCTATTGTGAATTTGGAGCATTGATCATTTAAAAATATATATATACTAACCCAAATAACAAATGGCCTTATCTCGATTGATTATATTTTCAACTTTCAAGGAGGATACCTAGGTTCGAATCTTGTTAAGCAATACATGCATAGCCAAGTTGTAATACCACTCTATGATCATTATGTAATATGGGTGGGACTTGTTCCAGTCCCATGTAATTGATTAAAAAAATAGCAAAAACATAATACAAATATTCATCCCAAGAAAGATAAAGAAGGTTAGCCACGGGGATAAAGAAGTTAAACCAAATGTACCATTGTTACCACACATACCATATTGGAGGAGACACAAGAGGATTTAAAAAATGGAGAAAGGCAAGCAATAATCAAAACAATAACATTTTATGTATTTGTCAGTAGCACAAATTCATGTACAACCATTATACTTATACAATACATGTCTCTTAGTTTCAAGGGACCCTTTAGTGTTTCACCTTCATCATAGACTTTTCATCTTCTCATTCTTTCTCACGGGAGATTTCTATTCACCCACATATGAGATGAAATAATTAACATCCCCCAAAATGTAATAATTACATGACAACAGGGTCTGGGGGCTTGGTTCAATGGTCAAAATGCTTCTGTAGGAGCATGGAGACTAGGGTTCCAATCCCTCGAGCCCCGTAGTACTTGTGAACGTTTTGCGTCAGCGTAGCCGGGTACGTACAAGGTTTACCCGATGCAACTGGAGGTTATAGTGGCGATAAGGAGCAAGATTTGAACCCATGAAGAGGCGTAGAAAATTGTAAAGAGTTATCAATTCCTCTAGTATAATAAAAAATTACATAACAACAATAGTGTAATAAAGTCTAACACCCCCTTATTACATTATTTGGTATAATGATCATTACCCCCATAATTCCAAGGGCGATACATTGAAATTGTGCTCTAGCTCTAGCTTTGCTAGCTCTGGCTTTGGCTCAGTTGGCTTTGGTTTTGGCTCTGCTAGCTCTAGCTCTAAATAATCTCCACTAGGAATGTCTTTTGGACCAGTATCTAGGTCTGCCTCTAGGTCATTACCTTTGGTTTACCTCTACGTCCTTGCCTCTAGGTCATCTATGGATCCTTCCCTTTAAGTCGCTTTTGGGTCATCATTACCTCTAGGTCATCATTACCTCTATATCATTCTCTAGATCTGCCTTTAGGTCATCATATCTGGGAAATTATCACTAAACTATAGTTTTGGAATTTTTCACATATTTAGAATTATTTACATAATGTATCATTGCAAGTTCTATTATTGTAGGTCTTCCAAGCATAGCTTGGATCATATTCTAATACATAAATCATTTATTTCAAGTTTTCCAAAACTGTAAATTTTTCATGGGAAAACTCTCATTCAACAAACTCCACCTTCTTTTGTAGAAACCATTTAACATTTATTTTGCTCTATCCCATTATGACACATTCATCTATCGATAATTCCTATATACTTTATTGGTCACTTGATCTTTCTAGCAACACTGTATTTGGGAGTGATTGTGACCTCCACACATTTCATAAGGATGGAGGTTCTAACACCTTGTTGTCACATGTATGAATCTTCTATAATAACTGCAACAACTCATCCTAGGAACTTATGCATATAATTCCTTTTTCACAAATTTAGTGTCACTACTTCTTCCTTGTCCTTCGTATCCAGGGCCTTTATTTTTTGACCTTATACTTGGTATCATGGGCATTATCACACCTTATCCATATCCTCCTAAACATATACCATTGTATCACATATTTTTATTAGTTTTGAACCAATACCTTTGGTATGTTTTTCAAAACATCCAATTTCTTCATCATCACTTTGATTTCTATCAACATTCAAATACCACACACCATCATCACAATGACCTTCAACACAATCTAAACTAACATAATCACTTTCAACTCTGAAAATATGGCCTTTGTCATGGCCAATGCAACCATCTTCTACACAATTTGTTCTCTCATCAACAATCTTCAAATTATTTGTACCAAGATCACATGTATCACAACAACCATCTACCATCATGGGCCTCAAATTACTAGTATCACAATTGAAATTTATCATTTGAAGAAGATCACTTGTGTCACAACAAACATCTTTCATTGTGGGCTTATTCTTAAACTTTTCAATTATTTCTATTTGTTTTCTACATTGCACCTTAAGGATGTTAAGAGCGAATAGTGCCATGTGCCTTCTTCTCACTACATCAATAGATATTGTCACACCATTTTTAAACTATCCTTCACCAACATTTTTTAAGAATTTTTGGTATACAAGACCTAAGTTTTGAAAATTCTCCACCTTCACTATCATTTGATGATACACACTTTCTAATTTCACCTCATTTCTTGGCTTGTCTACTATCTCCTTTAGTTCGTGGTTTTGACACTTCGTTTCCATAATAACCTTATATGTTATTTCATAATCTTCTTCATAATCTAGTTTGGATTCACTCATAGCAATATACCCTTTTTGTTATGGCCTTTGTTGAGGTTGTCCTTGTTGATATTATGATTGAAGATGAAGGATTGTGGCTTCATTCCTTCCTTCAAATATAGTGCAAAGTCTATCCTATGCATATTTTGATGTTTTTGCTTCATTGATATGTGGTTGTATTTCATCATCCACTCCAAATGTGATGAGCATAAGTGCCCTTGCATCTCCTTCATCATACTTTTGCCTAGTTGCATTCTTCTTAGGACAAGTTTCATAACCAACAAGTATATCTCAAAGTTTTTTGACCATTAGTATTGTTCCCATTTTTGTCATCCATGGTGCAAAATTTGAATCCTTGAGCAATTGAGAATATGTGAGAAATATTTTTGATGTAGCCATGGTGAAGGTTCCCTTCTATCTTCCAAAATGATCCTATTTTCTATATAACATCAATCCTATATACTAAACCTTTTGATATACCCGCTCTTCCTATATACCCATCGATACGTGGAAGAAGCTAGACCTCTCGATATACGTGGTCGTACATGAGAGAGACCTTAAGATACATGAGAGAGATCGATGTGGTAGGAAGGTAGTATTAAAAAAATCATGTCAATGAAACTTGCTTAAAAAGAAATCCTCATACATGGACATAACTTCCCTATATACTTGGATTTTATCAAATTTAGGATTTATGTTCAATAATAGCAATGAACGGGTAAAAATAGAATTCCTCCCCGATGATTTATAGGGTCAATGCCTAAACATTGTTATGGAAACTATATTAATAATTTAGACATAGTAACTTAACGTGACATTATATGTAAATACAAGTCAAAGGCATCATTTATATTGAGCGTTGCGATTATACAAAGCACATGTTTTGATTTTTATGTACATTTTCATGTAAACTTTGTTTAAAAAATAAGGTGTCGGTCACTACCAAAAATACACATTTTTACAAAATATTATTATTCTCCTACAAAATATTTTTTTCTAAATGTCAAATTTCCACGACTTAAAAAATCCCATTTTCATTGTCAATCTGCCTCACATTGCATTCATGTCTAAGATTTTCTATGGGATTTTTTCTTCCACTTCTTTTACTGTTAGACCCTTTGCATTTTCTTCACCTTGGGTGGATAAATTTCCTTAATATGACCTCAACTATCGTAGAAACCCTACCCCTTGGTGAAGTTGTTGTAGAGTGCCATGGCTCCAAACAAGTGCACGTAGAAATATGTTCCAAAAGTATACCATGAGGTAATATTTACACACGGGAGATCACTCTTAGGAAATGGTAAATACCACATGAGTGCATACATGAGGTATTTTTAATATCAAGTTGAACCATCGGTATATTGGTAAGTATCTTATAGGGGAGGGGTATTTAAAATTTATGCATACCTAGATATAGATTCTACCGATAAAAAAAGAGGGTTGGAGAAGAGGGGGTGGGGGTTATATTTGAGTTGCATACCAAATATTTATATCATTTATAACATGAAATAGTTCTAAAATAGTAAAATATTTAACAAAAAAAATGATATAAAATTTGAAACTAAAATAACACAAAGAGGATAATTTTACTTGACTTTTAAAAATTGGCTATTGAACCTTGAATTTAAATAATAATATTAGAATATGACCTTTTAATTGATTATAATCAACTATTAATTACAAAGGTATAACTTTTCATAAGAATGTGCTCTTTCACTAGAATATAATAAATAGAGAGAAAATTATTCATTCACATTCATCATCAAATATCATGTACTTATATTTACCTTTTATTGATAAATACTTGACAATTAACACTTTTAAGTAACTTTATAAAAGGTGAATCAATATGAATGAATGATGTCTTTTAATGTCCCTTACACTCAATGGTTTGTAGGACCTATCAAAGTTTGTCCAAATATAAATATGAATGGTTCAATATATTGGTCAAATATAACAAAACTACTTCAATATATATGATTTAATTGATTCACCTTTTATTTAAAATAGTAAAATGACTATATTGATTCACTTTGAAGAATACAACTTATATGTATATGTTAAAAAAGTAATTAAATATATTACTTTAACATAATTTTCAATATACTTTAAGTTTCTTATCTCATGCACATGAAATCATATGTGGTTTAGGGGTTTCTCACACTAACAAAAAAAAAACATATGTAGTTAATTATATTAATTGTAAAACAACTAAACGAATAAATAATCAAATTATGGTTTGGAAACATATAGTGGTTGTAAAGAGCATAATAGAGGATAAAATTTCTTGGCTATCGGGAGATGGTAAGTCAATTAATCTATGGGAGGACCCGATCCTAAGAAATCCACCATTAAGAGAGAACTCCAATCAAATTGCGGAATCACTTGGAAAGCCAAAGAATACTCAAATTAGGTGACTTGTTTTATTGGACCTTAAAAACTTTGAACTTGATCTCCCCTCCCATTCCATACCAGCTTCAAGGAGATTAGAATTATTTTAAGTCCCACGTGGTGAGCATTAGACATCTCCATCCCATGATGCTAGACAAATTTATTTGGGGTAGCATCAACAGTAATGGAGAATACTCAGTGCATCTAGGAGTCCAACATCAGCAAATTGGACCTGCTAACAAATTTTTTTTGATATTGTGAAAAACTAGAGCACCACCTAAACCACAAGTATTCAGCTGGCTAGTTTCTCAAAATAAAATCTTAACATGTGATAAAATGCAAAAGAGGAGTATAACAGAGCCTCGTGTTTTTTACAAGTACAAGCAGAATAGTGAAATGATTTTCCATATTTTGTTTGAATACCCAAAGGCAATTTCAATTTGGTTAGGAATAACCAAAATTCTTGGCTTTTTCTACTCTGAAAGGTTAGCCATAGACACATATTTTACTAGGTGGAACAAAGAATATAAAGGTAAACTGGTAGGTAAGCCCCTCCTAAAATATTTGTGGAGCTCTATACCATATTTTGTCATCTAGCACATCTGGTTGGACAGAAACCAGAGGATTTTTGAAGGATAAGGTAAGGACAATAAAACTCTAATACAAAGGATAAAAGAAGAATTAGTCCTAAATATCAAATCTATTTTTTGTCAACAACAATATGAAGAATATCTGTCACACACAAAAAGAATAATGATCTACCAACTTAATCCCCAAGCTTTCCTAGCACAAGGAGGATGTAGAGCAAACAATTCTGTCTGACATATGTTTTTCGACACTCTTCTTTGATGGTGCCTCCAAGTCCAACCCTGGTCAAACAACAGTAGGGTGACTGATTCTTATAAGATCTCGTGAGATCCTGCTTAAATACATGATCAACTTGGGAATAACATCTAACAATGTGGCAAAGGCTATTGGATGTGAAATCGACTTAAAATTGGTGGCAAAGCAAGAAATCACTCAGGTCACATTTTACGGGGATTCTAAACTAATAATAACAACTCTTGCAAAAAATAAAGATTTTAGATATTTATAATTGAAGATTATTTAATATAGGATTAGACAACTAGGTAGGATCATTGGTAAAATATCCTATCAACACATAAGGCGATAATTCAATAAAGAGGTTGATACACTAGCGAATTAGGCAATAAATATAGCCCTTGGTTATTACCACCAAATCATCAAGAAGCAGAAGGGCAACGGTGGTATGCGAGGATGATAAAGACTTCAATAATGAGGTTCTTTTTTGTCTTCATGTTCTATTTTTTAGAATGCTTTGATCACGTTGATATTTGATTAAATAGTTTGTACTTCTTTGTTAAGTAAATAAATATTTTCTTAAAAAAATGATCAAATTAAAATACAAATTCATCTATATGAAAAATTAAATATCATTGCAATGAATTGAATGAACATACTCTCACACACATGAAATAGACAAATAAATAAAAAACACAAGAAAATATCTCCTTGTGTAGCGTAGTTGGTGAAAGTCTTAGGTGCTAGTAGAGGCTGACCTAGTTTCCATTCCCCCTATGTCCACCCTACAGATACAAGGTGCAACTAGGAATGTACTATGTGCTAGTAGAGGTCGACAAGGCTCCATTTCCCCTATGCCCACCCTGTTGATATTTCCCTATTGATAAGTGTAGCTCTTAGCCTTACAAGGGATCATGGTTGGGAGGGGACTGCTCAACCCTATGCATTGGTCGTAGGGGTTTATCACACTAACCATAAAAGTTGAACCTTGAGGGAAGCCTATTGCAAAGGTAGTAGTCTACTTCGAATCCTTTGAGTGCGCATTAGATAAACGATGACAATACAAATCCCGAGCACTCGGTGGTCCATTTCACGTCGGGCTATAAAACAACGAGGTGGAATAGGTTTGGTGGATGCAAACCCTATGGTTTAAACCTTGCGCTTTCCAACTACTAAAAATAGTGTGGTTGTAAGCAACTCTCCTATCAAACCAAAAAAACACACAAGAAAATGTAGAAATATAAATTAAATATAAAAATACATCAACTTATGTTAGGGGATTTAGAAAACAAGTGGATATAAAAACTTTGAAAATATAAAAAGATAGATTCATTTTCAAATCTCTAGTAAGTGATATGTAAAGTTTAAGAGATATATAAAGTTCAGCTAAAGATTAATTAGACTTGTTAAGGTAGATAGGTCCGACTCTCTCTGATGAATTTGAAGAGAGAAAACCCCTAAACATGAGACAATGATGTTTGGTTTAACGAGTTATATTTTCTAATTATCAGCAAAACATTTTTAGAATACTAATTATTAGAAAAAGTGTTTGAGTATAATATTTCACCCCTTCATCGCACGTTCGGAAACGTTTCGCCCCAAGAAACGTGTTTTTCGTTTGTACCGCTAAAAGATGCGAGGGTTTTTGTCCCGTTCCAGGCACAAGAAAAATATCGTTCTATAACTTCAATTCTCGTAGATATCGTCCTGTAGCGGCACAATCACGCTCATTTTATGTAGAAATTAATCCTCTGGTTTTCTCCGCCTTCTCTTCGCCTTCTTGATAGCTTCATAAGGAGATAAAAATCGTCGAATTCGGCTCCGGGACGGGGGAATGCCGAGGATTTAGGCCCTGCTCGTGTGCTGAATCCGGCGATTAGTTCCAGACTCAAACTTCCTACAAAGCGAGGTCCGAATTCCGTTTTCCGAGCAAGAATTCGTCAGAATCTGGCGTTTTCTGGCAAAAAGTTGCATTTTCAAGGACGGAATTAGCAAGCTAAGTTTTTCCGAACAGGAAATCGTCCAAATCCGGCGCTTTCCGACGGAAATTTAAATTTTCAGGGGCGAAGTTAGTAATCTTGAGCAGCCATGTCGCAGCTGATGCAGAACCCTCTTTCGGTGTACAAGTCCCCGGCGAAGAACGGGGACGCGGCGTTCTCCGCCCTGAAGAACCCACAGTCCCTCTCTTCGCAGGTGAAATTTAACGGTAAATGTGGATTTAACAGAAAAAGTCCCGGCTCGCTTAAGATGAAGAAAAATAAGGTGTACGTGGTGCTGGAGATGGACAAATCCACGGTTATTCCAGACCCGAAAGATGCTGGGGATTCTATTTTGAGTTCTAATAATGGTAATACTAGTTCTATTGTGTTGCCTTCTATTATCGAGGTGGACAGCATGACGGAGGCGGACTTGAAGGAGAACGGGTTCCGCAGCACGAGAAGGACGAAGCTTGTGTGCACTATTGGTCCTGCTTCTTGCGGATTTGACCAGCTAGAGGCGCTGGCCATGGGAGGCATGAACGTTGCTAGGCTTAATATGTGCCATGGCACCAGGGATTGGCACCGGGACGTTATCAGGAATGTGAGGACGCTGAACCAGGAGAAAGGTTATGCTGTGGCTATTATGATGGACACTGAGGGGAGCGAGATTCATATGGGGGATCTCGGCGGTGCTGCTTCTGTCAAAGCCGAGGTTTTTCTTTAACTGAAGTCTTCATTGTTTTGTCCTTGTTTATAACAAATTTGTGAACATATTAATCGTCAATGCTTTGTCTCTGTTTAAATAGGTTTCCATTTGATTCTTGTCCTCAAAAAGTTATAGTTTTAAATTGCCTGCTTACAACGACGGAGACAGTGAAGGCCAAAATGGTCTGCAGGGCCTATGGAAGTCTGCTTTTTTTTTGGTTAGAAGATAGTTTCCATCAGTTTCAAGCATTAATTCTAGAAATTTTGTTAGATTGTCCTGATTGGTCAGAGTTTTTTCTTAAACCCGAAATCCTCAATGCATTATATCTGTTTGTAACAAATTTGTAAGAATTTTAAGTTTCAATTTTTTTTGTCTTTAAAAGTGATAGCTTTAAATTGCTGCTTATTACGATTGAGACAGTAAGTTTTAGCATCCTTCAGGCCAAATTGGTCTGCAGGGCCTGTGGAAATGTACTTATTTGATAGAAGAAAATTTCTGTGAGTTTCAAGCATGCTAACAGATTCTAGGGATTTTGTTTGATTGATCCAATTGGCTGAGGTTTTTGTTAAACCTAAAATCTTCAATGCTTTGTTTTTGTTTGTAAACAATTTGTAAGAATTTTATGGTACGATTTGATATTTGCTTTTAAAAGCGATATCTTTAAATTGTTGTTTATAACGATGGGGACAGTGAATGTTAGCATCCTTCAGGCCAAATTGGTCCACAGGGCCCATGGAAGTCTACTTATTGGTTAGAAGATAGTTTCTTTGAGTTTCAAGCATCGAAAATAAATTCTAGGAATTTTGTTTGATTGCCTCTGGTTGGCTGAGGTTTTTCTAAAAACCTGAAATCTTCAATGCTTTGTTTGCAAGAAATTTATAAGAATTTTATGGTTTGATTTGATTTTTGTCTCCGAAAGTAATAGCTTTAAAGTGCTGCTTATAATGATGGAGACAGTGAGTTTTAAAATCCTTCAGGCCAAAATGGTCTCTAGGGCCTATGGAAGTCCTATTTATTTGGTTAGAAAATAGGTTGTGTCAGATTCAAGCATTATAATAAATTATGAATTCTAGGAATTTTGTTTGTTTGCAAGAAATTTGTAAGAATTTTATGGTTTGATTTGATTTTTGTCTCCGAATGTAGTAGCTTTAAAGTGCTGGCTTATAATGATGGAGACTGTGTGTTTTAAAATCCTTCAGGCCAAAATGGTCTCTAGGGCCTATGGAAGTCCTATTTATTTGGTTAGAAAATAGGTTGTGTCAGATTCAAGCATTATAATAAATTATAATGAATTCTTAGAGGAATTTTGTTTGATTGACCCGATTTAAGTTTATTTGCAAATATTTGAAGAGGAGAATGGATTTTAGCTTTCCTCAGGTGGAATAGGTGTAAAGGACCTATTAGAGTCTATTTATTTGGTTAGAAGGTGGTTTTTGCAAGTGTTATGCATTGCAATAAGTTCTTTGAGCTTTGTATGATTGCATTTGCCTTGATTTGAGGTTTTATATCTCAGTTTATGGTTGCAAATATTTGAGAAAGAGAATGAGTTTTAGCATCCTTTAGGCCAAATTTTTCTATAGGACCTATTAAAGTCTCTTTGTTTGGTTAGAAGAGAGTTTCTGTGAATGTTAAGTTCTCTGAGCTTTCTTTGACTGTACTGAGTATTTCATACATTAATGTATGATTGTAAATATTTGCTATATAATTAACAGGTGTGATGCTTTATATTAGTGTTGGAAAACTCACCCAGAAATTGCAAAATTGTATTTTTAAATGCCTAGCCAGAAAATAGCCGAAAAATTGAACATTGGGTATTGGCGAGTTCTGGCTGAAAGACTTGTGGGGAAACTTGAGGAATCACGAAAAAACTTGCCAAAACTGGGTCAAATTTGAGCGAAAACCGGTCTCAGCACATTTGCGTAGTTTTTGATAGGATTTAAAAAAAGAAAAAAGAAAAAAGAAAAAAAGAATTGAAATATATTTTCTTTGAGGTTTTTTTGACCGAGCTTTTTGCTGAGTTTTTACTGGGCTTTTGCCAAGTCGCTGAGTCCTTTAAAACAAAATTGCCTTGCCCAGTGATTGCCGAGTTTGAGTTTTCCAATTTTGCTTTATATTTTTGTTCAATGAATTTGTAAGAATTTTAAGATTTATTTTGATTTTTGTCTTCAACATTATTAACTTTAAATTACAAACAATGACCATGATGATTAAATTGATTTATGGTATTTATGAAAGTCTATTTCATTTGGTTAGAATATAGTCTCTGAGTGTTAAGCATTATAATAAATTTTCCTAGTTTTATTTGATTGTCCTGATTTTGAGGTTTCACATACTTTATGATTACAAATACTTGCCATGTAATTAATAGGACAAGGGGATATGTGTTTAGTGCTATATTTCATTTGAACTACAACCTTTACAATTTCTTTGTTCTTAAAAAGTCTTATATTCTTTTCAACATTCATTCCTGCAGCAAAATCCTTTGGTTGCAGAAACTGTTTCTGGTAAGCTGAAAATTGATTTTTGGGTTTACTGAATCTTTTTCAATCCTGGAACTTCTGGAATGTCTTAGAGAGGAGGTAGAAACTCTCATAAACATTTCTGGCAGTTTTGGAAATGTTTTCACTGGCTTCTAGCTGTTTTATACAACTTTCCCATATTTGAATTCATCTTTCTAGAAATTTTTGTAACCAGCTTCTTGGAACTTTTCCTTGAGTTTCAAGTATCTTTCTGAGTTTCAGAAATTTTTCAATAACACTTCAAAGTGAAGTTTTCACCATTGCTGATACTGTTTCTTGATGAGTCTCAGCTTTGCTCAAGAGTATACCCCAATGTTTCTCTTGTTGCCTAACATAGCCTACAACATAGTGTAGAGAGAGGAGTTATGTGGTATGTGAACAACATAGGAACTTCATGAGAGTGTCTTTAGTTGTATGTTCTAGAGGTCCAAACTAGAATCTTATTTTGGAGAAGATGTGTGCTTCCATTGGAGGTATTCGTGGTGATAATTATTTCTTTACATTTTAGTCTTGTGCATATTATTATGTTTTATTCAATATCATGACATTAGCACGTTGGGTTGTTAGATGTCATGTACTACATTTTTTGAAAGATTCACAATTAGCATAAGAGACAATTGGATTGAGAGAAACTGTAAATTTGTATATCCCATCACTTTGCACTTATCTTCAATGGAGTCTCTAAAATCACTAGGGGATGGCTGGAAGGTTAGCTTGGGGTACACAAAATTGATTTTTTACATGATGTGTATTGGAATTCAAGGAAACAAACAAGCAACTAGACCCGAAAGACAAAATTTGGAAGGAAAAAAGCAATGGAAATGCAGTAGTTGATGAATTAATCATGTTTTATTCTCTAACATGTAAGTGCTATATGAAAAATTCAACCATAATTATCATGTAAGAAATAGAGCAATGTTTCTAATACGAGTTAAATGGTGATATGGTTAAAAGAATAGAATTCTAGTTTCCAAAGTGTGTACAGGGATATTTGAGAAGTCAAGGATGGGGATAAAATTTGATATTCCACCAATCATTTGAATAATATGTTTCTTGTGGGCACCCAAAAAAATGTAAGCAAATAGTTTTAACCAACCAATGTCAATAGATTTTGAAGGCTTTTGAAAAAGAATGGGTCATTCAACATTGGAGTAATGCAAATCCAACTAACAATTTGTTTCCAAAACAATTAGTCTATATGAGTACACAAGGATTCCAGTGTCTATTGAACAAGTGGGTACTACGTCGAAGATGAAAACTCGCTATAATTATATGTTGGAAACCCATACCAAATGATGCAGACAGATCACTGGAAGTTCAGACCAAGCATCTTTTGAAAAATGCATTTGGCTTAGCAAACATTATGGAACAAAATCACCTTCAGATCAAGGATAAATAGTAAACATTTGGCGATAAGAAGAATAAAAATATATCAATTGCTTTGCTCCTTGAGGAACCGCCAGGACCCCTTAGAAGCAGGGCTATAGAGACAATTTCATGAATATCATTCCATGAGACAAAAGAAAATGGACTACATATGAAACCGATGTCTTTACTAAAACATCAGTCCCAGGGGCAACACATAACATCTATGGTTTTGGAAAAGTGTTTGGTGGATGATTGAGGCTGAGAGATGATCTATAAAAATATTATTGTTTTGTATTGATGCTGTCTTCATAATGTTCTCATGTATACATATCCCTTCTAAGTTTGCACTTTACAAGCTATTTGTACAAGCATGTTATTTTAGATGGAAAGATGATGTGGCAAGACACTCTCCCTGATTGATCTTGGCTTCTGAATGACAACTTATGAAACTTACGATTACACATGTTTTCTAATGATTAGTGAAGATTGATCATCCATTGGATTCTCTTTTAAACCCCTTGTTTTCCTGTTATACATAAAGCATATATTGTGTAAACTTTGTCACAACCACTTGGTATTACACTTTTGCGTTGAAGTACTGTCTATTTGTAGCAGTGACAGCTTAAGATATGAGCAATCCATAAAAAAATGCTTTCTGCTATTGTGATTTATCCCACCTTGAAGGGAATTCAGAAGAGCAAGAATCTTCATGTGCATCTACCGGCTCTAAAATAAAAAATCACAACTCATTTTATAACAATTATAATGCCTTTGTGTTACTCATTTGATGTTCATATTTTTCTTTATCCATTCTTGTCTTGTTTGCTTTAGATGTCTTTACCATGCTTTTGAGTTGATTTACAATTGTACTTAGGTATGTGGTTGAAACATTCCTGCAATTGTACACCTAGGCATGCTATTTAATATTTTTGGCTCACTTTATGTTTCTAGATATCCCATGGCATGGAATTGGAATTTAATTGCTTCATAAATTCCTTTTGAGGATAAAAAATTATTATATTTATGGTTCTGCAAATGATTATGGTTTGTCCAGGATGGCGGTGTTTGGACTTTTAGTCTTCGAGCTTTAAATGGGCCTCTTCCACCTAAGACAATCCATGTCAATTATGAAGGTTTTGCAGAGGGTAAGCATTTCTTTAAATCTTGTTAGATTTTAGTGGGTTCTCGGTGAGTCTTTTAGGAAAAGTCCTTTTTTACTTGAACTTAGTAAGTAATGGAGGATTATGAAGTTGAATACTAGGAGTATTTGTTGGCATGTATTTTTCATATATTGAAAATGAGCTTAGAAGTGTTTTGGATGGTAATTTTTCTTATGTTAAATGTATGCAATTTGCACATTTACAATACCAAATTTTTCTTCATAAATTTTCATACTTCTTATCTCTGATGACCAATTAGATGTCAAAGTTGGGGATGAACTACTTGTCGATGGTGGTATGGTGAGGTTTGAAGTGATAGAAAAGCAAGGTCCAGATGTGAAGTGCCAATGTACAGACCCTGGGCTGTTACTACCACGTGCAAACCTTACATTTTGGAGGGAAGGAAGAGTGGTCCGTGAAAAGAATGCTATGCTTCCCACAATCTCTTCGAAGGTTGGTTTTTATTCAGTTATAAGTATCTAGCCTTGTTGCTGAAAATTAAGTTGTAGAAGCCTTCTAATGTTCATTTTGTCTTGCAGGATTGGATTGATATAGATTTTGGAATTGCAGAATGTGTTGATTTTATTGCAATATCTTTTGTCAAGTCAGCAGATGTAATGAAACACTTGAAGAGCTATATTGCTGCTCGATCTCGTGATCGGTAAAGACTACATTTTTAACACATATTTTACTAATTCATATATATATATATAGTTACAATTTTAGTCTGTCTTATTTTATTTGATGTTCTTGAGTAGAGGATGGTGATTGGTTTTCAGCATTTAATTCTATAACATTTGGATTTGCTGTTTGATGACTTTGTTTTGGATCCTCATTCTCTACAGTGATATTGGTGTTATTGCTAAAATTGAAAGCGTCGACTCTCTGAAGAATCTAGAAGAAATAATTCAAGCCTCCGATGGTGCTATGGTAGCAAGAGGAGATCTTGGTGCACAAATTCCATTGGAGCAGGTTCCATCCGTACAACAGCATGTGGTTCAGCTATGTAGGCAATTGAACAAGCCAGTCATTGTTGCATCTCAGCTACTTGAGCCAATGATAGAGTATCCCATACCTACGAGGGCTGAGATAATTTCTGACATATATCTCATGTTTTTAAATAACACAATCTTAAGGTCAGGAAATTGCGTGTAAGAAAATAACTTGCACAAAAGAATCTAAACTAAACTAAGATAGATTTCGAAATCAATTTGGGTTTTACCAATTTTATTTCTTTCCTCTACTATTGTGGATGAATGGAGTGATGTAGGTGAGTAGATGCTTGTATTCACAACCACTAAATTTTGTCAGAGATAATTTTTGACATATCTCTCATGTTTTTTATTGGTTAGACCTCAAATAAGGGAAAGCTAACACATCCTTTTCTATAGTCTTGTTATGGTGGCAATTAATTTTATGTGTGTTTGTTTGAGGGCTACATAATGTTTTAAACTTTAGTAGCCTTCTCACAAAAGAATCTTAAAACTATAACAACATTTTAGGATTAGTTGTATTTTAGTTGGAATATCAAAGTTTTGGATTTTACCAATTTTCTTTCTTTCATCTGCTATTGTGTATGAATGTAGGGATGGTTGCCTACAGTGATGTAGGTGAGTAGATGCTTGTATTTGCAACCACTAAATTTTATCAAAAATTTCCCCCTCATTTGTGAAACGTTCTAAAAATATAGTTCTACCATATAAAGGATATTGTGTGAAGGGTGACTATGCTTGAATTTCTTCTGCAATATAGCCTAGCAAAGCACCTGATCTTAAAGCAATGGGTCTTCTTGAGTTCCTTGCTGATTCATACCACTAGATAAGGAAGAAAATGGGATTTGTTGGTCTTTTGATGGATATTATGTCAGTCTTGGACATTTTGTTCTCTAGTCTCAACTTCATAGGAAATATGAAATAACTGATAGGCTTTGAAATCTCTTAAAAGTCTTACTAATAAGTCAAAGTCCGTTGTCATGACTAGTACATTGGTACTACTCATTCTAGCAAGATTTGAAAACCTTATGCAATTCATTAACAAGGCTTACCTACCTTGGTGGGTTTGAAACACGTATTGCTACAATCCATGGATCATAAATTCTATTTAGTCTATCTATTGCATACGCTTTTATTGTGGATATCAATGTTGTAAAAATTAATTTAGGATTTGAAAATATATTCAAATAAAGGTGTGAATAGGTTTTTAAGATATTTTATTACATTATTATTAGATCATTCTTTATTAACTAGAATATTATTTTAATATTCCTTGCATGTAATGATCTCCTAAATTGGGAGTATCGATCTTCCAGTTTGTAACAATAAAAATTTTATTAAATAGGCTCTTGCCTCAATGAATGAATTGATTTTTGCCATCATTGGTATAAGAGAATGCAAATATAAGTATGCTCTAAACTTGAAACATAATATTGATATGGTTTATTAAAAATTGATTCCTTGATTCGATCCATCACTACGTGTGTGAGGTCTAGTGAGGGACAATCATCACTATTCAACAATAACTCTTCCATTTGTTTGATGTGCATATGTATGAGTGTTTGTAGGTTTGATTCATGGGAAAGATATCCATTGATAATTAGAGCCTATGTGATTGTAGCCTTGGATTTGGTCTTCTAAATTTTTTTGCTCAATATTTACTAGATCCCTCATCTTGGGTTGCCAAAGATCTAGCCTCCATAAGGGTTTCCGCATAGTACCCTTCTTAGATCTCTATTCAATTTTTCTTATTTATTGTATTGCATAATATTTGGAGCTTATTTTTAAGGTCTTCTAAGGGTTTTTTAAGGTTTTTAACAAGCTCCAAATCAATGTTCATTTTTTTTGATGTGTTTGGCTCGTCAAGATCTTTAATTTAAAAAAAAAACTGAAATCAAAGTTTTTGATCAAAATTTATGCCCTCTAGAAGGATTTGCCTAAGGTCAATACTTGTCGACTTCCAAAAATAAAGGTGCTATAATTTTTCAGGTGCTTTCATTCTCTTTTAAAAAACTAAGTTAAAAAAAATATGCTTTATTATTTTTAAAGTGATTTATTATTAAAGAATATTTCTCTTAAAAAAATCATTTCAAATTACATTTATTTTATGCATTTGATTTAACCAATCGTGATTTCAAACAAGGTGCATTATCGATGAAGTTTGACACCTTCATTATTTATTCCATGTTTTCCAAGTGATATTTTACAACTTCACATAGATGGCCTCTCCCAAAGTGTTTCTCATAGATTCTCAACTCTTGAAAGGACCCAATTTCAAAGCATGCATGACAAAGATGTAGACTATCTTGATAGTGGAGAAGCTATGGGACATTGTGACAGACATAAAAACACGACCTAAAGGCATGGACCAAGGAAAGAAGTATGACAAATTAAATCAATGAGCATTGATGCTAATCATCCTTGTGATAGCTAATGAGATTCAACCACATATTTGTGATGCAAAAACTTCCAATCAAGCATGGGATGCTCTTACGACCATTTATGAAGGAAAGAATTAGTCCACTATTCTTAACCTTCAATCCCAACTTCACACATTGTGAGTGGGATATGGAGAGACTATGGAGCTGCACAAACCTTGTTTTTTGATGTTGCTACACCACTCTAAAAACCATAATGATAAAATCCATATGATCTAATCCAACTATGTATAGGTTAGATGATCCACCCAAGTATGGATGGATGGATGATCCATCCAAATGAGGATGGATGGATGACAAAGATACAAACATTGACTTCAAGCATGGACCAATGAAAGAAGTATGATGACGTAGGTAAATGAACATGAATCACCCTTGGTACAACTAATGAGATCCAACCACATATTTGTGATGCAGAAACTTCTAGGCAATCATGGGATGCTCTTACAAACATTTATGAAGTTAAGAATTAGTTCACTATTTTAAACCTTTAATCCCAACTTCATATATTGCGAGTGGAATATGGAGAGACTATGGAGTGATTTTCTTTAGATTAGTAGACCTAAAGGGAAAACTGAATGCTATGGGTGAAAAAGTGGATGACAAGCTCTTAGTTCCCATCATACTTTGAGCTTTACCGATTCCTTTTGTGTGCTTATTACCTCCTTACAAGTCTCCAACAAGGAAGTTTCCTTCGAGGAGTTGGTCAATATGTTGCAATAGGAAGAAGAAACCAATAAATTAAGGGATCAGTTGTCAAAAAATACACTCATAAGCTAGAAACCTATGAGTCAATAAATTTGGGAAACAAAGAAGATAAAAGGGTTCTTTGAACAAAGGTCCTTCCTCCTCCTTATCATAACAACAACCTTGGTACCAAAAGAGGTATTGTTGTATTTGTGAATGTGATGGGTATGATACCAATTATTGTTGGTACAATATCACCCCATGAGGATATCAAGTTTTCAAATCTTAAAAGAAGCAAAAATAAGGGTATGTTTCCATTGAAAATTCATATTTAGATTATGAATAGGCACACAAAGAGTCAAATTCAGATTTTGAATAGGCACACAAAGTACTCATGACCAAAGCTGCCACCAAAACCAAGGATGATGCTTGGTATATTGATTTTGGTGCTAGCCAACACATGACAAGGGATAAAGACTGGTTTGATACCTTCAAAGCCAAATAAGGGAAACTAGTGACCATCATTGATGATAAAACCTAAAAGGTCAAAGGAGTAGGTGATATTTTAGTTCATATTTTAAATGAAAATGCACCATTAAAAAGGTATTATATGTACTAAGTTTGACAGACAACTTGTTGTCTATACCACAACTACTAGATAGAAACATGAAGGTTGATTTTAGAGTTGAGAATGGCCATAAGAGGTGTTTTATCACTAAGAATGGTAAGCATATAACCACTGATTCCTAAAAAAGTGGCTTGTTTTCCATAGATGTTCAATTTTCTCCTGATGCAACACTATTAGTAGCCAAGACAACAACAATCTCCCAAAATAAGTCCCATATATATGCCTAGAGGCAATAAACCTAGAGGTAATAGACCTAAATGTAGACCTAGAGGCAGGCCCAAAGAAAATAGATCCAATGAAAGACCTAGAGGTAGCAAACCCAAAGGTAAAGCTAGTGGTATAACCAAAGATAGAGGTAGAGCTAGTGGCTGAACCAAAGGTAAACCTAGAGGAATAGCTAGTGGTAAACCCAATGATTAGTCTAGAGGAAAACCTAGAGGTGGTTACCCAACAACCAAAGTAGCTAGAGAAACTAGAGCTAAGATCCAAGAGCAATAATCTAGACTCTAAATTAATGGGGGCTCATAATATTTCCTAATATGAATAATGCAATAAGGAGGGATGTTAGGATAATTTTTTACATTATTATTAGATCATGCATTATTAGTTGGAACATTATTTTTATATTCCTTGCATGTAATGATCTCTTAAATTGGGAGTATCAATCTTCCAATTTGTAACCCTAAAGCACGTATTAAATAAGCTCTTTCCGTAATGAATGAATTACTTTTTGCCATCAAAGGTCATATTTATAGCTTGTCATGGTTATTTTTTAAACTTTGGTCTAAGGATTTTGAACTTCTTTCTATGTTGCCTGTATATATGTAAAGATGAAACATGAATGAAATCAAATAATGGGACAAATGATAAAGTTGATCCTTATAAACTCAATATTTCAATTTATCGCTTGAAGGCTTGAGAGGTTTTTCCTGTGCCTATGAACCATAGACTTTTTATGAGTCTGTCAAACATTCTACTTATTTTAATATTTCTATTTGTCTCTCATTTCTAATCTTATTCTTATATTTTGATATTTTGTGCTCACTTCTACGCATTAACCCAGAACAAAGTTTGATGCATATCTTGAGGTGGTTCTATCCATTAATCTTGGGGTTGAGTGTGTAGGTGCCACCTCTTTTTTGGCTTGAAATTTACAAAAGTTGTATTGTTGCATTATCCTTAGCCATATCATCTAAACTAAATCCTGAAGGTATTTAGGATATGGTGTTGTGAGTAGTATTATAACATGCTCATTATTTTAATTATTAATGATTATTATTATTTAAGCTAACAAAATAGAATAAAATCATGGCAAATTGAGGGCATATCTAACATTACTAGACCTTTGTTTAATGATAAAAATGGATGCAATGCAACAATATATACACATTTCTATTTCCCATCTCTTGTGACCTGGCAACTTGAAAGGAAGGTAGAGGCTGTAGTGATAGTAATATCTTAGGGATTTAAATTTTGTTGGAATAGGAGGAGAAGGATGGAATAATAGTTAACTTCTATTATACTCAATTAGTGTCCTCTTTGAGTGCCTAAAATTCTCTATATGGTCTTAATTGAGGTTGTGTATGGTGGGCATTTCTAGGGTAGAAATATATGTAGATCACACAATTTTTATCCTTCTTGCTTAGCCAATATTTTTTCATAGGGAGAGTTTGTTTGTGGATTATTGCTTGGAGCATGCTTCCCTTCTAAAATAGATTTATAACATGACTCTATTTGTATCAACTTGGTTTATTACTTGAAGAGAAGTCTTTGGTTCTTGATGGGGTGTACCCTTGCATGTGCCACCTCACCTGGAAATAGAAGAGAGGGGGGTTATTAGGACACAAGTAGTTTTAGAAAGTGTTAGTTGTAGGCTATTTGTTTATTGGATTTGTTATGTTTGTCAAGGGTATGCTAATACATAACTAATACAGATATTTTGAACAATAAAGATAATGACCAAGCATAAATAATGAACAAAAATAGACGATCTCAAATAAAAACAATATATTAAAAAAATAGAAGAAGAAGAAGTCAAAAGATAAAGTAAAAGACCTTGAGCAGTATGTGTTAAAGGACAATGAAGATAATAATCAAGCATAAATTATGAACAAAAGTAAATGATCCTAGATGAAGACTATATACCTAAAAGAAATGAAGTCAAAAGATAAAGTAAAAGACCTTGAGCAACCCATGGCAAAGGACTTAATGGTTTAATGGGTTATATCTTCTAATGATCAAAAGAAGTATTTCATAATACTAATAATGAAGGAAAAGTTATGCTTTATTATATTAAGCTAGATAAATAATATAAATATTATGTTATTGTATTCTTTTTCTTCTGTGTTCTTCTACTACTTATCGAAGTGATATTTTACACACTCTAGACATGGCTCCTTTACCACTCGTTCTACCACTAGCTTTGCCTTTGGGTCTACTACCTCTAGGTCTATCATTGGATCTATTGTCTTTGGGCCTACCTCTAGGTTTATTGCCTCTAGGCCTACCTCTAGATCCGTTGCCTCTGGGTTTGTTGCCTCTAGGTCTACCTTTGGTATTGCTTTTGGGAGATTATAATTGTCTTGGCTGCTAATAGTGTTGCATTAGGAGCAAATTGGACATCTAGGACAAACAAGCCACTTTTGTAGGAATTGATGGCTATATGCTTACCATTCTTAGTGATAAAACACCTCTTATGACCATTCTCAACTTTGAAATCAACCTTCATATTTCTATCTAGTAGTTGTGGTATAGACAACAAGTTGTCTATCAAAATTAGTACATATAGTACATTTTTAATGGTGAATTTTCCATTTGAAATATGAATTGAAACATCACCTACTCATTTTACCTCGTAGGTTTTATCATCAGCGATGATCACTAGTTTCCCTTCGTTGGTTTTGAAGGTATTAAACCAGTCTTTATTCGTTGTCATGTGCTGGCTATTACCAAAATGAATATACTAAGCATCATCCTTGGTTTTGGAAGCAACTTTTATCATGAGTACTCTATGTGCCTATTCAAAATTTGAATTTGACTCTTCATGTGCCTATTCATAATCTTAATCTAACTCTTCAATGGCAATGTGCCCTTTCTATTGCTTCTTTTGAGATTTGCAAACTTGATATCCTCATGGGGCGACATTATACCAACAATATTTGGTATCATAGCCATCACGTTCATAAATTTGACAATACCTCTTTTGGTCAAAAGGTTGCTGCTATGATGAGGAGGAGAAAGGACCTTTGTTCAAAGAACCCTTTTATCTTATTTGTTTCCTATATTTTTTACTTATAGATTTCTAGCTTATGAGTGCACTGTTTGATAACTAGTCCCTTAATTTGTTGGTTTCTTCTTCCTATTACAACATATTGACCAACCCCTTGAAGGAAAATTCCTTGTTGGAGACCTGCAAGGAGGTAATAAGCACATGAAAAAAATCTAGTAAAGCTCAAAGTATGATGGGAATTAAGATCTTACCATTCACTTTTTCACCCATAACATTCAGTTTTTATTTTAGGTCTACTAATCTATAAATAAATTGCTCCATAGTCTCTCCATCTCCCACTCACAATGTGTGAAGTTAGGATTGAAGGTTAAGAATAGTGGACTGATTATTTCCTTCATAAATGGTTGTAAGAGCATCCCATGCTTGACTAGAAGTTTTTGCATCACAAATATGTGGTTGGATCTCATTAGTTGTAGCAAGGGTGATTAGCATCAATGCTCATTGATCTACTTCATCATACTTCTTTCATGGGTCCACACCTTAAATTCATGTTTTGATGCCTATCACAATATCTCATAGCTTCTCCACTGTCAAGATAGGTTGTATCTTTGTCATCCATCCATACTCATTGGGGTGGATCATCCATCCATCCATACTTGGGTGGATCATCCAACCTATGCATAGTTGGATTAGATCATATGGATTTTATCATTATGGTTTTAAGAGTGGAATAACAACATCAAGAAATAAGGTTTATGCAGATCCATATTCTCTCCATATCCCACTCGCAATGTGTGAAGTTGGGATTGAAGGTTAAGAATAGTGGACTAATTCTTACCTTCATAAATGTTCGTAAGAGCATCCCATTATTGATTGGAAGTTTCTATATCACAAATATGTGGTTGGATCTCATCAGCTATCGCAAGGGTGATTAACATCAGTACTATTTGCTTCATCATACTTCTTTCCTTGGTCCATACCTTGAGGTCGCGTTTTGATGTCTATCACAATATCCCATAACTTCTCCACTATCAAGATAGTCTACATCTTTGTCTTCATGCTCTGAAGTTGGGTCCTTTCAAGAGTTGAGAATCTATGAGAAACACTTTGGGAGAGGCCATCTATGCGAAGTTGCAAAATATCACCTGCAAAACTTGGAAAACATGGAAGAAATAATGGTGTCATACTTTATCGATAATGCACCTTATTTGTAATCACGATTGGTTAAATCGAACACATAAAATAAATGTATTTTGAAATAATTTTTTTTTAAAGAGAAATGTACTTTAATAATAAATCACTTTAAAATTAATAAAGCACCATTTTTTTAAAAATTTGTTTTTTTGTTTTTTAATTTTTAAAAAGAGAATGAAAGCACCCGAAAAATTATCACACCTTTATTTTTGGAAGTCGAAGGGAATTGACCTCAGGAAAATCCTTTTAGAGGGCATAACTTTTGATCAAAAACTTTAATTTTAGTTTTTTTTTTTCAAATTGAAGATCTCGACGAGCCAGACACATTTAAAAATTGAAGATTGATTTGGAGCTTGTTAAAAACCTCAAAAAACCCTTAGAAGACCTTAAAAATAAGCTCTAAATATTCTGCAAAGCGATACCTAAGAAAAAACAAATAGAGATCTAACAAGGGTAATATGCAAAAACCCTTATGGAGGCTAGATCTTTGGCAATCCAATATTTGGGATCTAGTAAAGATTGAACAAAAACTTTTAGAAGACCAGATCCAAGGCTGCAATCACATATGCTATGATTATCAACGAATATCTTTCCCACGAATAAAACCTACAAACACTCATACCTATGCACATAAAAAAAATGGAAGGGTTGTTGAATAGCGATGATTGTTCCTCACCAGACTTCACACACACAATGATGGCTTGGATCAAGGTATCATTTATGATAAACTAGATCAGGGTTATGTCGTAAGTTCAGAGCATACTTAGATTTGCATGCTCTAATACCAATGATGGCAAAAATCAATTCATTCATTGAGGTAAGAGCCTATTTAATAAATGTTTTATTGTTACAAACTGGAAGATCGATACTCCCAATTTAGGAGATCATTACATGCAAGGAATATTACAATAATTTTCCAATTAATAATGTATGATCTAATAATAATGTAATAAAATATCCTAACAACCATTTCAAACCTTTATTTATATATATTTTCAAATCCTAAATTTATTTTTACAACATTGGTATCTACATTAAAAGCGTATGCAATAGACAGACTAAATAGAATTGATGATCCATGGATTGTAGCAATACATATTTCAAACCCACCAAGGCAGATAATGCCTTATTAATGAATTGCACAAGAATCAAAACTTTCTAGAATGAGTAGTACCAATGTACTAGTCATGACAACGAACTTTGACTTATTAGTAATAATTTTAAGAGATTTCAAAGCCTATCAGTTATTTCACATGAATTTGAGACTAGAGAACAAAATGTCCAAGACTCTGACATAATATCCATCAAAAGTCTGATAATACTATTTTTTGCCTTATCTAGTGGTATGAATCAACAAGGAACTCAAAAAGACCTACCGCTTTAAGATTAGGTGCTTTGCTAGGCTATATTGTAGAAGAAATTCAAGCATCATCACCCTTCACACAATATCCTTTATATGGTAGAAGTATATTTTTAGAACATTTCACAAATGAGGGAGAAATTTTTGATAAAAAGTAGTGGTTGCAAATACAAGCATCTACTCACCTACATCAATGTAGGAAACCATCCCTACATTCATCCACAACAACAGATGAATGAAATAAAATTGGTAAAATCCAAAACTTTGATATTTCAACTAATCCTAAAATATTGCTATAGTTTTAAGATTCTTTTTTCAGAATGAGGCTACTGAAGTTTAAAACGTTATCCAACCCTCAAACACACACAAAAATTAATTGCCACCATAGCATGACTATAGAAAAGGATGTGTTAGCTTTCCCTTATTTGAGGTCTAACCAATAAAAACACGAGAGATATGTTTGAAATTACCTCTGACAAAATTTAGTAGCCTCAAATACAAGCATCTGCTTACCTACATCACTGTAGGTAATCATCCCTCCATTCATCCACAATAGCAGAGGAAAGAAAGAAAATTGGTAAAACCCAAACCTTTTATATTCCAACTGAAATAAAACTAACCCTTACAGGTTGCTAAAGTTTAAGATTCTTTTGTCAGAAGGCTACTGAAGTTTAAAACATTATGCAACCCTCAAACCAACACATAAAAATTAATTACCACCATAGCAAACCTATAAAGAAGGATGTGCTAGCTTTCCCTTATTTGAGGTCTAACCAATAAAAAACATGAGATATATGTCATAAATTACCTCAACCCTTGTAGGTATGGAATACTCTATCATTGGCTCAAGTATCTGAGATGCAACGATGACTGGCTTGTTCAATTGGCTACATAGCTGAACCACATGTTGTATAGATAGAACCAACTCCAATGGAATTTGTGCGCCAAGATCTCCTCTTGATACCATAGCACCATTGAAGGCTTGAATTATTTATTCTAGCTTCTTAGAGAGTCAACACTTTCAATTTTAGCAATAACACCAATATCACTGTAGAGAATGAGGATTTAAACAAAGTCACATCAAGCAACAAATTCAAATGTTATGGAATTAAGTGCTAGGAACCAATCACCATACTTTTCTCAAGAACATCAAATAAAAGAAGAAAGACTAAAATGGTAACTATATATATATGAATTAGTAAAATATGTGTTAGAAATGTAGTCTTTACCTATCATGATATCAAGCAACAATATAGCTATTCAAGTGTTTAATTACATTTGCTAACTTGAAAAAATATATTGCAATGAAATCAACACATTCTGCGATACTAAAATCTATATCAATCCAATCTTGCAAGATATAAAGAAAATTAAAAGGCTTCTACAACTTAATTTTGGCAACAAGGCTAGATACTTATAATTGAATAAAAACCAACCTCTAAAACAAATTATGGGGAGCATAGCATTCTTTCCATAGACCATTGTTCCTTCCCTCCAAAATGTAAGGTGCACGTGGTAGTAATAGCCCAAGGTTTGGACATTGGTACTTGACATCAAGACCTTGCTTTTCTATCATGTCAACCTCACCATACCACCATTGCAAAGTAGTTCATCCCCAACTTTGACATCTGACTGGTCGTCAGACATATATGAAGCAAAAATTGGTATTATAAATTTGCAAATTGCATACATTTAACATAAGAAAAATTACTATCCAAAAAACTTCTAAGCTCGTTTTCAAATATGACAAATACATGCCAGAAAATACTCCTAGTATTCAACTTCAAAATCCTACATTAATTACTAAGTTCAAGTAAATAAGGACTTTCCCTCAAAGACTCATCGAGAACCGACTTAAATCTAACAAGATTGAAATAAATGCTTACCGTCTGCAAAACCTTCATAATTGACATGGATTGTCTTAGGTGGAAGAGGCCCATTTAAATCCTAAATACTGAAAGTCTAAACACCTCCATCCTGGACAAACCATATCCATAAATATATAATTTTTTATCCCGAGAAGGAATTTATGAAGCAATTAAATTCCAATTCCATGCCATGGGATATCTAGAAACATAAATTGAGCCAAACATTTAAATAGCATGCCTAGGTGTACAATTGTAGGAATGTTTCAACCACATACCTAAGTACAATTGTAAATCATCTTGAAATCTTGGTAAAGACATTTAAAGCAAACAACACAAGAATGGATAAAGAAAAAATGGATATCAAATGAGTAACGTAAAGGTATTATAATTGTTATAAAATGAGTTGTGATTTTTTATTTCAGAGCTGGTAGATGCACATGAAAATTCTCACTCTTTTAAATTCCCTCAAAGGAGGATAAATCACAATAGCAAAAAGTATTTTTAAATGGACTGCTCATATCTTAAGCTTTCAATGCTACAAATAGACAGGACTACAACACAAAAAGAGTAATACAAAGTGGTTTATGATAAAGTTTACACAATATATGCTTTATGTATAACAAAAAAACAAGGGGTTTAAAAATAATGTATTGGATGATCAATCTTCTTTAATCATTAGAAAACATGTCTAATCGTAAGTTGTCATTCAGAAGCCAAGATCAATCAGGAAGAGTGTCTTGCCACATTGTCTTTCCTTCCAAACTAAAATGTCTATGCAAATAACTTGGAAAGTGCACACTTATAAGAGATATGCATACATGAGAACATTATGAAGACAACATCAATACACAACAATTAAAATTTTGTAGATTGTCTCTCAACCTCAATCATCCACCAAATACTTTTTTCCAAAACCATAGATGTTATGTGTTGCTCCTAGGATTGATGTTTTAGAAAAGACATTGGTTTCAAATGTAGTCCAATTTCTTTTGTCTCATGGAATGATATTCATGAGATTGTCTCCATAGCCCTACTTCTAAGGGATCCTGGCAGTTCCTCAGGGAGAAGCAATTCATATATTTTTATTCTTCATACCATCAAATATTTACTATTTATCCTTGATTTGAAGGTGATTTTATTCTATAATGTTTGCTAAGCCAAATGCTTTCTCAAAATATGCTTGGTTTGAACTTCCAATGATCTGTCTACATCATTTGGTACAAGTTTCCAACATATAATTATAGCTAGTCTTCATCTTCGACGTAGTACCCACTTGTTCAATAGACATCGAAATCCTTGTGTACTCATATAGACATTGTTTTGGAAACAAATTGTTAGTTGGATTTGCATTACTCCAATGTTGTATGACCCATTATTTTTCAAAAGCCTTCAAAATCTATTGACATTGGTTGGGTGAAACTATTTGCTTATTTTTTTGGGTGCCCACAGTAAACATAATATTCAAATTATTGGTAGAATATCAAAATTTATCCCCATCCTTGACTTCTTAATATCTCTATACACACTTAGGAAACTAGAATCCTATTCTTTTAATCAAATCACCATTTAACTGTTAGAATTAATGTAATGTGCACTATGCCTTCCTTGACACTTGTCAATTTCACTTGACAAGTGTCATGCATTTCATATAGGCCTCCTGCCTATATATGTAACACATTTGTATCAATAAAATAATTCCATCAGTTTCAGTCCCAACATTTGGTATCAGAGCTCCAGGCCTTCTCTAGCCTTGTGAGCTTGAGGGGGGATTTCCCTCATGGAAATCCCCCCTCATCCCCTCAATTTTTTCCTCCTTCCTTCTCCATAAGGCTTAGGGAGTATGCTCTCCACTTTTGTGGATCAGAAACCAGAAGGCCAAAGGGAGAAGAAGATTTCATGGCTGCCCCTGAAGCTTCAATGCTTGGGGCCATGATTTTATTTTTTTTAATGCTCGGATTTTTTGTGTCTTCGAATGGGGTTTCTATAATTTTTTTTTTAAAAGTGTTTTATCTGCAACTATTTTTGGCCCCCCAATGTCTTTCGAATGCGACTTCTTGGTGCGGTGGAGCGATGTAGGATTTTTGTCGCGTGTGATCAAAACCAGGCGCTAGAGGCGGTTTGGTTGTGTGATGATTGTGTTTTTTTAATATTGACCTAATTTCCTGTAGAGGCCCCGGGAGGTTGAGGGTTCGATTCGTCGTGGCAAAAAGGGTTTTGGATCTTTGACGATGGGATTCCTTGCAGGCCAGTATGTTGTCCTGATTTCGAGACTGTTGCAGCACGCCGTGCTGTTCCGGGCGAGAAGCGCCATGTGGTTGGTGCTTGGCCGCGCGGGGCTGGCGGAGATATTCGAACCCGAGAACCCATGGCCAGAGGATGCTAGAAATATTCCTTGCGACATTCACCAATCTGAATGAGCTAACGCATTTCAACATCTCATACAATCCATTACTGACAGGACTTGCTCCATCTAGAGGCCAATGTAACACGTTCGATGAGAATTCGTATATCGAAAGAGAAGGAGGGCAGGTCTCTGAGCCAGATCGTAGAAGCATTTCATAGCTTGGCATCGATTCTCAATTCTAGGAATGAAGATATCCAGGTGGCTGCATTTTCCCATGCCTGCTCTTTGGTCTCCATACTCTTTGGCTGCCTGGGAATTGTCTTCAAATTTGCAAAAATGGACTATGTTGCTAAGGTCCAAGATTTGAAGGGAGCATCAAATTCTTTAGCCACTTTGCAGTCATTGCTGGATCTTGACATTAAGTCTGGTACTGTGAGAAAGGGTGGGAGCCATTCACGCAACTTGCTGAGAGTGAAGCGTGGTCTGGACATGGTTAAAGTATTATTTGAGCAAATTCTATCTACAGATGGAAACTCTTTGAAAGATCCAGCTTCTGTAGCATATGCACAAGTTTTTGCTCCACATCATGCTTGGGCTATTAGGAAGGCTATCAGTGCTGGAATGTATGCCCTTCCAACAAAAGCACAACTTTTAAGGAAGCTGAACGAAGACGAGTCCTCTGCTAGAATACAGATGAAAATTACGTGGCTGCATCAGCCCTAGTTATAAAATATGTGGACAATCTTTTCCTCACAAGGAATTTAGGAATAGAATGGTGATTCCTTTTTACAATCCATTGTGAGAAAATTCCTGGAGTATGTTGGTGCCAAGGCAAATTATGTGAACAATTTATAACAGTGACATCTACAGATAATTCACAGTTCGCTTTGTGGTGCCTGTACTTGCAAAAATTTGTGCGGAGATATGTGACAGCAGCGTCGAGGTCGTGAGTTTCCCCGTACCGTTGGAGCCTTGGCATGATCAAGCGATCGAAGAAAGAGGGATTGAGAGTAGGAGACGGAATCTGTGCTGTGACTGTATTTTATTGTGGTATACGGGAGCTCCACAAGTTATTAAGAATCAGTTAATGATTCTGGTCATAACAAACCGAAGAGAGGGGTGGAGGGATTTTGCGTCTGTGTAACTGTGCTTGCACCCATGGTGCCTGCATATTTGGTGGTGCTTGCAGAGGGAGAGGTGGCGCTGTAGCAGGGAGCGAAGGCGCTGAAGCAGCAAGCGAAGAAGTTGCTGCGGGGATACGGGCTTCATCATCAAGTGTCGTAATTTCATGGATGGGCCCGATGAAGAGGGTGGACGATGGAGGGTGCAGGCCGTCACGTGTTTGTCATCAAGTAATGCCATTTTTGCAAGCTTCGAGAGCAGGAGGAAGAACGCAAACATAATTTTGTTAATTGACGGAGGGAATTGTCCCGTGATGGATTTGGGCCGTCGAATCAACATGGATGCGGATTTTTCGACAAAAAAGCTAGAATGGGTGGATACCCACAATATATTGATGACAAGTTCCATCAACAGCGGGTCGTTTGGTTCCTGAGGGGAAATTAATCTTTGGGATGTTAAGTCACTGTTGAGTCATTGAGGTGCTATTGCCTCTAATAGTCATGCAACTAACAGTAATCCCCCTGATGATGCGCCTTGGAATGCGGCGAATTCGCCAGTATTATGACATCGTGGCGGTAATGAATGATCGTGTTATTTTCGTCTTTATGCGAGGTTGTTCTGCATGGAACGGTCAACATGCAATTTTAAACCAAGGGTTCACAAAATACAAAAAAAAAAAAAAAAAAAAAAAATGAACGGTCTTTATGAACAGATTGGTATATGGGGGGCTGAAAAAAGGGGTCAGAGAAAGATGGCAATTTAACATTCACAGCAACCGATGGATATGATTACAATGGTGGAAGCAATGTTTTTTGAAGGGCCCCCATATTATAAGTTTTAAATGGCCCAAATTGTTGTTTATTAAAAGCATGTGGGTATTAATATTTAAAAATGTGGGGGCCATTGCTAAAAAGGACCATTTTTTAATTGCATGGGGGTTAATTATTTAAATCATAGGAAGTGGAAGTGAAAGGATTGATGGCCCATGTAATTCCCCTACGAGGGAAATTTTAAGACTATTTTTATTCCGCCTGAGAGCGATGCCGCCATTGAGCGATGTTGTTTATTTTGCTGCCTAGAGAGACATGCTATTATTTTTTCCATATGATGAAGGCCCCTTTGATGGTGGAATATAGGGGTATTTATAGTCGTTGGAAACGTTTTTCCATGACGGACACAATGGTGGTGTCATATTGTAATTTTGAGGCTGTTTCAATTTAGTTTTTTAGCCTCAAAGTTTTTCTACCTTGGAGTGCACTCTCGGTTGTACCCGACACTCCCAAGGAACTTGTAAGTGAACCTAGTATCTGGTAAACTACTCTTTCTACTTGGCGGATGCAGCGGCTGGTTACCCATGCATTTCGGTAAGATGAGGAGAATGCCATAAGGACACTTATTCTAGGGACTACAGACATAGACACCCTAGACTCTATCCGAGGTTTTTTTGGATCTACTTCTGAAGACTACAAACGAAGACACTTCAGAAGATTCCCTTCTATTGTTCTTTCTTCTTCTTCTCCTCCATATTTGGATTCTATGGCTCATTTTATTGTATTGAGTGCATTTTTGACAAAGACCGACACTCTTATATGGCTCGTTTTTCATTTGTATTAAGGTGCATTTTTGGTAGAGACCGACACCTTCTAGATTGAGTTCACCATAAGGAAGAATTTGATATTTATGGTGGGACTAGTCAGTGACCTACAAGAGGCAACATCCTCTGAGGATGACCTGCAGAGGCAACAGACCCAGAAGTGGCTGACCCTGAGGCACCAATGATGACCCTAAGGCACTTAGACGGTTGACCCAGTGGCAACAGACCCGTGGAAGTGGCTGACCCTGAGGCAATAGACCGAGATGTATACACCGTGAATCTAGCATTATTCACAGTTGGAGAACTAAGCGCAAAGAGCACGAGCCTAGACCAAATCAACAATAAGAGAGGATGATAGGTTGTTTTAGAGAAGTCAACATTAAGGGAGAATGTTAGAATTAATGTAATGTGCACTATGCCTTCCTTGACACTTGTCAGTTTCACTTGACAAGTGTCATGCATTTCATATAGGCCTCCTGCCTATATATGTAACACATTTGTATCAATAAAATAATTCCATCAGTTTCAGTCCCAACATTAACTTGTATTAGAAACACTGCTCTATTTATTACAGGATAATTATGGTTGAATTTTTTAGATAGCACTTACACGTTAGAGGATGAAACATTATTAATTCATCAACTACTGCATTTCCATTGCTTTTTTCCTTTCAAATTTTATCTTTCAGGTCTAGTTGCTTGTTTGTTTCTTTGGATTCCAGTACACATCATGTAAAAAATCAATTTTGTGTGCCCCAAGCTAACCTTCTAGCCATCCCATAGTGATTTTAGAAACTCCATTGAAGATAAGTGCAAAGTGCAGGGATATACAAATTTCCAGTTTCCCTCCATTCAAATGTCTCTTATGCTAATTTTGAATCTTTCAAAAAAAGTGGTACGTGACATCTAGAAACCCAACATTCTAATGTCATGATATTAAATAAGACATAATAATATGCATAATACTAAAATGTAAAGAAATAATTGTCACCACGAATACCTCCAATGGAAGCACACATCTTTTCCAAAATAAGATTCTAGTTTGGACCTCTAGAACATACAACTAAAGACACTCTCATGAAGTTCCTATGTTGTTCACATACCACATAACTCCTCTCTCTACACTATGTTGTAGGTTATTTTAGGCAACAAGAGAAACATTGGGGTATACTCTTGAGAAAAGTTGAGACTCATCACGAAACAATATCAGCTATGGATTCCAATATGGGAAACTCGTCTAAAACAACTGGAAGCCAGTGAAAACATTTTCAAAACTGTCAAAAATGTTTATGAGAGTTTATACCTCCGCTCTAAGACATTCCAAAATTTCCAATATTGAAAAAGATTCAGTAAACCTAAAAACCAATTTTTAGCTTACCAATAATAGTTTTTGCAACCAAAGGATTTTTCTACAAAAATAAATGTTGAGAAGAATATAAGACTTTTTAAGAACAAAGAAATTGTAAAGGTTGTATTTCAAATGAAATATAGCACTAAAAACATATCCCCATTGTCCTTTTAATTATATGGCAAGTGTTTGTGATCATAAAATAGTATGTGAAACCTCAAAATCAGGACAATCAAATAAAACTAGGAATATTTATTATAATGCTTAACACTTAGAGACTATATTCTAACCAAATGAAATAGACTTTCATAAATACCATAAATCAATTTAATCATCATGGTCATTGTTTGTAATTTAAATTTAATAATGTTGAAGACAAAAATCAGAATAAATCTTAAAATTCTTACAAATTCGTTGAGCAAAAATATAAAGCAAAAATAGAAAACTCAAACTCGACAATCACTAGGTAAGGCAAATTTTTTGAAAGGACTCAGTCACTTGGCAAAGTCCAGTAAAAACTCAGCAAAAAGCTTGGTCAAAAAAACCTCAAAGAAAATATTTTAATTCGTTTTAAAAAAATAATCCTATCAAAAACTAGGCAAAAGTGATGAGACTAGTTTTTGCTCAAATTTGATCGAGTTTTCAATTTTGGCAAGTTTTTCGTGATTCCTTAAGTTTTTCCACAAGTCTTTTAGCCAACACTTGCCAAAACCCAATGCTAAATTTTTTGGCTATTTTTTGACGAGGCATTTAAAAATACAAATTTGCAATTTCTAGGTGAATTTTCCAACATCACACTTGTTACTTATATAGTGAATATTTGCAATCATAAATTTATGTATGAAAAACTTAGTACAATCAAAGAAAGCTCATAGAACTTAGCATTCACAAAAATTATCCTCTAACCAAACAAATATACTTTAATAGGTCCTATAGAAAAATTTGGTCTAATGGATGCTAAAAGTCATTCTCTTTCTCAAATATTTGCAACCATAAACTAAGATATAAATCCTCAAATCAAGGCAAATGCAATCATACAAAGCTTAGAGAACTTATTGTAATGCATACACTTGCAAAAACCACCTTCTAACCAAATAAATAAACTCTAATAGGTCCTTTACACCTATTCCACTTGAAGAAAGCTAAAATCCATTCTCCTCTTCAAATATTTGCAATAAACTTAAATTGGGTCAATCAAACAAATTCCTAGAAAGCTAAAATCCATTCTCCTCTTCAAATATTTGCAAATAAACTTAAATTGGGTCTATCGAACAAAATTCCTAGAATTTATTATAATACTTGAAACTGACACAACCTATTTTCTAACCAAATAAGTAGGACTTCCATAGGCCTAGAGACCATCATTATAAGCAACACTTTAAAGCTATTAATTTCGGTGACAAAAATCAAATCGAAACATATAATTCTTACAAATTTCTTGCAAACAAAGCATTGAAGATTTCAGGTTTAAGAAAAACCTCAACCAATCGGAGCAATCAAACAAAATTCCTAGAATTTATTATAATGCTTGAAACTCACATAAGTAGACTTCCATGGGCTCTACAAATGATTTTGGCCTGAAGGATGCCAAAACTCACTGTCTAATATTTATAAGCAACAATTTAAAGAAATCACTTCTAAAGGCAAAAATCAAATCAAACCATGAAATTCTTACAAATTGTTTACACACAAAAACAAAGCATTGAAGATTTCGGGTTTAACAAAAACCTCAACCAATGGAATCAATCAAACAAAAACCTTAGAATCTGTTAGAATGTTTGAAACTCACAAAACATTTCTTCTAACCAAATAAGTAGACTTGCACATACCTTGCAGACCAATTTGGCCTAAAGGATGCTAAAATTTACTGTCTCCATTGTAATAAGAAGTAATTTAAAGATATCACTTTTAAAGATAAAAAATCAAAACGTAAAATTGTTAAAAATTTGTTACAAACAAGAAAAATGCATTGAGGATATTGGGTATAAGAAAAAATTCTAGCCACTCAAAACAATCAAATGAAATTTCTAGAATTAATGCTTGAAACTGATAGAAACTATCATCTAACCAAAAAAGTAGACTTCCACAAGCCCTGTAGACCAATTTATCCTCAAGGATGCTAAAACTCAGTCTCCATCGTTATAAGTAGCAATTTAATGCTATCACTTTTGAGGTGAAAAATCAAATCAAAACATATTTAAACAGAGGCAAAGCATTGAAAATTAATATTTTTACAAATTTGTTATAAACAAAGACAAAGTGTTGAAGATATTAGTTTAAAAAAACCTTAGATTTGACAAAAGCAACACCACCGAGATATCCCATATGAGTCTCATTCCTCAGTTTTCACCATAATAGCCACAACATAACCTTTCTCCTAGTTCAACTTCCTCACATTCTTGATAACATCCTAGTTGCAATCCCTAGTGCCATGGTACATATTAAGTCTGACAACGTTTATGTCTCCCATGGCCAACGCTTCTAGTTGGTCAAATTTGTAAGAAGCCGAACCAATAGTGCACACACAAGCTTCGTCCTTCTCGTGTTGAGAAACCTTTTCTCCTTCAAATTCACCTTTGTCACACTATCCACCTCGATAATAGAAGGCAACACAACAAAACTAGTATTACCATTATTAGAACTCAAAATAGAATCCCAACATCATTTGGCTCTATAATAACTATGGATTTGTGCATCACTAGCACCACGTACACCTTATTTTTCTTCATATTTAAGTGAGCCAAGAATTTTTTTGTTAAATCCACATTTTTCGTTAAATTTTACCTTCAAAGAGAGGGATTGAGGGTTCCTCAGGGCGGAGTCACTGTGTTCTCGTTCTTCTCCAGGGATTTCTATGTCAAAAGTGAGTTCTACTGTAGATGCGACATGGCTACTCAATATTATTAACATCACCCTCAAAAATATGAATTTCCATCTAAGAACATTGAACTTAGATGATTTCCTATTAGGAAAAACTAGGCTTCCTAATGCCATCCTTGGAAAGGTAATTTTTTGCTAGAACACATCAGATTCTGATAATTTCTTGCTAAGAAAACAAAATTCAAACCTCACTTTGTAGAAAGTTTTTTTCTAGAACTAATTGCTCGATTTAGCACACGAACAGGGTTGAAATCCTTGGCATTCCCCTAAATTTGACTATTTTTATCTCCTTCTGAAGCTCTCGAGAAGATGGATAATTCCAAACAATTAGCTGCCAGATTTATTGAGTACAATTGTGGTACTACTGTAGACACCTAAAACGCGTCATGTCGATGGCGACTACTCATATGGACATGCTACAAGACCATATGGAAGATCTTGGATAGACTCCAAGATAGAGCAGTGGTTCTAACCACTCAATTTGGGCTCCTTGGCCTAATCAGTCTGAACCATAGCCCAGACCTATGGTCTATAGTCTGAACCATGGCTGAGACCTACGGTTTATAGTCTGGACCGTAGCTGTAACCTATGGTCTTAACTGAAGTTCAGTTGGCCTTCATCCGAGCCAAATCGGTTTGAACGACCATTTGTTCTAGAAGAAGGTGGTTAGAGGATGGAAGCTTCCAATCCAACTATCCTAACCACCCCTTCTTGATCTTGGCTTCTCCATGAAGCCACCCCTAGCCCTTGGGACATCCTATAAGTACCCCTAAGAATTAGGGCAAAATATGAAGCAAGCATTGGAGTTTAGAGTAGCGAAGCCCTATCAAATTGTGGACTCACTTGAGTGCATAGAGAGAGCCTTGTTGCCATCACCATTGTCAATTTGTCAAGCATCATGACGAATTAGGCCATGGATGCCCTAAGGACCTAGGAGAGCCAAGAAATGCTAATTCGGGAAAACAGAGGCCCTATTCAATGATTCAACCACCAAACCTATCAGAGGACACCGAAGGTGACCCTTGAACATCAATTGGACAAGGAGGTCAAGCCCACAACCCTTGAATTTGGAGGGCAAACCACTTGGTTGCTCACCATGGCTTTCAACCATGGTTTACAGTGCAGACCGCTCATTAGAGCTACGGTTTGCAACAGAGGTGACTTCTCCTTACTGTTTCATTTCTAGTATGCTTAATTAGATCACATTTAGCATTTTAATGGTTTAGTTAGGATTTTAGAGACTTTTGACTAACATAATTAGTGTTTTTACTAACTTGTTTTCATTATGGTAATTTAGACATTAATGGCTTCTTTTCATGTTATAATGCTTCATTTCAAGTAATTGATGCCATAGATTGATAGTTGTATTTCTTGTTCATATATTTCCATCAATCTTGATAGGATTTGCATATGTTTAGCATAGTTTATGCACTTTCTTGATTTTATGTCATTATGCTATTCTCATGCTATTTGTCTTTAAAGGGCCTCATCATGAGAGGCTTCCTATGCTTTTGACATTCTTGTGTTGTTTCTTGATCATAGGAGATAGGTTTTAAAGGAGCTACAACCATCCATTTCCTTCCTCAACGCGAAGAAGAGGGTCTACTCCACCCTAGAGCAGTTCGTGTCATCCTGAAGGGCACTTTGAAATCACACCTACCCTTGAGAGGGAAATAAAATACCTCCTATTGTAACAATTGTATCAAGATGATTATCCCTAAGAGGGATGTACTTGTAATTTGAGTTTGGCATTGAAATATAATGGAATAAAGCATCTTTTATTGATCATTTCATTGTCAATTTCTTGTTCTTGTATGCATTTTGTATTTTTTTTATCAATTCTTGCAATAGGATACATTAGGTGTGAGCCTTTTTGGTGGTTACAGAAGGTGATCATGATGGCACCCCATAAAAATAGACATCTAACTATGTTTCTTATGTTTTTGGAATTGTAGGTATAGACCGCAGCTATCAACTATAGGCCAACAACTGAACCGTAGGTACAACACATGGTTTACAGTCTGAACCATAGATCAGACCTACGGTTTACATCTGACAACAGACAATAGAAAATAGAGTGCAGATCAAATGAGGACCTGAGGTAGGCCCCATTTTCACCCTCTATGTTTTTTATTTCTATCTATGTTTTCCAGAGAACAGAAATTGAAACATAAATTTACTAAGGCTAAAATGAACTAAAAATGGATTAGGTCCTTAGGTTTCTCTTTCTTAGTTTTCGATAGGCGCTGCTAGGAACAACGGATCTCTGATTGCAGTCCGCCCTAGAATACAACATGCTATATTAAAACTTGTGTGTTTGGTGTGCATGTGTGAGGCCCAAGTAGTGGCCATTATCATCGTAATATGCATTGTCTAAAAGAGCATCTAGAATAGCTTGCATTTTCTGAATTTGAAACGTTCTTTCATTTGCATAGCATATAGAAAATGAGCATGAGTGCTATATGATGCATTTATTTTATGTAAATTAAAATGAACCACACACACCACGTTTCATTTAAACATTAGTGAGATTGGGCTCTCACATCCAACCCATATTAGGTTCAGACCAATAGTGGATGTCATTTCCACTCCGTTGGCTCTTAAATCCTATTATCGTACCCTTGATACGTGACCAATGCCGGATCCAAGAACCTTTCATACCCTATGCAAAATAGCATGTATTCTCTTCGAAGAGTGTATCATTGTGCACGGGGAAATGGGTGAGGATCTGGGAGGACCTATGCTACCTCGTTGAGTATGGACTTCACTACCATATTCGGCTTGTGCGAGTATATAGGTGAAAACCAATTTAACTGAGAATATCATTCAACACTTTTCAAAACATGATAAGGAGTTCTATACTGATACAACAAATCATTGAAACAACATCAAACAGTCTAGGGCTCACTTTTAAAAATTAATATGAGATAAACACCATTGTATACCTTGTTTGCTTAATAAAGAATAAATCTAGACATTAGGTGCACCATGGTGGAGACACGGGGTGGTCGACAAAGGCACAAGCCTGAAGCCCATGACCAAGCCCCAATAGATTCACATCAGCACATGTCGAATCCTCGCCCACATGCGCTTCTCGAACATCATTCGATGAGCATTAGAGGAGATAATTCGACAAGAGGGGAACCTATTGAGCATACCCCCAATAGAGGAGCTTATATGCATTCCTCTAGATACAAAATAGAGCATGGAGCCTCTCAGCATGAGGGTGTTCCACTCGAAAGCCATTACCAGGATCGCATTGCACGTGCATCCATAGGATCGACTGAAGAGTATGTTATACAGGGATCCAAATTGGTACCCCTACATCATAGGTCTATAGGAGGATCCATGGCTCCACCTTCGAAGTACAGACGTGATCGAGACCCACCCATTCAGGGGCATGCAGATAGGGCCACCATTGAGCATAGGCCTATGCAGACTCCCACACATGGTGAACATCAAAATATCACTATTGATATGGCTAAGGTGGGAGCCAATGGCACACCACCGCATGAGCGGTGGAGATCCAGATAGTTAGATGGCTTAGGTAGCATCCTTGAGCAGCTAGGCTATAAGCCTTTGGCTCCACCCACCCATGCTCCGAGTGAGCATAGTGGAGGTTCTATTAGGACTACTAGAGAACATGGAGAGGCTTCTAAGCACCCTCATGTGACACATCCACCATCCATGCATGGTGGCACAGAGCATAGAGCTCAATAGGATGCCCATGTCATCTTTACAGACAAGGGCAAAAGCATCACAAATCAGTCAGATGGGTACAGAACCCATAAGGTCGCTCACACAGAGCATGCATACTAGAGGCCTATCATGGCCAATGACCTTGATAGATCACACAGACTGGTATCTGAGCAGCGATGATAGCTCCTCCAAGATCAATTGGAGGATGCTCACCTAGAAAGGTAGTGCATTGAAGATGAGAATCTTCAATCGTAGAGGCTCATCAGACAAAGACTATACGAGCAGCGCATGCATGAAGAATGCATCCTTACCCAAAAGGAGCACGTAGAGCAGGAGGATAGGCTAGCCAGGGCTGGTCTATATACTCATGTCGAGAATAGAGAGTGCATTCAGAGAAAGGCTTTTTCACAAGTCGATGCATAGTAGGAGCGCAGAGATGCTCATACTCATATTAGTGCCCAACAAAGAGAACGACCACCACCATTCGAACATGAGGGGCAACAACAATATGAGGAAGAAGAGGGAGAGGGAAACAATCAAGAGTATCCTAAAGAATCCCAAGTTGAGGAGGAGGAAGAGCAATGACCTCCACCTCGATAGAGGAAGAATGTACCTCCGAGACCACCCTCACGTCAGCTTAGGGAGGAGGACTTCTTATCCTCAGAGGCTTATAAAGCCCTAGCTGAGAAGGTAAAAGTGATTGAGAGGCAAGGCATGACACTTCAAAAGTTGACATTAAGAAAGATTCATAATGAGCCTTTGGACCCCTCGATACCTGCTCCAACGTACCCTGAGCATTTTGTTATGCCTAGGTTAGACAAATTTAAAGGTGACGAAGATGCACAGGAGCATGTCACAAGATTTTTGGATGCCTATTTCTAAATTGCTAGCAATAATGCCTTGCTTTTGCACACATTTGTCATGACCCTTTCAGGCCCAACCCGAGAGTGGTTCAATCAGCAAAAGAGGCACAACATTACCAATTTTGAGCAACTGGCTGATGCTTTTCTTGAACGCTTTTCTTTTGGCATCAAGAAATAGGCTAACCTTTTCGATTTGGTTATGCTAGCTCAACGCGATGATGAGCCAATTGAACAATACAAAAAGAGGTGGAGAAGATTGATGGCAAAGCTGCCATTCCCTATTCCTACTATAGAATTAACCCGAATGTTCACCAAGAGTTGTGCCAAGCACATCTCGCTACTATTGCAACTACAACAGTATCCAACATTCGAGGAGGCTTTGGTGCAAGCCAAGGTAATTGAAGACATCAAGTTGTAGGAAGGCAATTTGAAGCTTAAGAACAGGAAAGAGGGGCCTAAGAAGAGCTCCACGAAGCAAAAGGGCAAGCAGGCCCACATCAACCAGGTAGTGCTAAACCTCCAGAGAGAGGATAAAGGGCAGCAAAAGTAGAATTATCAAGCCCAACCTCCTCTTGCACAGTACAAAAAGTGCAATAATAACTATAAGGGCAAAAACAAAGAACAACACCCACCTCACCAATTCATACCTCTAACAGAATCATTGAATTCAATATTCCACCAATTATGTGAGGCTAAGGTGATCAGACTACCCGAGGTTAAGCTAGTCGATCCAAATCAGCCCAAGTCGAAGGGATATCAGGATGACTTGTTTTGCATCTACCATCGAGCGAAGGGCCACGACATCGAGGTATGTTGGTCCTTCAAGCATATTGTGCAAAACATGATTGAAAAGGGTGAGCTTGTAATACCAAGTAATCCATAGGCGCCTGACAACCAGAACATGGGGATTTACAAAAATCTGCTACCAAACCATGAGGCACCATGCAACAACGTTGGCCAGGTCAACCAAGTGCGCGTCGAACCACCTACCCAAGGGTTCATAGGCATGGTGAATGTTGTTACAAGACATGGGAGATATGAGCAACCAAATCAACCATGTGCTCCCATAAGAATACAAGCCATACCGAATCAATGACCGACATAGAATATTCTAGGCCCACCAACGAGACCGGTGGTGACCATACGGAGCAGGTTAGTCCAAAACCTGCAGATAGCTCCTATGAAGTTATCTATATATGAACTAATACAATAGTCCCCTAGGCACAGGGAGACTCTTATGGACATTCTAAGGTCCATCGAAGTACAATCTCAGGATGCACAAGCATTTACCAATTTTATGGGACATGTACAACAGTGCTAGGAGCCCATGATCCAATTTTATGATCATGAAATTAAGATGGTTCCTACAGATACGATTGACCCATCATTGCATATCATCACATGCGTCAATCATGTACCATTCAAGAGGGTCTTGATCGACACTGGTTCATCGATCAACATAATAATGACCAAGGCATTGAATCATCTAAAGCTACCAAAATCACACATTGTGCCCACCACCTTCACGTTGAGAGCATTTAACGATGCCCTATGCTCGACGGTTGGCACAATTGTCCTACCTATGCAGGTAGGCCTAAAGACCATCTCTGTGATGTGTCATGTGATCGAGGGGGCCATGCAATACAACATCCTACTCGGGAGGCCTTGGATTCATGAAATGCATTGTGTTCCCTCTATATTACACCAATGTGTAAAATATCTGCATGAGGGATGGGTTCACGTAGTGTCATCAGATGAAGAACCTTTTAAGTTCATGAACCTAGCAGATTTTCCTAGGGGTTTCATACTCCCATCAATGCACCTAGACATCCGACCTGCATCATCGATTAAAAATCTAAGAGGTAAACCAATAGTACATGCTCAACCATCGATATCTGTGTCACACAGATCTGAGCGCACTACTGCTACTTCATTGAAACCGATTGCATCAATGATGCTTCGGGATGACAAGAAGTTAAAGGTGAATATGGGCAAAAAAGAGAAGAAGCAAATGCCCAAACTAGTCGCTAAGGAGGCTCCCATCCCCATGGAAGTGGAGGAAGCCCAAGACATAGCCGAGGAGGTACCTCAGCCTACCTCGCCTGCATCATCAGTAGGGTCATCCACACCATGGGTGATGGTACATCTCACCAACACCAGATTAGGTGAGTACATTGTGTAGAATGTAACCTTTGGACCTATTCTAGAGACTACACAAGAGATGGGTCGACCGTCCGCTCATCATTATCTGGTTGGATCGATGGTTCCATTGGGAGAGCCACCTAATCAGACTAATTTCATATACGTTGGGCTAGATCAACTTCCAACACGAGAGCCCATGGATGAAGATAGTGATGAACCTTTCACTATAAATGTTCATTATTTATCCAACCTAGAGTACTCCATGCATATTTTTGAGTTGTATCACTGGCATGGGTACGAACTTGGTCTATTTGAACAAGGGCGTAGAACTCCGTTCGAGCCATGTTATCAGCTAGCAACTGATAGGTTTGGATTGGGGTTACAGATACAAGGACAAGATGATTTGCTTACAGCATCCTTAGATCACTTGTACCTGAGTCTAGGGGATGATGTGGACTTCAACCCATATCATCCTAATATTTCTAACTTTTGGAGGACTAACCCGATGGTATCTATCATCACTTCTGAGCCACTTGAAGAACATCATGAAGGGCTCCTAGAGCATACTGATACAGATCAAAACCCTAGAGGCAACCTGGGTCATCAAATCTATAATGCAACCGATGACACAGGTGTGCAGGGGCATAACCCCATAGTTTTAGGTGATCTCGAGTCAGGAGATCTCTACAATGATGATGGAGAGGAGTCCACCTCCGAGATAAGTGGACCAAGTTATGATGCCGATAGTGAATCCTCAAACAATGATCAATATGAGGAGGAAGCTGAGGGGGGCTATTTAAGGCCTTTGTATGTGCATCACCTACTACCTATAGAGTCGGTACATGTTACCAAAGAGATCCTTCCCAACATTGATCATTTGGGGGAAGAAGCAGAGCTAGATTTCTTGGTAATGTCACACTTACGGTATAATTATCCAATTTTTCCAGATAGTGATGACAACAATCAAGAAGTCAGATTCATGGGGCCGCACTTGCTAGAGCGCCCCATAGGAGTAGGAGCGAATGATGGGTTCTAGTTGTCTGATAGTGATGAAGAAGATGAGTTAGAGAGGGCCTACCTTGGTCCTCCTTATTTGCATTACCATCATCAACCCATCGACATAGATGAGGTCTATCATCAGTTACATGTTGGTCCTCATCTGAGAGCAAGACGATTAAACCTGGATCAAATTTATCGATTGGTTAATCCCCTTCCACCGACCTACATGGAGCTCCATGAGCCAAATGATCCTATTTTGTAGCCAGTGCATAGGGAGGATCCAATTGTCCATAGTCCTCATAGAGAAGACCCCTTTGTGCCTGTGCCATTAGAGCCAGATCGTGGGTATGAGGACTACATCGATTATGTAGAAGTTGGTCCATGTGGTCCTAGAGATCAATTCCATTCCATAAATATGGTCTCCATTGATTTGACCACTCCACTCCGCAATCTAGTAGATCCATCCAAACCATTGTATCTTAACAAAGATGCTATCGACTGGGATCACGTTGATTCACCCATTGAGCCTGAAGATTTCTTCCCTAATGAAGAAATGTTACAACCATTTCATTTTGCACCAGGCTATGCATATGATGTCTATCATGCCAAAAATACTTCCAATGTGGAACCTATCAACCCGACTGATGACATCCATTTGATTCCTACGCCTCATCAGCTTGAGGAGGGATCACATATGTCAGTAGAGGAAACCTTTGAGGTGGATATCAGTAATGATCCCACCAATTCAAAGAAGGTTAAATTTGGAGAGAGTCTCACTCCAGATGAGTGGGCCACCCTCATCCCTCTACTGAAAGAGAGACCAAATATATTTGCTTGGATGTATAAGGATATGCTAGGTCTAGACCCAAAATTGGTTACTCATAACCTTTCGCTAGATCTGACGAAGAAGTCGATCAAGCAAAATCTTAGAAAGATGCATCCAACAGTAGCCTTAATGGTGAAATATGAGCTACAAAAGTTGTTGGATGTAGAATTTGTAATCTCCATCGACTATCCAGAATGGGTGTCCAATATGGTACCCGTGGGAAAACCTGATGGAAGAATCCGTATTTGCATGGATTTTAGAGACCTAAATAAGGCAACACCCAAAGATTCATTTTTGTTGCCCAATATTGATGCTCTCGTAGATGCAACTGCAGGTCATGAAATGCTCTCCTTAATGGATGATTTTTTTGGTTACAATCAAATTTGGATTAAACCCGAAGACCAACATAAAACCATATTTATAATGCCATGGGGAACGTTTTGCTATAAAGTTATGCCATTTGGCCTCAAAAATGTTGGTGCCACATATCAATGGGCCATGACATACATTTTTCATGACTATATGCATAAAATTCTAGAAGATTATATCGATGACTTGTTGGCCAAGTCATTGCTACGAGAAGAGCATGCAGAGGTCTTAAGGAAGGTCTTCGATCGCCTGATAGAGCACAATGTCAGGTTGAATCCTAAGAAGTGCGTATTTGGCATAACTTCTGGAAAACTACTAGGATTCATCATCTCTAAATGAGGCATCGAAGTTGACCCAACGAAGGTCAAGGCTATCTTGGAAATGCATCCTCCCACCAATATTAAAGAGTTAAGAAGCCTTCAGGGCAAGGTAGCATCGATAAAGTGATTCATCACTCAGTTATCGGATAAATGTCGACCCATGAATCGATTACTACATAAGGGGGTCCCATTCAATTGGGATGAGGACTGTCAAGCAGCCTTCACTAAAATAAAGCAATACCTAGTGACGCCACCAGTGCTAGCTCCACCAAGGCCAGAGGTGCCTTTTCTACTATATATATCAACAACTGACTTTGCACTAGGAACCATGTTAGCCCAAAAGAACGTGCAAGGCAAAGAACAGGCCATATATTATATTAGTCGAACCTTGGTGAGCTATGAGCTCGGGTATGCATATGTGGAAAAACTATGTTTAGCAGTAGTGTTCGCTACAAAGAAATTGTGACACTATATGTTAAGTCATACGACATATGTTATATCCAAACAAAATCCTTTGTAGTACATGATGAGTAAGATGTATCATAATACATGTACTACGAAGTGGATCATGCTACTGATAGAATTTGATCTAGAATTCATAAGCCAGAAGTCCATTAAGGGACAAGTCATAGCTGATCAATTAGCTGAGGCACCACTATCAAACAGTAGGCCTCTGACCATAGAGCTTCTAGATGATGCAGTCTTCATCATATCTGAAGCTCTCAAACTCGAAGAACCAGAGAACAATGTTGATATGACTCTATTCTTCGATGGTTCGAAGTGTGAGCAAGGGGGTGGTGCAGGAATAGTGTTTTTCATACCGCAAGGAGCTCCTATGCCCTTGTCATTTAAACTAGACTTTTCATGCACCAACAACAATGTTGAGTATGAAGCCCTACTACTAGGCCTCCACATAGCCATCGCCATGAATATTAAAATATTAAACATCTTTGGTGACTCCTTGCTCATAGTAAATCAAGTTAAGGGGCTCTTCCAGTGTCGATGTCCCGTATTGAAAGCTTACAAGGATCTTGTTGCTATATATCTAGCTAAATTGGAATGGTATGACATCGAGGCAATCCCTCGATCATCAAATAGGTTCGCAAACACCATGGCCTCTTTGGGATCCTTAATCCCTCAGAATCTATCTACTGATTTCACTACCATTCATGTTAAAATGCTTTCACACCCAATTGCAGAACGCGAAGCCTTTGATAATAGAATGTCAATCAACATGATCAACGTAGAACCAAAAGCTGAATGGTTCTGCAGAGCTGAAGACTTTTTGAAGAAGGCACCCTAGGGGTCATTAACCTCTCAGAGTCCGACGGGGAGTGGTACCACCATTCACCATAAGGTTGTTTCCCAGTCTGCATTTGCAAAAGTAAATACATAGGGGGAGCAAGTCATCTTAGCAATCGAAGCTGAGGCTTATCAAAATTAGATGTCACAAATCCATGACTTCCTAAAGCTTGGTGTAATCCCAGAGGGATTATCACATGCCATGAAATGCACATTTAAATAGAAAGTGGCTAAATATGTCTTAATAGGAGACATCTTGTACCGATGAGGCTACGATGGAGTTCTCCTTCATTGCTTAGAGCCCCAAGAGGCATCATGGGTGATTTCACAAGCTCATGATGGTACGTGCGGTGGCCATTTCAGTGGCATGGCCATCATCAAGTGCATCCTTTGAATGGGCTACTATTGGCCCACTATGGAGAAGGAGTGCAATGTGTATGTCAAGAAATGCATCAAATGTCAGCATCATGCTAATCTTATGCACTTGCCATCATAGGCCTTACAACCCATCCAAGCGGCTTGGCCATTTTCTCAGTGGGGACTAGATCTTATAGGCAAGATCTCTCCTCTATCATCGGGTCGACATACATTTATAATCATGGCTACTGAGTATTTCACAAAGTGGGTGGAAGCAATACCCTTAACAATGACAACTGGAGCTCGTATAGCAGAGTTTATACTAGAGCATATCATAAGTCATTTTGGGATTCCATCCAAAATAATATCGGATAATGGAACGTCCTTCAAGAACAAAACTATGAGAGCTTTGACATCTAAATATAGAATCAAACATAGTTTTGTGACTCCATACTATCCACAAGAAAATGGGTAGGCTGAAGCTTCAAATAAGATAGTGGTGGCCATATTGAAAAATATGGTCCAAGAAAACCACAAAGACTGGCATATCCAGCTACCCCTTGCATTATGGGCTTACAGGACTAGTATTCGGATGCCCACTAGGGCAACATCCATTCTCACTAGTATATGGCGTTGAGGCCATTATGCCCTTGGAATTGGAAATTCCAATGTTATGCATCGCATTGAAAGAGTTCATCGATGATGACACCGCATGACAAGCTCGACTGGATCAACTGACGTTGCTTGATGAACATCGCATGAATGCCCTGGAGCATCTTCACATTTATCAAGAGTGACTAAAATGAGCTTACAATATCAAAGTCCACCAGAGAGACTTTGAAGTTGGGGATCTTGTCTTGAAAGAGAACCAACAGAACTCTAATTTACCACTAGATATGCGAGACAAATTCATGGCTAATTGGCTAGGACCCTATATCATATCTAAAAATATTGGTCCAGGTACCTATCACCTAACATCGCTAGGAGGTGTTGAAGAGCCTGAACCTCTCAACATCATCCATCTTAAGGTATTTTATGCTTGAGAGCATAGTAAAAGGCTTCGAGGGTTTGCTTATAACCGCTCGATCATCCTAAAAGGCTCCAAACACTCTCATAAGTAGTTTGGTCAATCAAAAGCTCCAAAGGCATCTATAAGCCCTTTGGTCAAACTCAAAGGTTTTCTTAAAACCACTCGATCATCCCAAAAGGCTCCAAGGGTTCCTAAAACCACTTGGTCATGTCAATCAAAGGCCCCGAGGGTTTGTTCAAAACCGCTCGGTCATCCTAAAAGGCTCCAAGCTCATCTATGAGTAGTTTGGTCAATCAAAAGGCACCAAGAGTTTCTGAAAAATTGCTTGGTCAACCCAAAAGCTCCAAGGATTCTTAAAATATCACTTGGTCATCCCAAAAATTCCAAAGGTGCTCATAATCCCTTTGGTAACCAAAACCGAGGTTTCTAAACCTCATCCTAAAAAGCTCCAAGGATTTTGCTAAAAATTGCTTGGTCAATATAAAGGCTCCAACAATATTTCCTCACGTTTGGTCACTCCTAAAGGCTCCAGAGGCATGTACTCACCGTTTGGTCAGATATGAGGCTCAAAACTCATAAAAATTATAAAATCAATAAAATCCAAAAAAATTGGTAAAGCATAAAATCCAAAAACATTTGCATTTTGCATTTTTTATTTTCATTTTGCATTCACTCATGCATCCTTTGCATTATTGCATTGCATATAGGCATTCATCATCCATTGCATTCCGTAGTAGGAGGGATTATGTTTGTCAGTCTTACAAATGACACCACGTTTGTGTCTAAATCATGCATCTCTGCATTTATCATAAATCCATCATTCATGTGAGTAATTGTGTTTTTCAACACAACCTATTTTGTTGCTATGGAGAATATACTAGGGTTTTTTGGTCATTCAACCATACCTAGAGGTCTTATCAAGAGTTGATAGAAAGCTTGCTTTGCTTTTGTAGTTGAGGTTCAGTTAGTATAGCCCTTAGCATATCATAATCCTATCACTAATCAACAAATTAAACAATCCTAACAAGGACTAGGGGAAGATGAAAGTCATGAAGCAGGACCGGGTATCCTGAGGTGAAAAGAGTTATTCTTGCTTATCCCTCTATGTGGACGGTATGGGAAATGTTGGTAGTTGGAAAAAGGATAGGTTAGTTCCCTATTCAGAATCCCTTGCTTACGATAAAATGAGCAATATCCCAGAGTGATATCCCACATCAATCCTCAAGATTGATACCCTAGATCGATATCATAGATCGACTTCCCAGATTGATATCCCATATTGATATCATAAGATCGATATCCTCAATCGATATACCAAAAATAGTTTCCCAAAGTAAATCCCCCAAAGGGAAGTTTTTGAAGAAAATTATCACATGTAAATGCCGAAAAGTGAAGATCAAATGAAGATCAGAAAATAGGCTCAAATCAAGTTCAAAGTGAAGATCATAAATCAAAGTTCGAGTGGAGATCAAATGAAGATCAGAAATCTAGTTCAAAGAGAGATCAAATGAAGATCCAGAGATAGTTCAGAGTCAATATGGAATCGACTCCCTTGCTTCACCACATATGAGCAAGTATCCCAAAAATTGAAGGATAGAAAGGAATGAGCCTGAATCCCTGGAATTGTCGATACTATTATACCTTATGCATGATGATATGTCTGATACACTTGCATTTTGCTTGTGGGCAGACCAATGTTTGAATGTGGAAGAGCTAGCTTCAGGTGTCCTGCATTGCCTAGTGGCTTAGTCCAACTAAAATCTAAACTTGGGATTGGATAAGACATTTGTGGAACCCCTATCTTAGCAATGGGCTGAAAGAATCCCACCGACATCGGGGAACGCTCGTGTCTTATCTTAATATACTCATGTGCACACACAGGGATAATGAATAGTTAGGGCCTATCCTAGCAAAAGCCTTGCACTTCAAAAGTCTAGTGTGGTTAGTATGCAACTTTTGATAAGTCTACTAGGGTGTTTGAGTCTCATGGAAAACCTCAAAAATCTCTCTAATAGCAACAAAATACCAAATATCACAAACCATATAAAATCATCAAACTGCAAAGTATCGAGTCCATGATACATCATTATATAAAGCACAATCAAAGATATAGGATAGATACCGGATGGATATTAGAAATAATATTTAGATGACCACTGACTATATTGTGCATATTTTTCAAACTTGCAAAAGAAAATAGAATGACACATTATATCATTCGCATCATAACATCGCATACCATTGCATTTCATATATGGGTGATTAATTGATTAAATTCTTATCTTGAGGATTTTCAATTACATTCATGATTTTTATACATTATGTGGTGTCATCCATTAGATTGATAAACATATATTGCATTCATTCCTTATGTTTTAAGTGATTAAAGCATACAGGTTCATTTACATTAGATTACCATCATGTAAATAATGCATTACATACATTGCATTAGCATATCGTGACATCATCATAAATTAAATGCATGCAATAAAGCAAAATCAAATATGCATTTAAGTAAATATCGCATCCATATGCATCCATCATACATAGCACATCTAAGCATCTAGATCACTGCATATCATCATCATCATAAATTAAATAGCTATCTAGTGCATGTCATCCATACATCACATCATATAGCATCAAATTAACATAAGCATTGCATCCATGTGCATAACATAAACATAAAATTAAAAATACACAAGTACACATAATGAGCCATAAATGATCAATATCATATATATATATATATATATATGTGTGTGTGTGTGTGTGTGTGTGTGTCCAAAAGAGTACATCAAGAGTACAAAATGCCCATAGGCTACAATCATGTAGGTCCTAGACCTTACACCAAAAATGATACATATACAAAAATGTAGCCTAGATCTGATAGAGCCCTAGCTCTAGCCTGCTCCTCCTGAACTAGAGCTCTCACCTCCCTCAACCCTATGCTCTAGAGCCTACTCTGTAGTCGGCTCTAGTGCCTGATGTGTGCCCTACTGAGGGCCCTATGTGCCACCTAATCCAAAGAGGCCTAGCACATGAGATACTGGTATCTCTATGCGACGAGACCTATGACTAGAGGTCACAGGACTCTCTCGGTCCTAGTATGGGAGCTACCTCCATGTGTGCTAGAGGACCTATGTGTCCTCTCGGTCCTATGAGTCCGTTGACTAGAGCTCACTATGGACTACCTCATAGTCCTAGACCTGGTCCACTGAGACCCCATAGCATGTGAATCCTCTAAGACCTCCCCACCTATCAACCTGATGTGACCCTCCAGCTGGTCTACGCGAGCTACCCTAGATGTATGCCTAGCATTGGCATCCACCAACTAGTCCTGTAAGCACTAAATATCTGACATCGGGTCACGACCACCTAGTAACAATGATAATGGTGCAGTTGGAGGTCCCATAATAGCCTAGGAGGATGAAGGATCCCCCTCTATACCCTAAGAAAATCATGCTCTACGATAGCCTCACCCTTGCACTAGTGCCACATCACGTGCACTAGTGAGATCATGGACCTGAGTCTCTACCACTATAGCCCATATTATAAGACCCATGATCTACTCTTGAGCCTCAGCTAGCTACCTATCCCTATGAGCTAGCTTCACCTCTAGAAGGGTGATAGAAGTATCCCACTACAACTATTGAGTCTGCAGCCTCCCAACCTGACTCTACAAGTCTATGATCTAAGCTAGGAGCTATCCTACCTCACTATCAAGAGGTACCTCACCCTCCTGATCCTAGCCTCCTCCTACCTCTACCTATAGAGCCTCCTCTATAGTGGCCTCTATGCCCCATCCACCCTCAGTCCTAGTTGCACCCTACGCCCATCTAGATCGACCTCTACCTCTACCTAGTCATCCACCCTACCTAGAGGTCCTAATCCCTACCACTATAGTAGGGACCACCATGTGTCATATGCTGGGGTGGTCCTAGCCCTATCATCCCTAGACTCCTAGAAATTGTTAGCCTCATCTCCAAGTGTCGTAGGTTGAATCCATGATAGGTGCATCTCCAAGACTAGATGCCTATAGAAAAAGGAATCTCTAGGATGTCCTACACTAGGTCAAACTACCATAGGACATGAGAGTAGAACTGGTACTCCCTAACCTCGACCTTATGACCGAGTAGCCACCTATCCCGATGAGCCTATCGTAGTCACTCGTCTACCTCTCTCCAGTCCGAGCAATCCATGTAGGAGAGCCACTCAATGTCATCCAGCCCGAGCACTGCAAATCATGCAATGTAATGATCGACATCACCAGCATGGGTCCTACTCTAGAAATCCCTCCTCCTCTCAAGGCCAACACGTGATGTAGCACTGATGCTGATCATCAATCGTAGAAATATCAAGGGGTAGCTCTACAAGATGCTCTATCCTAATATGCTGCCAACCCTAGATCTATAGCAATAGGCTACAACTAATACCATGATGGCTTCGACTAGTGATCCGATACAACTCTCAGTAGAGTTAGCATAATAAAGTGCTCCCCTAAGCTAGGAGTAGTGGCTGAGTAGTGGAGCTCTAAGTAACTCTCCTGACACTAGCTAGGAGGTTCTAAGGAATCCTCACACCCGAGGAGTCTGGAAGAACAATCTGCACCACCAGGTGCATGAAGATCACCTCTCTCACAGAGAAGATGTGCTGACCCTACCAATATCCGATGTGGACTCCTCCATGATCAATCATGCACTGAGCCTCCTGGCTCTAATCACCAAAGATAGCATCAAATATAGACCCCTTACTCTAAGAGGAGGAAGAGGTGATGGCCTCACCATCAATAGGGATCCTAAAGATCCGATAGACGTCCTCGAGAGTGATGGTCATCTCACCCATGGGTAGGTGAAAGGTGTTGGTCCACGCATTCCAACGTCGGGCCAACGCAGTCAAATAGGCTTGATCTACCCTAATAGTGGGTAGATCTAGAACGTAGCCAAAGCCGATAGCTCCAAACCATATCCACTCTCCAGGAGTGAGCTATCTATGGAGAGTCTTTAGAAGGTCTAGCTCATGAGCTCTAGAGGTCAACCTCTGAAATAAAAGCATTGTATAAGAGAAAATCTAACTAAAAACAAGCAAAAATAGATAAAAAATGACCTTAAAAATGTCAAAAACATTTAAAAACTGATAAAAAGACAAAAACATGTCACAAAGCATTCAGAAAAATAAAAAAAATCAATTAGGCAAGTCAGAATTGCATTAAATAATATTAATTGCCTATTAAACCTTAGAAAAATTAAAAATTTGATAATTTTTTTCTAAAGTCAGCGAACCACGGGTCAACCCTGCGGTCCGCATGTGGTCAAAATTTGACCATTGGAATTTGAATTCCAACCGTAGTTGATAGTTACGGTCCCCAATATGACAATTGGGAACCGCAACTGCCAATTGCGGTCTAGGAAGGAGACCCATTTTGGGTCACTTCCTAGCCTCGCTGACCAAAAAATTTAAAAAACTAATCTAACCTAATCTAGTGTGAGGTTCATTACCAACTATTTAATGAAATTGATTTACCACATTACTTAATGTGGTTCATTTTAAATTGGTATTGATTGCGAGGACTCGGTTTTGAGTTACCTTGCCCGCTCCATGGCCTTCGCTAGTCGATGGTTATCCAGGATCCACCATCGAGGTATAGGTGTGAGGTATGGTCAAGTTTTAGGTAGCATTCCAGATCAAGGATGTCTTCTACCTCTCAGAGCTCTCACAAATGTAGTTGCTTTCAAGAAAATAATGAAAAATTCAAATGGGAAAGGCTACTTATAGTTCCTCCTAATTTTTGTGGACCACAATTGACACCTACAATCCCAAAATTAGGGTTTTTCACTCATAGGTCCAACCTATGGTTCCCAAAATTTGAAAACTTCAACCATAGACCATACTCATAGTTTACAACTAGCAATAAATGCACTCAAACCCCACCATGGGAAGGTCTAAAATGATAAATTAATGACTCCTAATGGATCAAATTTCAAAAAGAGCAATCAATATTGCAAATTTGGTGATGTTCAAAGCACCAAGATCGATCAATAAATCAAAATTAACAAAAAAATCAAATAATTAAAAACCAAATGCGCCTCGTATTCAGTAATTTACCCTATACACTTGGCGGTTGCAGCGACTTGTGATCCATGCAATCCGGAAAGATGAGTAAATTACCATAAGGACATTTGGGGCAAAAATTGTCATCATTGATCTGATATGCTTCTTTTCAATCCCTAAGAAGGCCTTCGAGGTCGGACTGCTCCACGGGAATGAGGCGTTTCATGTCATTTCTCCTATGACATATTTTTAGAAAATCATCGATAACTTGATTCAACACAAATCTAATTGGATTTGTATCATTTTGATTCCCTAAGATGGCTATTGCAGCCTGACTGCTCCATGGGATAGAAATGTGCAAATACTATTAACAGTTGGAATCAGAAGCTGAACTAGGCCTAGCCAAGGCATTAAAATGCTCAAATCTAAATTTGTTCAGATCATTCATTGTGGTCAAGCGACCTCGTCGCTTCAATCATTGTCATTACCCTCATCGACTCATCGCTTGAGGGGGTAGTCATAATATCAAATCATAATCAAAATCAATAGAAGATCCCTGAGATCGTAGATCCCTTGATCTTGTCAAAATTGTGTTCATCCTTGCGAATCATTGTCAACAACTATCATAAGCTTACCCCTTTGCTTGGGGAAAATAGAAAATATGATAATTAGTTTGTAACTCTCATCCTTTCGATTATATAGGCCTAACTCCTATTGTAGCACCAAAGCTACTCGAATGTCTGATGACGAGTGCAAACTCTTTCAAGTTTAAGCCTCCAAAGAGTTGGAAGCAATGATTCCAGGATGCGCATCCTTTTGCAGGACCTGGGGCATCTAATGTTGATCCGACTAATGATCATCATAGAACCTTCGACATCATTTTAGGAGGTCTATTTTTTCTCAGCGTTGTTCGATCTCACAATGCATCTCAAAAGGGGCATCTGTAGACACCTAAAATGTGTCATGTCGATGGTGACTACTCATATGGACATGCTACAAGACCATATGGAAGATCTTGGATAGACTCCAAGATAGAGCAGTGGTTCTAACCACTCAATTTGGGCTCCTTGGCCTAATCAGTCTGAACCATAACCCATACCTGTGGTCTACAGGCTGAACCATGGCTGAGACCTATGGTTTACAGTCTGGACCGTAGTTGTAACCTATGGTCTTAACTGAAGTTCAGTTGGCCTTCATCCAAGCCAAATCAGTTTGAATGACCATTTGTTCTAGAAGAAGGTGGTTAGAGGATGGAAGCTTCCAATCCAACTATCCTAACCACCCCTTCTTGATCTTGGCTTCTCCATGAAGCCACCCCTAGCCCTTGGGACATCCTATAAGTACCCCTAAGAATTAGGGTAAACTATCAAGAGAGTGCATTTGGAGATTAGAGCAGTGAAGCCCTGTCAAATTGTGGACTCACTTGAGTGCATAGAGAGAGCCTTGTTGCCATCACCATTGTCAATTTGTCAAGCATCATGATGAATTAGGCCATGGATGCCCTAAGGACCTAGGAGAGCCAAGAAATGCTAATTCGGGCAAACGGAGGCCCTATTCAATGATTCAACCACCAAACCTGTCAGAGGACACCGAAGGTGACCCTTGAACATCAATTGGACAAGGAGGTCAAGCCCACAACCCTTGAATTTGGAGGGCAAACCACTTGGTTGCTCACCATGGCTTTCAACCACGGTTTACAGTGCAGACCGCTCATCAGAGCTACGGTTTGCAACAGAGGTGACTTCTCCTTATTGTTTCATTTCCAGTATGCTTAATTAGATCACATTTAGCATTTTAATGGTTTAGTTAGGATTTTAGAGACTTTTACTGACCGAGTTAATTAGTGTTTTTATTAGTTTATTTTCATCATGGTAGTTTAGACATTAATGGATTCTTTTCATGTTATAATGCTTCATTTCAAGTAATTGATGCCATAGATTGATAGTTGTATTTCTTGTTCATATATTTCCATCAATCTTGATAGGATTTGCACATGTTTAGCATAGTTTATGCATTTTCTTGATTTTATGTCATTATGCTATTCTCATGCTATTTGTCTTTAAAGGGCCTCATCATGAGAGGCTTCCTATGCTTTTGACATTCTTGTGTTGTTTCTTGATCGTAGGAGATAGGTTTTAAAGGAGCTACAACCATCCATTTCCTTCCTCAACGCGAAGAAGAGGGTCTACTCCACCCTAGAGCAGTTCGTGTCACCCTGAAGGGCACTTTGAAATCACACCTACCCTTGAGAGGGAAATAAAAATACATCCTATTGTAACAATTGTATCAAGATGATTATCCCTAAGAGGGATGTACTTGTAATTTGAGTTTGGCATCGAAATATAATGGAATAAAGCATCTTTTATTGATCATTTCATTGTCAATTTCTTGTTCTTGTATGCATTTTGTATTTTTTTTGTCAATTCTTGCAATAGGATACATTAGGTGTGAGCCTTTTTGGTGGTTACAACTACATGATGATATCTACAAGAATTTGAGTTATAGAACAATATTTTTCTTGTGCATGAAAGGGGAAAAAATCCTTGCATATTTTTGCGATATAAACGAAAAACACATTTCCTGGGCCAAAACGTTTCGCAATGTGTGACAGTAGGGTGAAATACTATTCTCAAATAATTCTGCTGATAATTACTATTCTGAAAAACTTATGTTGATAATTAGAAAATATAACTCATTAAACCAAGCATCACCGTATCCATGTTTAGGGGTTTTCTTTCTTCAAATTCATCCGACAGTAGGCCCTATCCACCTTGTTAATCAATCTTTAGCTGAACTTTATATATCACCTGGGGATTTAAAAATGAATCTATTTTTTCATCTTGTAAATTTTTTTATACACACTTGTTCTCCAAATCCTCTAACATGAGTGGATGTGTTTTTTATATTTAACTTATAGTTTTACATTTTGTTGTGTTTTTTATTTACTTGTCTATTTCATTCATTGCAATGATTTTTTTGTATAGATGATATTTCATAGGATTAACTACATATGATTTCCTGTGCATGGGCATGGGATAAGAAACTTAAAGTATATTGAAAATCATGTTTTTTTAATTTACATGGTGTAATTAGTAGCCGCCATGAATCTGGGTAGGTTATCCGATTTTTATGGTCACCACAGTATTGTGCGTTGTTCACTCTAGAAGCTACCACACAATTCTTCGGGTGATCCATCCCACCACCATGCCACAATCATTTTAAACCTTTTAGGCCGCTGAAAGCACCAGGAAAGGAACAAACTTTTAGTCCGACGAATATTGAAAATCATGTTAAAATAATATATTTAATCATATACATATAAGTTGTATTCTTCAAAAGTGAATCAATATAATCATTTTACTATTTTAAATAAAAGGTGAATCAATTAAATCATATATATTGAAGTAGTTTTATTATATTTGATCAATATATTGAACCATTCATATTTATCTTTGGATAAACTTTGATAGGTCCTACAAACCATTGAGTGTAAGGGACATTAAAAGACATCATTCATTCATATTGATTCACCTTTTATGAAGTTACTTAAAAGTGTTAACTGTCAAGTATTTATCAATAAGAGGTAAATATAAGTACATGATATTTGATGATGAATGTGAATGAATAATTTTCTCTCTATTTATTATATTCTAGTGAAAGAGCACATTCCTTATGAAAAGTTATACCTTTGTAATTAATAGTTGATTATAATCAATTAAAGGGTCATATTCTAGTATTATTATTTAAATTCAAGGTTCAATATCTAGTTTTTAAAAGTTAAGTAAAATTTTCTTCTTTGTGTTATTTTAGTTTCAAATTTTATATGGTTTGTTTTGTTAAATATTTTAGTTGATTATAATTAATTAAAAGTTCATATTCTAGTATTATTATTTAAATTCAAGGTTCAATATCTAGTTTTTAAAAGTTAAGTAAAATTATCCTCTTTGTGTTATTTTAGTTTCAAATTTTACATGGTTTATTTTTTTAAATATTTTACTATTTTAAAACTTATTTCATGTTGTAAATGAAATAACTGTTTGGTATGCAACTCAAATATAAACCCATCCCTTTTTCTCCAGCCTTGCCTTTTTTTACTGGTAGAATCTATATCTAGGTATGCATCAATTTTAAATACCCCTCTCCTATAAGATACTTACTTATATACCAATGGTTCAACTTGATATTAAAAACACCCCTTATATGCATTCACGTAGTATTTACCATTTCTTAAGAGTGACCCTTGTGTGGGGTGTACCCTTGCATGTGCTACCTCACCTAGCAGTAGAAGAGATGGGGGTAATTATTACACAAGTAGTTTTGGAAAGTGTTAGTTGTAGGCTATTGGTTTGTTGGATTTGTTATGTCTTTCAAGGGTATGCTAATACATAACTAATACAGATCTTGTAAACAATAAAGACAATGACCAAGCATAAATGATGAACAAAAGTAAATGATCCCAAATAAATATAATATATTAAAAAATAGAAGAAGAAGTCAAAAGATATAGTAAAAAACCTTGAACAATACATTTTAAAGGATAATGAAGATGATAATCAAGCATAAATTATGAACAAAAGTAAACGATCCCAGATGAAGACTATATACCTAAAAGAAATGAAGTCAAAAGATAAAGTAAAAGATCTTGAGCAACCCATGGTAAAGGATTTAATGGTTTAATGAGTTATATTTTCTAATGATCAATAGGAGTATTTCAGAACACTAATAATGAAGGAAAAGTTATGTTATATTATATTAAGCCAGATAAATAATATAAATATTACGTTATTGTATTATTTTTCTTATGTTTTCTACTACTTGTTGAAGTGATATTTTACACACTCTAGACATGGCTCCCTAGTTCTTGTGTTGGACTATATTTTTTAGTGACAATAATATTTGGATTTTTTTATTATCTTTTCTTGATGAGTTCTTATAAGGTCTTATAAGGGTGGTTTGCATTTTTGTTTATAGTTTTTTGTTTTAAGGGCTAGTGATATGACTTTATGTATTATTTTTATTTCATTAGGATTTATTTTATATTAGTTGCTATGGTAATTTTATTCTCTATACCCAGGGATTTGATATTTTTTATAGAAGTAATTCAATATTACCATTATGTTTTGGTGATTTTGCTTTGTTCTTGATTCCAATTGTTTAAGTTCTGCCTATTTTGTGAAGGTGTTTGATTGTTTTCAAACTTTATCCTTTTGACCATTAAGGTTTTAAGATTGGACCAAACATGTACAATTTTTTTATCCATATATATTTTTGAATACTATTGTACCATTCAAGTGTTGTTTCTTTGAGATGCAAAATGATATTAAGAGCCTTATATTTTGCTATAATCTCAAATATTCAAAAGAAATTATCATTGAACTTGAATCATGCTTCATGAGCCACATGGCTTGTGGAATCAAAAGTCTAATTTGTGAACTTCTTGAGATATTTTGCTAGAGTGTGTATGAGAGTATATTTATATTCTCTTGTATTCCCTTACCCTTGTTTCCATTTATCTCAATCAATAATCCATATAATTGGATTGACTTGCTTCCTAGCCGTTTGGCAGTCTTGTATATTTTCCATTTATATTTTTACTACTTGAAATAAGTTTGTAGTTGTTTGCTATGAAATTGACTGTTATTTATCTTTTTGCATATGGATGGAAAAAACATGGATTCTTTGTATACCATCATGATGGACCATCCCACTTATAGATGCACCCAATTACAAGATACAAAATCAATGATTGTAGTCTCTTTACTTTATTGTAGTAAACATGGGGGTCAGAGAATTAGCTTATAACTCCTCTTATTTTATGTTCATGTGACATCCAACTCATACATGATGAGCCAAAACTTGGTCAAGCAAGCATAGGTTTTGTTTAACTTTGTTGATGCTTATATATCCAAGTGTTTCCTTCAAACCATCTAGATATGCATCTTCCTTTCAGTAATTATTAGAATCAGACTATCTTTGTTGGCTCTCTTGTATTTCTATTAGCTCTATATCACCCATGTTTTCAGAATCCATATTATAAAGTGCTAGTGATATGCTTTTGTCACTCATGAAATCAATATAATTTATTTCTCTTCTAAGTTTGATTCAATTTAAAAAGCAATCAGAAGGTTCCATTAAATGACAACCGTTTGCATATTACCTACGTCACAATCACTTCTTTTTGGTAATTTTTTTTTATATTATATTAAGCCAGACAAATAATATAAATATTACGTTACTATATTATTTTTCTTCAATGTTCTTCTACTTCTTGGTGTAGTGATATTTACAGACTTTGGACATGGCTCCCTAGTTCTTGTGTTGGACTTTATTTTTTTGTGATAGTAAATTTTAAATTCTTTATTTGATGAGTTCTTATAAGGGCGGTTTACATTTTTGTTTATAGTTCTTTGTTCCAAGGGCTAGTGATATGACTTCATGTACTATTTTTATCTTTTTGGGATTTATTTAATATTAATTGCTATGGTAATTTTTTTATTTGTACCTAAGGGTTTGATTTTTTTTTATGGAAGTAATTAAGTCTTACCATTATATTTTTGGTGATTTTAATTTGTTCTTGATTCCAATTGTTTAAGTTCTAGTTCTGCCTATTTTGTAAAGGTGTTTGATTTTTTTCAAAGCTTATCCTTTTGACCATTAAGGTTTTAAGATTGGGCCAAACGTGTATAGTTTCTTTATCCATATGTATTTTTGAATACTATTATACCATTCTAGTATTTTTGTTTGAGATGTAAAATGATATTGAGAGTTTTATCTTTTGCTATAATCTCAAATATTCAAAAGAAATTATCATTGAACTTGAATTATGCTTCATGAGCCACACAACTTGTAGAATCAAAAGTATAATTTGTGAACTTGAGATCTTTTTCTAGAGTGAGAGTATGGGAGCGTATGTATGTTCTCTTGTATTTACTTATCTTTCTCTCCATTTGTTTCAATCATTAATCCATATAATTGGATTAACTTACTTCCTAGCCATTTGGTAGTCTTTGTACATTTTCCACTTATATTTTTACTACTTGAAATAAGTTTGCAGGAGTTGTTTGCTATGAAATTGACTGTTATTCATCTTTCTGCATATGGATGAAAAAAATATGGATTCTCTATATGTCATCATGATGGACCATCCCACTTATAGATGCACCCAATTACAAGATACAAAATCAATGATTGTAGTCTCTTTACTTTATTGTAGTAAACATTAGGGTCAAAAAATTAGCTTATAAATCCTCTTATTTCATGTTAATGTGACATCCAACTCATGGATGATGAGCCAAAACTTGGTCAAGCAAGCATAGATTTTGTTTAACTTTGTTGATGTTTATACATCCAAGTGTTACCTTCAAACCATCTAGATATGCATCTTCCTTTCAAAAATTATTAAAATCACACTATCTTTGTTGGTTTTTTTGTATTTCTATTAGCTCTATATCACCCATGTTTTCAAAATTCATATTATAAAGTGCCAGTGATTTACTTTTGTCACTCATGAAATCAATATAATTTCTTTCTTTCTTCTAAGTTTGTTTTAATTTAAAAATAAATCAGAAGGTTCCATTCTATGATAACTATTTGCATATTACCATTGGGTTTAAAGGATGTCAAAAGACATCATTCATCATTCATTCATATAATGTCTGAAGATATAAGATTACCACCATCTATGAATATAGGGAACTGGATGTTGGAAAACTCATTATCATATGGATGTTATTAAATTTAGAATATTTTTGTATGTATTTGAAGTCCTTTTTTATATTTCTTAATGAAGTAAAATAAATTGATAAATTTTAAGCATAAGAGCAGTTGAACAATTTTATAAAAATATTCCAATTTATATCTATGTAATTTTATTTTTCATAATTATTATAATCAAAACTTGCTCTTGTATATTATTGGTTAAATGAAATGTGTGAAGACCAAGAATATACATATTTTCATTTCAAGTTAGAGCTCAAACCACTAATTTTTGTTATGCTTATAAACACTTGATAGTTCGATGGATTCAAACATGCTCAATGGATATACATTGATAAAATGGTAAAATTACCAAGGGATATTAAAAATTGATTTAAATTATTTTGGAAAAATGGTAAGTTTTGAAACTGGGTTATTATTTATTATATAGGGGTTTACTACTAGAGGTTTAATAATTTAAAATGGGAGGTGGTAAATTTAAAAAATAGGGATTTTTTTATGAAGCCCGTGAATGCACGAGTTTTGAAGGCTTTCAATTAAGTGACCCTCATGGAATTCTATTACCTCTTTCTTCAAATATATGTTTACTTGCTTAAGATAAAAATTTCTCCTGAAACTGTTAGGTGTTATCTTGAATGTAGATAAGTTGTTGAAGTCCTTGAAAGCCACCACCATCCAAGCTAAGAGGTCTAATGAGTAGTAAAATTTCAAGCAGACCAATTTTCCTAGATTGCTATTCCATTTGTTGCAGTAAGGAATAGGTCTACTTTGTGCATTATGTGCCTTTTTGAATAAACCCTTAAGGAGAGTTGGAAGACATTGATGATCCTCTTTTGTTTGTACAAATATAAAAATGGTTGTGTTCTCTAGTTCCCATTGTTGTATGGGAGTTATTTTTTACCAGCCCCAGATTTCTTCTTAAATTCTATTACTTTGTTGACAAGGAAGGGTATCCCATACACTACTTGATATGCCTTTGCCTCTATCAGTTCTTTAATGTGGGCCATAGTGCCTATTGGAGAAACCAAGGGAATTCTTGTGAAAGCCATTACTATTGTTGTTGAGTTGTTCTAAAAACACTTTAGAAACCCTTTTCAGGATCTTTCAAATATTTAACTTTGTATAGGTTCAACGTACTTGAGTGCTCTAATATTTTGTAAGTACTCAGTGCAATGGAGTTAATTTATTTAGGGTGAGGATTTATAGCATTTGGAACCATATATTTGCATGCTCAACCTTTATTGTTTCCAACTACGTTCATTTATTTTGCCACCCCAACTTCACCACCTCATCCATCACAATAATATTAACTAACATAGAGAAACAAATGCTTGATTTGTTGTTCAATTGGGGTCATGAGTATGTTTCTATAAGCATGCACCAAAACTTTGTTGTCCCAAGTCAAGTGCTTAGTCATGAGATTTCTTTCCTACATATAAATCTTCTTTGTTTACTATTCTTCTAAATTACATTTGGTTTGTTGATTTAGTTTAGAACATTTGTCTATATTCGTCAACAAATGTGGGCCATAGAGTTATCTCCTTGCCAATGAATGTGGACTGCACGATCTTAATCAAGAGATTTTTATCTTTAATCATAAACCAATGCATGTTGTTGATCTTAATTCGAACCAACATGAGTCATCAATCTTATCGCATAAAAAAAATTATTCTATGTGTTAGTCAAAATAAAATTAATTAAATTGACAAGAGTTACATGTCAAATTATAGCCATTTGTTGTTTCTGGGTATGAAATGTAGATCATTGATTTGGGAGCTCCAAAGCAATGTGGACCATCCATTTCTTGCTTAGAATATTCAAAGGCTCTTGTTATTATTTATCAATAAACGTGGGCCATCCATTATCTGATAAGTTTGACATAGGAGCTATGCAGTTCGCTTATTTTTTGACAAGTCTTGGTCAAAATGTTTTGTCTTCTTCCTATGGCAAAGTGCAGGTCATTGATCTTAGCATTGATGAATGTGGAAACTTCATTTTAATTGAGGCTTAAGGCATCATTGATGCATATTAATATTAATCTTTGTGATCTAAGTTGCTTGTATTTTCCTTCATTGAGGTACAAATCTCTTATCTTTTTTGTCAGGAAATCTTAATGCTTTCCACGTGTCCTACCCATGGTTGTCAAATCCTCTAACTCCTAGAACAATGTGAGCCATTCATTCCTTAATGCACTAAGCAATGCAGACCACACATATCCAAGGAGTATTTTTTCTCTAATCACCAATGAACACGTGTCACCCATATTTGACCTTGGAGCCATGTAGGTCGTAGATCTCCCAATTGAACATGAGCAATAATACTTCCCTTGTTTGGTCTTAGTCATAAGAATTTATCTATAAATATAGTCTATAGATCTCAAAGCTCAAAATATCGTGGACAATTGATTCGTGTATGCTTGTGGATAAAGATATAGTGGATTACATGTGGCAATTGCTTATTGTAGACTTTTCGAACGAACATGATAAAATTGGCTTATACGACAAATAAAAAAATAAAGCTTTTTGCAGACATGATGAGACATTTGAATGCACATGGACTGTTCGTTGGTTTTGGGTGGATGAACAAAATCTACTGATCTAAGCACATTCCTAAACAAAGACTTAGTGGGATACATTTGAGGACTATGGATTGCAAGGAAGATCTAGAATGACTTTTGATTGCAACACAAAAGACTTTCAATAGTTAAGGTTAAGGTTTGTTGACGATGTGTAAAATGAAGCGGGTGGTAGATGATCAGGGAATGTGCATGATTTTTAACATAGTCACGTTAGATAGGATATTTTAATTTGGTGGGAAGGTCCAATGGAATTATTTGAATTAAAATACATGATGACCTCTTCATTGAACAAGGGATTTAAAAAATGGAACTATTGTGCGAATGAAAAGAGGCATATGAATTCTTACAAATTTAATCACGAAGATTATAAAATAAAATTCAATGACCTAGTAAAATTCAAAGGGACAACTTTGGAAATAGGGAAAAATATAACAAAACTCAACATGAGCTAGTTATAAATCCATGAGCTAATAAAATTGCATAGAAGTTTAAGACTAGGGGTGTTAGATTTTTTTGAAATCCAACATTGGCTCTGACTGGAACATGTGTAGACAATTTATTAAATGCAACTAAGAACGTCAAATTTCTCTGATTGACTGACATGAACTATGACAAAGCATGTACTAGATATTACGCTAACACTTAACAATCTACTCCTATACCTAGACCTATGAAAGCAAAAATGAATGAAATGAAACTCTATTTTTTTTTAGGTCCTTGGAGTGGGATGATAAATCTTCAGATGTTGACCATTGATAGGAATTGATAATTCTCTACCATCCAAATTTTGCAACTTATAAGTATGTTGACCAACATTCTAAATAATTTGATATGGTCAAAGTCATTTAGGATCTAGCTTTCCTTTTTCACCATGTTTATTATTATCAGGATCCCAATAAAGCACTAAATATCCATCCTGGAATGGCTTTCATTTTGCTTTTATGTTAAAGTTTTGTGTAATTTTTTTGGCTTGCTCACTAAGCCTTGAAAGTGCATCTCTTTTATCTTCCTGCAATTGGACTATTTGATCTAACCTTCTTTGAATATTATCTGCAAACCAAAAGTGTGACTCTCTATCTGAGGAGGTAATAGGGTTTTTTATCCATAAACAAGTTCATAAGGAGATTTTCCTATGATTTTTTTAACAAATATCCCATCAATCCAAAGAGAAAATTTCAACTCATAATCCCAACTTCTCTTATTTTTTCCTAATGCTCTTTTGATCCTAATAATTAAATTTTTGTTTGAATATTTTGCTAGAAAATCTCCTTGAGGATAATAATTGGCATGATGAGAAAGCTCAATACCATGCTTTGCACAAAAATGGATCATCTCAAAGGAAGTAAAATTGGATCCTTTATCAATGACTAGAGTCTCAAATATTGTCAAAATATTTTCTTCAATAAATTTGGTGATCATTTGTGTTGTTGAATTATTAAGAGGAGCTGCTTCCACCCACTGATAATCCATCTATGCCCACCAGAATAATTTGGATTTATCTCCCCCATAAGGTCAAGTCTCCACTGAGTAAATGAAGCTTCAACAATTACTAGTTTTAAAGGCATAGCGATTAAACTCTTTTTACTTGTAAAAATATGGCAGCTATGACAACCCCTCACAAAATGGTAGACATATTTGAAAAAATAAGGCCAATAATATCTAGCCCTCATGATCTTGTGAGATATGGCTTTTGGTGCAAAATGACCTCCACAAAAACTAGTATGTTATTCTATCAGAATTTGAGGTACTTCCTTTTCAAAAACACACAACAATAATATTTCATCTAGATGTCTCCAATGCAGTCTAGCCTCATGATAGTGGTACTTCTAAACCAATTATTTCATTGATTTATTTTGTTCTTAGGCATACCATTTGGAAAAGATAGATTTTGAAGGTAGAAGCTGATATCATCATATCATCTGCAATCTAAATTAGGTACCATCCCAACCTCATGTGAAGAACATGTGCTTATACTGAGAGGGGGGTGAACAATATAATATAAAACTTTTCCCCAAATAGTAGCATCAACATTAATAAAGCAGTAAACATCACACAAAGCATCACACACATGAGAGACATCATTTTTAACGTGGTTCACCCAATGTGGGCTACCTCCATAGAAAATATTTCTTCTAAATATTTCTCAAATAATCTCTTGGGAATCCTTCCCAATTACAATGTTTATGGACCTCTGTCCAAAGGAGATGTTGATCCCCTAAATCTCAAGTTCGTGGATCTCTTCCATAGGAGAACTCTTTCCCCTTCTGCTCTGGCTAGTGATCTTCTAGAAGACTTTGTCTCTCTACTGCACTGACTTGTGGATCTCTCTCCACTTGAAGACTCCTCACTCAGATCTGTCTTCAATTGTCCTGGCTGCTGGATCTCTATCCACTGAGACTCTGTCCTCTATACTCTGTCACCTCCAAAGCTCTATCAATAGGTTCACTCAGAACCTCTTCAAATCTGCTCAATAGGCTCACTCAGAACCTGCTCAAATATGCTCAATAGGCTCACTCAGAACCTGCTCAAATCTGCTCAATAGGCTCACTCAGAACCTGCTCAAATCTGCTCAATAGGCTCACTCAGAACCTGCTCAAATATGCTCAACAAGCTCACTCAGAACTTGTCCAAATATGCTCAACAAGCTCACTCAGAACTTGTCCAAATATGCTCAATAAGTTCTCTCTAGGACTTGCTCAAATATGCATAGCAAGCTTTCACAAAAGCTTACTCAAAATCAGTCCACAAGCCTTCTCAAAGACTTACCTCAAATCAGCTCAACAAAATCTCAACTCAATCTCATAGAAGCATAAAGAGAATTGTTAGAGACTCAATATGTTCTATACTCAAATCCCAATCTCAACTCAAATCAATCTCAACTCAACAATCTCATAGAAGCATAAAGAGAATTGTTAGAGACTCAATATGTTCTATACTCAAATCCCAATCTCAACTCAAATCAATCTCAACTCAACAATCTCATAGAAGCATAAAGAGAATTGTTAGAGACTCAATATGTTCTATACTCAAATCCAATTTCTTTCTCAACTCAATTCAAATCAGAATATAGAATAGTTTGTTTTATGGAACTTGAACAACCACTTCACACAATCACTTGACTAGGCTCAAACAACTCTACTCAACCAATCACCACAAGGAACAACTCTTTCTCACAAACCCTAGTCCAAGCATGAATCAACCAACTCAAAATGTCTTCAACAATACTCAACAACAACTCTTACATAACAATGATACTCATGTTCTTTTCAGCTCAAGTTCAAGTTCTTTGCACAACAACTCACTCCAACAACAATGCTTATAAAACAAGGTTTTAATCACAACTTTCAAACCAGAAAACCTTGAAGCATTAAACCAACTATTTTCGAATAGGAAACCACAATCAATCCTTTTCACTCCAATGATATTTCAGAAATCAACCACCCAAATAAAATCAATGGAGAATGTTACTCATACCTTTTTGATGCCTTATGAGTTGTCCACTAAATCTGCCACACTCAACACTTTTCCTTTTTCCAATCTCAACAAGGGTTAGAGATCTTGAGTAATAACACAACAATAAAATAATGTCCAAATAACACCTTATTACTCCTACTTTATTTTAACATCCACCAAAGTTATTTTTAAAGAAAAACCCTTACTCAAAAATAACTTTCACTAAAAGAACTTTATCAAAAACCCTTATTACTCCTAATAATTTCAAAAATCACAATTAAAAATTTAACTCCACAACTCAAACAACCACTATAACCTTATTCCTAAGGTTATTCAATACATCAACTATCAAATCACCTTTACCCCTTATCACTCCACCTTAGGCAATAACAAAATAAATAAAAACCTCAATACCTGCCTCGAGGGGAATCGAACCCCCATCCTATCCAACATGAATGCCCTAGCCATGGCCAAGTTGCCGCATGAGCTACGGGCTCATTGTGAAGAAAGAAGTGCCACTCGCTTCTTGTTCTTCACTCCTTCCACCAAGCGAAAAATAAATGCGCCTTGAGCGCCTCAACAAAGCCAAAACGATGCTTGCAGGAATCAAACACTTAACCTTCCTGCCACCAACACCTTTGCACAAACCAAGCTACCACTAGGCCACACTACCCAACACACTTTGGAAAATGGATGCGGTTAGCTTTCAATATTCGCTGCTTCACAAAACGAAAATAACACGAGCTCTTCCTTCGCAAAAACAAATCGTTAATCTCAATCGAGCAAGGATGATCTTCTTCAAAAATTTTAATGGCATATATATATGCCTTCCCTTAGCTTGGAAACGTCGGTGCTTTTGAACCTTCCTTTATGACGTCGACGAATATTCTTTTAATTTAATTTTAAAATTTAAATTAAATTTTAAATAAATTAAAATTTAAACTAAATATTTAAAATTAAATATCTCCATCACCGGGCACCTTTTTCGATGAAACGAAAATCCAACTTGGGTTTTAAGAAAAACCCATTTCAAATATGCCATCCATGGTTTTAAATAAAACCTTTTATTTTACCTGCCTTGGTTTTCACAAAAACCCTTCCTTGCACTTTCATCAAAACATAGTGCATGCCATCATAGATCCTTATGACATCAAATAACCTTTTGACATCAATGACAACATTTTAGCTTAGGGACTCAAAATGTCCAACAATCTCCCCCTTTGTCATTGATGGCAACCCATATCCTTTTACTAAAATCTGACCTTCTTTTCTACTCCCCCTAGGACTTTGCTCCCCCTGGCTCAAAGCTCTCTCAAATATCAAATCTCTCCCCATATCAAAACTCTCCTCAATATACACAAATCTCTCCCCCTTTGTCATCAATGGCAAAGGGTCACCTTTGGGGCTCGGGGCTAAGAATGAGCCTCTTAGCTTAGCCCCTCCCCCACCTCCTCATGAGGTGGTTAATTCTAGGGTGGGAGTATTTCTACTCCCCGAAAGCACTTCTCTTTACCTTTATCTTTCTCTCTTCCTTTCTGAGTTTTCTGAATCCTCTCACTATTTCTTTCCAAGCCATCATCCCTATTTTTGTTATCATTTATATTCCTATTCTTGTTCATGTTCTTGTTCTCATCCATGTTCCTATTCCTATTCTTGTTCTCATCCATGTTCCTGTTCCTATTCATACCTACTTTTAGAATATTTGCTCTACACCATCTTGCTATGTGTCCATCATTATTGCACTTATAACACTTAATGTTATTATTCCTTGGAGGTGCAAATGTCTTAGGATACCTCCTAGTGAAGCCATATCCTCTTCTGCCATGAACCCTGCAATTTATTGCCTTGTGACCATACTCATTGCATGAGTAGCAATACCCATGGAAAAGTTATCCTTTCCCATATTCCTATCTTTCATGTGTCCTGCATTGTGAAGCCATATGTCCAAACCTGTGACATGAGAAGCATCTCCCATTGAAGCTTCCTTGCCTAGACCTCATTGGTCTCCTATTATGATTGTTGTTCCATCTGTATCTTCTTTGTGCATTATTCCTCTCTTTGTTGAACTCTTTGTTGTCCAACTCATCCTCTGATGTCCCACTTTCACTTACACTATCATCTTCTGAAGTATCTTCTTCTGAAGTTTCTTCTTCTTCAAGACTTGAAGTAGATTTTTCTTCCTATTTCTTTTGAACCTATTTCGAAGCCAAGACCTGTTGAACATGATGTTTGTTGTTGTCCACTGATGATTTTATCCACGTTCTTAGAGTTATTTGTGAAACTCTTCATCTTGATCTTGGAGTCCTCTAAATCTTCCTTTAGTAGTAGCCACTTCTTGTGTTAACTTCTCACACTCCAAAATATTTGCTTCTAACTTATCCTTGAACTTGCTTGCCTTAGCCTTTGACTTCTCTAAGTCCTCTATGAGCAATAATCTTTCTTCATCACATTCTTGAAACTGACTTTCAAGCTTAGAGTGTTGCTTTCTTACCTTCTTTACTGTGTCAAGAGCATGAATAAGTTCTCCCTTGAGATCATAACCATTCTCTACTGAATAATCCTCTATTTTTTTGCCTTTGTCCTTATCATTACTTCCTTTTGGCTTGTCTTCTATAGAATTATCTTCTTTACCTTCTAAGGCCATTAGAAGATTTTCATTTGGCCCCAATATTATATGTTGAAAATGGATCTCATTTTCTTTGGATAAGAAACATTTCTCCTTTTTGATTTCATTGAGTACATAAAGATTTCTTTCTCTTATAGCACTAGCTACAAGTTTTCCAGATTCAGATTTTCTTACTTCACATCTATCTTGATGAAAAGTTACTATATGACCTTGATCACAAAGTTGACTAATGCTCAAGAGATTATGTTTCAGACCTTCCACATATAGAACATTTTCAGCTTTTGCTTTCCCATTGCCTATACTTAGAGTTCCTTTTCCACAAATCTTTGTTGAACCATTGTCCCCAAAGTTTACTGACCCTCTATTTCCTTCTTTCAAAGCTATAAACTTGTCCTTTTCTCCTGTCATGTGTCTAGAGCATCCGCTATCCAGAAACCATTTTTCTTCTCTATCCTGTGCATGCAATGCTATTTGAACCAGCAAGGATTTTAATTTTCCTTTCCCTTTTTCTTCCTTTCTAGTACTAGACTTAAAGGTTTCTAGTTTGCACCTTCTAGCTGTATGCTCAAAACTATTGCATTTGTAACACTTAACATCATTATCCATATGTGGTGCAAGAGAATCTATACTACTACTATCATTGTCTTTGCTAGTACATTGCATAGCTCTATGACCATATTTATTGCAAGAAAAACAATGTCCATGGAAGGAATTTTGTAACCTGTCTTGCTGAGGACTCGATCTGATATTCTTTCTTTTGTGGTCTTATTTCCTTGAGATATGGTAAGATACCTCCATTTTTCTTGATGTTCCTACCTCTTGCTGACATGCTTCTTTCTCTAGCTTACTTGATGCTTTTTCAGTTCTGCATTTTAACTTCACAATCTCTGCTGCCACTCTTTCGAGTCCTACTTCTTTTGTTTCCAACATATCTCTCAACTGATGTTCAATCTCTCTTCTTTATTTCACTTCTATTTCGAGTTCTATTAGCCTTTGTAGAAGCTTAATTCTTGCCAATTCATCATTTTAGATTTGTTCTTTTAGTTGTGCCCTCTCTTCTTGAATCCTTTCAAGATCTTGGAGATAATTGAAGAGTGCTTCCTCAAAGTCTATACTTTCTTCACTCTTTGAGCACATGTGTGTTACTGATGGATCCTCTTCCAAGTTATTAGACTCTTCACGGAGAGACCAACTCTGATACCAATTGAAGAACATGTGCTTATACTGAGAGGGGGGTGAACAGTATAATATAAAACTTTTCCCCAAATAGTAGCATCAACATTAATAAAGTAGTAAACATCACACAAAGCATCACACACATGAGAGACATCATTTTTAACGTGGTTCACCCAATGTGGGCTACCTCCACAGAAAATATTTCTTCTAAATATTTCTCAAATAATCTCTTGGGAATCCTTCCCAATTACAATGTTTATGGACCTCTATCCAAAGGAGATGTTGATCCCCTAAATCTCAAGTTCGTGGATCTCTTCCATAGGAGAACTCTTTCCCCTTCTACTCTGGCTAGTGATCTTCTAGAAGACTTTGTCTCTCTGCTACACTGACTTGTGGATCTCTCTCCACTTGAAGACTCCTCACTCAGATCTATCTTCAATTGTCCTGGTTGCTGGATCTCTATCCACTGAGACTCTGTCCTCTATACTCTATCACCTCCAAAGCTCTATCAATAGGTTCACTCAGAACCTCTTCAAATATACTCAATAGGCTCACTTAGAACCTGCTCAAATATGCTCAATAGGCTCACTCAGAACCTGCTCAAATCTACTCAATAGGCTCACTCATAACCTGCTCAAATATGCTCAATAGGCTCACTCAGAACCTACTCAAATATACTCAATAGGCTCACTCAGAACCTGCTCAAATATGCTCAATAAGCTCACTCAGAACTTGCTCAAATATACTCAACAAGCTCACTCAGAACTTGTCCAAATCTGCTCAACAAGCTCACTCAGAACTTGTCCAAATATGCTCAATAAGTCCTCTCTAGGACTTGCTCAAATCTGCATAGCAAGCTTTCACAAAAGCTTACTCAAAATCAGTCCACAAGCCTTCTCAAAGACTTACCTCAAATCAGCTCAACAAAATCTCAACTCAATCTCATAGAAGCATAAAGAGAATTGTTAGAGACTCAATATGTTCTATACTCAAATCCCAATATCAACTCAAATCAATCTCAACTAACAATCTCATAGAAGCATAAAGAGAATTGTTAGAGACTCAATATGTTCTATACTCAAATCCCAATCTCAACTCAAATCAATCTCAACTCAACAATCTCATAGAAGCATAAAGAGAATTTTTAGAGACTCAATATGTTCTATACTCAAATCCAATTTCTTTCTCAACTCAATTCAAATCAGAATATAGAATAGTTTGTTTTATGGAACTTGAACAACCACTTCACACAATCACTTGACTAGGCTCAAACAACTCTACTCAACCAATCACCACAAGGAACAACTCTTTCTCACAAACCCTAGTCCAAGCATGAATCAACCAACTCAAAATGTCTTCAACAATACTCAACAACAACTCTTACATAACAATGATACTCATGTTCTTTTCAGCTCAAGTTCAAGTTCTTTGCACAACAACTCACTCCAACAACAATGCTTATAAAACAAGGTTTTAATCACAACTTTCAAACCAGAAAACCTTGAAGCATTAAACCAACTATTTTTGAATAGGAAACCACAATCAATCCTTTTCACTCCAATGATATTTCAGAAATCAACCACCCAAATAAAATCAATGGAGAATGTTACTCATACCTTTTTGATGCCTTATGAGTTGTCCACTAAATCTGCCACACTCAACACTTTTCCTTTTTCAATCTCAACAAGGGTTAGAGATCTTGAGTAATAACACAACAATAAAATAATGTCCAAATAACACCTTATTACTCCTACTTTATTTTAACATCCACCAAAGTTCTTTTTAAAGAAAAACCCTTACTCAAAAATAACTTTCACTAAAAGAACTTTATCAAAAACCCTTATTACTCCTAATAATTTCAAAAATCACAATTAAAAATTTAACTCCACAACTCAAACAACCACTATAACCTTATTCCTAAGGTTATTCAATACATCAACTATCAAATCACCTTTACCCCTTATCACTCCACCTTAGGCAATAACAAAATAAATAAAAACCTCAATACCTGCCTCGAGGGGAATCGAACCCCCATCCTGTCCAACGTGAATGCCCTAGCCATGGCCAAGCTGCCGCATGAGCTACGGGCTCATTGTGAAGAAAGAAGCGCCACTCGCTTCTTGTTCTTCACTCCTTCCGCCAAGCAAAAAAGAAATGCGCCTTGAGCGCCTCAACAAAGCCAAAATGACGCTTGCAGGAATCGAACACTTAACCTTCCTGCCACCAACACCTTTGCACAAACCAAGCTGCCACTAGGCCACACTGCCCAACACGCTTTGGAAAATGGATGCGGTTCGCTTTCAATATTCGTTGCTTCACAAAACGAAAATAACACGAGCTCTTCCTTCGCAAAAACAAATCGTTAATCTCAATCGAGCAAGGATGATCTTCTTCAAAAAATTTAATGGCATATATATATGCCTTCCCTTAGCTTGGAAACGTCGATGCTTTTGAACCTTCCTTTATGACGTCGGTGAATATTCTTTTAATTTAATTTTAAAATTTAAATTTAAATTTTAAATAAATTAAAATTTAAACTAAATCTTTAAAATTAAATATCTCCATCACCGGGCACCTTTTTCGATGAAACGAAAAGCCAACTTGGGTTTTAAGAAAAACCCATTTCAAATATGCCATCCATGGTTTTAAATAAAACCTTTTATTTTTCCTGCCTTGGTTTTCACAAAAACCCTTCCTTGCACTTTCACAAAACATAGTGCATGCCATCATAGATCCTTTTGACATCAAATAACCTTTTGACATCAATGACAACATTTTAGCTTAGGGACTCAAAATGTCCAACATCATGCTCATCATAAAATATCACATTAGTATTTATATGCTCTTCTTATCTAGTACCCATATATTTGGCTAATCCCTAGCCTCTGATAATATGAATGGATTTAAACTCCACATCATATTGTAACAACTTTACCATCCATCTAGTAGGCCTAACTGATGATTCAAGTTGAATAAATATATTTTTGACAACTATATGAGGGATATAATCCATGACCTTATTAGAGCCAAGAATGTTTTTAAAGTGATCCAGCACTCTGATAAGAGCATAAGATTAATTTTCTATTAATGTGTACTTTAACTAAGCACCTTTCAATCCAGTACTCATAAAAGCAATAGGTCTTTCATTATTTTTCTTCTATTTTTGAGATAGAACTGCAACAATAGTATGTTTTGAAGCAAATGAGAAAATGTTAAATACTTTAGAATAGTCAGGGCAAGTTAAAACTAGGCTTTAGTGATAGATTTTTTAATTCTTTGGAATGCTTTGGTATTGTAGATGCAAAAATGAAACACCAAAATATAACAGATAAATGAAACCAAGAGACAATATTGCACAAAAGAGATAATTTTATTGATATGGGGGGAGCCTCAAATCTCCAATGTTACAATAAAGAATTTGATTTCTTTTGATACAAAATATTACAATACTAGGGTTCTCTGAAACCCTAGTGAACAGTGTTGGTGGTGTCTTCAAACTCACTTTTGATCCCAACAGAGGTGAGTGGGCTTCGTGCTATCCAATACTGGGCCACTCTAGCTTAAGCAGCTGCACAATGTAGGTGTAGTATCTCCAGATCTGCACACAAAATATAGCAAACAAGTCAGTAGCAACTGTGAGGGCTCCACAGTGTGAGACCCTCAAGAATTAATACAAACCCTAGCTATGCAATATAAAGAAAGTGAGCAGAATATGAAAATACATGAAATGAAATAAATCAATGCTGGATTTACCTTGTTCACTTGTTGTTCTCGATCTGTAGTAGCTATTGTAGGAAAATGGTGCGACGATGCCCTAGCGACACCCGAGGGTTAGTAGGGCTACGAAGCAGGTTTAAAATACCCTGCGAGCGCTCGATGGTAGCAAAAAATGCTCGTGGGTGCTCGAGGATGGTGAAAAGCACCCAAAGGTGCTCGCGAATAGTAGGCGAGCGTTTAGGAGTAGTAGAGAGGCGTTCAAGGATTGAGGTGAGGTTTGTACAAGCAGGCAAGGGCTACGATGGTGGATGTGAAGGCGAGGGCGGCGATGGATGAACTCCTAGGAAGTCACGAAACTCTAGGGACAAGACTTAGAAAACTTTAGAAAAACTTAGGGGTTGAGCCATCAAAATGGCTCCTATTTATAATCTCACCTAGGGCATATTAGGGTTTTAATGACACAAATTGTGTGGTCAAGATTAAAACATAATAGAGGGTGGATATTAAATCTGGGTATGTGGCATGGATCAATGTGGATGAATGGCTAGGATTAAGTCAAATTGGATGGTTAGGATTTATTTACATATATAATATTTATATTTATTAAAATATAATATTAAAATATTAATATTTAAATATATATTTAAACAAATATACCTAAATATATATAAATAAATGGGTAAAAATGGTGGGAAGACCTAGATGGATGACAAGTGGCTAGATTTTGGTGTCTACAGATGCCCCTTTTTGTACTACATTGCATGAAACACAATGCAGTGCAAAAACACAAGACACCTATTTTGGGCTAGATGTAGAAGCAACTTTCTCTTGAGATGTGAAAAATGAGCTTGAAGATAAAAGAATTTTGATTTACGTAGCTTACCCCCTCAATTGGTGAATGAGTTTGTGGATGAATCTCATGAGCCAATTGAAAAATGAGTGCAAATGATTGTGTGGTTGTGGATGATATGAATGATGTAAATGTGATACCATTTTTGCCCCAATGGGGAGAGGGGATTGGTGGAAAATGTGGAAATGATTGATTATATTTTTGCCCTAATAGATGAAGGGGATTTTTGCCAAGTGTAGATGCCATGATCATGTAAGATGTATCCCATTGTGGGAAAATCAAAACCAAATGTGGTTACCCCAAATTTGGGGTGATTCAATGTTGCTGAAGAATGTGCCTTTGGGCATCATTGATATGCAAAGATGAATATGCAAAGATAAAAATAGTCAACTTCGGAGGGCCAACTAGTGATTGTCAGATAATTCCTATGATCGAAACCAATCACCCTAGCTAAGGCCAATCACCATGATGACTATCAAGGAGATGTGAAATGATGAAATGTGATTTTGTCCATGTTTTAAGCCCCATGAACTAGGCCATCAATGATAGCTTTTGTGCAAATTATTCTTGGCAAGGTTTCATGCAAAATGTGAAGTACCAAATGTGATTGTGATTTTGAGCAATGAGATAGTGGATGATGAAGATGACCAAGTGTCCTTATGGTAATTTATTCATCTTACCGAATTGCATGGATGCAAATCGTTGCAATCGCCAAGTAGATAGAATAAACCACTAGATACGAGGTTCACTTGAATGTTGTTTGAACTTGGAAAATATGCAAATGTCATGATTGATGATTGGAAATGATGTGAAAGTGAATTATTGATGATGAGAATGATGATTATGGATATTTTGTGAAAATTTGGACCATTTTGGAGTGCTTTTGAATTTGATAAGTGATTTTGTACCTTTTTAGTGCAAACAAAAATTATGCATCCAAATCAGTTTGGACCTTCACAAAACTTGATAATATGATGAAATGGATGCATGGATGCAATTTGGAGTGATTTGGTGGGGGTAAGCCACTATTTTGCATTGATTTTGCCTTTTTGTCAATGTTGATGCCAAACTTGCCCGCCAATGTTTGGGCACTTCAATATGTCAGGAAATACCCATGGGTACTTCAAGGCACCTGAAGTAGCTATAAATAGCTTGTAGGGTAAAAATGGAGCTCATTTGTGCATTTCTGAATTTGTGAAGCTGCATCTAGGAGAGTTAGGTGAAGTGGAGTGGAGTGAGGTGAAGCAAGGTGGGCAGAAAGCTATGGTAATGGAGGGAGTGGATGCGGGGCGAAGCTAGAGCTAGATTACGATTTCAAGGTAAGTCCCTGTTTGAAGCTCTTTTTTTTGTGCAAAAATTTTATTTTTTTTTTTAACATGTATTAACAAATATTTTGTGTTGTGTTATAACTTAGGATTTTGGAGGCTCAACACCGATTCTCACCTCTCATCCCTAGGATGAGGAAGGTATTGGGGAAGGAGGAGTGGGATTTTGAAGGCTATGGGGCTAGAGGAGGTAGCCCAGATAGATGTGGTGAGGGCAGATGAGGGGTACCTCTCTGCCTTGGTAGAGAGGTGGGATCCAAAGAGGGGGACCTTTCAGCTCCCTACTAGAGAGGTTACCCTTACACTTGAGGATGTATACCACATCCTCAAGCTACCGATGGAGGGGATTCATATCGAGGTTGGACATGATCGAGGGAGATATGAAGAAGATGTTTGGAGATAATTGGGAGAGTGTGAGGGTGGAGTGTGGGGGTATTCCATACTTGTCCATGTATGTGGACAAGGAACTGGATGCCCTTCGAGCTTTGGTAATGTTCATGTTGGCCAACATCATGGTCCTAAATAGTACCAATTATAGGTTCCCTTGGAACCTGATAGGGTTGGTGAGTGATATGCTCGCTACATCATAGGTGTATGCATGGGCTCCTACCTTATTGGTGTAGGTGTACCGAGAGCTCTATGAGGTGAGGAGGTAAAAGAGGAAGGGATTGGGGTGTAGTTTGCTACTACAATGTTAGGGATGGGAGCATTTTAGCATGGCTCGATCGAAGGGTCTACCAACTATAGGTTGGGATAGGGGGTAACCCTATGCTAGGAGATGGGTGATGGTAGAGGAGGTACAATCGAGTCATCCTATGTAGATGAGTCAGTGGTACCAGGATTTATGGGTTAGATTGACATCCACCCAAGTGATATGGAGGCCATGGTAGGGTACCAGGTGGACAAGAGATAGAGAGCAACTATGATGGGTCAGGTAGGCTAGGTGGGTGGTTGGGAGGTATCAGAGTGAGGTTGAGTATATTCAGTTCTCATGGGTACTCCAATAGTTTAGCTTGAGGTAGGGGATTTTGATGAGCTAGTGCTCTATAGGAGGTATCGAGAGGAGATAGGGCTACCATGTGTTGAGCCATGGAGGGAGACTTACGAGGATGATGAGGAGATAGATCTCCTCAATGTGGATGATGTAGGGACTACTATAGAGTATGATGTATGGTTCACTACACAGCCACCATGGGCACCGACTCTAGTAGTAGTTGGTGGATATGGGGATGAGGCTGAGGTTGAGGAGACCCATGAGGCTCCTAAGTGATAGAGGTACCTTCGATATGATAGTCAAAGGAGGAGGACTAAGGGTGCGATGAGGTAGGCTCCAAGGAGTGGAGGAGATGGAGATATGGGGATGATGTGGAGGAGACTCCAGATGGACCTCCAGGTCAGAGTGAGGAGGATTGGGTGAGGTTGGAGCAGTAGGTGGTAGAGCGAGATGTGATGGTGATGGCTCAAGATGAGAGGATCACGAGGCTCCAGGTAGAGCTGCTAGAGAGGGAGCATCATCATAATATTGACATAGCATACCTTCGATCTCGATATAGGTATATCGAGTCTTTGGAGGATAGGTTGATGGAGCATCATATTCCACTTCCTAATCCTCCTACCTCATCTATATCTAAGGCTGCTAGGCATAGCGAGTCTAGGCATAGCTCTAGGTCTAAGGCTCCTTCTAGGTCATAGGGGTCCTCTTGGAGGGCTTAGCTAGTGCTTAGATGCACTTTTTGTATATGAGCCTTGGTGCTCCATTGTATGTAGCCTTTTGGCACTCATTGTATATGTGATATTTATACATATATATACATGGATTTTACTTTTGTGTTATATGTTTGTGTAAATGCTTTTTATGGAATGCATGTTTATATGGATGATTAATGCATATGATATGTTATGGATGATTAATGCAAGGTATGGAATGCAAATGTTCTAATGATCATTTATAGTTTAGATTTTGCTTGGCCATGTTCTAGCATTGTTGTTTAATCAGGGGCACCAAACTTGGTGGTATATGAGGTGGAAGACTCATGAAATGACATGGATGTTGACATGGAAGAAGATATGGATGTTGATATGGAAGAAGATATGGATGTTGATATGGAAAATTACTATTTTGCAGAGACTCAAACATACTAGTGGCATCAAACAAACTCACTAAAACTACCTAATTCCTCTAGGACCAAATGTGTGTGCAATGAATTCATTTACCGAATCAAGAGCATGGTAATGACTCGAGGCAATCAAGAACCAATGTGTGTGCAAGTGAGTTCATTAACTCATCTTGAGTAAATTGGGTGTGACCTATTATGGATGAGACCAAGAAGCTAGCTTGTCCGTATGTGCGGTCAGAGGTCTCTTTAAAAGAGACGTGTCACCATGCATGAGCATACTCCACTACCAATCAAGCATCTATAGCTTCGATGGAGGCTAACTCCATAGTCCAAGAATTTGATCTCTTAAGTTTTGGGGATGACTACCTAACCATATGACTAGAAATGTAGTACGATCCTTACAACCCAATGATCAGTGGTGTGTGATGTAAAATATTTAGAGTTTTTGTTAGGGATTTTTCCCTACTCTTTCTTTTATTTTTGGAATTGTGATAGTGGTGAAAACCACTATTTTTGTGGACTATGTTGCATGATGGGACAGGCGAGGATTACCCTTTTCACTTCGAGTTTCAAACCAAGTATGGTGTTATCCCTCTTTGACACAAGATGTTTTTAAGATGTGAAATTGTGGTTGGTTCAAGAATGTTTTGGAGTCAATTCCTAAAACTCAATATTTTCTTAGTGAAGATGTGTAATGGTCCTAAAAAGAACTCGACATGTAGTTGTGGTTTGCTTAAAACACTAGGAGTGGTTGAGTGACCGAAAACACCTAGGAATTATGGACATATGGAGGCAAATGATAATTTGGCTTGGTGGAATGTTGTGGATGATGTTGTGAAGGTGCCCCTGATTAAGGCAACATGAATTTATTGGACCAATTAAGACCTTGAACTTAATAAATGATCCCTAATATGAAATGTGAAATATGAATGGAATGTATGAAATGCAATTTTTTTAAATGAAATGTGTGCAAATGAAATGCAATATTTTTGAATGAAATGTGTGCAAATGAAATGCAATTTTTTTGTGTATTAGCCATGTATATATACATATATATAAATCACATTATGCATAGAATGCTCTCAAGTGTATAACATTAAGTGGTTCAGGTTCTTCCTCTCCCTCTAGACTAGCAAGCCTATAAGTACCTTTACCCACTTTTTGAGTGATAATGTATGGACCCAACCAATTAGCCATGAATTTATCATGAAGATGCGATAATGCATTGGTGTTTTGTTGATTCTCTTTAAGGACAAGATCTCCTACTTGGAATTCATGTAGATGAACTTTGGCATTGTAAGCATGCTTTAGGTGGTCTTGATAAACTCGTAAATGCTCTAAAGCATTGACTCACCTCTCATCAAGAAGTGTGAGTTGGTCAAGATGTGCTTGTCTAGCGATGTCATCATCTATGAATTCTTGCAAAGAAATTTGCAAGGAAGGGATCTCAAGCTCAAGAGGCATGATTGCTTCGGCTCCATAGACCAATGAAAATGGTGTTGCCCCAGTAGGCATGTGGATGCTTGTTCGATAAGCCCATAATGCCAAGGGAATTTTGGTATGCCAATATCTATGATTTTTGTTAACGAGTTTCTTGAGAATAGCAATTAAGGTCTTGTTGGTAGCCTCAGCTTGTCCATTGGCTTGTGGGTAATAAGGAGTCGAGAAACTATGTTGGATGTTATATTTCTCGCAAAGTGCTCGAACATCCTTGTTCTTGAAAGACTTACCATTATCGGAGATGATTTTTGAGGGGATACCAAAATGACAAATGATGTGGTGAAGTATGAACTCCACAATTCTAGGTCCTATCGTACTAGTTAGAGGAATTACCTCAACCCACTTTGTGAAGTATTCAGTGGTTGTGATGATGAATGTATGTTGTCCCGAGGAAGGAGGTGAAATTTTACCAATTAAATCTAGACCCCATTGTGAAAAGGGCCAAAGGCTTTGAATAGGTTGTAAAGCTTGTGATGGCACATGAGTTAAATTAGCATGTTCTTGATATTTCTTACAATGTTTAACATAAGTGCAATAATCACGTTCCATGGTGGGCCAATAATAACCCATGCATAGAATACACTTTGTGATGGCCATCCCACTAAAATGACCACCACAAGTACCATCATGAGCTTCAGCTATGGCTCTTTGTGCCTCAATAGACTCGAGACAACGAAGGAGGACTCCATCATAACCATACTTATACAACACGTCCCCCAAGAGAACAAAACGAGCTACTTTTTGCTTGAAAGTGCATTTAGTAGTTCGAGACATGTCAGATGGGAGTGTTCCAAACTTGAGAAAGGCTACTATTTGGCTTGACCAAGGCTCATATGGATCCGAATGGATGAAGCAAACATCCTTTTCATCCTTAGATTCAACATGAACAATTGTAGATTTAGAGATCATTGAAATAATAAGGGGTTGTACCTCTCCTAAGGAGTCTTTTGGAATCAATGATCCAAGGGAGGCCATTGCATCTACAAATCTATTAGTCGAACATGGCAAACTATTGATTTCATACCAATCAAACTTAGAGAGCAATTTCATTGCTACTTCATGGTAAAGTTTAATGGTAGGTTCTTTGCATTGGTATTCTCCATTGATTTGCTTGACAACAAGTTGAGAATCACCAAATATCTTGATACGCTTAATGCCCATAGCTATAGTTGATTGAAGGCCTAATATTAAGGCTTCATACTCTATAGTGTTGTTTGTGCATTGGAAGTCAAGTTTGAATGATAAAGGGATAGGTACCCCCTAGGGTGTATGAAACATGACTCCAACACCTTGACCTTTCTCACACTTAGAGCCATCAAAGAATAGTGTGATATCGATATCTTCCTCTAGAATGACATATTCTTCTTGTTCAGTGATAATGAATACCGAATCATCTAGGAGCTCAATAATCAAAGGATGATCACTAGGTAGTGGAGCTTCCACAAGTTGATCGGCTATGACCTGACCTTTAATGGATTTTTGGCTAATGAATTCAAGGTCAAATTCAGTAAGAAGCATTATCCATTTAGTAGTGTGGGTGTTATTGTAAGTGTGAGACATCATATAATGCAGAGGATTTTCTCTAGCTATGACATATGTTGTGTGACTAAGCATGTAATGTCGAAGTTTCTTAGTGGTAAAAACCATTGCTAAGCATAATTTTTCTACATAAGCGTATCTAGTTTCATAGCTTACCAATGTTCGACTAATGTAATAGACAACTTGCTCTCGATTTTCTTCATTATTTTGTGCAAGCATTGTCCCTAATGCAAAGTCTATTGCTAAAACATAAAGATAGAATGGGACCCCTAGATGAGGAGGAGCTAAGACTGGCAGAGAAGCTAGGTATTGCTTAATGTCATCAAAGGCTTTTTGGCACTCATCTATCCAAGAAAATGGCACCCCTTTTGTAGTAGGTGATTGAATGGCCTGCATTTGTCAGAAAGTTGTGCAATGAAATGATGGATCGATTGGATCTTTCCTTGTAAACTATGCAATTCCTTTAAATTTGTTGGGGGAGGCATCTCCATGATGGCCTTGACCTTGTTTGGGTCCACCTCAATGCCTCTTTTGGAGATAATGAACCCTAGTAGTTTGCCAGAGGTAACACCAAAGACACATTTCTTGGGGTTCAACCTTACATTATGCTCTAGAAGTCGATCAAAGACTTTCTCCAATACACCAATGTGCTCTTGTCGAGTTTTAGATTTTTCCAAGAGATCATCCACATAATCTTCGATAATCTTATGCATATAGTCATGGAAAATGTATGTCATGGCATGTTGATAAGTGGCACCTACATTTTTAAGGCCAAAGGGCATCACCTTGTAACAAAAAGTTCCCCAAGGTGTAGTGAATGTTGTTTTGTGTTGGTCATCAGGATTTATTCGAATTTGGTTGTATCCTAAAAAACCATCCATGAGAGAAAGCATTTCATGGCCAGCGCAAGTGTCGACAAGAGTATCAATATTTGGAAGAGGAAAATCATCCTTAGGACACGCTTTGTTAAGATCTCAAAAGTTAGTGCAAATGTGTATCACCCCATTAGGCTTACGAATGGGTACCATGTTTGAGAGCCACTCAAGATAATCAATGGGTACAATGAAACCCACATCTAATAGCTTTTGGAGCTCTTCTTTGACCAAGAGGGCAATGGTAGGATGCATCCTTCTAAGTTTTTATTTGATCGGCTTAGCATCAAGATGTAAGGTGAGATTGTGGACAACCAAGTTAGGGTCAAGACCAGGCATGTCTTTGTAGGACCATGCAAAAATGCCCTTCTTCCTCTTGAGGAGAGCAATTAATTGCTCTTGTTCATCGTTGGATAAGATTTTGCCAAGCTTGACAATTTAGGGATTGTCTTTGTCTGAACTAAGGTCCACATCGATGGTATCTTCAATGGACATGTGGGAACCTTCCTCAAGTTGATGGGGCGTAGGGATTAGATGAATGTCATCTATGATATCATCAAACTCTTCTGACTTATCCTCATCTATGTCTACCTAGAAAACCTTAAGATTCAAAGGTGAAGGTGAAGGTGGAGGGGATGGAGGAATGTAGTTGGTTGAAGCCCTTAACAATTCCTCAGACAAGACAAACTCAAAAAAGGATGGAGGTGAAGAGATCTGATCCATATCAATAAGACTCATGTCAATTGGAATTGGCTTTGCCAAATCATATGGATTACGGAGTGGGGTGAATAAGTCAACAGGATTCATGTTGACTTAAGGGAAAATGGATGAAGGTGAAATGGATGGGATGAATAGAGCCTAAGAACCGATGCTAGGAGCTTGGTAAACCTAGACAACAACAAGCAACACAAATAAATGCACTTAACTAAATTCTATATATATGCAATAAAATGCATTTTTATTTTTTTTGTAGTGGTGAAAACCATTATTTTTTTTTTTTGTTATGTACATATATTACAAGTTTGGCTGATGAGATGGATTAATGATATGGAGGTGGTGGTTCACCGGTAGGTGAGGCTCACTCTTGTGGAAGAAGCAAGTGAAATATGGGCTCATGGATGGGGAACATTCTGAGATAAAACTCATCATATTCGGTATGGGGAATGATGGGCTCTGATTCCTCTTTAGATTCATCAAAAATTATCGACATGAGTTTGAATTCTTCATAGATTTCATCATCAGAGTCATCGAGGTGGAGAGCTTCTTCTCCTAAATTTAGATTAAGCCTTTGGAAGGCTTGTTCAAGAGAAGAGGTGGTGGAAAGTGGAGTGTAACCTAAGCCTGAATGGTCATGCATTTCTCAATATGGAACATCAATAATGTCATGCATTCCCTATTCATGCAGTCCTAAACCATGTCCCTACCAATTAACTATGTGAAAATAATGGGATGGAAATCTCGACATGTTTTGTATGTTGGTAGGTGTTGGTTCTTTGGGTTCTTCTAGGGGAGCTAGATTGGATGAAGAATCAATCCTCCCATATACAAAATTTATGTTGTTGGGAGCTGAACCCATGTCATATACCGCTCCTATAGATAAAGGTGGGTCACATGGGTGACCAAAATCCTTAGTAGTTGGAATGGTGAGTGGTGTAATTATGATGTCTTGGACCACATATTCACCAATACCAGGATTAGTGAGGTGGACCTCAACTTGGGATGATGTGGAAGGATCATGGTTGGATAATGGCTTGAGGAATGGTGGAGATGAAGATGTCTCACAATCCATCAACTCGACTTGTGAAACATTGGCTGATGGAGATGGATTGGATTGGGAAGGTTGTTGGATGGATGATGATGATGTGGAAGGTAAAGTTGTGGAAGGTGATGATGTTGATGATGTGGATTGAATTTGACCACATGTGCATGTAGTCAATGATGAAGATGATGGGGGCATGGAAGCTTGGTGGGGATTGGTGATAAGGGGCTCCTCAAGAATGGGAGATTTTGATGAAGAAATGGGTAGAGTGGTAGATGGATTGGTTGATGGTGATAGAAAAATGTGGGTGGAAGGAAGCATGGATTCATAAGGATTTGAGATAAAATTGCAATACTTAAATGGTTCGACATTCTCTGGTATGCAATGTACTTGTCCCTCATGAACGTATTTTAGGCATTGATGTAGTATGGAAGGGACACATCTCATCTCCCTCATCCAAGGTCTTCCAAGGAGTACATTGTATGCCATGGATCCTTCCAAGATGTGGAACATAGTGTGCAATATTTTGACCCCCACTTCGATGGGCAAAACAATAGTGCCAACTATGGAACATAAAGCATCATTGAATGCTTTTAGGGTGAAATATGACTTGGTGATATGAGATGGAGGAAGGTTAAGATGATGAAGGGTAGATGTGGTGATGATATTAATGGAGGAGCCGATGTCAATTAGAACTCTTTTGAAAGGCTTCTTGTCAATTAGAGCCATGATGTGCAATGGAGGATCTACTGATTCTGATGAGATTGGCTTAATCTCAAAGTCATAAAATGTAATGGAAGGCTCCATGCATGTTTGAATGCTCCCTACAAAGTTGTTGAAGGCATTAGCATCTTGAGATTGTAATTCAATGGATTTCAGAATGTCCATTAATGCCTCATGATGTGGGGGAGATTGTTGAATTAGCTCATATATTGACAATTTGGTGGAAGCCATCTTTAGGCTTGTGGTTAACCGGCTACTCAATGAGATGACTGGTCATGGAGGATGATTGATGGGATGAATGGGGGGATTTGGTTGGCTAGGAATATGAATTGGTGGGGAAGGATTAGGGGAAATTTGAATGGGAGGTGATGTGGTAGGTTGTGACACACTTGCCTGAGGTTGTTGCCTTGCATTTTGTTGGTTATTTTATTGACCTCTAGTTACCACATGAATGGCACCTACAAAACCTTGGTATTGTTGGACATGGTTAACTTGATTGGGAGGAGTTTTGGTGTTAGCCCCTCCCATAGTTGGTTGCACCTCCTCATGATGAGGAAGTGGTGTTTGAAAAATACCAAGATTTTGGTTTTGTTGAGCAAGGGGGTTGTCAAGCTTGATGGCCCCCAAGTCAATAAGGTCTTGAACTATGTCTTTGAATACATGGCAATTATTGATATCATGCCCATTTTACCTATGGTAAGGACAAAATAAATGTTCTCGATAATGTTTACCATATTTAGTGGGATCATCTAGTCTGATTTTGGGTAAGGCAAGTTTATTTGTGTCATACAACCTTCGAAAGAGGGAAGCATACGACTCGAAAAAGGGGTGTATTGGTGATTCTATCAGATAGACTATCATCAAGGATGGTTCTCCATAATTGGCACTATGCTTTGCATTGATTGAGATACTGAGGGCACCGCATGATAAGCAATTTATTATGGTGGTTGTTGCACTAATTGTTGTTGAGCCATTATCGATTGGCTCATGACCACTTGATTGACATGATTAGGTTGATTGGTCGGAGTGGCCTATGTTGATTTTGATTGGCCAAAATAATTGCTTTTGTATTGGCCCTTATTTTTCCATTCCTTTTTCCTAGGCTTAAGTATGCCCTCTTGGATTTTTATCTCCTCGATGACACTAGCCTATGCTAGAGCTTCTTCAAATGAGTGATATATCTATAATTGAAGCATCCAAGAGATGGGTTTTAAACAACTCTTGGTAAATAGCTTGATAAGCTCTTCCATTGGTAGGGTGAATGGCAATTTGGTAATGATGACCCTCCAACGGTTGCCAAAATCATAGATAGACTCATCGTCATGTTGTCTTAAAGCATAAACATCGGACAATGAGACTTTCTTTCTAACATTAAGGACAAAGCACTCAAAGAATTGGTCAACCAATTGTTCGAAAGTATAAATACTATGACTAGGCAATTGGTTGTACCACTCTATGGCATCTCCACCTAATATTTGAGGAAATGTTCTAAGCATGAGAGCATTGTCATTTTGGATTCTAAAGCATGAGTGTACAAATGTGCTTACATGCTCTTTGGGGTCCTCAGTCCCCTTGAATTTATCAAACTTTGACATCGTGAAATCTATCGGATATGGCGGTGATGGTACCAAAGGGTGAATGGGTTGGTTAATCAGCTGACGTAGGGTTGGCTTCTGGTTTGTCATACCAGGAGTATGTTGTATCAACTGATCTATTTGTTGTTGCATGGCCTTGATTCTAGGGTCTTCCCTAGGAATGTGGAAGCCCTAAATCACCTGATGATTTTGAGAAGGCATGGTAGAAAAATATTGTGGGGTAACTAGATGATGATGGGATTGATGATGATGACTAGGTGAGGTTGATGGGAATTGATGAAGAGGAGATTGATGATGAAGAGATGGAGAATGTTGGAATGGGGACAATGCATGGGGACTATGGTTGGGTTGGCCTATGGGAATGGAATTGGTATTGGTATGGTTTGGTGGAGGAGTAGGGATGGAAACCATAGAATATTATGGTGCCCATGATGGACTTTGGTTAATGAGGATGGGCTGAGTAGAAATTGGTAGAGGCTTAGGGTTCACTTGCACTTGTTGTTGAGCATCTTGATGTTGCTTAAGCAATTTGTTCAAATGTTCCCATGCTTCATGAATTTCTCTATCAAAAATGGAAGGTGTGGATGTAGATGGCATGGAAGATGTGGCTAAGGGATAAGTTACACTTGGCATGGTAACTTGGGAGGTGAAAACTTGTGAAGCAACATTTACATGTGCTTCATACAAGGGGTTGGTATAGGTGGATGTGTATGAAGATGGGATAGAAGTGCTAGGAGCACTTGAGTATTGGGGAATGGATACATGAGAGGAAGGTGCAATTGATGCCTCAAAAAGAGGGTTAGTGTACACCTGGGTAAAGTTGGATGGTTGGGAATGAGCAAGTTCCTATTATAAAGTAGGATCTTGACTAGGGGAATTATGAATGGACTCTAAGACATAGTTAGCCGATTTGTAGAGAGCCTCTACTTTGGCCATGTCTATGTGGGTGATATTGTGGTCAATGGATGGTGAAGATGATTCGATTTGAGGAAGGGAAGTGTTGGTATACCTGTACGAGACATTAGTAGTCTATACAGTGTGTGATGGGCCTACAGACAAATCTATCTATGTCACACTTGGGGAATCTACCACAGAAGTGGTGGGGAAGGTGGATGAATATTCCATGGAATTGTTTTGATTTAATGCTTTTTGTTGATTTCTTGTTAAGACCATAAGCAACTAAACCAAATACAAATTGTGCAGTAAAATGAAATGTAGAATTGAAACTTCACAAAAATCAAATTAAGACAAATCAATGCTAAGTTTGTTCAACAGATGTGTCTTACCTCATTCATTGATTATCTCATTTTAGTGTGAATTCATTCTTTTAGATTTTGATTTCATGTGTTTCAATGTGCTAATATGAATTAGAAATGGGTGAATACTATGGCTTGGATAGGGCAACGAGATTCTTGCTGGTGATGAAATCCAACAAGTTTGCTCGGGGGTAATCTAAGGTGTCTAGGGGTAGATATTGGTGGATGGAGATGAAAGCCACCATCACCAAATCTCAAGCAATGGTTGGTGATGAAATCCAACCATTACTATTTAATATGAAATGTGAAGTGTGTGTGAGATTCCTTTTAAGGTTCTATTTTCTATGGTGCACATACAATATTAGAAATAACTAATTTCACTAGTCTAAATCAGAATCCAACATTAAGAGTATCAATTTCTCCAAAGGATGTGAAGTACACCGCTTAAATCCCTCTCTAAATAGTGGGGGTTCATCCACTCCTCCACCTGGAATCACCCAATGCGGGGATACTTTTGACACACTAATGATGTTCCTACTTAGACTAACAAAAAGAGGAGTTTCTAACCCTACAATGCAATCTAATTTATGCAATTTAATAATTCACATGCAAACAAAATGCAGGATTTTTCAATTGCAATACACCAGAAAACTAAAAACTTTAAATGGAAAATGGAAATGTGTGAATGAATGCAATGACTAATCTAATGCCTAGAATGCAAACTAAAATGATTATTTTTACCAGATTTATTAGTGATGTTATTTTTAATCCAAAAATATAAAAAATGTAAGAATATTAAAATACATAAAAATAGAAAGTTAGGGTTTGATAGTAAACTTACAAAGAAGCCTAAATTCACTTTATCTCTCCTATAAAATACCTCTAGGTATTTTTAAAATACCCCTGGGTATTTTTGGATGACCCTCGAGAGCCATAGGGCATTCATGCACCTTCTACAACTTTCTATGAATCTTCAAAAACCCTAATCTAACAAAAATCATGTGATCTATGCTTCTAAAAACCCTACAAGATAAGATAAAAAATAACAAGTTAGTCAACAAAGTAAATCAAAATGAGAAACCCTTAGGGGGTCCCACCATGATCGCCATTTGTAGATGCAAAAATGAAACACCAAATATAACAGATAAATGAAACCAAGAGACAATATTGCACAAAAGAGATAATTTTATTGATATGGGGGAGCCTCAAATCTCCAATGTTACAATAAAGAATTTGATTTCTTTTGATACAAAATATTACAATACTAGGGTTCTCTGAAACCCTAGTGAACAATGTTGGTGGTGTCTTCAAACTCACTTTTGATCCCAATAGAGGTGAGTGGGCTTCATGCTATCCAATACTAGGCCACTCCAGCTTAAGCAACTGCACAATGTAGGTGTAGTATCTCCAGATCTGCACACAAAAGATACAAACAAGTCAGTAGCAACTATGAGGGCTCCATAGTGTGAGACCCTCAAAAATTAATACAAACCCTAGCTATGCAATATAAATAAAGTGAGCAGAATATAAAAATACATGAAATAAAATAAATCAATTTACTATTATAGAAAATGGTGTGGCGATGCCCTAGAGACACCCGAGGGTTAGTAGTCTTTAGAACTATCTGGTCTAAAATACTCATGGGTGCTTCGAGATAGCAAAAAATACCCATGGGTGCTCGAGGATGGTGAAAAGTGCCCAGAGGTGCTTGAGAATAGCAAGCACAGTGCTTGAGAGTAGCAGAGAGGCATTCAAGAGAAGGTATGAAGTAGATCTACTTAAGAAGGGTAGAGATGGATGGATGGTAGATGCGAAGGTGAGGGATGATGGATGAACTCCTGGATGCTTAGGTAGGACTAGAAAACTCAAGCAACTTAGGATCAAAAACTTAGGGGTTGAGCCATCAAAATGGCTCCTATTTATAATCTCACCTAGGGCACATTAGGGTTTTAATGACACAATTTGTGTGGTCAAGATTAAAACATGATGAAGGGTAGAGATTAAATCTGGGTATGTGGCATGGATCAAGGTGGATGAATGGCTAGGATTAAAACAAGATGGATGGTTAGGATTAATTTACACATATATATACATTTATTAAATATATATATTAAATATATATAAAATATAATATTAAATATTAATATTTTAATATATATTAAACAAATATACCTAAATATATGTAAATAAATGGGTAAAAATGGTGGGAAGACCTGGATGGATGACAAGTGGCTAGATTTTGGTGTCTACAGGTATTTTCCTTAGTCCATCTTATCTCTCCATGTTTCTTGATCATGTCATTAATAGGCTTAGCAATCTCAACAAAAACAGGAACAAATATCCTAACAAAATTGATTTTGTCGAAGAATAAACAGACCCCTTTGATAATCTTGGGAGGAGGAATTTTAGCAATTTATTTTATCCTTTTTCAATATTGATTCCTTATTTAGATATGACATGCCCAGGTAATTTACCTTGTGTAGCTCCATAAATACATTTTTCTGGATTTAAAGAAATATTGAACTCTTTGCATCTATCAAACACTTTAGTCAAGTGCATGAAGTGATCTTCAGGAGATGGAGAAAATTGTAATGCCATCCAGTAGGCTACAACTATTTCAAACATTACGCCTTTAAAAGTAGTCCATAGCCCTTTTAAATGTTGCTCCAGCATTCATTAATCCAAATGGTATTATGAGATATTCAAATGTACCCCTGAGTATAGTGAAAGCTATTTTGTATCTTTCTTTTGGATTAACTGAAATATGATTGTAGCCTAAGAAGCCATCCAATAAGGACATTCTTAATGCCCCAACCACTTCTTGAAGTAGTTGCTCCATATTAGGAAGTGGGTAGTTGTCTTTAAGTGAGATTTTATTCAAATTTTTAAAGTCAACACAAAGCCTAATCTCACCATTCTTTATTCTAACTAGGACTAGATTTGTTATCTAGGATGAAAATCTCACTTTCCAGATTATATTTGCAGCTAGTAGTTTATGTACTTCTTTCTGTATGACTAGATGTAAATTCAGATTGAATTTCATTTTTTTTTTTTTGAAAGGTTGGGCTTCTTGAAGAGGAATTATGTGTCATAATATCTGTTTTGAGTTTCCTCAAATCATCGTAGCACTAGGCAAAAACATATTTTTTTCTTTTTTAGAAAACTAATGTATTGTTTATTTTCTCTTTTTGATAGGGCTTTATTTACTTTTACAAACTTTGGTTCTTCTTCTATTCCAATATTGACATCATCGACTTTGGATTATTTGAATAGTGGTTTGTAAGCCCTATCAAAATCATCAAACAGGATTTCTAAAGACAAAAATCGCCTAGGTATTCTATTGATCTTTAGTTGTATGACCTTTGTGGGTTCTCCATAATATCTTTCAATTTATCTTCATCTTTTTCATCACATATAATATCAGAGAATTCATTTTGTAAGGTCATAAAATCATTAATGTGTATATCATCATGAAAAACTTGTAAATATACTACATTATCAGGGACAAATGGCTTATAAACATATATGGTTGGAAACCTATCCATAAACCAAGTATCTATTTTAGGGCTATCAACTCTAGAAGCATTCATGGCCAACATATTTGCATTGTGATTCTATGCTCTGGGAATGTACTATAGATTAAAAGCTAAGAATTTGTCTATTTCATCCAATACTACTTGCTTATATTGCTTTAATCTGGGGTGCTTTGTTTGGTACTTTCCTTTGATTTATTGTATTATTAGCTCAGCATCCCCACTAATTTTAAGGTAATTAATACCTAGTTCTTTAGTTTTCCTAAGCCCTAGCAACAAAGCTTCATACTCTGCAACTTGTACAAGAAAATTCCAATTTGATTGGTATACCAAGGTAATTAACATTAATATCAATTAACATTACCCCATCCCCCGCTCTCATATGAGATTTTGCTCCATCAAAGGTCATAGTCCAGAACTCATAATTTAAAACTCTATCAGCCTCTACATCTACCTCAGCTTTTATTTTTGGGTTCATATTTTTGGCATCAGGTACATCCAATAGGAAAGGTAAATGCTAAACAAAATAAACCCCCATATCTCTTTCTTCAACATAATTTATGACATTGATCATATTATCATTAGGCTATCTTAAATTCACTACATACCTGTTGAAGGATTCTCTTTTCAAGATTATTTTTTCTTTGCCTTGTATTGGGATAGTGGTATATGACCAATCTAATTGAATAGTACCACCTAATTGCTCTGCCTAATGCCTAGAGAGTAAGATAAAGAAGAAATGGTCCACATCTATAATTGTGACATCCATAACAATTCCTTTCTTGGGGTGTTGTTCTAAATTGGTAGGTAATCCAGTAATGATGCCTAAACAAGGTGCTCCTATTATCCATTACAAAAATAGGTGGGTGTTCCTTCTGACAAGTCAAGCCTAGATGATCAACTACTTGTTTGGATATAACATTCATAGAAGCATTACTATCAAGCATACAATTATGAATAACATATAGGTCACCATAACCTGATGTGTACCTTAGGGATATGACTAAATATGGGACTCTAACTGCATTATTTTTGGGGTCTATGGGATTTTTAGGTTGATCCTCTAATAGGTCAATCAACTTGAAATATCTACAAACCTAATATTTGTATTTTGGGATAGTCATTAACTCCCCAAAAGTAATGTTGACTTTTTTATTGGTAATTTTCAAACCAACATCAAATTGGTTTTTCTTGTCGTCACATTTCTTACCAAATTTTTGATTGAGAAAATCATTTTGTTGTTTCTGAAATACTTCCTCTATATTTGTTTCTTTAGGAATAACTTGTTTCATTTGATCGACCTTATTTTGAGAGATTACCGTTGTAGTTCTCTCTTCTTGAGCAGATTTATTTTTGCTTGACTTCCCATTATTTCTATTTGTGAATATTTTATATGTTATGTCTTCTAATGTTATGTTCCTGAGATTAATAGCATGAATTCTTTCTAAAGACTCTACTTCTTCTATTATGAGGATAAGCTTTCCTTGTTTCATTCTATCAAACCTATTATCAGAAGGCTTATCCGAGCTTTGTGTTTCTTCAAATACTAGTGCTCTTTGTTCATGATTAGTGGCATAGAGGTCAATTTCTCTTTCAAATTTGACTTGCCTAACCTCATCTTCTTCTTCATATTCATTATTTAGATCAACATTAGAATACATACTCAGGTATATGCCACAATCAACAAAATTATGCGGTGCATCACAAGACAAGCAATAGAAGGGATTATCTAATGCTATATTATTAGATGGGAATGGGTTTGGAATAGAATTGAGATACTTTTCTACCTCTTTATTTTTATAGTTACTATTCTAATTTTTGTTAAAATTCTTTCTAAATGGAGGTCTAATATCAGCTAATTGTTTGTTCTCACCTTGAGACTATGAAGCCTCAACATTACGCCCTTTACCGCTCTCAATCCTAGCTAATCTATTATTCAAATTGGTAAATATATCACTCAATTAATTAGTTATTTTGTTGACAGGATCTGGCTCTATTTTCTTAGGAATAGAGAATTTAACCTTATGTGTTCTTTCAGGTTGATTGGGTTCCAAAGAGTATGCTTTCATCTTTCCACTGTCAATCATATTTCTTTCTATTTGTATAGCCATATCCATACATTCATCAATAGTTGTTACATTTTTCCTTAACTCATAATTAAAATCTCCAAGGAAGGCATTCTTGTAAAAAAAAATAGACTGTTCATCATCTGGCCTTAGTCCTATTGGGATCTTATTTCTGATTTTAATGAACCTTATGTTAAAATATTCTATCGATTCATTTTTTTTCTTCTCCATAATTGCTAGCTCTGTTAATAAGGATTGTTAATTCTTCCTTTCTCCATACTTTCTAAGAAATACCTCTTCCATGGTATGAATATTGGGAATACTTGCTTGTTGTAAGATATTAAACCATTCATGAGAATATTTCTCTAGAGTCTAAAATAACATTTTTAGGACCACATATTCTTCATATACTTCTAGATTATCAATTGCATTATAGAAATATTTGAGGTGATCTTTGCCAGTAACAAAGGTATTCCCTTGGAATTTGGGTAAATATTTATTGGCTTTACTAGGAACGGGGTTCAGATTTTGGGGTAGGACAAAAGGTCTATATCTATTGGCCTTCCATTGATTGACAATCTGATTTAGTGGTAGATTAGTGGCTACCATATTCACTATAGGCTTACTAACTACAGGTATTTAATCAACAACAGGGGAAGATTAATTTGAACTATAATTGGTGCTAGAAACATAAATTGTATTAATTGGAATTGTAGAACTACTATGAGATTTGAATAATACCTATGGGTTTGGCACTTTAGAGAACAATTCTTTATCGCTTTTTCTTGTAGATGCTAGATCCAAGTCGTTCTTTCTTCTTTAAATTTTGGGTTTAATCGAAGTCGCCAACACAAGTGTGCAAGAAAGGATAAGATCTTCTCAAGATTTCATCCAAGATTTATCATCTTAATATTCTCTTAATTCTCACAAATTTCACTCAAGGGATAAAGGGAATTTGTGGTTTATAAATGACGGTGAAACTCTACTAATCAACAAAACCTATGACCGTTGGCTTTTGAATTTTAATTTATTTTTAAACTGGAAAGACCATGAAAATTTCAAAAGAAAAGTATGTAATCCTCCCTGGCAATGATACCAAAAACTATTGGATAAAATTCTTACGTTCCTTAAATATTGTCACACCATAGGGTTTTTTGAATCCAATCAGCATTGTGGACTATGGTAGATCAACCTCTTTTACTCAGGAAATAATTATCCAAAAACCACTAACAAACTACGTAAGGTAAGGAAACTCCAAAGTGAGCTCAAATTATAACATTCATGCTCATGCTTGACCAAATTAACAAATAAATATTAAATATTAAATATTTTGATAAGGATATACAAAACCTTTTAAAATGCTCTTATTAGTAGACTAGTGCCTTGTCCATTGTGCAATTGTAGCAAAGATTTAGACAATTTAATGAAAGAGAAGAAAGAAGAAATTGAGTTCAATTATATCCATTCAAATAATGTAATAGTTATAACTAATTTACCAGTGAGAGAATCACCATTTACACATTCAAATAATGTAACATGCAAATGTGAAATAGATACACAATTGAGACTAAGAATTGCCCAAAGGAAAAAGTAGGATTTGTATTAATATCAAAATATTATTACAATTAGAGTTTGGTAAAATGATCCAGATCTCATTAAGCAGATACAAAGAAATTTCTTTATTCAAATGATGTAACAGAGAACCTCAACTCTTCATTCTAAAAGTAGTAACAAAGGGCTTCCTATCTTTCAATCTAGCCATTAGAAATAATCTCAACTAACTAGATGCTTCCTTAGTAAAACCTACAAAATTAAGGGGAAGAATGAGGGATGGACATAAAAGACAAGACACAAAGGGAAATACAACCGATAGGACAAGGGAACTCAACTATACCTTTGCCCAAAAACAAAAATTGGTTATACAATACTTGATGATGTCTTTGGTTGTTGCTGCTCCTTTTATAGTTTTGAGAGCACTTTTTTTTATTAAATTTGTCTTCATTTGGTCCCTCCATCTAGTCACATCTCTATTGTTGATCTTCAAAATGAGCTACATATAATTTACAATTGCTCTAAGCTACTTTATTTGGAGTCTTACATTTGGTTGTTTCTTAGCCTTAGGATCTTTATTAATGTAGTACAGTTGTATTGAATTAGGACCTTACAGTTGGCTTCTTTTCAACCCATTATCTTTTTTTTTTATAAGTAACAATAATATTTACAGCGGGTTTTTTTTTTTAAAGTGTCCCAAAACCTTAGGTACATAAGTAGCCGTAGCTATATTCTGATGTTAGAGTAGACCGGGGCTATGCCCTTGGGGACCAAGCCGGGGCCCAGGGGCCCCGGTGCCTACAAATAGTCCATCCAATGATGTTTCCAGCAAGACAAAATTTGGCCTGAGGCCACCAAATAGGGAGAAACCTCAAAATTGCCCAGCAGTTAACCCAAAAAATTACTGGCCGCCATCGCTCCAGATTGCCCTATAGCTGGGCCTGACCTGAACGGGGGCCCCGACCTGGCAGATTAGTTCCCCTCCCTGTTAGGGTCGTCGCCCAACCTGTGGCAGAGTTCAGACAGGGCATTGGCCGCTGTGGAAGTTGCTTTTGTAGAAGTGGTCAGGTAGCTGATCGTGATGTCTAGGAGGATTCTGGTCGAAAAGTTTTGCAACTTACGTCCGGAGTCAGAACTGACTTCGATGGCTTTCGAGGCCTCCACCTTGGCCTTCTTGGAGCTGCCAGCAGCCTTGCTGCTACCGAGGATCGGGCCCTTGCAGATCGAACCTGCACTAGGAGTCGGGGCCCAGCTTAGGGCCTGAGATGGGGTTCTACATTTTCGGGTGGGTCTGCACAGTTTCGGGGAAGGGGAGGCATCAAGGGATGGGGTCTCCTTAGATTTGGACGTTGCAAGGGAAGCAACAGGGGAGCTAGCCTCTTCAGGGGGGAACAGAGGATAGGGGAGGGATGTGATGTAGCTGGGGCTGGTTTACTAGGGTGTGTCTATACAGAACAACCATGAGCCCTTGATGGGAGGGCCGAGAATGATTCCTACGGGCCCGATCAATGTTGACGCTCAAGGAATAAAAGAGAAATCGGGGGGTGCTTACCAACGTGGTTCCACAAAGGTGATTATAGAAACTGAGGTGAAAGTTGTGAAAGCATTGATCCGGGTCATCGCAAGTTATATATTGCATCACTGGGACGATGGCCTTGTCAAAGGGGGCCGATAGGTCAGCTCGAAAGAGGTTGGCCTTGTCCCATTGCTATTTCGAGAACTGAGAGAGCTCCTCCTCCCAGTTGTGCTTGTCTTGCCAAAAAAATCTTCCTTTCTCCTCGTGGTGCAGGCCCGTCACTTCAGTCAAAAAATTTGTGGACACCTTGAAGTGAAGCCCTTTCACTTTGACCTCCTCGTCATTTCAAGAATCTAGAAATCCCTACGTGATTTCTTCATCTGCCCCTGCGAACTTATTGAAGAAGGGAGTGTAGTTCTTAGCGTCAGAAAAGATCTTGGCAGACTCGCTTAGGTCGAGAGTGGAGGGCTCGAGGAAAATTGCCTTGGCGACCATGGAAGGCAAACAGGAAGGCCAGGGGCAGGGGAACTAGAGTCGGCCTGAACTGAGAGGGGAGACTCACGAGGACATGGGAAGGGGAAAACACACAGGAATGCGAGTGGCCTCTGAACACGACTGGGTTAAAAGCTTGCAGGGAGATGCCAAGGAGGAGAAGGGCCGCAGGCATCGGGAAGGGGCGCTTAGGGCGGTGGACGACACGAGCTGGGAGGAACTGAGGGGGCGATGCTGGCGACAACCACGTGGGGCAGGGAATGGGAGCCAACGACAGCGCTCCAATTGGCACAATCTTGACGGGGAAGCAGTTTTGGGAAATCTCTCGAGAGAAAGGCGCATGCGATCTGACTCAGCATGAAGATCCGTCGGAGCGACGCCTGAGGTGGGAAACTCGGATTGAGAAGCCACGCTCTCCAACTTGGGCTTGCCAAGTTTTCCAGCAAGGCTGTAGTTATCCAGATCAGGAGAAGCCAAAAATTTGACATGGCCTCTGAAGCGGGGAGCACTTGGCGAGACGTGATGGCGCTTGATCGAATTGGCCATCCCTCGGGTAGGAGGGTTGTTGGGGCCAATCATCAAGGCAGAGCAGGAAGGAGTATCCCTTGTCCATGTGGGGAGGGTGTGACGTTGCACCTTCAGGGACTTGACTCGGGGTAATCTAAGCGCTTATACTCTCATCAGGGCTTGAATTGTCTTGAGATGCTAATTGGACCAGAGCATCAAGGAAATTTGTGGTCCAAGTAGTGAGATCTTCCATTGTGGTGGCTTGATTGGCCATGAAATCGGCTGCCCTGTTACCTTCTCTGTACACATGATGAAAGGAGTGATGAGTGAATCCTTGGAGGATGGTGAGAACTTCTCGAATGGTGTTGTGGATACACCATGAGCTATTTCCCAAGCTACAAGTGGCCTTGATGATGACTAGAGAATCACCCTCGATGATGACTTTTGGGGAGGTCTCCTTGAGGGCTATCAACCCATGGAGGAGAGCTGTTGCTTCGGAAAAGTTGCTGGTCTGAATGCCAAGTGGTTCAACATACACCAAGATCAGGGCCCCGTGACTATCTCGGATGACCCCACCCTCTCCAAAGGGGTCGAGGTTTCCTTTAGAAGCTCCATCAAAGTTAATTTTAACCCATTCGGGAGGGGGGCAGTCCACCTTGTAGCCGAACGATGGGAGGTGGCGGGAGGGGGACCCGGGGGGGAAGTTGGACTCCGAGGGAGGAGAGGAGGGTGGACTCAACCAGCATTCGAGGTGCCTTGCTCAAGGGGAGGGAGCAGGAGTTCTCAAGGGCGAAGGCAACCACCTTGGCCACCACCCACTGGGGGGAGTGGGCTAGGGAGGAGAAGGCTCTGTTGTTGCGCTCAAGCTAGAGTTGCTAGAGCAGATGAGGGAGGCAAGAGCCCCATAGGAAGCGGATGAAGGGGTGGGCGAAGGGATTGGGCCACTAAGACAGGAGGTCAAAGATGGAATTGGGGGCCACCCATTGGATAGAAAATTGGGATAGGATGAGGCCCAGGGCTTTAGAAGAGAAGGGGCATCTGAGGAAGAGGTGGTTAGTAGACTCCCAGGCAGCACAACAAAGGAAGCATCTATTCAGGATCTGAAAGCCCCTCCTGATCAGGTTCTCGATAGTCAGGATCTTATTTTGGATGGTCGCCTAAATGAAGTGGCTAATTTTAGGGATCAGATTCTTGGCCCATACCTGTTTGACTGGGAATGGGGCCTCATCAGGGACTCTTTAGAAATTGTAGGTAGATTTGACAGAGGATGCCACTAGAGGTGTCGTGTTAGACGCATATGTCGTTCCCTCCGAAATATGGGATAGCTATCACCTCGAGGAGACGTTGGAGCCTAGAGGATTGAAGCGGATGCCTGGGGTTCAGGATGGGCTTCCATGTTACCCGTCCTTGGTTTTGGGTGAGATAATCTGACACTTTGGGTCCTCTGCCCACCAGGCCCGATTTGAGGATGAGGAGGTCCCTGTCAGCAATCAGGGCCTTATATTGGATCCACCTGTCTTCCCAGAAGTCGATCTTGGTTCTGTCCCCGAGGATCCATCTGGTCCCCTTTCGAATGATGTCTTTAGTGGAGATCAGGGATTTCCAGAAGGCTGATCCATCTCTAGGCTGGGAGTCACTGAGGAAGGGGTGATGGTGGATGTATTTCCTATGCACGATACTGACCCATTCATCAGGGGCATTGGTGAACACCTTCCAGGCATGCTTAGACAAGAGGGCCTTGTTCATGGGGGTCACCCGCCTAAGCCCGATCCCTCCTTCACCTTTGGGGCGGCAGACCAGAGGCCAGGAAACCAGGGGAATCCTCTTCTTATCTTCATTTCCCGACCATAGAAAGCATTTTTGGATTTGCTCGATGTGTGCTGCAATGGAGGCCGGGATTCTGAAGATCGACATGAAGTAGACCGAAATGCTTTGAAGAACCGTCGACAGGAGGGTGGCTCTACCTGCCTATGAGAGGAGGTGGCATTTCTAGGAGGCTAGCTTCCTCTGGATCTGATCAATTATCCCACTCCAAAGGGTCTTGGAGGAAGCTCCTGTAAACAGGGGGAGCTCGAGGTAAGAGGAGGGGAGGGAATCAGGGGTATAGCCAAGAATCCACTTGATTTTGATTTTCCTAGCCAGGGGGGTATGGATTAAATTTTTTTTACTTTTTTGGAGGTTGATTTTCTGCCCGACCGCCTCCTCATATAGGGTCAAGATGTGCTTGATGGTCTTGGCTTGAGGGATCAAAGCTAAAGTAGCAAGGATGGTGTCATCCACAAACTGCTGATGGGACACAGGGGGTAGGCTCGGCGCAGGCCTAATACTTGAGATAAGTCCGTGGGAGACAACACTCAAAATGGTGCATCCTAGGGCCTCAGCCAGGATTATGAAGAGGATCGGGGATAGGGGGTCGCCTTGGCGAAGGCCTCTGGAACTGGGGAAGAACCCGACGGGGGATCCGTTAATGAGGATAGAGAACCAAGGGGAGGAAACACATTTTCTAATGAGGCTGACCCAGGAGGGGTGGAACCCAAACTTGAGAAGGACCTTGGAAAGGAAATCCTAGTCAACTCTGTCGAAGGCCTTGTTCATATCTAGTTTGAGCAGAAAGGAGGCCTTTTTGGATAGGAAGGCTGAGTGGATGGCCTCATGCATGATGATAACTTTGTCTATGATAAGTATGCCTTTGATCGAGCTCCCTTGACATGGGGCAATGATCAAGGGAAGGATATCCTTAAGGCGAGAGGCCATGGATATGGTCAAGATTTTGTATAAGGCATTGCATAAGCTGATGGGGCAAAATTCGAGAGAGAGATCGGCTGCTCGAGACTTGGGGATCAGAGCAATGAAAGTGGAGTTTATACCTCTGGGGATGGAGCTGGCGGACTGGAGGTCCCGGATGGCTGCGAACACTTCTTGGCCAACTAGGTCCCAAAAGGATTGGAAGAATTGGGGGGAAACTCATCTAGGCCCGGGGCCACCTCGGCCTTCACAAAAAAACGTAGCAGCATGGATTTCGGAGTTAGACAGATGCTGCAAGAGCATCTCGTTCACCAGGGCCGAGATGGAAGTTGGGATATGCTCCAACAGGGAGTTTGTCGCTTTTGGGGACATCTAGGAATTGTCACCAAGGAGCTCCTGGAAGAAGTTGATGGCTTCAGTCCGAATGTCTTCTTCATCCTTGATTATTCTGCCATCACTGCCCACCAACTCAAAAATTTTGTTGGAGCCCTTGTTTCTAAGGGTCGACGTGTAAAAAAACTTGGTATTAGCATCACCATCTTGGAGCCATAGGGCTCTCGACTTCTACCTCCATAATGTTTCTTCCCTGGCCAAGATGTTGTGGTACTCGTTGAGGGCTGAACGTTCCTCTTCCCTGATCCCCGGATCTTGGGAGCCTTCCTAAAACTTGAGCTCAAGGTCTTCGAGCTTTTTCTTAATTGCTACTTTATTTTTGAATATGTTGCCAAACACCTCTCTGTTCCATGCCTTGAGTTGTTCTTTGAGACATCTTAGTTTGTGGTAGACTTGCTCAGCAGGGTGTCCAGGGACTGGGGGAGCCCACCAGCAACCAACCTGGGCCCTGAAGTTGGGGTGGTGTAGCCACATGGACTCGAATCGAAAGGGTCGCTTGAGGGAAGAGCGATGGTCGATTTCGAGGAGGACGGGGTTGTGGTCAGACCCAATTTTGGTGAGAGCCAGCAAGGTTGTGTTAGCAAACAGGGGAATGGATTTCTTAGAAATAAACACTCTATCTAGCCTGACCTGGATATGGCTTGCTCCTGCTCTTCTGTTTGACCAGGTGAACCTGGCTCCTTTTAGGTTGACGTCCATGAGCTCATTGAGGTCGGTGAAGGCCCCAAAGTCTTCCATGTTTTTGGACGAAGCCGCTGAACCCTCACTTTTGTCAAAAAGGAAAAGGGGGTTGTTGAAGTCCCCTGCTAAGATCCAGGGAAGGGGGTCAAAGGCCTCCCTCATCGAGCTGATTTCCTTCCACAAGGCAGCTTTCTCAACCGAGTTGTTGGGAGCGTAGACGTTAGACAAGATCCACGAATGCCTTGACTTCACACAATGGACCAGAATGTTGATTATTTTGAGAGAAGATGAAATGAGTCTCCCCTCAAAATATCGAGGATCCCACATGCACAGCAGGCCTCCGGCTATGCCAGTCGCAGGGGTAGACAGTGACTCGCAATTTCGCCAAATAGCTTGGGCGACCCTTTGAGTGGTCGCTTCATCTATTTTGGTCTCCTGGAGGAGGAGGAAGGATGGGCGGTGATCCTTGTGGAGTTGGCCAAGGATCCTTTTTTTGGGGGCACCATTGAGCCCCATGACATTCTAGGTGATGAGCTTCATTTGACACCCTTGGGGAGTCGCTTGCCCCCCTTCTCGAGCTGAGCAGGGGGTTTGGATCGTAGGGCGTCTGCTTTGGAGAAGCTCGCGGCGATGTCAGAGAGGGTTTCCTGTGAGCCATTGGCTATGTCATCTTCAGTGATCCTCGATCGTTGATCGCCCAGGGTGGGGCGACCTCTCTTGAGTTTGCTACCAAATTCTGTGGCGAACGTCCTACTTCGGGTCATCTTGGGGCTGATTTCATCAGGCTCGGACTGAGAACTACCCTCAACCTCATTGTCGGACCTCTCGAAGCTGCACTCTGAGGGAGGGAGGTCGGCAGGGAACGTCGATAGGGGTGGGAGGGGGTCGAGAGGGGGATAGCGAGGAGGGGGGAGGAGAAGGAAACTTTGGCATCTAGGGAGGAGGAAGGGAAGGTGGGAGCCGACGGGGGAGAGAGCCCGGGCGACTCGCAGGGCTGAGAGGGGGTGCAAGCGAGGGCGTACGGGGAGGGGGGGATTTTCAACCCATTATTTTATTCTCCTAATGCTTTGTCCTTTCCTGTCGGGGACCCCATTTTAGCTTTGTCTTGGTTGACATTTTTATTTTTGTCTTGTTTTGTTTCCCTTGGGTAACTTATCCCTATTATTTTTAGCTATATTTTCCCATGCTTCATCTCAAACATATGTTGCAAATAAAATTTTATCTATCATTTGTAGTGCTTTATTCTTGTACATTTTTGTTGAGCTATGATATTCCTGGGATAATCTTGTTAGTGACTTCACCATTTCTGTCAAATAATTGAGTTGCTAAGCTCATTCTTGTTCATCTTTTTCATTACATTCATAGTCCTATATTTTATTAGCCATGAGATTATCAAAATTGTCAAAATTTGTGGTTGCTAAACACTCTTGTAATAAGATTCTAGCCTGCTTTCTTATGACATCCATCTCTTCTTTCTAGGCTTCTATTTCCTTTACAACAAAGTCCCAACTATTTATTTATTGGAGACACATAGCTACCATGGAATCATATTTTTCATCCCATTTGGTAGTCACTTTTTGAGAATGTATTTGCTTATATTGTTCTTCACATACTTGAAAAGTTTGTCTGACTAATGCCACCTTAATGTCAACTTTTCCTAGTAATATTTTAATTCCTTATGTTGTATTAATGAGTGAAGAAAAATTTTAGAGTATTGTGCTTAGTGTCTTCAATTCATCCTTTAAGTCACAATATAACTTTGCTTTATATGTCTGTATAAATGCAACATTGTTAAAATGTTTGGGTGTCTCTTTGAGCTTGTCAGTTTCAACTTTTAATTGCTCTATCTATACCTTCAACTCTTGATTCTCATTTTGTATATTTTTTTTTGCTTGTATTTGAAGTTTATCTCCTGACTCCATCATGGCCACTAAGTCTCCTATAACCTGTACTTGAGGTTCCCCTATTTATTGATTGATTTGAACTGATTTTATATTTTTGGGCAAGGGGATTGACATAGTTGTAGACGATGTTTGTGAAATATGAGCGTTTGGCTCTTCAACTATATATTGAACATCTCTAGGGTCTCTTCCTTCATATATTGCTCGGAGTTGCCTTTCATAAACTGGATCAAAAGGAATTAACTCTTCAACCTTCACTAGAGTCAGACCTTTCAGAGTTTCAGTTGAAGACGACAATGCAAGCCTAGCCCTTTTATGTTCAAGGGACTGTGTTGGGCTTGGAAATTTTATCTAGTGCCCCCTAAGTAAATAATGTAATCCCCTAGCCTCCATTATCCTTGCATGTATTAATGGGGATATTTTTATCTCTTTATTATCGACCACTAGGGATTTAGGTACAACCTTTGGAATAATATTAGGCATATACATCGTCAACTACAATTTACTCTTAAAAGGACCCCTTGGTTGAATTTGCATAGACAAAACAAGGACAACTTCTATCTAGATAGGAGCCAAGGTAGTAAATTAAGATTGTGAAGAGGAGGCAAGAACAATTTACCTTTTTCCATATTTGTACTCTTATCTAGAGCAGGTTGAACTAGTTGGGGAGTTATGTTACCGTTTCAACTAGATCAAAAACTTCTACTAGTACTTCTATTTGTTCAACTTCTTGGTTGACAACTTCCAAAATAGGATCTTGGAGTTCTTTTGGAGTAATGGATGGAATAATTGAAGCAACCGATTCTACTGAGACTGCTCTTAACATAAATAATTCATTAGGATAATCTCCTACATGCTAAATTTGAGAGTTGGCTCTGCCCTTATATAAGTACTGTTGTCATACAGGCTTAAGAGAATGGCCCTTTTTTATGGCTTCCTAAAGCTCATCCTCAAATTGGTCAATTCTCTGATTGACCCATTTATATCACCACTTTTGGACTAGAATTTGGTAAACTCCCTGAGGATCATACGGTCTTCAAGGAAACTCAAAAAAACCATATTCATCCATCTTCTATATTGTGTATAGCATGCTCTAGTATCCTTTATAAACATAGTGACCTAGCTTGCAAGAAACTTCTAGCCATGATATTTTCCCAGTTTTCTTCTAATGCTTTGTCTGACAAAAAATCTCATTAATATCGCTTTTTAAGTTAAATAAAACTTATAATTAATTATTAAAATCAGTTGAGACTAATTTAATCTTTAATATAATTCTTTATTTTTAGCTTCTTATAATTTAATCTTTAATTTAATTCTTCATTCTTAGCTTTTAAAATTTTAATTTAAATTTGTTTTTTACACCCTCCCAAAAGTTACTTCTACCCAAAAGGTTTAGACTTTCTTTTTAAATTCTGCATCTTAAACTACTTTTCATTGGGGTTGAACTTCTTAAGGCAATTATTTACATCATTCGATTGGAGTTGAACTCCTCAAAGCAATTATCTATATACATTTTGTTTTATATAAAATTGTAATGCAAATCTCAGTTTTTTTTCTTTCATTTTTTTTTGTTTTAGTGCTGTAAAATATAGTAAGGAGCATAACTGAGAGTTTTAGTACTGTAAAATATAGTGAGTAGTATAACTGGAACCACACTATTATTAAAATTAAGGTATTATTTTGTGCATTACTTGCTGCTCAACATGTCAAGAAATCTCATGTTGCAGTGGCTTATTAAATCTGAAGATCTGTACATGATGCAAAATCCATTTGATCACCACAATAAGTTTATATTTACTTTTATGATCAATATGCATCATCCATTTCATCACCACAATACGTTTACATTTATATTTGTGTTAAACACTTGTGCTGGCTTGTTAAATTTGTAGCAGTAAAAAGAGTTTCATTATCAGATTGTTAAAAATCAAATCGAGTCACAATGCATCATTCAATAGAAATAGTTTTAGATTAAAGTGATTGGATGGAAATATAGATCCGACTGGATGTTTTTGTCAATGCTGCCTTCATAGACATCATGCCAAACGGGATTGAAGGGGATATGAGGATTCACAAGTGTTTACATATATGCCCCAAAGAAATGTAGACTATACCCTTGAAAAATTGCAAGACTACTTCGTTATATTCTCTCCTATTAAGCTGTATGTATTGGGAACAACAATTCAGTAATAGATTTCCTGATTATAATCTAGCTCACGTACGGATTTTCATAATGCCCGAGAGACAATCAAGTTCACATCACAGCCATCTGTGGCAGCTCTTAGCAGGGTTATAAATCCTGGGGCAGTTTCCCCAAACAACAGTCTTGTGTTACTGAATGGAATCACCACTGATGCCCTAATACACTCATGAAGTGAGAGAAGGCAATGTTTCAGTCATGCGTGTGGAAGCTTCCGGCATGTGCCCATTTCTGCATTTCTGCAGGACAATATAAATGCAGCCGTTCATACTGAGAGTGAGTTCCTAGCATTAGAGGCTTCTGCTAATGAGAGATTTCAAAACGCTGGGTAGTGAAAGTGCGTTCCTTACGATTGCAGAGCATTTCTCATCACTGTGGTAATTAAGGGAGAATCATCACTGTTGTTTAAATTCCTCGGATATAGAACAAAGCAGCAATGCAAACGTGATGCAATTGTAACTGAGCACCGAGTGAAATTCAATTCATATTTATTGATAAGCTATTTTCAAATCTGATTTTGTTTTAACCCCATACTCAAAGGGCTGTTAAAAAACAAAGCAGCATTCCAAATGTGATGCAATTGTAGCTGAGCACCGAGTGAAATTCAATTCATATTTATTGATAAGCTATTTCCAAATCTGATTTTTTTTTAAACCCCATACTGAAAGGACTGTTACTGTGCAGGCTCCTGCTACAATTTGGATGGAATCATAAATCCCATTTGCTTGATTGATATTAATGTTTGGTTAGAGTTCACAAAGCAAATAATCACTTCCATTCTGAGCTTTGAATGGTAGGCCTCTCCTGTTATTAGACCAGTGCAAAGAAACAGAACATACAAATGGAGGTATTATTAATTGCATTAAATGATTTCTAGATGGAAATCTCCGCTCCTCAGCTGGAAAATGTTCAAATAATCTTCACGATTTGAAGTTATGCACCACTTACATGACTCTGATGCCTTAACCTGGTATTCTATTGTTATCAAGCACCATTGCTGCCTGCTTCTTTTTTACTGAAAAGGCAGATGATCCTCCTCCCAAACACCATTTTACCAACAAGAGCAAAATGTAATATCTGAATTTAGTGAAATCGATTAAGAGGTTGTTTCATGCTACCAATTAGAGAAAAATAAATAACTTGCCATAGTAGCAAGGGTATTGTAATTCATAAACCATTAAAATATTGATATAAAATCATGAAAAGCCTCCAGAGATTCCAATAAAATAAAAATAATTTGTAGAGGTCAAAGCCAAGCGTCTCAATTTCTCCCTCAAGAGATATATGATTTTAGCTTAAGTTACAGAGTAAATACTAAATAGCCTAATTAATGTAAATTTTCATTTTATATCATTAAGAATATCGTAAAAGAGCATCTTTCAGAGAGAAAATAACAGAGGGAGTTCTATCTGAAAAAACTCTCTCATTTTTGGCTTTCCAAATATGAAACAGAATGTTAACTCTAAAAATGTTCCAGAATTCTAACAGAGGCTGAGAAAAATCAGGTGGATCCCCCAACAGATTGTGAAGCCAAGTTAAAGGAGAATGCAAGAACGGTCGGAAAAAAGAATCCATCCACTCCCAGACCATCATTGCTCTGCTGCAGGCCCAGAAAAGATGCAAAGTAGACTCTGCCTCCCCACAGAAAGGGCAAGTGGGATTGTCAACTCCCAAGTGCCTAAGCCTCTAGCCAAGCGGCAGACCATGAAACAACAAACTCCAGGCAAAAATGGCCTGCTTGGGCTCAATATATGGGGCCCAAGTAATCTGAAATCGTGCCCGCCATCTGGACTTGGATGAGAACAAATCCCAGCACCCATTGAGCTTTGGTACCATTGGGAGATTGGGCGAAAGCCAACAATAACCCTGCTTAGTCATGTAATTAAACATAGGCACATATTTATACCATTCCCACTCTTTCCACCAAGGTTGTTGGACAACCTGACCAAGCTTTGGCCAAAGGGAAAAGGGGGTACAAATGGTAACAATATCATAAGTGGCTTTATCTGCGGGCTTTAAGGCATGTTGTTGTTGAAAAAGCTCCCAAGGGATCCAATCTCGAGTCTGCCTGCAACAAAAGTCAGAAATGGACACAATGCCCTTTTTAAAGAATTTTTTAGCATGAATCCATTGAACTTGGGTGAGTGGATGTCCCTGATACTGAACAACAGGGGACCACCATATATTCAAATCTGCTACAGCTGATAGACTCCCAAGCCCACAAAATACTTTGAGTCACAAAGGACCCAAAAAATTTAATGGGAACAGGAGCCACAAGTATGGAGGGTAGATCCAACCCCTTCCAACATTTCTTGCCAAATGGTAACCCTATGGCAACACAGTTTCGAATCAGAACTTTCCTGGCTTCAATTCCTTTAAGAGCCCTGATAATCCACTTAGCACTGAGAGCCAGACCTTGATGGTAGCAATTAAACAGCCCCAAACCTCCCGAGCTCTTAGGGAGGCATCATAATTCCCAAGCAACTTTGTGAAAGCCATGCTTCTGAGAAGAATTGGACGATAAAATCCTGCATAAGCTTTTCCAGCTTCTTATAGCAAGCTTGAGAAGGAACCCAACAGGAGGAATAGTAAACATGAGTACTGGCAAGAACTTTAGAACAGATTTGGAATTTACCCGCAAGAGACAACTTCTTGGTGACCCAGTAAGTGAGATTTTCCTCCACTCTTTGCACCACATAATCCCAAAGCTGGGATGGGGTACTCTAAAAAGCAAAGGGGATGCCTAGAAACTTGAACATCTCCCCCGATTGAATCCACATCCACTGGTAGTGCTCAAGCCAGGGTGGAAGGGGATTGGAGGATTGCCTATAACACGCAGTCTTCCTCCACTAAATGCTGGAACCAAAAGCCTTGCAAAATGAATCCAGGCAGGAAAGAGCCTGTGTGACAGAAACCTCATCCTCACTGAGAGTTAAAAAGGAATCATCAGCAAAATGACCATTAATGAGTTGCCCTTGCATCCCTGGTAGGGAAATACCCTTAACCAGCCCTTGTGAGGCTTTGTGGGCAAGAAGGTAACCAAATGCTTCAGCCGCAAGCACATAGAGGGAGGGGGCAAGAGGACACCCCTGGTGAACAGACTTGAACAAGCCAATGCTCTTTGTATGAACACCATTCAGCGTGAGAACCGTTGAAGCATGTGTAAACAACATCTTCACATATTGAACAAAGCCAGGACCAAATCCAAGTGTTGTAAGCATGGATAGAATGAAATGCCATTCAATTCTATCGTATGCTTTTTCAAAGTCAATTTTGATAAACAAGGCATCTTGCTGAGACTGTCAAGCCCATTCCGTGGCTTCCCAAACTGCAATGACATTATCCAGAATATATCGATTACGAATGAAACTTGTTTGCTCGTCTCACAATAATAGGAAGCAGAGGCCGAAGCCAAAGAGCAAGGGCCTTAGCAATAATTTCGTAGCTGACATTCAACAAAGTGATAGGCCTCCGGTTGGTGATCACCTCAGGATTGCCAAGCTTGGGGATGAATTTTATGTTGCCTCTGTTAATAATGGACCCTAAGGAGCTAGTGAACATAGATTCCTGATAAACTCGCTGACGGTTTGGGCCAATCAGATCCCACAAAATTTTATAAAATTCACATGGGAAACCGTCTAGACCTGGTGCATTGTCATTGGCCATGTGGGATAGAGCCTCAACAAGATCCTCTAAGGAAAGAGGCTTTTCGTAGGCTTCTTTCTAGGAGGTCGATAATTTGTTGGGAACCATGGAGCAACACTCCTCCAGCGCTTGCTGTCTCTCAGACGAGAGATGTTGAGCTGCAAAAACCTGTTGATAGTGGCTAACAAACACCTTGGAAATGTCAGAAAACTCTATAAGCCATTCGCCATTATCCACAATGGCTTTGAACTGAACCGTTTGTCAGGACGGTCTGAGGCGCTGAAAGAATTCCTTGGAGACCCTGTCTCCGACTTTGAGCCAGTGCATTCGGGCACGGATTTGAGCACCTCTGGCCTCATAGAGTTCAGCCTTCTTAAGCTCATGCCGAAGGATTGCAACATGTTGTTGCAGAGGGACACTGAGGGGGGATGCATCAAGTCTAACTAAGGCTTTGGCAAACTCACACTTCAGCACTAAATTGGAGTGCTTACGTAGCTGAGCAAGCTTGATCCCAAGAGCGCAAAGCAAGGTGGTTGTGCAAGCAATGGCATCACTCCACCATGCAATCCAACCCGTGGTCCCGGATGGTCGGGGAACCAGGTTCCAAACCCTAACAATATGTGCAATCGAGGTTGGATGCTGAAGGAAAGAGACATTCAGGAAAAAATGAGAGTGAAACGTCTTGGCTGGCAACGGGTTTGAAGAGATGTTGAATATAATGGGCACATGATCCGACACAATAGTGCCAGGAAGAGTAGCCATCAGAGGAGTGAACTGCACAATGTTCTGAAAACTAAACCCAAAGTGATCTGTAAGCATCGCTCTATCAAATCGTTTTAATATATGATCATCTCCACTTTGAAAATTGGACCAAGAAAATCAAAGCGAGTGTGCGAAATCCTTGGAAGAAGAACATGCATTGGGGTCAACAAGACCCAACTTGTTCTTCATAAAAAACCAAGCTTCTCTTTCCCCAACGCACCATCGCATTGGGAGGCAGCCCACTTTATCAAAAATTATCTCCATCATATTGAAGTCACCACAAATCAACTAGACAGCGGAGGGTAAAGACAAGACCAACCATCGCCAAAGAGCACATCGTTCGGGGGCATGATTGGAAGCATATACATTGACAATTCTGAAGGAATGCCCATCAATTTTAAAAAGGGTCCACACAACTTGATTAGAGGGATCCACCCCCCAAGTAACCAGATGGGACTACCAGGTGGGAGCCACGAAGGTGACAGCTCCTCCTCGACCCAAAGAATGATTAGTAGAATAGAACTGGCTTCCAGGCCAAATAAAATAACATGCACATTGTAAATTGAAAGCAAAAATTTTGACTTCCTGTAAGCAAATAAAATCAAACCTGTCGTGCTGACGAAAAAGACTATCAACCTCGCTACGGACCAAATACTTACGGATCGGGTCCGTCAACCCTCTGACATTCCATGACAGAAATATCATGAAGAACAATCTAGATGCATATCACCATCAATATCCTCAGAAGCACCTAACTCCCCAAGCGAGGAGTATGTGTTCGAGAGGAATCGATCATGATTGCCATCCAGAAACATGCTAAACGGTCGTTTGTCACTGTTGGGGCTACGATATCTTCTCGCACACACCGTCTCAAGGGCAGCTTGTAATTTGTGTTGAAGCCCCGCATTCTCCGTCAAAGCGGAGGGCCCATGGAGGGACTCAGTAGCTACAACTTGCATGTCCATTTTTTTGTGTGCATGCAGCGAAGGGGCCATCTTCTGTCCTATCGGCTTAACCAATGGCTTGACGGGGCGATTTTTTTTAGCAACAATGGTCCAAGACTCCTGAGAACCATTATTCGTGGTTCTCTGATCGCCCTGAGCTGCCCGGGATGGCACTGCAGGCACAGGGCTTGGAGGGTTGGCCGCAACTTTGTTATTCTTGAAACGCCCCTCCATGAGGGGACAATCTTTAATCTTATACGCTACCGACTGACAGCAGTAGCAAGTGTTTGGTAGGTTTAAGAAAACTAGTTTTTGAACAAATAAAACATCCCCAATATTAACGGTGAGATGATCCTTGAGGTCTTTGGATAGATCAACTTTCACACAAATGCTTCGAAAGGGTCGAACGCCAAAAAACTTTGGATTTTCTATGCAGACAAAGTGGCCTAACGGGGCAACTAGGGTTTCCAAGAAATGCCAAAGAGTCGCTGGCAGATCGAGGGGCTCAACCCAAACATGCACCTCAAGGGATGCACCATCTTTGACAGAAAACTCCCGGGTCTAGGGCTGGAAAACTAGCAAGGAGTTGCGGACATACCAAGGGCCATGGTCAAATACTGCCTGTGCATGCTCAGGAGCAGGGAAATGAAACAAAAAGAAACCTTTTGTTAGGTTCTGGATTCCTTCAACCTCAATACCATAGGGAGTCCAATAATGCTAAATCCAGCTGCAAATTAGCGATTCATTGGGAATTCGTCCAAGAAAATAACCAATAAGCATATGCTTCTCTAGCCAGCTACAATATTTATTAAATGGAATGATAACATCAAGAACAAGGGCATTACCTCGTGGAATACTTTTAGGATAAATTTCCTTGGCTCTTTGTTGCGCGCCATTGTTAAGTCCAGTAGCTTCAACAGGAGTCGAAGTCATTGAATGTCCAGAGGCCATCTAATAGAAACCAAGCCACCAAGGTGGTGGAGGCCTAGCGGCGTGGTGATAAATGCCCTCAACCGACCAAACCCCACACAGGAACCTATGCATGCAACGTCAAAATTTCTCGGTAAACGTCGTAATTTCTCGGTCACCATAAAACAATTTTCCATCAACATGTAGTCTCCAATTAGATTAGCATGTAGTCTCTAATTAAACTTGTATTGCATACCTATTTACTGAGAAATTATGGCGTTTACCGAGAAATTATGACGTTGCATGCATAGGTTCCTTTGTGGGGTTTGGTCGGTTGAGGGCACTGATCACCATGCCGCTAGGCCTCCACCAACTTGGTGGCTTGGTTTCTATTAGACGGCCTCTGGACATTCAGCGGTTTTGACCTCTATCAAAGTTGTTGGACTTAACAATGGCGCGCAACAAACAGCCAAGGAAATTTTTCCCGAAAGTATTCCACGAGGTAATGCCCTTGTTCCTGATGTTATCATTCCATTAGAGGATTTTAATAAATCTTGTAGCTGGCTAGAGAAGCATACGCTTATTGGTTATTTTCTAGGATGAATTCCCAATGAATCGCTAATTCACAACTGCATTCAACATTATTGGACTCCCTATGGTATTGAGGTTGAAGGAATCCAAAACCTAACAAAAGGGTTCTTTTTGTTTCATTTCCCTGCTCCTGAGCATGCACAGGCAGTATTTGACCATGGCCCTTGGTATGTCCGCACCTCCCTGCTAGTTTTCCAGCCTTGGACCCGGGAGTTTTCTATCGAATATGGTGCATCCCTTGAGGTGCTTGTTTGGGTTGAGCTCCCGATCTGCCGACGGCTCTTTGGCCTTTCTTGGAAACCCTAGTTGCCCCGTTAGGCCACTTTGTCTGCATAGAAAATCTGAAGTTTTTCGACGTTTGACCCTTTTAAAGGGTTTGTGTGAAAGTTGATCTATCCAAAGACCTCAAGGATCATCTCACCGTTAATATTGGGGATGTTTCATTTGTTCAAAAACTGGTTTACATAAACCTGTCGAACACTTGCTACCACTGCTAGTCGGTAGCGCACAAGATTAAAGATTGTCCCCTCATGGAGGGGCGTTTCAAGAATAACAAAGTTGTGGGCAACCCTCCAAGCCCTGTGCCAAAAGCGCCATCCCGAAAAGCTCAGGGTAATCGGAGAACCACGAATAATGGTTCTCAAGAGTCCTGGACCACTATTGCTAAAAAAAATCACCCCATCAAGCCAGTGGTTAAGCCGACAGGACAGAAGATGGCCCCTTCACTGCATTCACACAAAAAAATGGACATGTAGGTTGCAGCTACTGAGTCCCTCCACGGGCCCTCCGCTTTGACGGAGAATGCGAGGCTTTAGCACAAATTACAAGCTTCCCTTGAGATGACGCGTGCGAGAAGATCATGTAGCCCCAACAGTGACAAATGACCGTTTAGCATATTTTTGGATGGCAATCATGATCGATTCCTCTCAAACACATACTCCTCGCTTAGGGAGTTAGGTGCTTCTGAGGATATTGACGGTGATATACAACTAGATTGTTCTTCATGATATTTTTGTCATAGAATGTCAAAGGGTTGACGGACCCGATTCGTAAGTATTTGGTTCGTAGCGAGGTTGAAAGTCTTTTTCGTCAACACGACAGGTTTGATGTTCTTTGCTTACAAGAAGTCAAAATTTATTGCTTTCAATTTACAATGTACATGTTCTTTTATTTGGCCTGGCAGCTAGTTCTTTTCTACTAATCATTCTTTGGGTCGAGGAGGAGTTGTCACCTTCGTGGCTCCCACCTGGCAGTCCCATCTGGTTCCTTGGTGTTAGTCTCACAATGACACTAAGAGAAGGGGTGAATCAGTGTAGATCTTTAAAACTTAAATCTTCAACACTTAAAGCCAAAACAATGAAAACATAAAACCAAATAAAGCAAGTATAACAAGAGAACATCACACAACACAAGATGTAGTAAGGTTCACCAATTTGGCTACATCCCTAAAAATTACTGTTTGGACTCCCATCCAAATCCAACCTTTGCAAAGCACCAACTTTACAATCAATTTACCAGCACCCACTGGAAGGAGCACCAACCCCTGATTTATCTGCACCAACAAAAAGGAGCACCAACCCCTCTACCAAGCACCCACTTGATTTTGATATTGATAATAAAATGACATATATGAATGTCTTCACTGAAACCATAACCCTCTATGGTCTGTAAGCTCAAAATCTAAAACTTTCTATTTCACCCAGTATAACATCCCTCTATATTACTCAGAATTTGAATCTTCTCTTCTCACAAAAAAAAAATGATTGTTCTCTTAGATCATTCTGTCAATTGCTAAACGCTTTCTGGGTATTGTGCAACACTTTGTCTGTGAACTCCTCTCAAAATTTCAGCCAAAATGAATATCATATGAGAAAGTTATGCCCAAAATACTGAAGTGACGTTTTTCACCACTCTCCAAAAATCACGGATTTTCACTCTTTATTTTTCTCCACACACACTTCTCTCTTCACAAAATAAAGTCCCCACATTTCAATAAAATCCCTTGTCACTTAAAAAGCACACACTTGCATTCTTTTTTCCTTTTCAATTTTAAAAATTTTTTTTTTAATGAAGCTTCTTAAAACAATATAACTTCCTTCCTTTTTTTTAGAAGGCATTTCGTCAAACACGTCACATGCAAAGAATTGACACCTTACTCGTTCTCTTACTTCGGAGCCACGTGACACCTCAAACCAAAAACGAAAAATGATCTATTTTATGCCTTGAAGGTGTAACAACACTGAAACCGAAACTCTGACGACTCTGCAAGGTCGAAACGGCCAACTAAAGGATTTTGCACAAGTGGAACAAATTGACATAAAAGTGACCTATACCGTTTTTGTAACAATCATAACTCTCACCTCATAAATTTTTTTTCTCTAAAATTTGAAACGTAGAATCTCTGCAATGCTGACTACATCCAGTCTGAATCTCCCTACATAACTCCTTACGTTTAGCTTGTACCACCTCCATGAAAACTGTTGCTGACACACTTTTTCCAAAAAGAGCATTTTTGTGTCAGTCTTGCAACGCTTGTAACATTCGCCTCGTTTCTCCATTTTTGTGGAAATTTGGAACACATGTTCTTGAAGATAATGACCACCTCTAGTTCAAATTTTGCTATCAAATTATTCTTGGTTTGCTTGCAGTGCTTCTGACAAAACTACCCTTTTTCGGCCTGTACAACCACTTGCCAAATCATCCGCCAAGATACCAAAAACATCACCGATCAATCCAAACACTGTGCTGACACCTCCAACGTTGTTCTGGACTATTTCTTGACATGTTGGCATGTTCCAAACTGATCCATCCTGTCCAACTGCGCTCGTGACGACTTTTGCAATTTTTTGACAACTTCTTGACGATTTTTTCAACTTTTACAAATTTGCACGAACAACCTGTAACAACTTCACCCGAACATCAAAAACATCCTCATAAGCATTGAAAATCATTGTACATACTCCAAAAAAACTCTGAACAACTATCCACTGCATCAACCTGTCCATCTGAGTGTGTTGACAACAATGACTATTGTCGATGCACCTTGCTCAACACTTGGGGGGTGGATCCCTCTAATCAGGTTGTGTGGACCCTTTTTGAAATTGATGGGCATTCCTTTGGAATTGTCAATATATATGCTTACAATCATACCCCCGAACGATGTGCTCTTTGGAGATGGTTAGCCTTCTTTACCCTCCGTTGTTTGGTTGCTTTGTGGTGACTTCAATATGATAGAGAAAGCTTCTGATAAAGTGGGCCGCCTCCCAATGCGGTGGTGCACTGGGGAAAGAGAAGCCTAGTTTTTTATGAAGAACAAGTTGGGTCTTGTTAACCCCAGTGCATGTTCTTCTTCCAAGGAATTCCCACACTTGCTTTGGTTTTCTTGGTCCAATTTTCAAAGTGGAGATGATCTTATCTTAAAACGACTTGATAGAGCGATGCTTACGGATCACTTTAAGTTCAGTTTTCAGAACATTGTGCAGTTCGCTCCTCTGGTGGCTACTCTTCCTGGCACTACTATGTCGGATCATGTGCCCATTATATTCAGCATCTCTTCAAACCCATTGCCATCCAAGACGTTTCACTCTCAGTTTTTCCTGAGTGTCTCTTTCCTTCAGCATCTAGCCTCGATTGAACATATTGTTCGGGTTTGGAACCTGGTTCCCCAGCCATCCGGGACCACGGGTTGGATTGCATGATGGAGTGATGCAATTCTCGCACAACCACCTTGCTTCGTGCTCTTGGGGTCAAGCTTGCTCAACTACATAAGCACTCCAATTTGGTGCTAAAGCGTGAGTTTTTCAAAGCCTCGGTTAGACTTGAAGCATCCCCCTCAATGTCCCTCTGCAACAACATGTTGCAATTCTTCGACATGAGCTTAAGAAGGTTGAACTCTATGAGGCCAGAGGTGCTCAAATCGCATCCGAATGCACTGGCTCAAAGTCGGAGACAATGTCTCCAAGGAATTCTTTCAGCGCTTCAGACCGCCCAGACAAACGGTTTAGTTCAAAGCCATTGTGGATAATGGCAAACAGATTACAAAGTTGTTTGACATTTCCAAGGTGGTTGTTAGCCACTATCAACAGGTTTTTGCAGCTCAACATCTCTCGTCTGAGAGACAGCAAGCGCTGGAGGAGTGTTGCTCTGTGGTTCCCAACAAATTATCGACCTCCCAGAAAGAAGCCTACGAAAAGCCTCTTTCCTTAGAGGATCTTGTTGAGGCTCTATCCCACATGGCCAATGACAACGCACCAGGTCTAGACGGTTTCCCATGTGAATTTTATAAAACTTTGTGGGATCTGATTGGCCCAGACCTACAATTTTATCAGGAAGCAATGTTCACTAGCTCCTTAGGGTCCATTATTAACAGAGGCAACATAAAATTCATCCCCAAACCTGGCAATCCTGAGGTGATCACCAACTGGAGGCCTATCACTCAGTTGAATGTTAGCTACAAAATTATTGCTAAGGCCCTTGCTCTTAGGCTTCAGCCTCTGCTTCCTATTATTGTGAGACGAGCAAACAAGTTTCATTTGTAATTGATATATTCTAGATAATGTCATTGCAGTTTGGGAAGGCATGGAATGGGCTCGACAGTCTCAGCAAGAGGCCCTGTTTATCAAAAATGACATTGAAAAAGCATACAATAGAATTGAATGGCATTTCATGCACTTGGATTTGGTCTTGGATTTGTTCAATATGTGAATATGTTGTTTACACATGCTTTAGCAATTCTCACGTTGAATGGTGTTCAAACAGAGAGCATTGGCATGTTCAGGCCTATTAGCCAGGGGTGTCCTCTTCCCCCCTCCCTCTATGTGCTTGCAACTGAAGCATTTGGTTACCTTCTTGCCCACAAAGCCTCACAAGATCTGGTTAAGGGTATTTTCGTACCAGGGATGCAAGGGCAACTCATTAATGGTCATTTTGTTGATGATTCCTTTTTAACTCTCAATGAGGATGAGGTTTTTGTCACACAAGCTCTTTCATGCCTGGATTCGTTTTGCAAGGCTTTTGGTTCCAACATTCAGTGGAGGAAGATTGCGTGTTACAGGCAATCCTCCAATCCCCTTCCACCCTGGCTTGAGCACTACCAGTGGATGTGGATTCAATCGGGGGAGATGTTCAAGTTTTAGGGCATCCCCTTTGCTTTTCAAAGTACCTCATCCCGGCTTTGGGATTAAGGGGTGCAAAGAGTGGAGGAAAAGCTCACTTACTGGGTCACCAAGAAGTTGTCTCTTGCGGGTAAATTCCAAATTTATTCTAAAGTTCTTGCCAGTACTCATGTTTACTATTCCTCCTGTTGGGTTCCTTCTCAAGCTTGCTATAAGAAGCTAGAAAATCTTATGCAGGATTTTCTCTAGTCCAATTCTTCTCAGAATCATGGCTTTCACAGAGTTGCTTGGGAATTATGTTGCCTCCCTAAGAGCTCAGGAGGTTTGGGGTTTTTTAATTGCTACCATCATGGTCTGGCTCTCAGTGCTAAGTGGATTATCAGGGCTCTTAAAGGCATTGAAGCCAGGAAAGTTCTGATTCGAAATTGTGTTGTCATAGGGTTACCATTTGGCAAGAAATGTTGGAAGGGGTTGGATCTACCCTCCATACTTGTGGCTCCTGTTCCCATTAAAATTTTTGGGTCCTTTGTGACTCAAAGTATTTGGTGGGCCTGGGAGTCTATCAAGCCCTAGCTCCATTGGAAAGGAGTTGGTCACCAGCGTGAGGCAATTGTAGCAGATTTGAATATACATACTCCCCCTTGAAGTTGAGGGGACTGACAAGGAAGTTCCTCGGCTTCAAAAATTGAGCTTTGACAACTCCCTTGGTGAACAAATCTGCAATGTTGTCTTCAGTGCTGCAATGATGCAATTCAATCACCTTCTTCTCGACCATGTCTCGGATGAAGTGATACTTCATATCAAAATGCTTTGACCTGCTGTGATGAACTGGATTATATGCTAGCTGAATAGCACTCATGTTATCACAATACAATGTAGTAGGACCATATTGTTGTTCTCCAATTTCTTCAAGGACTTTCCTCAACCACAATGCTTGAGCACTAGCACTTGTGATTGCAATGTATTCTGCTTCGGTGGAAGAGAGAGCAACTGTAGTTTGTTTCTTTGAGCTCCAAGTGATTAAACCAGACCCAAGGCTGAAACAATTACCTGATGTAGACTTCCTGTCATCTATATTACTCCCCCAATCTGAATCACTAAAACCAAACAATTTTACATCTTCATTTTTACAATAATGGATGCCAAAATCCATTGTACCTTTTACATATCTCAGTATTCTTTTTGCAGCTTTCATGTGTAATTCAGAAGGGTCACTCATATACCTTGATACAAGTGATACAACACATGCAATGTCTGGTCTAGTGTTGGTGAGAAACATCAAACTCCCAACCATACTTCTATATGTGGTCACATCAACTTTTTCAGTTCCATCATCCTTACTCAACAACTCACCATGAGCTATTGGTGTTGCAACAAGTTTACAATTTTCCATCCCAAATTTTTTTAACATATCATTGGCATATTTGTTTTGACAAATGAAAATTTCACTATCACTTTGATACACCTCCATACCAAGAAAATAGTGCATCAAGCCTAGATCTTTCATCTCAAATTCATGCATCATGGCATTCTTGAAGTCATCATTCAACTTAGGATTACTACCTAAGTAAATCAAGTCATCCACATATAAACAAACAAGGAGAATGTCATTACCTTGTTTCTTATAGTATAAGGTTGGCTCACTCTTGCTTCTCACAAAACCATATTGACGGAAGTACCCATCAATTCTTGAATACCAAGCTCTTGGAGCTTGCTTAAGACCATACAAGGCCTTCTTCAACCTTGTACACAAGATTCTCCTTACCTTGAACTACAAATCCTTGAGGTTGTTGCACATAAACCTCCTCATCCAAGAATCCATTCAAAAAAGCACTTTTTACATCCAAGTGATGTACATTCCAGCTTTTATGAGCAGCAATAGAAAGAACCATCCTCACTTGTTTCTTGTCTTGCAACTGGAGCAAAAGTCTCCTCATAATCAATGCCATACCTTTGTGTGAACCCCTTGGCCACAAGTCTTGCTTTGTGTCTCTCCACACTTCCATCAGAATTATATTTTGTTTTGTAGACCCATTTAGAGCCCACAACTTTCTTGCCTTTTGGAAGCTCAACTAGCTCCCAAGTATCATTCTTCTTGATGGAGTTCATTTCTTCTTTCATTGCCTTCATCCATACATCATTAGTACATGCTTGTTCATAACAAGATGGTTCTAAATCAACAAGAGACATTAAGGCATAATTCACAACATCACCTTTGGGCTTACCATCATTTTCATCACCATACATATGCAAGTTTTCAAGTCTTTTCACCACTTGATCTACCTCTTGTGCTTGACTTCTTGTAACTCTTCTTTGAAAATTTGTATCTAACATTTGAGAGGATGGATGGTTTTGTTGGAGCTTTTTACTTTTCAACACATTACTTGGAGAATCTTCACTCAATAGTGTGAAATCTTCATTTGTTTGAATAGTACTCCTTCGATAAATGTCACTTAAGCTTCTTACCTTCCTTGGTGGACTTGAACTTGCACTTGAAACCGAAGAACTAGATGAGGGGCTGCTTGGTGGAGAACTAGATGAAGGGCTTCTTGTTGGAGAGCTAGATGAGGGGCTGCTTGGTGGATTAGTAGCACTTGGAACTAAAACATTAGTGGGCTGCTCATCATCATCAATAATACCACCAGTCAAAACAGATTTTGACTTCTCAATATGGCCTTTTTGATGACCATAAACTCCCCCTTCATCAAAAATCACATCTCGAGACACGACAACCTTGTGTGTCTTTGGATTAAAGAGCCTATATGCTTTGGTATTTTCACAATACCCAAGGAATATGCATGCTTCACTTTTGGGATCTAACTTCTTCCTTTTTTCATCAGGAACATGTGCATAAGCCAAGCAACCAAAAACTCTGAAATGACTTACAGTTGGTTTCCTTCCATACCATGCCTCATATGGAGTGATGCCATCCAAGCTAGAAGTAGGACTCCTATTCAAAATATAAATGGAAGTCCTTACCGCATCAACCCAATACATATTAGTTAACCTCTTTGTTTGTAGCATGCTTCTTGCCATATTTACCACTTGTTCTATTTTTACGCTCAGCCACACCATTTTGTTGTGGTGTGTAAGCAGTTGTGAGTTGCCTTCTAACACCACAATCTTTACAAAATTGAAGAAATTCATTTGAACAAAATTCTCCTCCCCTATCAGTCCTTAAACATTTTACATAGTGCCCACTTTGATTTTCAACATGATTTTTAAAATATTTAAAACAATCAAATGCCTCATCCTTTGTCTTCAAAAGATAAACCCAACACATTCTTGAAAAATCATCTATGAAGGTGAGAAAGTATGAATTCTTACCAATACTTTGAGTCTGCATTGGCCCACAAATATCAGAATGCACCAATTGAAGGGGATAAGTGGCTCTCCATGCTTTGCCTTTTGGAAAATTCATCCTTGAGTGCTTGCCCAAAGCACATCCTTCACACACACCTTTTTGATCATCAATTTTAGGTAGCCCATATACCATCTCTTGAGAAACCATTTTCCTCAAACTAGGAAAATTTACATGGCCAAATCTTAAGTGCCATAGCCAACTTTTGCTATCAATGGCTGCACATGCAAAATCATTCTTTTCTTCTCCAAATTTTAGAGGAAACAATCTATTCTTGGTCATGGGAATGGTAGTGACGTGCCTATGCCCATGATTCTTATCAAAAATCTCACACTTATTGTTTTCAAACACAAGCTTAAAATTCTTTTCCATGATTTGCCCAACACTCAACAAATTATGTTTTAAATTTGGAGTGTAGTAAATATCAGTCACTTTCTTCTTACCTTCATTAGTGTGTACTTCCATGGTTCCTTTGCCTTCAACTTGCAATGCTTTGTCATCTCCAAGCTTGATCTTGGACTTGTAGGAATTGTCAATTGTAGATAGCAACTCCTCCTTGTCGGTCATGTGATTGGAACATCCGGTATCAAGAATCCATGTCTCATTCATATTTTGATCAGATTTGCCATATGAAAAAAACAAAATTGATGAGTCCTCCTCCTCACCATAGTGTGCATTATTGCTTCTTCCTCCATGTGATGCTTTCAATCTACAATCTTTTTCAAAGTGCCCATACTTGTTACAATAGTAACATTGCTTGTTACTTCTTCCTTGATAGCCATTTCTTCCTCTTTCGTGAGAGCCACCTCTTCCTCTTTCTTGGAAGCCACCTCTTCCTCCTCTTGGAGAAAAACTACCTCTACCTCTTGAAGAAGATCTACCTCTTCCTCTCCATTGGCCTCTTCCTTGGCCTCTTCCTCTTGAACTAGATTCACCTTCTTTGGATGAAAATGCTTTTTCTTCCATTCCCCCAACATTTGGAGTTGAAGAGAATCTCTCCTCATGGGACATTAAGGAACCCATGAGCTGATCATATGTGAGAGTAGTCAAGTCCTTACTCTCCTCAATTACAATGGATACTTGGCTCCATTTGGGTAAAAGTGTCCTCAACACTTTCTTTACAATGACTTCATTATTCACTTCTTCACCAAGAGTCTTCATTTTGTCAACACATGCTTTGGCTCTCATGCAATAGTCTCCAACCTTTTCATTTTCCTTCATCCTGAGATTTTCAAACTCCATTTTTAGAGTTTGCAATCTCACTTGCTTGACTTGAGTGTTGCCTTCATAGCTCTCTTTTAGAGCTTGCCATGCATCTTTGGCTGATGCACAACTTGCAATCCTTGGGAAAATGCTCTCATCCAAGGCTGTTTGCAAGTAGAATATTGCAAGACTATTCTTCTTTTGTGCCTCTCTTGTTGCTTGTCTATCGGCAGCTGGAACAATACTCCAATCGGTTGGCTCTGTGTAGCCATCCTCCACAATCTCCCAAGCACCTTTGCTAATGAGCAAGTGCTTCATCTTGATTGACCAGTAGTCATAGTTGTCTCCTCTAAATTCTGGGACTGGGACATTAATGTTGCCATTTGCCATTTTTACAAATCAATGGTGCAGCTCCTTCCTTACTCGTTGGTGGACTTTCAATCCCAATGATTGTTCTTCAAATGCAACAGACAACGCTGAATTCCAATAATCATAAAAGCACGTGCTGATGAGTTTTTTTTTTGTGACTCTATCAAATAGATTAAAATATTTGATTTTTTTTTTTTTATCAAATAGATTAAAATATATAATATATATATATATATATATAAAAAAAAAATATTTTTTATTTTGTGACTCTATCAAATAGATTAAAATATTTGATTTTTTTTTTTTTGAAAACTAAACTTTTTATTAACTAATATAATTTTTTTCTATATAACCACATACAACCATTTAACCGTCAAACTTCAAAGCTGACGCCTAGCGCTAAAATTGCATAGCTGACAGAGGACAATAGATTAAAATTGAACTTTATTTTGCGGTTCGAGCGATGGAATGATCTCTCAGAAGATTTTCCCTCAACTCTGCGATATCAACCTCGCCAAAATGATCCTCCGGCACAAAGTAGCCGATGACGGGATCAGGAATCCATGGCCGGTGTTGCCTCTCATTATCACGATCATTTTTTCCTTGCCTTAACGACTCCGTCGGAGTCTTCTTTTCCGCGAGATATTCAATATTTTGGGCGAGAGCGCAGAATCTTTGGACTGTCGTTGCCGTCCTGAAACAACACAAAAAAAATCTTAAAAAAAACTAACAAGGTTTCTCTCAAACCTGAATCTGATACCACATGTGAGCCAGAATTAGTCTGAACTGATTAATTCATGATAATTCATTACAATATATAGCTTGGGAATGTAACTGACGAATCTCCCAAGTTAGTAAAAGACAAAACGAATCTTCCAAGTGGGTAAAAAAAACAAATATATGAGAATCAAATGTTCTCAACATCACACCAAACCACCTAAATATTACCTATTACAACTGGAGATATTCACGAGGAATATTGCCCCATGAAAATAGAAAAACACACTAATAATAGAAATCAATCAAACTCCAACAGGGGTTGTTTAATTGCTACCATCATGGTCTGGCTCTCAGCGCTAAGTGGATTATCAGGGCTCTTAAAGGCGTTGAAGCCAGGAAAGTTCTGATTCGAAACTGTGTTGTCATAGGGTTACCATTTGGCAAGAAATGTTGGAAGGGGTTGGATCTACCCTCCATACTTGTGGCTCTTGTTCCCATTAAAATTTTTGGGTCCTTTGTGACTCAAAGTATTTGGCGGGCTTGGGAGTCTATCAAGCCCTGGCTCCGTTGGAAAGGAGTTGGTCACCAGCATGAGGCAATTGTAGCAGATTTGAATATATGGTGGTCCCCTGTTGTTCAATATCAGGGACAACCACTCGCCCAAGTTCAATGGATTCATGATAAAAAAAATTCTTTAAAAAGGGCATTGTGTCCATTTCTAACTTTTGTTGCAGGAAGACTCGAGATTGGATCCCTTGGGAGCTTTTTCAACAGCAACATGCCTTAAAGCCCGCAGATAAAAGCCACTTACGATGTTGTTACCATTTGTACCCCTTTTCCCTTTGGCCAAAGCTTGGTCAGGTTGTCCAACAACCTTGTGGAAAGAGTGGGAATGGTATAAGCATGTGCCTATGTTTAATTACATGACTAAGCAAGGTTATTGTTGGCTTTCGCCCAATCTTCCAATGGTACCAAAGCTCAATGGGCGCTGGGATTTGTTCTCATCCAAGTCCAACTGGCAGGCACGATTTCAGATTACTTGGGCCCCATATATTGAGCCCAAGCAGGCCATTTTTGCTTGGAGTTAGTTGTTTCATGGTTTGCTGCTTGGCCAGAGGCTTAGGCACTTGGGAGTTGACAATCCCACTTGCCCTTTCTGTGGGAAGGCAAAGTCTACTTTGCATCTTGTTTGGGCCTGCAACAGAGCAATGATGGCTTGGGAGTGGATGGATTTTTTTTTTCTGGTTGTTCTTGCATTCTCCTTTAACTTAGCTTCACAATATGTTGGGGGATCCACCTGATTTTTCTCAGCCTCTGTTAAAATTCTGGAACATTTTTAGAATTAGTCTTTTGCCATAAATGAGATAGTTTTTTCAGATAGAACTCCCTCTGTTATTTTCTCTCTTTCAGATAAGCTTATGGTATTTCATGATGCCTGGTTATAAATTCGAGTGCAAGCCGATAAGGTTGCAATGGAGATCAAACATCTTCAAGAGCTGATTGAATATTTGGGGCAATGCTCCATGTGTTGTGAGCAGATTCCTCCCAAAGCTTGAACAACATGCCCGTTCCATATCCCGACAACAACGTTGCCCACCACTGGATTGGCGGAACCGACCAGCCTCCAGAGCTCGCACATAGCCGTCTGGCGGAAGCAAGCAAGGATTGCCACTCTCAAACACTTCTCAGCAGTCTACTGCTTGGGGAGCTCGCCATGATCTGATTCATTTAACTGTGAGGATGATTGGAGAACTCACCCACGTTCTCCTTGCCAAGTTGGTTGTGAGAAGGGCAACTACGATAATGCTAGTAATGGCTGGAACACGAGCATTGCCGATGGTACAGATGCGCATGTAGGCTAGAGCATTTTTTATGAGGCCCCACTAAGTCCAACTCGCCAGCCTATTCCTGAGACACATGATACGCTACCAAGGTCAGGTTGGAACAATTAATGGCTGATGTGATATTTTTTTTATAAGTTAAGCCGGCCTATATGTAGTCTTCTAGCAGTGAACCTCTCTCCTGACTGTCAAACCAGCCAGTTTGTTTTGCGCTTGGGGTGTGATGTGTTAGTCCACCCACTTTTGGATATTTAGGCCTTGTACTTAATATAATGCTTTGTCATTCAAAAAAATATAGATAAATGTGTAACAAATTCCAAGAACACTTCAAATATAAGGTTACATTTTCTTTCTTAACACCTTTTCCTCGCTTATTTAAATAGATCACAAATTATTAAACCACTAAATAGGACTTTGCATATAAACACATTCATGATGTTAATTGCATACAGTTATTACACTCCAAGCTGGAAAAACCTTTTGTGAAAAGGATCCTTGTTCCATCCAATTCAGCAACACATAATGTTAAGAACTTAATTAAACACAACATGAAAAGGGAAGAGGAACTGAACTTAAAATGCTGACAATTCTGCCATAGAGTTACTGTTTGATTGCCAACGATTTTCTAAGCCAAACTACACCCTATAATTTTCTTAATCATGCAATTATTTGTACCAGGTGGAAAAGGCTTGTTGGGGACAGCCCGTGGTTTGAACTCTGCACTTGGCAGTTACTAAAAATACAGTAGACGTAACCAACTCCCCTATGTATAAAACAAATAAAAATGTACCACACTAAATAGACCCACCCTGTATATTAACATATGCAAAGTAAGTTACCAGACTAATTTCATCATAGAAAGAAGCTGTTGGAATAAATTTATTACTAGTTTTCTAAATATTTCCAAAAGTTACCATTATAATTTCAAAGTAGAAAAACGCTGTTGGAATAAATTTATTACTAGTTTTCTAAATATTTCCAAAAGTTACCATTATAATTTCAAAGTAGAAATACGCTGTTGGAATAAATTTATTATTAATTTTCTAAATATTTCCACTTGTTTTGGAAACAATTGATAAATATGAAGCAATCTTCCACTACGAGGCATGTAGTTCTGTCAAGTTTTATTTGATGATCTTTGATATAGTGTTCATTTTTTGAGTCAGCTAGCTCTGCCTTAAGAAGCACTCAACTCCATAAAATTTGTTTGTTTCAGATCGGCAACCATAACATAAATGGTTAGGTTCAGAACATCAACTACAAAATAAATGGTCCATGTGAATATTTAAGAGTTTGATTTTTAACCTTTTCCCGGTCAATTACTGCAATTCCTTTTTTCCTCGCTAAATTTTAGAAAACAAATATAAAGTCTTAAATGGCCTCACTGTCAGTTGCAGACAGGGGTCTTCCGATGGTCTTCCAACACCAAAATCCATGATAAATCTAAGATGATCATTTGAACCACATCTAAAGTGCAAAAGGGGCATGCCCACATTTAAGGAAGAATTTAGAACTCCTGGCCACTGGGATCAGAAAAACAAAACAATAATTATCTATATTTTATTATATCACATGAGATTGATTGTATATTAGCCTATGTTACATGGGACATATCCCTAGCCGGCAGGGACAGAGGCAGGGGAATGCGGTGGGGACATCCCCAGGGACAGCTTGGAGATGTCCCCAGAACATCCCTCCTCACACTCATTCATGCAAGGATGCATAGGGGACGCCTACGTAATATAAAATATTTTGCGGCTTAAATATTGAAACTATAGAAACTATAGAGAAACAATAATACAAATGGATGAGTGCCTGCAAAATGAAATATGGAGCAGTTTTCATAATATAAAGTTTTAAATTAGATAGACAGCTGAAATATGGAAACTTAAATCACCCCATATTCCAAAACTTAAATAATTTTTGAGACAGAATGCAAATATGGATGCCTGCATAGCATGACATATCTAAATATGTTCTGCAATCCATTTATATACATACAGTAAATGCATGACATCGTTACATAATATTTTTGGATGTCTTTGCACAGCTACAGTCATCGAATACGAGAAGTTCAAAACACTTTGAAGAAAATCCTTGGCACATTGAACCAGTCACCATATTCTCCAAATAATATAACGTTGTATTTTTGTTTAGTCTATGATTGCTGATTACAAGTGAAAAAACCAATGATTAAATCAAATTTGTGAATTTTAAGATGTTTTTCATTTGTAATTCTTCTCATACCCTCTTGCCAAAATTTTGGGTTGTCTTCTAGTTGTGTCCCCTTTTCGCATCCCTGTCACCCCGTCCCCACCAAAAGGGTACTCCATGTAACACATATTAACTTATGAATCAGCAAATTTACAAATATTAACTTATGAATCAGAAAATTTAGGGTTGTCTTCTAGCTGTGTCCCCTTTTCACATCCCTGTGTCACCCCGTCCCCACTAAAAGTACCCCACCAAAAGGGTACTCCAAGTAACACATATTGACTTATGGATCAGCAAATTTAGGGGTGTCTTTTAGCTGTCCCCTTTTCACATCCCTGTGTCACCCCGTCCCCACTAAAAGTACCCCACCAAAAGGGTACTCCAAGTATCACCTCCAAAAGGGTTACCCAAGTAACACATATTAAACAATAAAAGAAGCTTAGAAAACAACTTGGTATTGATTGTACATATTTAGCAATGAGCAAATTTGGGGTGTCTTCTAGTTCCGTTTTCACGGCCCTGCACTATCCCTTCCCTGCCAAAGAGAACTCATTAACACAAATATAAAGAAAGATGCATATAAAACAACTTGTTCATGACTGTACATATTTAGCAATGAGCAAATAGAACTTGCATTGTTACTGTGTGTTCATAATGGAACAAGAAATCAGTTACTAGAGTCCAAATACCTGGTCATTTAAGAATATTTGATATCTGAATCAAATAGAAGTCATAGAAACGCAGAGAAACAAAGTTTCAAATAATATGCTACCCCTTGGTGCTCAGTTATGTCACAGAATCTAAATTGTGAGGACATGCAACAAGAAAAAGTTAAATTTATTTTAGTATTGTTTTCAGTACTAAAAACATCTATTGAAATGGCATTGGTTGGAACATCATATAAGCTAGTTTGGCTAAATCTTTTCGGTCATTCATATTACATTATTTCATATGCATTCTATCGAGATTCTTCTCAAATGGAAGGCACTTCCACAAAATATAGCGGCTTGTAGAACATATTATATAAAGCATCAAGCATACATAGAATAGCAAGACTATATGAGATTGCCAGGAGGCAATAAATGCAAAAAGAAAGCCATTGATGGCTAAGGTGTGCAGTAAATTAACAAAAAAGAGTACTCGGCAAAAGGTCTCCACCCTCTAAGTGGCTGACATCTCCACCAGCAACAGCTAGTACGTCCTAGAAGTGTAAAATAACAGTTTGATGACCAATTAAAAAATTTTACTCACTCATTATAAATCTAAAGCAAACCCTTTTTATGCAAAAATGCATGGATTCTATACTGGTATAGAACCAGCTTCTTTCTCAACATCTTCAAGAACAAGTGCCTTCGCAGGCTTGGCCAGCAAATCTGTGTACTCCTGGAAGGGTGATTTTGAGAAACGTGTCTCCCTCCACAGATCAGGTGTCAAGAATGCATAAGTCTTCAATAAACAGTCAAATGTTGCCTGCCAACCAAAAACCATTTGAGAGTTGTGGCATCAAAAATTTTCTCCCATTTTCTTTTTTAAAAGAGCTGTTAAAAGTTAAAAAAAAAAAGTTAAAAAAAAAAAAAAAAAGTAAAAAACCACTCCAACACTCACCCATACAACAAGACTATAAACAGTCCACTAGTAAGCACAAAATTATCCAACTATAACATTTTAACAAGCAATAGAGCAATCAAACAGCATTAGTCTAATTGGTTAAATTCCTCGATTTACAAAGAGGAGTCCGAAGTTCAAATCTTGCCAAGGGATATATGCATAGTCAAGATGTTGTAATACCACTACGTAGTCATGATGTAATACGAGTGGAGTCCATTTCAATTCCATATAACCCATTCAAAAAAACAATCAACAAATTGATCAATAGCACTGACTCAATTGTAAGCAAGTGTTCTGTGATACAAAGACTTCTTGCAAACACATTTAGCATGAAAATTACCCAGTAGGACAATTAGCCAATACACTAAAAAATAGGCATCTTTAATTATATTTTCCACTTTGTAAATTTCAAACTCATTGATGCACTAATAGGACAGGTCACTTTTGTTCACAGGAAACCTACATTCAACAAACAAGGTCTTAATATTATTCCTTTAAGGATGAAGTTTTTCACTGCATGGTTACCATTCGTGCTTATTTCACAACATGGATACCATTCATGCCTATTGGAAAATGTTTCATCACTAAATGATAGTCCTTACCAACTTGGTATAATGAATGGTTACCAGGTTTAATCCACTTCCGACCTGTCAGAGGTAAGGTCTCACCTTATAAATAATTTTAAAAGTTATATCTAAGTCTCTAACTTATTAACCATCATTTACCTTAAAAGCAATCTAAAAGTTTAAAAAGCACTTAACCTGCCCTATGTTCTCAAGAATAAAATGAAATAGAGATAGTAGAGCAGTAGAGTAGTTTTTAATGTCCACGAGGCCATAGACTATATAGGACTATCCTCATTAAGGATGTTGTTTACCCGATATATGGTTAACCAACCATACTCCAGTTACCAAAGCATGGTGTACAACCCTATCACCTGCAGGATTCGAGCCTTGGACCTCTATTCAAAGTTTCTAGGTCTCCACCAGTAGGTCCACTCAGGTTGTACAAAAAGTAAAATTCGTATATCTATATTTATTCAATCAAACTTTGGTTACAAGATCATGGTGTACAACCTTATTCCCATCAGATTCAAACCTTAGACCTTGCAGTTAAAGTTATGAAGTCATCGCTGTTAGTCCTCTTGTGTTGTACAACAAGAAGACTCAGCAACACTTAAGAAAATGCGGGATACAGAGAACACAAGCACCCAACAGAGAAAATGCGGGATACAGAGAACACAAGCACCCAACAGAGAAAATGCGGGATACAGAGAACACAAGCACCCAACAGCAGGCAGAATATACACATCAGCCAGCAACAATGTTGAACTTTCATTTAAAATTCTATGTTTGAAACTCTATTCTATTTAATTTATCCATTAGTTAGATTCTTTATGGAGTAAAATCAGCTTTGAATCTTTGCAAGAGATACATCAATAATATCCAAACTTTGTTCTAATATAATGTAAGAAATACATGGATAATATCCAAACTTTGTTTTAATACAATGTAAGAAATACATGGATAATATCCAAACTTTGTTTTAATACAATGTAAGAAATACATAGATAATATCCAAACTTTGTTCTAATATGATGTAATATAAAGTAATAAGGGTGCAGTCGTTTCAATCCTATAGAAATTTTTTTTGAAAAACTCTGAAATGCATTAAAAAAAACATAGAAAATCATTGAGACAAATCAAATAAATGTAGAAAACCCTAAAAATCATTTGGCAAAAAACAATTGAATGTGATAAACATAAACCCGCGTCAAGGGAAAGCAGAAAACTCTAGTAACCATTGAAATGCAGCACACACGACACGGTTTTAAACAAAAACAGAACGGAAAAGAGACAGAAACTCGCCTTGACAAAGTTACCCAAGGTCTTGGTGGATCCTCGGGAGGAAGTAAACACGTCGTCGATTCCGGCGAAATGCAGGACCTTCTTGGGCACGCGAGCGGCCACGATTCCGGCGCCCCGGGGCGCCGGCACCATACGCACGGTTACGGAGCCGCACTTTCCGGTGACCTTGCAAGGCACGGTGTGCACCTTTCCAATCTTGTTCCCCCAGTATCCCCTCCTCACAGGGATGACCGACAGCTTGGCAAGGATAAGTGCTCCCCTGATGGCGGTGGCAACCTCCTTGCTGCACTTCACACCGAGCCCCACGTGGCCGTTGCCGTCGCCGACGACAACGAAGGCCTTGAAGCGCGTGCGTTGCCCGGCTCGCGTCTGCTTCTGCACGGGCATGATCTTCATGACCTCATCCTTCAGCTGGGGGCCCAGAATGCTCTCCACAATCTGATGTTCCTTCACGGGGAGTGAGAAGAGATAGATCTGCTCCAGGGATCGGATCTTCCCTTCCTTTACCAGGCGGCCGAGTTTTGTAACGGGCACCCATTTCTCTTCCTCCTCCCTGCGGCCTCTGCGCCCGCCGCGGCGGTCCCCTCTCCCTCGCCCTCTGTCGCCGCGCCCGAATCCGCGGCCGAAGCCACCTCTTTCCGCCATTGTTGCTGTATCTGCAGATTAGGCTCACGCCCTCCCTAGAACTTTTCAACTCTGAAAACCCTAAAAACCCTAGCCCTCACTGTCCTCTATTTCCCGAAGAAGATACAGAGATAAAACCTAAGTATATTTATATTTGCCGAAGAAGATACAGAAATAAAACCTAAGTTTATTTATAAAAAAAAAATACTGTTTCTTGTTTATTTATCTATTTATATTAACATACATAGACACAGATTAGGTTCATTTATTTATATATATATATAGACAGAGAGTAGAGCAACGTATGTGTGGTAATAGTAGGGCGAAGTATATTTCTTTCATCGTTTTCTTTCATAGTTTTTTTTGGCATGGTGGCTAGAGAGTTTTTTTTTAAATTATAATGTGTCAAGATAGATGGGTAGGTATTAACTTGAACGGAATAAGAAAAATATTATAGTGGTATGTTTATAGGTGTTTATTTAAAAGAACATGGTATAAGGAAATTGAGGCTCATGTGCTTTACCTTAAAAACAAACAAAAATTAAAAAGGCAGGTCGAGTGGTGGGCTACCTCTTCTTCGGTCCAATTCAATTCCTTAGACAATAGATAGGAATTATAGAGGTTCTCTATGCATTAAAATTTTTTTATTAAATTATTTAAATATAAAAATTTGATAAATGTATTTTTATTTTTATTTTTTTGAATTGAAAATTATCAACTATAATATTAAAATAAAAGAGTATTACAAAATAGCAAGTAAGATTAAGACTAAGAGCCTACCAAACTACACAAAGTCCTTAAAAGGACGCTAAGTACATATATCACTAATATTATACAAAATATCATATTTCTTTTGTAACATATTTATACAATGCTGGAATAAGTTAAAATAAAAACACCAAAGTGTCTGTATCCGTGCGCAGTGTTGTTGTTCAAATATTTTTATTTTATTTTTCAATAATTGAGTTTATATAAAATTATAAAAAATAATAGTGATATATGTATGTGGGTTTGAGTTTCATTTACAAGATCCAAGTTCAAATCTTGAAGGATCAGGATCCTTCGTAAAAACCTGTGTTTTAACTCAACATTTTACAAAGTTCAAACCTCAATATAAGGGGATCGAGACCCCTCGTAAAAACTTACATTTCTAACTCAAAATTTTAGCCAACAAGGATCATGGTTTATTCGGGTAGTGTGATAAACCTTTACGATTGATGCATAAATCTAGGATATGGACCTCATAGAATCAAGACCTTGGAAGAGGCATATAAATTTATCAAGAACCAAAATATCAAATGGCATTAGTCCCAATGGCTGGGTGGATTGGTAAGTTCTAGGCGCTTACCAAGAAGAGACTCTAGGTTCAAATCTTGGAGGCAAGCCTTGTTTGGGGTAAAGGTAGTAGACTGACCTGACTTCACGGAGTATGTGTCAGTTCGACAATGACAATTCTAATCTCGAACCATCGGTGGTTCCCTCAAGTCGGGTCATTAACAACAAGGTGGTATAGGGGTTATAAGGGACAACTCCAAGATTTGAACCTTAGTTGGTAGTAAAAAAAGAATGGAATGTACCCAATTCCCTTAAATATATATATATATATATATATATATATATATATATATATATATATATATATATATATATATATATATATACGACGTGGGTGGGTGTGTGGTGGTTTTGTGTTAAATTCCCTATTGATAAGCATAGCTCTCGGATTTAGGAGGGGTCATGGTTGGGGGAGCTTGCTCAGCCTTGTGCGTTGGTCATAAGGGTTTCTCACAATAACCAAATAAATATATATATGTATATATACATAACAGTTTGAAGAAGTTTGGTTAGAATTGTGGAGTGCACGCATCAAAGCTAGGGTTTGCAAAGTGAAGCACAGAGAAAATTAAAAAAAAAACATGAGTAATTTATTTTTTTGGAGAAATCTTTTATTTTTTGGAGGAGGAATGAATTTAGGGGAAGACAAAAAACCCTAGAATTGATCGATTTTTCTAGGAGAGATCATGACTATCATTTCAGCCTCACTTTTCAAACAAGCAGACAATGAGGCATTCTCCATGTTTTCACAACAGTTTCTCTTTGATGAGGAGAAGCTGGATCATATGCATCAAGTGCTTAAAGTGAGAAAAGCACCCCATCCAAAACCACCTGCTCGCTCTAACAATGGTACCTTTGTGCCCAAGTTAGATGAGTCTCTTATGATTGAGGTACCTCCAACTTACATCCAGTAGCCTTTTCTCACGCTTTCCACCCAAGCCCTTGCATGCAAATTTGTGGGAATATGGCCTTAGTCCAATCACAATCTAGAAATGGATTAACACAGTGGGGGAGTAAAGTCTCCTCTTATGAATTCATGATGACAGGTAGGGGATACTTTGTCGTTACATTTGCCTCTAGGGAGGACAAGAGCGTTATCTTTCATGGAGGTCCTTGGTTTTTGGGATCCAGCCCACTCTACATGACCTCGTGGAGCACGATATTTGATCCTCAAGAGGAGGAGCCTGAAGAAGTTTTGTTTGGGTGAGGTTGCCATTTTTGTCACTGCACCTATGGAACAAACCTTCGATGGAATTAAATGGAAACATTATTGGAACATTCATTGACTGGGCTCCTCCAAAGGCCAATAATGCTATATGTGCATGCATTTGTGTGCAAGTCAATCTGAAAAAGGGTTTGCCTGAGCATATTGGAATAAAGGTGTTTGATTGGATACATAACCAACCCCTGGACTATGAGCATATACCATTCAAGTGTATAATATGCCATAAGCATGGGCATTTCTCCATAAACTGCCCAATTAAATAAGCACAAGAAACAAAAAAGGAAGAACTAAGATTCTAGGAAGTCAAAAGAAGACAGCGCAGATCAAGAAGCAATAATCGACAACCTCAACCACAAGATCAAAAAAGCTTCCAACACAAAATTAAATTTGCAAGTCTTAATGAAGGAGAAAAGGAAATCACCTCTAGATGTGATGGCTCCTAAAGATAAAGAGAAGATACCTACAACTAAAGCTGACAAGTTACTAGAGATCGTAGGAGATACACCAGAGAATACAACTAGAGAAGAAACTGATGAAAACTTAGAGGAAGAGGTAGAAGAAACACAAGTGGAGGAAATAGTGATTCTCAAGGGCTTGTCGACCACACAATCTGTAGAAATGAAAGACTTGCAATCCAAAACGTAGGTCAGAATTAAGGAGAGCTTCGTAAAAAGTAAGAAGCAATCCAAAAAATGAAGATTATATCATGGAACTGTAGGGGACTGGGAAGTCCTGAAAAAAAAATCTATCTCAATGTTCTAATACAGGAGGAAAAGCCAACAATAGTTTGTATTCAGGAAACAAAAATAATAGAGGTAACATTGATTACAGAATGGTAGAAGATATAGGCACAATCGAAACTAATAATTATTGATTATGTGGGAGCTTTAGGGGGACTAGCTTTGGCTTGGGACCCACAACAATTAGTTTGTAGCTTACAACATAAGCATAATAATTGGATAGGTACAAAATTTGTCTTACCATATGGAACTAGTGTAGTAGTAATAAATTTTTATGGTCCAAATCATCCTATCCAAAAAAGAGAAGCATGGCAAAACTTAGCACAATGGCTAGACAATGAGAAGTTTGACAACATAATACTAGGAGGAGATCTCAATATGATTCTCTACCACTGGGAGAAGATTGGGGGAAGTTTAGTGATATTCTCACAATGACACTGAGAGGGGCGGGGTGAATCAGTGTAGCTATTAATTTAGATCTACAACTCTTAAAACTGAGACAAAGAGAACTTAAAATCAGATAAAGCAATTTCAACAATAGAGCATTCCACAACACGTGATATAACGAGGTTCACCAATTTGGCTACTCCTCAAAAATGATTGCTTGGACTCCCGTCCAAATCCAGCCTTTGCAAAACACCAATTTTACAAACACTTTACCAGCACCCACTGGAAGGAGCACCAACCCCTTATCTTTCTGCACCAACAGATAGGAGCACCAACCCCTAATGCCAAGCACCAACTTGGACTACAAATCTAAATTATTTCAATGACATAAAAATGCCTTCGCTTTCTACACGACCACTGGTGGTCTGCAATTAATCAAACTCCACACACACTTACGGCTCTGCTTATCTCTCTTTCGGCCCTCTTCTAACCTTCTTTGCGCAACACTTTTTCACTCACAGCAGCAACTTAATTCTCTACGTGACTGCCCTTTTATAACCCTATTTCTCATTGAGACTCCTCATCTTCTGTAACTTTTGTAATCCCGATCACTATAAAACACAAACCAAAAAAATATTACATGCAACCTATTAATAGATCTGTCTTTGTTTCGGACTATCAGTATAACTGCCGCTCAATGGTTTCACTGTGACACGGGCCCTGTAACTGCCGTTCTTTACTATTCTTATTTAACTTGCATGATTTCTATCTATAACTGCACCTGTAACTGTCGCACTAACTTTAGTTAACTCTACTTATTTTGGCTGCATGATTTTCCTCTACAACTGCCCTTGTAACTATCGTTCTACTTCGATTAACCTTATTCGTTGTTGCGACCTGTCATGAAATCGTGACACTTTTGTCTCTTTGTACTCTTCTCGCCTTTTACCATGAAAACATGACATGTCACGATATCATGACATTTTTTGCCTCCTTGTCCTCTTCTTAGCTTGCACCCGTGAAAACATGACATGTCGCGAAATCGTGACACTTTTGCCTTCGTACACTCTTCTTGGCTTGCACCTGCAAAAACAGAACATGTCACGAAATCGTGACACTTTCGCTGCCTTGAGCTCTTCTCTCTTGCACCGTGAAAACGAACATGTCACGAAATCGTGACACTTTCGCTTCCTTGCACTTTTCTCTGCCTTGCACTAGCGAAAACATGACATGTCACGAAATCGTGACACCTTTCGCTTCCGTACACTCTTCTCTGCAGCTAGCGAAAACATGACATGTCACGAAATCGTGACACTTTCGCTTGCCTCTTCTCTCCACACAACATGTCGCAAAATCGTGACACTTTCCTTCTCCTTTTCTCTCAACATGTCGCGAAATCGCGACACTTTTCCTACTCTTTCTCTTCAAAATCGCGACACTTTTTTCATACACTCTTCTTACACATTGTCGCGAAATCGTGACACTTTTTCTTGCGAGCTCTTTCTCTCAAACATGTCACGAAATCGTGACACATTTTTGTCCGTATTATCTCTCTTGCAAATTGTCACGAAATCGTGACACTTTTCTTTCGAGCTCCTTCTCCTAACATGTCACGAAATCATGACAATTTTCTTTCTTGCGCCTTCTCTCCGAACATGTCGTGAAATCATGACGTTTTCTTTACTTGCCCCTTTTCTTCGAACATGTCACGAAATCATGACAGTTTTCTCATGCCTTCTCTCCGAACATGTCACAAAATCATGATAGTTTTCTTTGCTCTTTCTCTCTCTTCCAACATGTCGCGAAATCATGACAGTTTTGCCAGCATTTTCTCTCTCCTTCGATATGTCGTGAAATCGTGACAGTTTTCTTTCGACCAAACATGTCGCGATATCGTGATAGTTTTCTTACTTGTCTTTTTCTTTGATCCTTTGAATGTGGGCCACTTCTGTCTTCTTGGAAATTCACAGTACATGCTTTGAATGACCTCTGAACTCCTGTCCACTGCATCAAATGATCTATCTGTATGTGTTGACAACAATGACAATACTGTTTTTGCACCTTGCTCAACAATCTCCCCCTTTGGAATTGTTGGCAACACATGTGCAATTTCCTGTAATTCTTCTCCCCCTTTGACAATAATACCAAAGGGCTGCTACAGACTCCCCATGAGTCTATGCACAACATTCTCAGACACACATTGTTATAGTTAGCAAAAATCATGAATATGAGCAAAACTATAAACATAGGCATAAATGCTCCCCACGAGAATGTGTTCCCGATTGCTAGTCAATTCTTGGGTAGTGTGACCACTCCCAACTTACTCGAAGGTACTCAAAAACTTCCTTGGGCAATGGTTTTGTGAATATATCCGCTACTTGCTCTGTAGTTGGAACAAAATCCAATTTAACCTCACCTTCCGCAACTTTATCCTTCAAAAAGTGATACCGGATTGCAATATGTTTGGTTCGAGAATGCATAACCGGATTCTTTGAGATGTTAATAGCACTAGTGTTATCACATTTAACTGAAATTGGCTCTTTGAAGTTAATACCAAGATCTTTCAGGGTTTGTCTCATCCATAAAATCTGCGTACAACATGTTGTTGCTGCAATGTATTCTGCCTCTGCTGTGGATAGAGAGACTGATTCTTGTTTCTTGTTGTGCCATGCTACCAATCTGTCTCCAAGATAGAATGCACCTCCATTGGTACTCTTTCTGTCATCTATACATCCTGCCCAATCTGCATCAGAATATGCAATAAGAGTGAAGTCCTTACCTTTTGGGTACCATAACCCATACTCCATAGTACCCTTGAGGTACCTAAAGATCCTCTTCACAGCTGTCACATGAGTCTCTTTGGGACTAGCCTGAAATCTTGCTACCATGCATACTACCTGTAAGATATCTGGTCTTGTAGCTGTTAAATACAGTAGGCTCCCAATCATAGATCTGTACATGGTTTGATCAACATCTGGAGATTTGTCATCCTTGCTCAACTTGCAACCTGTTGTCATGGGAGTGCTAACAGGTTTACAATCCTCCATTGTGAATTTTTTCAGCATTTCCTTCACATATTTAACTTGAGAGATAAAAATGCCCTTTTCACTTTGATTAACTTGCAGTCTGAGGAAATACGAAAGTTCACCAATCATAGACATCTCAAATTCTTTCTTCATTTTATTTGCTATGTCTCTACAAGACTCATCCATTTTGCTGCCAAATATGATATCATCTACATAAACAACAAGTACAATAAGATGGCCATTCTCTATTTTGACATACAAATTGTTGTCCACCATACCTTTCTTGAACCCCTGTTGAATAAGATAGTTATCCAGCCTTGCATACCATGCTCTGGGTGCCTGTTTCAAGCCATACAAAGCTTTCTTCAACTTGCAAACAAAGTTGGGATTATCACCGAGTTGGAAACCATCTGGCTGCTCAATGTAAACCTCTTCTTCCAGTTTTCCATTCAAAAATGCTGATTTCACGTCCATTTGATATACTTTGAAATTTTTATGAACTGCTAAAGCCAGAAACATTTTGATTGCCTCTAGTCTAGCTATTGGTGCAAAGGTTTCCTCAAAATCAATACCTTCAACCTGTGCATAGCCTTTACAGACCAATCTTGCTTTATTCCTTACAACCTGTCCATCTTCGTTCAATTTGTTTTGAAAAATCCATTTAGTACCGATTATATTTTTATTTGCTGGCCTTGGTACTAACTCCCAGGTTTTGTTTTTCTCAATCTGATCTAGTTCTTCATTTATTGCCTTCATCCAACTTTCATCTGTGCTTGCTTCAACAACATTTTTGGGCTCAATGTTGGATAATAGAGAGTAGTTCCTTACTACTGTTCTCCTTGTCTGAATACCAACTGTGGGGTCCCCAATAATTTGCTCTCTGGGATGATTTTTCTGCCAGCTGCCTGTTTTAAATTTCTTGTTTTCTTCTACTTCTGAGTCAATCTCCTTATTCTCTTCTGTTTCCTTTTCTTCATCTCCTTCAATAACTTCTTCATAAATAGGGTATTTTTCTTCATTGCTAATTTCTCGTTCCCTACCTTCATCAACCTTCACATCGGCACTCTCCACAATTTTCTTTAGCCTTTTGTTATAGCATGTGTAGGCTTTGCTTTTTGTCGAATAGCCAAGAAAAATTCCTTCATCAGCTCTATCTTCAAACTTACCAAGATTATCTTCAGTTCTTTTGATGTAGCACTTGTTGCCAAAGACTTTGAAGTATCTTGTTGTTGCCTTTTTGCCGAACCATAGCTCATAAGGAGTTTTGCTTTCATGTGTCCTCAACATGCACCTATTTTGGATGTAAACTACAGTATGAACTGCCTCTTTCCAGAATCTGTCTGCTATTTTGTTCTTTGTCAACATTGTCCGTGCCATTTCCTGCACTGTCCTGTTCTTTCTTTCAACAACACCATTCTGCTGAGGTGTCCTTGCTGCTGAAAACTGTCTTCTGATCCCATATTTTTGACAGTACTCTGCAAACTCCTCTGAGATAAACTCTCCTCCTCTATCTGATCTTAAGCATTTAATTATTTTTCTTGTTTGATTCTCAACCAATTTTTTGAAAGTCTTGAACATTTCAAAGGCATCTGATTTAAGCTTTAAAAATAGTACCCATGTCATCCTGGAATAATCATCTATGCACAACATAAAGTATTTGTCACCATTTATGCTTTGTGTTCTCATGGGTCCACATAAATCAGTATGTATTAGCTCTAAAGGTTTCTTTGGTGAAGTATTCCTTTGATTTAAATGTGGATCTAGTTTGCTTCCCTTTTTGGCATGAAGCACAGATGTTATTTAATGGTTTGCCAATGGTGGGTATATCTCTTATTGCCATTTTTGAACTTATTTTTACCAGATTGTCAAAGCTAATATGACCGAGCCTCTTGTGCCATAGCCAATTTTCATCTTCTTGTCCAATCAAACATGCTCCTTCTGAAGTCTCTGAGAGAGTATACAGGTTTCCAGAAGTCCTCGATCCATTAGCTATCAGCTTCCCACTGTGAGCTTTTCTGACTTCATAGCCCTGCTTCTTAAAAATGACTTCATGACCTCTGTCACAGATTTGACTTACGCTCAGTAAGTTGTGCTTCAAACCAATCACAAACAGAACTTCTTTGGAATTGATCTTTCCATCACTTATCTTGACTGATCCTTTGCCAACTATCTTGGCTCCATCATTATTTCCAAACTTTACTGAGCCCCCTTCATATTTACGTAGCTTTTCAAATTTTTGTTTATCTCCTGTCATGTGACTGGAGCATCCACTATCCAATATCCATGGTGCAGATTTGTTCTGTGCTTTGAATGTTGTCTGTACAATCAAGGATTCCTTTTCTTCCTTGGGTCGCTCCTTTTCTTTCCACTCTGGTTTGGCTACAGTTTTTGTCACTTGTTTAGACTTTTCTTTGTCAGTGGCCTGTGCATGTTTTTCTAGGAATTTTCTGTTTTGCCTTAAACTATTTGGTTGAGATCTTCTTCCCTGATATTTATTTGCTGCATATGTGCTTCTACAGTTTCTTGCAATGTGTCCAAAGTTATGACAGTTATAGCATTCTACTGCATAATCCATCAAGGGTGAAAAGACATTTCTATTGGTGAAATTTCTTTGTCCTATATTATAAATGCGGTCTGAAATCTTATGACCGTAAGTATTGCATTTAAAACAATAACCAGAAAAGGAATGATTGAACCTGGGAGTTGGTCTTTGCCATTTTGTAGTAGGAGCCACAAATTTTCTTCTCCTTTGATGTGTGACGTTTGTGAATCCCTCATTGTCAGCACTCTTCTCGTGCCTGGCATTGTTGCTTTCTTTTGCATGATTCATTTTTCCTTGATCAACCTTGATCTTATCTTCTTTCTTTACTGGTTCTACAGTTATGGCCTTTGATCCACTTGACGATTCTCCTTCGACAAAGCCCAAGCCAAATTTGATGCCTGTAGTCCTCTGACTATTTATAATCTTTTCAAGCTTCGCAGAACTTCCTTCAAGTTTGTGATAGCAACTCAATTTTTGATTCTTTTCTTCTAGCCGCATTCTTAAAACAACAATCTCTTCTTCTAGTTTGTTGCACTCATCTATTTTCATGGTTAATTGTACTTCGAGTTCTTCAGACATTTTCTTAAATTCTTCTATCTGTACTTTCAAACTATTTATTATGTCATTGGCATCCTCTAGCTTTCTTGAGACCTTTTTATTCTTTTTCCTTTACTGTACTCAACTCTTCAAGTGCAGCAACCAACTCACCTTCTAGATATACTTCAGCCTCATCCTTAAGGTTTTCATCACCTTCCTATTTTTCTTCTATTTTTTCTTCTTCAAATGCCATGAACAGAGCTTCACCTGTTTCTTCTTCAGAATCCTCACCTGAGCTTTCTTCAGAAGAGCTGACATTCTTGGATATGAAACTTTTCTTCTTGAAGTTGCTTTTTCTAAAATTTGGTTTCTTCTTCCAGTCACCTTTTTCTTGGTGTGACCCTTCATCATTTTTGGTTTTCTCATTCATTGGACATTTAGCTGCAAAGTGCCCGATGCCTCCACAATTGAAGCACTTAAACGGTAACTTTCCTCTATATTTTCCTTTTCCCTTTATAAGTTTTCGAACAAAGTTAGCTTCCATTTCATCCGATGTCTCTTCATCCTTAGATTCTTGTTTAGTTTTTATATTTTTGTGTGCTTTAAAAGCAGCTTCTCTATCTGTGGGCTTAGCTTGTCCTATTCTCATTTCGTATGCAGTCAAAGAACCATGCATCTCATCCATGCTAAAAGTATTGAGATCTTTAGCTTCTTCTATAGCAGAAACTTTAGAATTAAATCTTTTGTGAAGAGTTCTTAGTACCTTTTTCATGACGACCGCATCTTCCATTTCCTCGTCGAGTCCTCTAATCGTAGTAATGATTCCATTGACTCTCAGCATATAGGCCTCTATGTTCTCATCGTCATTCATTCTTAATGCTTTGAACTGAGCTCGATGCGTTTGTAGCTTGGCTTCCTTGATCTTGTCGTCTCCTTCATGAATGCTCTTCAGTTTGTCCCACATGTCTTTTGCAGTTTTACAGCTCATGATCCTTATTAGTTCACTGTCCACTAAACCGCACATTATAGCATTCTGTGCTTTAGAGTTATTCTCAAATGGTTTCTTACCGGTAGCATCGGTTGGAGGTATGGCAGGTATTGTGTATCCACTTTCTACTGACTCCCAGATGTCGTATCCCAGAGCACAAAGATATGTCTGCATCCTGATTTTCCAAAATGAATAATTAGTTTCGTCGAACAATGGAGCTTTATTTGATGAGAATCCTTCACCACCTGCCATTGTGTTCCTTCCCAGATCACCTTAGCTGATTAAGCTTGTTCAGGAACCTTGCTATGATACCAATTGATATTCTCACAATGACACCGAGAGGGGGGTGAATCAGTGTAGCTATTTAAATTCAAATCTACAACTCTTAAAGCTGAAGCAAAGAGAACTTAAAAGCGAGATAAAGCAATAATAACAAGAGAGCACACCACAACACACAATGTAACGAGGTTCACCAATTTGGCTACTCCTCAAGAATGACTGCTTGGACTACGGTCCAAATCCAGCCTTTGCAAAACACCAATTTTACAAACACTTTTACCAGCACCCACTGGAAGGAGCACCAACCCCTTATTTATCTGCACCAACAGAAAGGAGCACCAACCCCTAATGCCAAGCACCAACTTGGACTACAAATCTAAATTATTTCAATGACATAAAAATGCCTTCACTTTCTACATGACCCTGACTGGTCTGCAATTAATCAAACTCCACACACACTTACGGCTCTGCTTATCTCTCTTTCGACCCTCTTCTAACCTTCTTTGCGCAGCACTTTTTCACTCACAACAGCAACTTAATTCTCTGTGCGACTGCCCTTTTATAACCCTATTTCTCATTGAGACTCCTCGTCTTCTATAAATTTTGTAATCCCACATGCAACCTATTAATAGATCTGTCTTTGTTTTGGACTATTAGTATAACTATCGCTCAATGGTTTCACTGTGACACGGGCCCTGTAACTACCGTTCTTTACTATTCTTATTTAACTTGCATGATTTCTATCTAACCTGTAACTGTCGCACTAACTTTAGTTAACTCTACTTATTTTGGCTGCATGATTTTCCTCTACCAACTGCCCCTATAACTGTCGTTCTACTTCAATTACTAATCGTGTTGCTGACCTTGCCACAAAATCGTGACACTTCTGTCTCTTTGTACTCTTCTCGCCTTTTACCTGTGAAAACATGACATGTCGCGATATCGCGACATTTTTGGCCTCCTTGTCCTTTTCTCGGCTTGCACCCACGAAAACATGACATGTCGCGAAATCGCGACACTTTTCGCCTTCTTTGCACTCTTCTTGGCTTGCACCAACGAAAACATGACATGTCACGAAATCGTGACACTTTCGTTGTCTTGAGCTCTTCTCTGACTCTTGCCCATGAAAACAAGACATGTCACGAAATCGTGACACTTTCGCTTCCTTGCACTCTTCTCTGCTTGCACTAGCAAAAACATGACATGTCGCGAAATCGTGACACTTTCGCTTCCTTACACTCTTCTCTACAAGCACTAGCGAAAACATGACATGTCGCGAAATCATGACATCTTTCCTTTTCTTCTCTACCCAAACATGACATGCCACAAAATCGTGACATCTTTCACTTCGTACACTCTTCTCTGCAAGCAAAACATGACATGTCACGAAATCGCGACATCTTTTGCTTCCGTACACTCTTCTTTGCAACACATGACATGTCCACAAATCGCGACATCTTTCACTTTGTCACTATTCTCTCGCAAGCACCGGGAAACACATGTCACGAAATCATGACATCTTTTCTTTCGCACTCTTCTTACCATTGTCACGAAATCGTGACACTTTTTCTTGCGGAGCTCTTTCTCTCGAACATGTCGCAAATCGTGACACTTTTTCATCCGTACTGTCTCTCTTGCAAATTGTCATGAAATCGCGACACTTTTCTTTGCGAGCTCCTTCTCCCCGAACATGTCGCGAAATCGTGACAGTTTTCTTTGCTTGTGCCTTCTCTCGAACATGTCACGAAATTGCAATAGTTTTCTTTGCTTGCGCATTTTCTCTCGAACATGTCACGAAATCACGACAGTTTTCTTTGCTTGCGCCTTCTCTCCGAACATGTCACGAAATCGTGACAATTTTCTTTGCTCTTTCTCTTTCTTCCAACATGTCGCGAAATCGCGACATTTTTGCCAACATTTTCTCTCTTCTCCAATATGTCATGAAATCGCGACAGTTTTTCTTTTCGACCAAACATGTCGCGATATCGCGACATGTTTTCTTACTTGTCTTTTTCTTTGATCTTTTGAATGTTGGCCTCTTCTGTCTTCTTGGAAATTCACTGTACATGCTTTGGTGACCTCGAACTCTCATCCACTTGCATCAACTGATCTATCTGTCTATGTTGACAACAATGACAATCTTTGTTTCTGCACCTTGCTCAACATTTAGTAAGGGATCCAAATAGAGATATACTCAATCAAATTATGGCAGATAAAAGCTTACAAGATATTCGATCGACCAAAGGAAAGTACACTTGGAGCAATAGAAGAGCAGGGGTAAACTATATTGCCTAAATATTGGATAGATTTTTTATTATTGAAAATCTCCTAACACAATTTCCCCTCACTTCCAATCACATCATTCAAAACTCTATCTCATATCATAAGCCAATTATCTTGGATAGCAGTCAAAGCCTACAACCTCGAAAAAATATTTTTTAAATACAACTTTGAATGGGTAGCAGAAGAAGATTTCAGTGAACTTGTGGAAAGCACTTGGAACCAACAGGTCCAATCCACCAACCCCCAAGAAAAGTAGAAAATCAAAATTCAAAAATTGAAGCACGTGAAAAAAATGGTTGGCAGAAAAAGCAAGAGTTAAACCAAATAAGAAGAAGTTGATGAAAAAACTAGAACAACTAGAAACATAAATTGGGGATCCTCCTCCTCAACCATGGTAAGAAGATGCAAGAAATGACCTGATTTAGAAGCTCAATAAATTAAGCACTGAAGAAGAAACACATTTGAGGCTTAGATCTCAAATGGTTTGGCTAAGCAAGGGGGATAGAAACACCAAATATTTTCATCTGAAAACCATGCAACACTGCCAAAGGAACACAATCAAGGAGATAGAGCATGAAGGAACCACTTATACAAACAAGGATAAAATTAAGGAACTTGCCAATCAACATTACTCAGCTTTGTTCTCCAAAGAAAATGGTAACCCTCATTCCCAGGGAATACTACTGCAACATATACTAATAGTATTAAGTTTAGAATACAAATAGGATCTCAGTAAACCAATAACTATGGAGGAACTTAAGGAGATTATAGCAACTCTACCAAAGGATAAAGCTCTCAGTAAGCCTATCTCACTACTTTCTCTAGATTTATACTAATTTCTCTATGTAACTCTTCCTATAAAATTATTACCAAGCTATTGGCCAATAGAATAAAGAACAAACTTGACAAACTAATATCAGAAGAGCAAGGAGGGTGCATACCTGGAAAAAAAAAATATGATAATATCATAATAGTGCATGAAGCCCTCCATAGTAGTAGAAAATACAAAAGAAAAATTGTTATAAGACTTGCTATGGCAAATGCCTTTGATCGAGTTAATATACAATTTGTAGAACAAATCCTACAAAAGTTTGGATTCCCAGATCAGGTCATTAAGTGGATCGGAGCATGCATAAAAAACCCATGGATAGCCCCCTTAATAAATGGAAAACCAACAAATTTCTTTCAGGCTACAAGGGGAATTAGATAAGTGTGTCCACTATCACCATACATTTACATTATTTTAGCTGAGACTCTTGGAAGATTATTCAACCATCTTCGAAGAGAAAGAAAAATAACAGGGATAGAGGTTGCAGCAGGATGCAAAGTTGTAACACATGCCCAATTTGCAGATGATATCATTCTTCTAGGTGAAGCCACCAAGCAAAATGTTAGACAATTCAAGCAATGTTTGGATTGGTTCACACAAGCTACCGGGGCTCATATAAACACTCAAAAGAGTCAGTTCTATACACAAAATGTTGCAACAATAAGAGTCAAACTCTTTTGCACTATTCTAGGATTTTCATCTAGCACAAAAAATACTTCACATATCTAGGAGTGCCCATGAGCCTCCACCTCAAAGCCTCACACTGTTGGACCCCAATATTGGACAAGATGGTTAGGAGGATACAAAGTTACAGTAATAGTTGGCTTAGTATTACAGGAAGGTTAGTATTGATCAAATCAATGTTAGCTTCTCTTATAGTCTACCAACTATTAGTATATCATGCTCACAAGTTTATTTTGCAAAATGTAGATGGAATCATACACAAATTCCTATGGCAAGTAGGTAGGCAATCAGAAAGAAAAAAGTTCCACTTGGTCAATTGGGATATGGTCACCAAAAGTAAAATTCAAGGAGGATTGGGAATCTAGAAAAATGGAGATAGTTTCGAAAGCATTGAGAGCAAAACTTCTCTAGAACATGCTTAAACATAATTGAGCATGGCAACAAATACTAGTTAGTAAGTATGTAAATAATCAAACGTGTATTCAAATGCTCAAACATATAGACAAACTTCCTAGAGCCTCGTTGGTTTGGAAACATATAGTGGTTGCAAAAATCATAATAGAGGATAAAAATTCTTGGCTACCGAGAGATCGTAAGTCAATTAATCTATGGGAGGACCCGATCCTAGGAAATCCACCACTAAAAGAGAGAAATCCAATCGAATTGTAGAATCACTTGGAAAGCCAAAGAATACTCAAATTAGGTGACTTGTTTTATTGGACCTCATAAACTTTGAACTGGATATCCCCTCCCATTCCATCTTAGCTTCAAGGAGATTGGGATTATTTTAAGTCCCACGTGGCGAGCATTAGACCTCTTCATCCCACAATGCCAAACAAACTTATTTGGGGTAGCATCAACAGTAATGGGGAATACTCAGTGCATCTAGGAGTCCAACATCAGCAAATTGGGCCTGCCAACAAAAAACTATTGATATTGTGGAAAACTATAGCACCACATAAACTGTAAGTATTCAGTTGGCTAGTTTCTCAAAATAGAATCTTAACAGATGATAATTTACAAAAGAGGAGTATAGCAGGGCCTCATGTTTGTTACAAGTGCAAATAGAACAATGAAACAATTTTCCATATTTTGTTTGAATACCCAAAGGCAATTTTAATTTGGTTAGGAATAACCAAAATTATTGGCATTTCCTACTTTGGAAGGTTAACCATAGACACATGTTTTACCAAGTGGAACAAAGAATATAAAGGTAAAATGGCAGGTAGTCCCTCCTAAAATATCTGTGGAGTTCTATACCATATTTTGTCATCTAGCACATCTGGTTGGACAAAAACCAAAGGATTTTATAAGGAAAAGGTAAGGACGATAAAACTCTAATACGGAGGATAAAAGAATAATTAGTCCTAAATGTCAAATCTAGTTTCTATTAATAGTAGTATGAAGAAGATTGTCACCCACATAAAGAAGAATGATCTACCAACTTAATATCCAAGATTTCCTAACATAGGAGGGATGCAGAGCAAACAATTATTTGCTTGACACATTATTTTTGGCACTCTTCTTTGATGGTGCCTCCAAGTCCAACCCCGATCAAGAAGCGACAGGGGGACTGATTCTTACAGGACCCCGTGAGATCTTGCTCAAATACATGATCAACTTGGGAACATTTAACAACGTGGCAGAGGCTATTGGATGTGAAATCGGCTTAAAATTGGTGGCAAAGCAAGGAATCACTCAAGTCATAGTTTACGAGGATTCTAAACTAATAATAACAACTCTTACCAAAAATAAATATTTTAGATCTTTACAATTGAAGAGTATTCAAAACAGGATTAGACAACTAAGTAGGATCATTGGCAAAATATCCTATCAACACGTAAGGTGAGAATTCAACAAAGAGCTTGACACACTAGCGAATCAGGCAATAAATATAGCCCTTGGTTATTGCCACCAAATCATCAAGAAGTAGAAGGGCAGGGGTGGTATGCGAGGATGACAAAGACTCCAATAATGAGGTTCTTTTTTGTCTTCATGTTTTGTTTTTTAGAATGCTCTGTTCATTTTAGTCTTTGATTAAAGACTTTTGTACTTTTTTGTTAAGTAAATAGATATTTTCTTTAAAAAAAAAGGAGACCCAAGTTCAAATCTTGTTAATCAATACGTGCATAATTGCTAAGTTATAATATCATTATATGAGCATGATGTAATACATGTGGGACTTGTTTAAATCCCATGTAACCGATTAAGAAAATAACAAGAACTCCATCCTAAGAAAGATAAAGGAGGCTAGACATGTAACCATTTACGTCCACTACATTATTTCCTATATTTCCTATATAGTCACATGTTGAGGACAAAGGAAAACAAATTATGAAAGCTAAACCAAATGTACCATCGTAAGGATTGAACAGTTTGAAATAGATTGGCTTTGTCTAATCTAAGAAACCTTTGATGCTGAATTAAAATGAGAGAAACTTGAGAGGGAAGAAAGTAGAGAGGGGAGGGCTCTGGTCCCTCCCCTGCTCCCCCTCCCATGGCTCCTGGTTCCTGCCCAGTCCCTGGCTCAACCCAGGTCATCCCTCCCGGGGAGTGGTTGTTTGCAGATGATCTCTTGGGGGGAGATCCTTCTCCACTATCTGCGCCCCTCCCGGCCGGCTAGGGTTTCCTTGGTTGTTTTTTCGGACTGGTGCTTCCCAGGGATCCTTGTTTGGTTGGGGATCCCTTCCCTTTTTCCCTCAGGCTTCCCCCTAGGGTTTTTGCAGGTTATTCGCGTGGATCTGGTCCCCTGCGTTTCTCGGTGCGGTGGAGGTGACGGTTTAGGGTTTGGACAGCTTCCCCCTTTTTCTTGTGAATCCTCGACGGGCTCTATGCTTGGACGGGATTCTTGGTCCTCGGCGGGCTACGTGCTTGGATGGGATTCTTGGTCCCTATTTTTGGGATCCTCTTTTGTTTTCCGAGGGCGGGTTCCTTGTGGTGCAACTCTCTGGTCACTTCTGATGGGCTGGATCCTCTCTGTCTTTGGTTGTCGGCTTCCTGCAGGATGGCTCTCGTTGAACTGAATGTTTTCCCGGTGGGCGGGATGGTTTCTCCACAGGGCGGGATCCGCCAAATCCGCCGGTTTTCCTGCGAGGCGGGATCCTTTCTTTTTTCTGGTTTCCCGGATGGCGGGATTTCCCTGTTGCTTCCCGCTAGGCGGGACTTGTTTGTGGTGGTTTTGACTGCTTCCCGCGAGGCGGGATTTTATTGTAACGGTTTTTCTTTGCTTCCTGTTGGGCGGGATCTTCTCGATGGTGGTTTTTGGCTACTCCCCGTTGGCGGGATCTCCAAAACTACTTTCTTTCTTATTTGTTTGTTTCCCGCTGAGAGGGATTGTTTCATGCTTCTGGGCGGGATTTCTGTTTTGGTGTTCGGTTTCAAGGGATTGATGCCCTAGGCCCATTGCTTATGTAATCAGGTTTTGGGATCCTTGTTAAAACCCGCTATAAATACAAACACTTATAACTATCAAAAAAAAAAAAAAAAAATTTTACTTATTTATTTTTTAATTTGTGGAAAACATCCCAAAAGGGATGCCACTTTCGGGTAAGACCCAAGGAGGCAGGGGTATCCATTCCGCCAAAAACGCCCAGGACTCGGACATGGCCTACCACCTTTGACATACTCAAGGAGCAAACAAACACACAAAACCAATTTAAAAATAAGTAAATAACAACAAAAATAATAAAATAAAATAAAAAACATGCTCCTTGAGTGTGTCAAAAACAAAAGCACAACCAAACACGCACAATAAGATAAAAGAAACCACAACACAAACCACATAGAAAAACACAAGAACCACATAACAAAACACAAACAAGACAAAAACAACAGAACACTACAAAGACATAACCCAAAAAAACATGAAAAATAAACACAACCAAAACCTAAAAAAAAAAAATAAAAATAAAAATAAAAAACAACCAACAACAGACAATAAACAAAAACAAAAATACATAGAAAACACTCACACATAAAAACACGAAATAACACAAACAAAGAGAAACCCAAGAACAAGAACGAAAAAAACACAAGAACAATAACAAAAAACATAAAAAAAAAAAAACAACAAAAACACAAGAACAACAAAAAACAACACAAAGAACACAAAAACAAAACAAAACAAAAGAACCCACCCACCTTAAAAAACTAAACAAAAAAAAAAAAAAGAAAAAAAAATGAACAAAACAATGACCTATCTAGACCAGAAGACTATTAAGGCAAGAATCAACAGAGGAAACAAAATAAAGAATAGAATGAGCTAGGGAACTAAAAAAAACTGAATGAACCAAAGAGAAGCAAAAAAAAAAAAACAAGAAGAAACTAGGTACCTTAGAGCTGGAGCCATCCAAAGAAATGATAGAAAGAAGAGCTTCCCTAATTTGAGAAGCCCACCATATAGGAGGGTGGCCATAACAAGTAAGATCACCTTTGTCCAAAGCCCAATTAGCTAAAGCATCAACACTCTTGTTTTGATCTCTAACCACATGATTGTAATCAACTTTCAAAAATCCCATCTGGATTAACTGAATCTTCTCAATAATTCTTTTTATTCTCCAATCCACCTTATGATTCTTAGAAGGAGTCTTCAAGAGATTAATCATAAGTTGAGAGTCGAGACTCAACTAACACCTTTTCCCATCCAACCTTAGTAGCCTCCTGAAGACCTCCGAGGATACCATACCCCTCGGCAAGGTTATTGGAAAGAATACCCAAATTCTCGGCAAAAGTAAAAACCGGGGAGCCATACGAAAGTCTACCAATTCCTCCCACATTGGCTTTTCCAGGGTTCCCTCTAGAGGCTCCATCGGTATTGACTTTTCCAAAATCCTTAGGAGGAGGTTGCCAATTTCTAGTCCTATCCATCTTACTAATACTCACATTCCCTTTAAGTTGGTTGCCCTTAGAAGGTTTAATCTTCAATATTTGCATCACTTGATCCCATCTTTGGTGGGAGTTTTGGGGGTGATTAAGGAGTTGATGGACTGATTCAACTAAGTTGGCTATGGTCTTTTGCCAAATATAGTGAATATCCTTCCTATCTTGATTAAAAATTTGGTTGTTCCTTTCATTCCAAATATTCCAAAGAAGAATGGTAGAACCCATCCAAACTAAGTGCCTAATAAAATGATCAACACCCTCTTGATTAGGCCAATCCCTCCAAAGTTGTTCAAAAGTAAAAAAATTGGACCACTTGTAAGCCAAGTAAAGTGGCCATTCTCCTCCATAGCTCAGAGGCTAAAGTACACTCAATAAAAATATGGTTGATATTTTCTACATTCTCTTCACACATTTCACATCTAAAAGGGCCATGAAAACCACGCTTCATAAGTTGCTCACCGGTAAGCACCCTACGATGCAATAAAAGCCAATTAAAGAACCTCACCTTAGGCCAGAGCTTTTGAGCCCACAATCGAGAAAATATGTCGAAAGAATGGTTGGGATTATTATGGCATAAGGTCAAATAACCTTGAGCAACTGAATACTCACCCTTAGTAGTGTTGTTCCATCCAAAACAATCTTTTTCATGGGACCAAGAGAGGGATCTCATATGAAGGATGCCTTGGATATCTTGTCTTTGCCTTTCTGGGATTTGAATAGGCCGAGTCCTCAATAGGGATCCAATATCTACCAACCTTTGAATTACCGGTATGGTACCGACGAGTAATTAGCCACCTTTATCCAATTAGCTCGGTGAAGCTCCTCCATCCAAGGCCTCCAATCGGGAAGCCGAGTTATCAAAGGCTTGTGACCATCCCAAGAATCTGTCCAAAAATTTGCATGTTGACCATTATGAATGATCCAAAATAATTTTTTCTTTATCAAATCCTCACCGAGTCTTAAGAGCTGCTAAAATGGGAGAACCTTTGGTAGGAAGTTGATAGCGAACAAGGTCTTCGGGACTTTTGTTCTCGGCATATTTAGCACGGAGATTATTGGCCCAAAGAGCATTGGGGTTATGCAACATCCTCCAATATAATTTAGCAGCTAAAGCTTTGTTGTTATTAATTGAAGACCGGAATCCTAACCCCCCTTCACTCTTAGGAAGACATAAAGTATCCCATTTCACCAAGGCCCATTTTCTTTTCTCCTTAGTACCACTCCAAAGGAAACGATGAGTGATTTGATCCAATTCTCGAAGAACAACCTTTGGGATATTCAAAACGGAAGAAACATAAATAGGAATAGCTTGAAGGACTGATTTTACCAAGGTGATTCTACCCCCAGAAGAAAGCCACTTGTTGGTCCACTTTCCAATTTTCTTCTTGACTTTGTCCAACAACCAATTCCAATCTTTATTTTTCTGCCTTTGAATATTTATGGGAATACCTAAATAAGTGATTGGAAGAGAGGTCTTCTTATATCTTAATTTATCCAAGACCATGGATTCTGTCTAGCGAGAGCGGTGAAAGAAAATAACTTTAGATTTGTCTTCATTGATCAACTGCCCGATAGCCTTAGAAAAATAGCTAATGATTTGCTTAATATTAGAAGCTTCCTTAGGCGTAGCTTTACCTAAAAGAGTAGAGTCATCCACAAATTGAAGATGAGAGATAGGTCTAGCTCCATGAGCAATGGTAACTCCCTCAAGGGTTTTGTTTTCCCTCTTTTTGGTTATAGTCCTACCCAAGCATTCAACAAGAATGATGAATAAATAAGGGGATAGCGGGTCACCTTGCCTAATACCTCTGGAAGGTAGGAAAGACTGAGAAGGCCTGCCATTGATAAGAACTAAGTAGGAAACTGAAGAGATACATCCCATAATCCAATCCATCCAATCCTTAGAGAAACCAAATTGCCTCAAAACTTTGATAAGGAAGTGCCAATCCACTCTGTCATAAGCTTTGGATAAGTCTAACCGAATGAACATGGAAGGAGAATTTTGCATATCCATGGAATGGATGGCTTTCTGAGCAAGAACTATCTCATCTACTATTTGACGTCCTTCCACATAACCCCCTTGCTCTGGGGAAATAATCTTATGCAAAAGAGGCTTCAACCTTTACTGCCATGATTTTAGTAATGATTTTGAGAAGAACATTACATAAAGCAATAGGTCTAAAAGCTGAGATATGATCAACCTCTTGAGCTTTTGGAACAAGAGTAATATAAGTTTTATTGATAACCTTCAAAATTTCTTTGGCTTTCCTGGCTTCTTCCACCACCTCTAATAAATCAACATGAAGGATATCCCAGAACTCTTGGTAGAACTCAATAGGAAAACCATCGGGACACTGGGGTTTTCCCTTTTTGCATTTTAAAAACTACTTGTTGAAGCTCATTGATAGTAACAGGAGCGGTCAAAATAGAGTTCTCCTCGGAAGTGATAAGAGAAGGGATTGCTTGAAGAACATTATGTTGAGAAGGTGAGTCAAGAGGAGTAGCGGCAAAAATATTGGAAAAGTAATCAACAACAATAGAGTTCATGCCATCCCAAGTATAAACAACATCTCCAGAATCTGATTTTAAGGAAGAAATAAAGTTGTGAGATCTTCGAGCTAGAAGAGATTTGTGGAAGAAATTTGTGTTTCGATCTCCTTCTTTGAGCCATTGAATTCTAGATTTTTGCTTCCATAAGATTTCTTCTCTTTTTTCCCATTCCTCTAAGCTGAGTTGTGAGTTTAATTTCATCTGCACTTCTCTTCTCTGTGAGGCCATCTAAACGGATTTTCTTATTCAAATTTTCAAGATGAGCAATAACTTCATGTTTTTTTTATGAACATCCCCAAACTCTTTCCAGTTCCAAGTCTTGATTTTGGATTTAATGTATTGCGGTCTTTTGGCAAAACAGAACATCTTAGTCCCATGCCTAGGTTTACCTTCCTTCCACCATTGTTGCACACGAGGTCTGAAGGAAATGTCTCTAAGCCACATTAATTGAAAACGAAAAGGAGAGAAACTCACATTGGTTTTCTGGCCAATGATCCGAACCAGCATTATTAAGAGTCTTCACTTTAGGAATGTGACCATGGATTAAGAAATTTTTAGAGAGCAAAAACCTATCCAATCTCTCCATTATACAAGCTAAGCCTTGCCTTCTGTTAGACCAAGTCATAAGGCCATTATATGGTTGGATATCCACAAGATGGAGGTTTGCAATATATTCGCTCATGAGGTCGGTGCTTTTGTCCAAATTTCTATTTCCCCCATTTTCTCATCCAAAGAGAGGATGGTATTGAAATCTCCTCCGATCAAGATCCAAGCTTTAGGAAAATGAGAGATAATATGAGTAATATCCTTCCACTTGTCTTCTTTTTTCCTCCAAAGAAGTCGGAGCATAAACAGTAATGCAGAGCATAATCTGGTTGGAATGTCTACTTTGAATAGCTATAGCCAACAAACCCCAACTGCCAACCATATGGTGAATAACTACCTCTTTTGGGTCCCAAAGACAAGCAATGCCACCCGAAGTCCCTTGGGAGCCGAGGGAAACCACTTTTCAGTTGGCCAAATTTTACTGGCAATTAAGTCCATATCCTCCATTGACATCTTTGTTTCTTGAAGGAAAACAAGATGTGGATGATTTATCTGAATCATTCTTCTAATTTCATTTTGTTTTGAAAGACTCCCTTTGAGTCCTCTAATATTCCAAGTGATGATCTTCATTAATACCGGGGCTAAAAAAGTTGGGAAGGGCATTAATCTTACCTTCCTCTACAAGCTTTTCACCTTCTTTTACCATATGATATTGATTGGTCTTGCGACCTACTTTTTGATTAGAATCCATCTTCAATTTTTTTCCCTGTTTCTTGACTTATTCCAATTGAATGTGAGATGGCTTCTAACCTTGAAGAATGCTCGTACACAGCCAAAATTTTACTAGATGGTTCAACGGAGTCTATATTGGGACCTGCATTATTTGAAGTTTTGACATTTGAAATATTGTTTTTCTTGTGTAAATTTTCTCCTTTTTTTCTGTTGAAAACCTTTGATTTGTTGGTTTGTCTCCGAGTTCTTCCCTTCATATTTAAATTGTGTTTCTAAGATTTTAGTTTCCATTATTTCCTCTTCCTCACTTGGGACATCATTTGTGGAAAGGATTTCAAACATATTAGCAGATGACTTTGATTGATCCTTCATAACTGGTTTTTTTTAGTGTTCTTCTTCTTAGGTATTTGGAAACTTGTTGAGTTTATATCTTCTTTCTTTTGATCGGGAATTTTATTTGGGCAAGCACTTGGCCAAATGACCATATTCATGGCAAATTCTACAACGAAAAGGAATGTTCTCATAGTCCACTACTTGCTCCCAAGTGTCTTCCCCAAATTGTAATGTGATCTTTTTAGGTAGGGGTTTGTCAAAATCCATTAAAACACAAATCCGAGCATAAATAATATGTTCAAAATTTTGAGTACAATCAGCAGTCATCATAAAAGTTCCTAAAGAGTTTCCAATTGAAGAAAAAATAGTAGGATTCCAAAATTCAATAGGGAGGCCAAAGAGTCTAACCCACACGGGAGCTATAGAAGGCATCTCTTCTTCGGCTTTAAATTTAGTATGCCGGGGCTTCATGAAAAGCCCTGCCCTTCCAAAAAACCAAGGACCCCCTTGAAAAGTTTTCTCTCTATCTTCATTATTAGCAAATAAAACAAGAAAATAACCATTTGGATAAATAGAGATTTGTAACTCACCTTTAGTTTTCCAGCTTTTTGCAGCCCAGACTTTGAAAGCAGATAGACTCGGACGAAAACCCACGAACCGACAAATTAGTCCTCTTTTTTCCAAATCTTCAATGCCGGTCTGAATGTTACCCATATCAAGCTTAACAATAGGAGTTCCATCAAGTTGCTTTAAGACATCCTGACTCCGTTTTCCTAGGATCAATCTTAGGCATTCTTAGAGGTTTATGGGAAGCCCTAATATTGATATTAGCATTGGGTTGAGGCTTGTCCACCACGAAGGGCATCCCTAAAATTCATTTTTGGGACTGAGTCTTCGAAATTCTTACCCTTGACAGGGGTTTTCACGGTAGAATTATTTTGTGGGTGCACCTTAGCACCAGATTCACTTGAGATATGAGCCATTTTTTGATCAACTGCTTGAAACTTGTTTCGTGATCTCTTTAATCCTTGCCCTAGACGTCGTGGAAAGGTATGGTTTTCACTTTTCTTTTGTGCAGCAAATTGGAAGCCGTTGTCACTCAAGTTCACGGTATGATCTGTTGAAAGACAAATTTCTAACCCATCTTGTATCCCCTGCAACATTTCCTGCTAAAATATTGAGCATAAACCACAAAAATATTGGCCGCTAGGGCCCGAAGGCCCTAAAAACCAACCTCTGGAGCTGCTTGCACTCAACCCGAATGAAACCCTCGCATAGCCGCTTGCCAAATATATCGTTCACACATAGGGATGCGCTAGGATCTGTGTTGCTCCAAATGATATGAAAATTGGTGGAGACGTTCTAGGGTTTTTCAGGCATCTACCCTCAAAATTTTAGCTCAATCCGAGTCCGGATGAGTGAGATATGGCCGAAACGAGTTCGACAGTTTAGGCAGTCCTACGAAAATATCACCCAATGTCTTTCGACATGATAAAGCTTATCATCTACAATTTTTAGTGAGGTCAAAAGAATTTTATTTTTGTCAACATAATAAAGAATTTAAATTTGCATGTCACACCACACCCATAACCATATAATGTTGGATAACTATAATAAGGAAGGGATATTTATGTCACTCAACAATGTGTCCTCTCTCACACCATAAAACCCTTCAAAAGTAAATTTTTGTGTAACATTGTGTCCTTGAATGTTTGTTATGTGAACTTAGGTCAATCATTCATATGGAAGAGACATGATGTGTATGATTCAAGACCTTGGAGTGTCATCATCATTATTAGAGGTTAGTTCTTCAAGATACCACAAGTATATCCTATATTAATTTTTGTAGTCAACACCAAATAATGCAAGAGCATGATAGACAAAATAAGGAAATTTATTTCCATGATTTGCATAACAAAAATAGATACACTATATTGTAGTGGGATATAATGACTTATTTAAGTCACCAACTAGAGTTCCACTTCATTATGAGGTCAAAAAATTATTGATTTTTCCTTAGTTCTCCTTTTTCTAGTGCACATGTGTATCACATATATCCTTTAAAATGATGGAATCATGAGGAGAAGTTAAGAATTGATTCAAAAAGGGTAAAATAGATTAGTGATTCCCTATGTGTCAGTCCAATTGGCATGGCTCCAAAGAAATATTGAACGTGAATATTGTTCATTAACTATACAACTTTGAATAAAATTATAATGAAGGACTATATCCACTCTATTGAATAGATGACTTGTTGCAACAACCACATGGTGTAAATATCTTCATTAAAAATTATCTCAAATCTGGTTATCATCAAGTATACATCAAGCCGATTGATTTTTAGAAGACTACATACAAATCCAAGGAGAGTTTGTTTGTGTGGTTAGTTATATATTTTGGCTTAACCAAAATATATGTGCATTGGTTAAGCCAAAATATATATTGTGCCCCTCTACCAACTTATTTGTATTAGTCTACTTAGACAGAATTATTATTTATAGCAAGACATAGGAGGAGCACGTGAAACACATTCGACAAGTACTTCAAACTATTCAACAACATAAGTTGTATGGTAATTTAAAGAAGTGTTCATTTGACATGAAAAATATTTGGTACCTTGGTTACATTGTTTACAAAAAAGAATTCCATGTTAATCGTCATAAAATCTAGATAATTAGACATTGGGCTACCCAAAAAAAATCAAATATAACTTTATGTCTTTCTTAGTCTTGCCAATTTCTATCAAAGCTTTGTATTGTAGTTTTCACACATTTCTTGGCCATTACATAAAATAACTAAAGGAGGTGCTAATATAGGTTCCATTGGACATAAAAATAATGAGGAGTATTTAAGAAGCTAAAAGAACAACCATATGAAGATCATATTCTTTCTCTACTTGATTTGCAACAAGTTTTTGAGATAATAATTGATGCATCAAAGTATGCATTGGGAGGTTTCTCACACAACATGGTTATCCAATTGCATATCACAATGAGATATTTAGTGAAGAAATTTAAAGATACCTTGCGTATGATAAACAACTATATGCCATTGTCCAAGTATGTAAAAAGTGAAAACATTACATATTAGGAAAGAAAACAATCATCCATAAATATCATAAACCTCTTGAGGTTTTTTAGACACAAAGCAAGTTAAAAGATAAAAAATTCCAAAAGTGGTCCTCATATCTACAACAATTTCATCTAGTCATCAAGCATAAGAAAGGAAACATCAACTCAATAGCAACCTATTTGATTTGACCACCAATTATCGCACTCACCACCATTCTTGATTCCTGTAGGCATGAGACGACCAATTAGGCCATCTTGTATGAAGAATTGATTTTGCTAATACATATCGAGCTTTTGATGTGGACAAGCATGCTCTTGACTTTTATTTATAGGATAATCTTCTTTGTCATATGGGACATCTATTTATGACATCTAGTGAACACTCAAATATTATTTGCAAAACACACTTTATTAATTTAGTAGGTCACTTTGGGGTAGAGAAAACATTGATAATTCTCAAAATTACTTTTGTTGAACCAATATGAGAAATGAAATCAAGAGGTACACCAAATCATGCACCCTCCATGTCATTGCCAAATTGTCCAATAAGAATCAACGATGATATACACCATTGTCAATGCCAACCAAACCCTGAGAATCTATCTCCATAGATTTCTTCTTATGTCTGCTCACATCTAAGCATGGCCTTGGTTGTGTTTTTCTAATATTTGACCACTTTTAAAAAATGGTTATCATGATTCCTTATAAAAAATATATTTCATTAGAGGAGAATACTAAACTCTATTTCAATCATATATGACTTCAATTTGGTTTTCCAAAGTCTATTGTTTTATACAAGGATAAGATATTTTTTAGCATTTTTGCTTCACTTTGTGGAGCATGATAGACATCAAGATAATCATGTCTACAACCTTCCATCCTTAAACTGATGGTCAAACCAAAGTTGTGAATTGACTAATTATAAATATTATTTGAATATAAAATTCAAATCATCCATGCACATGGGATGAGAGCCTCCTATATATTCAACATGGTTATAATTAAAATCTATACAAATCTACCAAATGTAACCCATTTCATGCTTATTTTTGGGTTTCAACCATTGGAACCCATCGATGTAGATCTCCACATGCAACCAATGGAGCACTCACGTTATAAATAAAAAGAAACAATAAAGATAACATGGTTCATATAATAAATTCAACATATCCAATAACTACTCCATGACCTCTTAAAGAAGACAAATCATAAATACAAGCAATGTCATGACCAACAATAGGTCTAACATTAGTTCAATGTCAAAGATAAAGTATGGTTACATCTTCAAAAGGATTGTAGGATCCCATAGAAAGTTCATACCTCTTTGTTATGGACTATACACCATCAGCGAGGTGGAAGAGAAAGTTTTTGAGTTGAATATTTTATTTTCTCTTGAGTTGCATATAATCTTTAATATTGAACTTCTTAAAATTTATCATCCACCTCTATTGGATACTTATCTAGTAGCAAAACAATTGGACATTAAGTGTAATGGACCAATAGGTCTATTACATGAAATCCTAAGGATTCCATATGTAAATGAGATGTTTTTTTTTGCTATATAATCAAGGGTTGTACTTGGGTCCCCCACCATTGACAAATTACAATTCTCTTATTTAAAGATTGATAGTTTATAAATAAATACACTTCTCATCTCAATTGAGATGTTATAGCTAGAAACCTACATCATTTTACATAAAATATCTAAATTCTTGATTTTCATTTTTTGGATCTTTTCAATTTTTTGTATGAATACAATTATTCCAAAATTTAGCATCTTTCTTGACATTTTCCTATAGCAACCTTCACAATGCCAAAACTTCACCTCTACTATCTATTAGTAGAGTAATATTTTCAAAATATTGCACTATCATAGTCCACTTTACCAAATCTAAATTGCTAGTTTCCTTCCTCATTGAAGTCCTAGCCCTTCATTGCTCTTCCCATCATTTGAACCCTAGCTGACAAATATTTGCAATTTCATTTTTTGCAACTTAAAAAATCATCACTGTCCTTGTTCCGAATGGTTGACTTCACAAGATCAAATCTCCCTCAATATTTCTCGGATTCTTGCATATGACCACTCATTTTAAAGCTATTCAAATTCTGCAAAGTTGGTCCAAGAAATAGTTGAATTAGATAACTTTTTGTGAAGATATGGCTCCTAAAATATGAGATGTTTTTTATAAAAAAAAACAACTAATCCTTCGCACATTTTTTTGTTGTAAAGAGGGAGAAAAACCACCCTAATACTTGTGGGTTTTAAACTCAAAGGTACATTAAAGATAAAAATATGGGGTTTTAGTTAATCCAAACTTCCACTCAAAAACCCAACCTGTTGCTGCACTACACTCAACAACCTAGACTATTGTTGTGGTTCCCTTAGCTGATCCGATATCAAAAAAGAATTCAACCTAACAAAGGCCAACCTTCCACGCTCCTTTAGCTTAAGCAACCTTCCATGCTCCTTCAACCTTTCTAGCCTTCCACTCAATATTCCAGCATTCCACTGCATCTCCTTCAATTGGCCTAACCTTCCACACTACTTCAGTCTTATTGGCTTTCCATGTTTCTTCAGCCATCCCAACCTTCCACCCAACATCCCAACCTTTCACTGTAGCTTATTCAACCAGCCAAGACTTCCACGCTCCTTCAACCTTGACACTCCAAATATCAAATCATCATTTAGCCTTCCATGCTCCTTCAACCTTGACACTCCAAATATCAACTCATCATTTAGCCTTCCACGCTCCTTCAAACTTGACACTTCAAATATCAACTCATCATTTAGCCTTCCACGCTCCTTTAGCCTTCAAATTTGCTAATCGTTAAAGCACCAGACCATTTTCCAGGCCCCTTAGGGGGCAACCCCAATAAGGCTTATATGTAAATGAGATGAATTCCCTCTCTCTATTTATATATCCGATGAAAAATTTTATATAGATAGATAGGTGTGTTGAGCCTTAGAGGTGTTGTCATTGTTGTCAACACATTTCATTTGGCATCTTGTTGGCAAATTTGTCATTGTTATAAAATATTGCGTGTTTTATAACATTGTTATTCTGTTATAAAACTCGATGTGTTTTATAACATGAAATATGAAAGAAATAAAGCAAGAAATAAAGCATAATAAATAAATATAGAAATATGGATGTCTATGCTTATATTTGGATTTGAAAAATAAGTTTAAATTTGAATTTGTGAAGGATAGACACCTAGCAAGAAGACAAAAAACATGAAGTTGTTTTTTCCTGCTTTTTTAGTGGAAGTGATTGTGCATGTCAATATTTTTTGGTGTTGTGGATTCAAAGAGATTGGGAAATATTTTAAGAGGTGTGCTACACTTATTTGGAAACACATTTTATTTTTCTTTTATTATTTTTTGTGCAAGTATTAAAAAATTGGCAAGATTGATAGCGTGGATTTCACTACAAGATAATTGATTTGTTGAGAGAGAATGAAAAGGGCTTGATTTTTGGGAGGTGGTTTTTCACATGGTTTTGGAAACCATTTTTGGTTTTCCTCCACATTTTTGTATTAAAAAATTGAAGGTATTTTGAATTTGTGTGTGAGAGGTTTTCAAAAAAAAAAGTAAGGTTATGCTACCGGAATGCTGCCGAATTTTTTGCAGGTGTTTGAAGTTTGATAATATTTTATGCAATTGTGGATGCCTATATTGGATGATGAGAGCTTTGTATTGATGTGAATATTGTAGGGATTTGATCATAATTTATGGTATTTTCATCTTGCATACTTTGGTTGCATAATCTCTTCATTGCAGGATTGTGGGTTTGTGCTTGTAGGCTAGTTAGAGCTTGCTATCAGTGAATGCATCATTCTGCTTTAATTTTATTCATAATATTGTTGAGTTGATTAGTCGTGGTTGAGATATAGGTGGGTTGCAACCATCCTTCTGTTGTGGCAGAAAAATCATATTCTATTCTTTTATTTTGTGAGGCTTGATACTATGAAGTAGACACAACAAGCATTTCTCACCGGGGTTTTCACCATCATGGTTTTTCTCGTCAATTCTTGTGTTGTGGGTTGAATTTATTGTGCATCTCATTGCTGTTATATTTCATTTTATTTTTTATTTAAATAAGATTTAAAAAAAATATTAAAATTAAAAACTGCATAGATTCACCCCCCTCTCTGTGCCATTGTGTTGCTAACAATTGGTATCAGAGCAAGGTTGTCCTTTTTGTAGCTTAATCATCTCGGATTGATTCTTGGTTCACAATGGATGGTAGAGAAGTCAATACTGGTAAGGTGCCATACTTTGATGGTAGTGATAATGTATTTTGGAGTTACAGAATGATGGATTTTTTGGGTTCACTTGGCCTTGGTGTTTTGCTATCTGTTAAGAATGGTTATACTTTTCCTACAACAATTCCTACTGATCCTGATGCAATAAAATATTATGAGCATAATATGAAGGCAAAATCAACAATTACCAATGCCCTTGCACCAAGTGAATTAGTGAAGTTTATGGGTTTTCAAACAACTAAAGAAGTTTAGGATAAGTTGAAGGTAATTCATGAAGGCAATGACAAAGTCAAGGAAGCTAAACTGCAAATATATAGAGCACAATTTGAAAGTCTTCGAATGGATGAGGATGAAGATATTTCAGCCTACATGCTTTGTATGAATGAGGTAATTACTTCCATTAGAGATTTAGGAGAAGCTATAACATATACTATTGTTGTAAAAAAGGTTCTTCATTCTTTGACTTCAAAATTTGATTCAAAGGTTTCTGCAATTGAAGAAGCAAAGGGTTTGAACACTCTAAAATTAGATGAATTACATGGCTCACTTATTGCATATGAGATGAGAGTTTGTTGCAGAAAGACTTCTGAAAAGGAGAGTGCATTTAAAGCCTTTTAGAACTTGAAAGTAAATTATGAATCTGATGAAGAGAAGTTTTCTGATGAAGAGCAAGTAAACTTTGTTCAAAAGTTAAAGAGAGGAAAAGGAAAATACAAGGGAAAATTGCCATTGAAATGTTTTGAGTGTGGGCGCATTGGGCATTTTGCATCGAAATGTCCTTACAAGGAGCATTTGGAAGATGATGGTGAGTATCAAAAAGGCAAAAATAAAGACATAAAAAAGAAAGCATCAAGGTTTGGCAAGAGGTTCTCAAAGAAGATCTTGTTGTCACATGAATATGGTTATTCTTCATTTGAGAGTGTGGATGATTCTCATGGAGAGGCTTCTAAAGTCCTATTTATGGCCATTGAGGAAAAAAATAATATAGATGCAAACAAAGAAGAGGCTTGTTTGGAGTACAAATGTGAAAACATGCTTGTTTGGACAAGTTGATGATAGTTGGTTATGACATAAGAGGCTTGGGCATATCAACTTTGATAATATTGTTAATATTAGCTCCAAGAATGTTGTTAGGCACCTTACTAAGTTGACAAAGCCAAATAATATCATATGTGTGCCATGTCAACAAGGCAAGAAAACTAGATAACAGTTCAAAACTAAGGAGTATTCTACAACAAAGCCTTTGGAGCTTGTACATACAAATGTGTGTGGACCTATGAGGACAAAAGGCACTAATGGTGAGAGGTATTTCATTTTTTTTATTGATGATTATTCTAGAATAACATGGGTTTCATTCATGAAGGAGAAATCAAAGGCTTTTAAATGCTTCAAAGTGTTTAAGGCTATGTCAAAAAATGACTCAGGAAAGAGGATCAAATGCTTGCGATCAAATAGAGGTGGTGAGTTCACTTCTAGTGAGTTTGATAGATATTACAATGAGCATGGTATTAGGAGACATATTTTAGCTACAAGGACACATCAATCTAATGTGGTGGTAGAGAGGAAGAACATAACAGTGCAGGAGATGACTAGAACAATGCTTAATGACTCACAGGTTGCAGATATATTTTGGAAGGAGGCAGTGCATATAGCAGTCTACATTCAGAATATGTGCATGCTTAGAGTTCATAGCCACATGAATCCCTATGAAATATGGACAGGAAGGAAAGCTTCAGTTAAGCATTTTAGAGTATTTGGGTGTAAATGTTATATTAGGAGAGATGAGTATGATCTTGGCAAGTTCGATGCTACAGAAGATGAGGGGATTTTCCTTGGTTATTCCACCAAAATAAAGGCTTATAGATGCTTCAATAAAAATCTTGGAAAGGTGGTAGAAATCACCAATGTGAAGTTTGATGAAGGACATGTACCCAAAGTTGATCTTGAAGAATAAGAAGAACAAAATGATGCTTCAAAGTCACCTCCAAACTACATCAAGAAGAATCAAGGAGCAAATCATAGGTGATCCAACTCAAGGTGTGCAAACAAGGAGAAGACTGGTAAGATCAAATGAGAAAAGTCATTTTTCTTTGTTATCTCGAGTTGAGCCTAAATATTTTATTGAAGCTTATAAGGATGAAGGTTGGATTCATGCTATGGAAGAAGAGATTAATCAAATAGAAAAGAACAAAACCTAGAAATTGGTACCTAGACCAATGAACAAAAATGTAATAGGTGCCAAGTGGGTGTTTAGAAATAAGCTCAATGAAGATGGCAAAGTTATTCGGAATAAGACAAGGTTAGTTTGCAAAGGTTATGCTCAAGTTGAAGTTATTGATTTTGATGAAACTTTTGCTCCTGTTGCTAGATTAGAATCCATCTGAATTTTTCTTTCTTTTGCTATTCAGAAGAACTTTAAGTTTTATCAAATGGATGTGAAATATGCTTTTCTTAATGTCAATTTGGAAGAGGAAGTTTATATGGACCAACCTGAAGGATTTCAGCTTGGGGATGAGAACTATGTTTGCAGGTTAAACAAGGCTTTATATGGGCTCAAGAAAGCCCCAAGGGCATGGTATGTAAGGTTGGATAAGTATATTTTGCAGCAAGGCTTACAAAAGGGCAAGGTTGATAACAACTTGTACTTCAAAGTTGTTGATTCTCATCAGCTAGTGATTGTTGTTTATGTCAATGATATTATTTTTGGTGGAAGAAAATATGGTATGTGTCATAATTTTTCTAATGCTATGCAAAGTGAATTTGAGATGTCTATGATTGGAGAGTTGTCTTATTTTCTTGGTCTTCAAATTTCTCAACTTGATAGAGGCATCTTCATTTCACAAACAAAATATGTAAAGGAAATGATGAAAAATTGTAACATGGAGGATTGTATACCTGTGAGTACACCTATGGTGACTGGGTGTAAGCTAAGTAAGGATGACGAGTCTCCTCTTGTTGACCAAACACTCTACAGGTCTATGATTGGAAGTTTATTGTATCTAACTGCTTATAGGCCTGATATTTTACTAGATGTTTGTATTGTTACTAGATTTCAGAGTGCACCTAAGGAAACACATGTGAAAGTTGTTAAGAGGATTTTTAGATATCTTAAGGGGACTTTGGACTTTGGATTGTGGTATCCAAAAGGTAATTATTTCACACTTAGAGCTTACACATATGCAGATTGGGCAGGATGTGTTGATGATCATAAAAGCACTAATGGTGGAGCTTTCTATCTTGGTGACATGCTTATTTCTTGGCATAGTAAGAAATAAGATTCTGTATCACTCTCTACTATTGAAGCTGAGTATATTTCTATTGTTGCTTTTTGTACTCAAGTGCTTTGGATGAAGCAAATGATTGTGGACTTGGGTATTCAAATTGGTGAGCCTATCTCTCTTCTTTGTGACAATACTAGTGCTATTAACATTTCTAAGAATCTTGTTTTACACTCAAGAACAAAGCACATAGATATAAGATATCATTTCTTGAAGGAGAAGGTTGCTAATGATCAAGTTGTATTGGATTTTGTGCCTACGAAGGAACAAATTGCTAATATTTTCACTAAGCCTTTGCCTATGGAGACTTTTGAGCATTTGAGACAACTCTTGGGAGTTGTTTCTTCTCCATTTCATTAGATTATTTTTTTTGGTGCACATCCTCAAGGGGAGCTTCTTATGACCTTATTTTATGCTCCTATCTCTGATATTTCATGTTTCTATTTGCTGATGTATGCTTGAGGATGGTGTGTGCATAATTGAAGGTGTTCGGGTTGCTGGTTTATTGCCTAGTTGCCTGGCAATTTCTTGCAGTTTGGTGAGCTTTGGTTGGGTATCATTTTGTTGTTGTTACTACTGATTTTTAATTTTGGTTATCAATCATTTTCTGTTCATATCAGTTGTGTATCGGTTCTTTTCACAACAACAAGTTATGATGTTATTTGGTGCATTCTATGGTACCCGTTTGTGGAGTTCTGTGGGCTAGTGGCATTGTTTCTTGTGTAGAACTGTTTGGGGCTGTCTTGTATAGATTTCTCTTGGTGTTTTAGTCTCTAAACTACTGTCATATCATGCTCATATCAGTTTCAAGTGTGTTGGTGCATTGGTTCAGGGGGAGTTGTGATTATCTTCATGGTTTAGGATGCACTGTTTACCCTTTGTCATTGTTGTCAAAGGGGGAGAGAAGAGACTGCAACTGTCATCTCAAATAGGGGGAGAGATTACTTAGGGGGAGTGTAGCAGAGGTGTTACAAAATGTTCAAATCGCTGCACATTTGAGGTATGTTGTTCAGTTGTTTCAGTGATGCAGGTTGTTGCAATGTTGCATGTGTTGCCAAAAATTCCAAATGGGGAGATTGTTGAGCCGTAGAGGTTTTTTCATTGTTGTTAACACATTTAATTTGGCATATTGTTGGAAAATTTGTCATTGTTATAAAATATTGTGTGTTTTATAACATTGTCATTCTGTTATAAAATCCGATGTGTTTTATAACATGAAATATGAAATCAATAAGCAAGCAATAAAGCATAATAAAGCAAGATAGAAATATGGATGCCTATGTTTGTATTTGAATTTAAAAAATAAGTTTAAATTTGAATTTGTGAAGGATAGGCACCTAGCAAGAAGACAAAAAACATGAAGTTGCTTTTTCTTGCTTTTTCAGTGGAAGTGGTTGTGCATGTTAATATTTTTTGGTGTTGTGGATTTGAAGAGATTGGGAAAAAATTTAAGAGGTGTGCTACACTGATTTGGAAACATATTTTATGTTTCTTTTATTATTTTTGTGCAAGTATTAAAAAATTGGCAAGATTGACAACATGGATTTCACTACAGGATAATTGATTGGTTGAGAGAGAATGAAAAGGGCTTGATTTTTTGGAGGTTGTTTTGCACATTGTTTTGGAATTTTTTTTTGGTTTCCCTCCACATTTTGTATTAAAAAATTGAAGGTATTTTGAATTTGTGTGTGAGAGGTTTTCAAAAAAAAGTAAGGTTATGTTGCAATGCTGCCGAATTTTCTGCAGGTGTTTGAAGTTTGATAATATTTTATGGAATTGTGGATGCCTATATTGGATGCTGAGAGATTTAGAATGATGTGAATATTGCAGGGTTTTGATCAGATTTTATGGTATTTTTATCTTGCATACTTTGGTTGCAGAATCTCTTCATTGCAGGATTGTGGGTTTGTGCTTGCAAGCTAGTTAGAGCTTGCTATCAGTGAATGCATCATTATGCTATACTTTTCTTCATAATATTATTGAGTTGATCAGTTGTGGATGAGATATAGGTGGGTTGCAGCCCTCCTTCTATTGTGGCAGAAAAATCATATTCTATTCTTTTATTTTGTGAGGCTTGATACTATGAAGTAGACACAACAAGCATTTCTCATCGGGGTTTTTCACCATCATGGGTTTTCCCGTCAATTCCTGTGTTGTGGGTTGAATTTCTTGTGCATAGCATTACTGTTATATTTAATTTTATTGTTGCTTTAAATCAGATTTAAAAAAAAAGGATTAAAATTAAAAACTGCATAGATTCACCTCCCTCTTTGTGCCATTGTGTTGCTAACAAGGTATGTGTAAACTAAAGAAAAAAAGATGTTCACAACCATTTTAAAGTTTCTATGATGCTTTGAAGTTGAAGCTTTTTCAAGAAGAGGGCATAATTGAACCTAATCCCTACCTTATTATATCCTCTTATAATATATTTATATTATAATATTATCTTATATATAACTTACTCTATTAATAATATATTAAATGGTTATTTAATAATATATTAAATTTTTATTTAATAATATATTATAAAATTTAAGGGTCATAACCCTTCATACACACCCCTTATTAAATAACCATTTAATATTTTTTTTTTGTGTTGGGATAATAAGGGGTTGTACTCGGGTCCCCCACCCTTGACAAATTACAAATCTCTTCTTTAGATCTTGAGAGTTTATAAATAAATACACTTCTCATCTCAATTGAGATGTTATAGCTAGAAACCTGTATCATTTTACATAAAATGTCTGAATTCTTGATTTTTCATTTTTTGGATCTTTTCAATTTTCTCTATGAATACAATTATTCCATAATTTAGCATCTTTCTTGACATTTTTCTATAGCAGCCTTCACAATGCCAAAACTTCACCTCTACTATCTATGCCTTGCATCTTAGTAGAGTAATATTTCCAAAATATCGCACTATCATAGTTCGCTTTACCAAATCTGGATTGCTAGTTTCCTTCCTGAAACACAAGTGCAACCACAAAAATTATAATAAATAGTCTAAATGAAAACACATTATTGTTACAAAATAAAGCATATATTACCAATGGAAAACATTAAAGTAAATCTTAATAATTAATTGAATCAAGCAATCAACATTTTCTTATCAACTTCAACTAAACTTACTACTTCCTCTAACCATGGAAAGAGAATTTAACTTCATGATCCTCAATAAAAACCCCTCTATTGGCTAGCTTATCTGTACATTTGTTTCCTTCCCTTAATATATGTGTAAACCTGATTTCTTCAAACTCTTTAGCAAGATCTTGAATTTCCACAATTATCTCTTGTATGTTCCATGGAGCCTTAGCTTTCCTCAAAACTGCACTTATTACTATGAGAGAATCACCTTCCATCCATACTCTATTCCACTTCATTTGTTTCCATATTTTTAACCCTTCTAAATTTGCCCAAGCTTCAACTTCATTATTTGTCTTAAATCCACTATTGAAAGCATAATGAGACAAAATCTCACCTCTATTATTTCTAATTATTCCTTCTCCTCCTGTTGGTCTTGGATTTCCTTTAGATGCTCCATCAAAATTCAATTTAACCCACTCCACATCTGGTGGTTTCCACTTTATATTCTTTGCCTTCTTTTTGCTTCTCTTGTACCCAACATCATAATTCCATTTAATGACTTGACTCCATCTATCAAGGCTCTCTACTTCTAGATTAGGTATTGGGTGAGTTTATAGGGTTGGTTTAGACTCCTCTATGGCTAAACATATCTTCTTTTTGTTACCTCTAAATTTTTTCTTTCCTTTAAATATTCTTCTTTTCCTTTCTAGCCATATAGTCCAAAGTATTGTATCTTTTGATATATCCCATATTTTCTGTAAAGCCTCACTTTTATAAGTGCTCTACCATTGCTTTAACCAATCTTCAATTCTGCTATTCATCACCATGCATTTACCAAACATATTAAGAATCCATTGCCATAGGTTCCAGACTATTGAGCAATGTCCCAAGAGATGGTCTATACTCTCCCCCTTAATTTTACAAAAAGCACATTGAGAGGGGCCATGAAAACCCCTTTTCATAAGGTTATCCTAGGATAAAATTCTTCTATGACCTACTAGCCAAACAAACATTTTGACTTTAAGAATGCTTGGGCTATCCCAAATATCTCTCCATATTCTAGTGATATTATTATTTTGTTGGTGTTGTACATTATATCCACTTATTGTTGTGTATTCTCTTGAGCTATTCAAATCCCAAATCAATTTATCCTTGGCTCCCCTCAAAATAATCACAATTGTTATCTTTCTACTCAATTGCCTCCTAGCATCAATGTCTTGTATACTTGTAAAAAAATCTTCTTTCCATTTGTATCTTCCATCCTGATCCTTGTACAAAATGTTTGAAACCCTATCAACATATTTGTCTTGAAGCAATCCCATCCAAGGATTCAAAATTGGATCTAAATTGGGTGTTTTTTTATCACACCAAGTATCCATCCAAATAGAAATTTTTTCTCCAGTTCCCACCACCCATATTAAACCTTTAATCATAAGATCAATAGATTTTTTTAAACCATTCCAAAGAGCAAAACCATTTGGTAGAGAAAATATAGTAAATATTAAACTTGGGTCATTGGGATCAACATACTTAGAAGAATTATTGCCCATTATCTTTGACTGTATTTGTATAATCTCCAGATTACTTTTCCCCTAAGAGTTAAGTTTACATCTATAAGAACTCTTAAACCAAGACCTCCCCTAGTTTCACACAACTTGCTCCATTTCACCAAAGGATTTTTTTTGTGGAAAACACCCCAAATGGGATGCCACTTTTGGGTAAGTCCCAAGGAGGCAGGGGTATCTATTCCGCCAAAAATACCTAGGGCTCGCACCTGGCTTCCCCTTTGGCACACTCAATGAGCATACCTAAAACAACAAAAACAAGAACAAACAAACACAAAAACACACAAAAAAAACAAAAAAACAAACAAACAAAAAAACCACACACAAAAAGAAACAAAACACAAAACACAAAACAAACAAAAACAACATAAAAACATAAAAACAACAAAAAACTCAAAAATAAAAATAAAATAAACTAAAAAACAACAACAAAACACAAAAAAAAAACACACAAGAAAACAAAAAAAAACAAAACCATGATAAACAACAAAAACACAAAAAAACAAAAAACACAAAAACAACAAAAACAACAAAAACAACACAAAAACAAAATAGAACAAAAAACACACACACACCCTTAAAAAACTAAAAAAAGAAAAAATAAAAAACACAACTACGACCTTTCTAGGCCAAAAGACTTTTAAGGCAAGATTCAACAGAGGAAACATAAGAAAGATATGTTTGAGCTAGGGAACTAAAATACCCTGACCGAACCAAAGAGAAGCAAAAACAAAGCAAAAAGGAACTAGGTACCTCTAGTACTAGAGCCATCCAAAGAAATGATAGAAAGAAGAGCTTCCCTTATTTGTGAAGCCCACCATCTAGGAGGGTGGTCGTAGCAAGTAAGATCACCTTTGTCCAATGCCCAATTAGCTAAAGCATCAACACTCTTATTATGTTCTCTGACCACATGATTGTAATCAACTTTCAAAAAGCCCATCTAGATTAATTGAATCTTCTCAACAATTCTTTTTATTCTCCAATCAACCTTATGATTCTTAGGAGTCTTCAATAGATTAATCATGAGTTGAGAGTCAAATTCAACTAACACCTTTTTCCATCCAACCTTAGCAGCCTCTTGAAGGCCTCTGAGGATACCATACCCCTCAACAAGGTTATTGGAAAGGATACCCAAATTCTTAGCAAAAGTGAAAACTAGGGAGCCATCTGAAAGTCTACCAATTCCTCCCGCACTAGCTTTTCCAGGGTTCCCCCTAGAGGCTCCATCAATATTGAATTTTCCAAAATCCTTAGGAGGAGGTTACCAATTCCTTGTTCTATCCATCTTGTAATTACTCACATTCCCTTTAAGCTGGTTGCCCTTAGAAGAGTTAATCTTCAATCTTTGCATCACTTGATCCCATCTTTGGTGGGAGTTTTGGGGGTGATTAAGGAGTTATTGGATTGATTCAACTAAGTTGGCAATGGTCTTTTTCTAGATATAGTGAATATCCTTCCTTTCTTGATTGAAAATTTGGTTGTTCCTTTCATTCCAGATATTCCAAGGTAGAATGGTAGAACCCATCCAAACTAACTACCTAATAAAATGATCAACACCCTCTTGTTTAGGCCAATCCCTCCAAAGTTGTTCAAAAGTAAAAAAATTGGACCATTGTAAGCCAAGTAAGATGGTCATTCTCCTCCATAGCTCAGAGGCTAAGGTACACTCAATAAAAATATGGCTGAGAGTTTCCACATTCTCTCCACACATTTCACATCTAAAAGGGCCATGAAAACCATGTTTCATAAGTTGCTCACCAGTTAGCACCCTACGATGCAATAAAAGCCAAGTAAAGAACCTCACCTTAGGCCAGAGATTTTGAGCCCACAACTGAGAAAATATATCATATGATTGGTTGGGATTATTATGGCATAAGGTCAAATAACCTTGAGCAACTGAATACTCACCCTTAGTAGTGTTGTTCCATCCAAAACAATCTTTATCATGGGACCAAGAGAGAGATCTCATATGAAGGATGCATTGGATGTCTTGTCTTTACCTTTCTAGAATTTGAATAGGCCAGTCCTCAATAGGGATCCAATATCTACCAACCTCTGAATTACTAGTATGGTATCGATAGTAATTAGCCACCTTTATCCAATTAGCTCGGTGAAGCTCCTCCATCCAAGGCCTCCAATCGAGAAACTGAGTTATCAAAGGTTGGTGACCATCCCAAGAATCTATCCAAAAATTTACCTATTGACCATTATGAATGATCCAAAATAACTTTTTCTTTATCAAATCCTCACCAATCTTAAGAATCGCTAAAATGGGAGAACCTTTGGTAGGCAATTGATAGTGAACAAGGTCTTCAGGACTTTTGTTCTCAGCATATTTAGCATGAAGATTTTTGGCCCAAAGAGCATTGGGGTTATGCAAAATCCTCCAATACAATTTAGCAGCTAAAGCTTTGTTGTTATTAATAGCAGACCGAAATCCTAACCCCCCTTCATTCTTAGGAAGACATAAAGTGTCCCATTTCACCAAGGCCCATTTTCTTTTCTCCTTAGTACCACTCCAGAGGAACCGATGATTGATTTGATCCAATTCTCGAAGAACAACCTTTGGGATATTCAACATGGTAGAAACATAAATAGGTATAGCTTGAAGGACTGATTTTACCAAGGTAATTCTACCCCCAAAAGAAAGCCACCTATTGGTCCACTTTCCAATTTTCTTCTTAACTCTATCCAACAACCAATTCCAATATTTATTTTTCTATCTTTGAATATTGATAGGAATGCCTAAATAAGTGATCGGAAGGGAGGTCTTCTTATATCTTAATTTATCCAAGACCATGGATTCCTATCTAGGAGAGCAGTGAAAGAAAATGACTTTAGATTTGTCTTCATTGATCAATTGCCCGGTAGCCTTAGAAAAATAGCTAATGATTTGCTTAATTTTAGAAGCTTCCTTAACTGTAGCTTTACCTAATAGAGTAGAGTCATCAAAAAATTGAAGATGAGAGATAGGCCTAGCTCCATGAGCAATGGTAACTCCCTCAAGGGTTTTGTTTTCTCTATTTTTGGTTATAGTCCTACCCAAGCATTCAACAAGAATGATGAATAAATAAGGGGAGAGGGGGTCACCTTGCCTAATACCTCTAGAAGTATGGGAATAACTATGAAGGCCTACCATTGATAAGAACTAAGTAGGAAACTGAAGAGATACATCCCATAATCCAATCCATCCAATCCTGAGAGAAACCAAATTGCCTCAAAACTTTGATAAGGAAGTGCCAATCCACTCTATCATAAGCTTTGGATAAGTCTAAACGAATGAACATAGAAGGAGATTTTTGCATTTCCATGGAATGGATGGCTTCCTGAGCAAGAACTATCTCATCCACTATTTGATGCCCTTCCACATAACCCCCTTGTTCAAGGGAAATAATCTTATGCAAAAGAGGCTTCAACCTTTCTACCATGATCTTAGTAATGATTTTGAGAAGAACATTACATAAAGCAATAGGTCTAAAAGCTGAGATATGTTCAACCTCTTGAGATTTTGGGACAAGAGTTATATAAGTTTTATTGATAACCTTCAAAATTTCTTTGGCTTTCCTGGCTTCTTCCACCACCTCTAATAAATCAGCATGAAGGATATCCCAAAACTCTTGGTAGAACTCAATGGGAAAACCATCAAGACCTAGGGTTTTCCATTTTTGCATTTTAAAAACTACTTGTTGAAGCTCATTGATAGTAACAGGAGCAATCAAAATAGAGTTCTCCTCAGAAGTGATAAGAGAAGGGATCGCTTGAAGAACATTCTATTGAGAAGCCGAGTCAAGAGGAGTAGCAACAAAAATATTGGAAAAGTAATTGACAACAATAGAGTTCATGCCATCCCAAGTGTAGACAACATCTCCAAAATATGATTTCAGGGAAGAAATAAAGTTGTGAGATCTTCGAGCTAGAAGAGATTTGTGGAAGAAATTTGTGTTTCGATCTCCTTCTTTGAGCCATTGAATTCTAGATTTTTGCTTCCATAAGAGTTCTTATCTTTTTTCCCATTCCTCTAACTGAGTTGTGAGTCTAATTTCATCTGTACTTCTACTCTCTGTGAGGCCATCTAAATGGATTTTCTTATTCAAATTTTCAAGTTGAGCAATAACTTCATATTTTTTTTGTTGAACATCCCCAAACTCCTTCCAGTTCCAAGTCTTGATTTTGGATTTAATGTATTGCAACCTTTTGGAAAAATAGAACATCTTAGTCCCATACCTTGGTTTACCTTCCTTCCACCATTGTTGCACTCGAGGTCTGAAGGAACTATCTCTAAGCCACATTAACTAAAATTAAAAAGGAGAGAAACTCACATTGGTTTTCCACATTTCCACCATGATTGGCCAGTGATCCGAACCAACATTGTTAAGAGTCTTCACTTTAGGAATGTGACCATGGATTAAGAAATTGTCAGAGAGCAAGAACCTATCCAATCTCTCCATGATACAAGCTAAGCCTTACCTTCTATTAGACCAAGTCATAAGGCCATTATCTGGTTGGATGTCCACAAGATGAAGGTTTGCAATATATTCACTCATGAGGTTAGTGCTCCTATCCAAATTTCTATTTCTCCCCCCATTTTCTCATCTAGAGAGAGGATGGTATTGAAATCTCCTCCGATCAAGATCCAAGCTTCAGGAAAATGAGAGATAATATAAGTTATATCCTTCCACTATCTTCTCTTTTCCTCCAAAGTAGTTGAAGCATAAACAGTTATGCAGAGCATAATTTGGTTGGAATGTCTACTTTGAATAGCTATAGCCAAAAGACCCCAGCTGCCAACCATATGGTGAATAACTACCTCTTTTGGGTCCCAAAGGCAAGCAATGCCACCAGAAGTCCCCTGGGAACTGAGGGAAACAACTTTTCCAGCTAGCCAAATTTTACTAGCAATTGATTCCATTTCCTCTATTGACATCTTCGTTTCTTGAAGGAAAACAAGATGTGGATGGTTTATTTGAATCATTCTTCTAATTTCATTTTGTTTTGAAAGACTCCCTTTGAGTCCTCTAATATTCCAAGTGATGATCTTCATTAATACCAGGGCTAAAAAAGTTGGTAAGGGCATTAATCTTACCTTCCTCTACAAGCTTTTCACCTTCTTTTACCATATGATGTTGATTGGTCTTGCGACCTACCTTTTGATTAGAATCCATCTTCAGTTTTTTTTCCTGTTTCTTGACTTACTCCAATTGAATCTGGGATGGCTTCTAACCTTGAAGAATGCATGTACAAAGCCAAAGTGTTACTGGAAGGTTCAACAGAGTCTATCTTGGGACCTGTATTATTTGAAGTCTCAACATTTAAAAGATTGTTTTTCTTGTGTATATTTTCTCCTTTTTTTTTGTTGAAAACCTTTGATTTGTTGGTTTGTCTCTGAGTTCTTCCCTTCATATTTAAATTGTGTTTCTAAGATTTTTGTTTCCATTATTTCCTCTTCCTCACCTGGGACATCATTTGTGGAAAGAATTTCAAACATATTAGCTGATAACTTTGATTGATCCTTCATAACTGGTTTTTTTTAGTGTTCTTCTTCTTAGGCATTTGGAAACCTGTTGAGTTTGTATCTTCTTTCTTTTGATCTAGAATTTTATTTGGGAAAACACTAGCCAAATGACCATATTCATGGTAAATTCTACAACGAAAAGGAATGTTCTCATAGTCCACTACTTGCTCCCAAGTGTCCTCCCCAAATTGTAATGAGATATTTTTAGGTAGGGGTTTGTCAAAATCCATTAAAACACAAATCCGAGCATAAATAATATGTTCAAATTTTTTAGTACAATCAGCAATCATCATAAAAGTTCCCAAAGAGTTTCCAATTGAAGAAAAAATAGTCGAATTCCAGAATTCAATTGGGAGGCCAAAGAGTCTAACCCACACGGGACCTGTAGAAGGCATCTCTTCTTTGACTTTAAATTTAGTATGCCAAGGCTTCATGAAAAGCCCTACCCTTCCAAAGAACCAGGGACCCCCTTGAAATGTTTTCTCTCTATCTTCATTATTAGCAAATAAAACAAGAAAATAACCATTTGGATAAATAGATATTTGTAACTCACCTTTAGTTTTCCATATTTTTGCAGCCCAAACTTTGAAAGCAGATAGGCTCGGATGAAAACCCAAGAAACGACAAATTAGTCCTCTTTTTTCTAGATCTTCAATGCTAGTCTGAATGTCACCCATATCAAGCTTAACAATAGGAGTTCCATCAGCTGCCCTAAGACATCCTGACTCAGTTTTCCTAGGATCAATCTTAGGCATTCTTAGAGGTTTACGGGAAGCCCTAAGATTAATGTTAGCATTAGGCTGAGGTTGTCCACCATGGAGGGCATCCCTAAAATTCATTTTTGGGGTCGAGTCTTGGAAATCCTTGCCCTTGAAAGGGGTTTCCATAGTGGATTTATTTTGGGGTGCACCTTAGCACCGGATTCGCTTGAGATCTGAACCATTTTTTGATCAGTTGCTTGAAACTTGTTTCGTGATCTCTTTAATCCATGCCCTGGATGTCGAGGAAAGGTATGATTTTCACTTTTGTTTTGTGCAACAAATTGGAAGCCATTGTCAATCAAGTTCACAACATGAATATGTTGAAAGATAGATTTCTAACCCATCTTGGGTCCCCTACAACATATCCTGCTAAAATCTTGAGCAAAAACCACAAAAATATTGGTCGCTAGGGCTCGAAGGCCCCAAAAAACAACCTCTGGAGCTGCTTGCACTCAACCCAGATGAAACCCTCGCATAGTCGCTTACCAAAAACTCCGTTAAAACATAGGGATATGATAGGATCTTTGTTTCTCCAAATGATCTAAAAATTGGTGGAGACATTCTAGGGTTTATCATGCATCTACCCTCAAACTTTTAGCACAATTTGAGTTTGAATGAGTGAAATATGGCCGAAATAAGTTTGGTAGTTTGGGTAGTCCTGTGGAAACATGGGCAACATATCTTCCACCCGGGAGATTAATTCATTTTCCTTGCATCGGATTTTTTTTAAAATCATGTATACTCGACAAAAAAAAGGATTGCATAATATAGACTAAACTTTTTTCAACTTGTTTTGGCATAGAATAACCATTTAATATATTATTAATAGGGTAGGTTAAATATACACGATAATATTAGAATATAATACAAATATATTGTAAGAGGTATAATAAGGTAGTGTTTAGGTTCACTTCTTGCCCTCTTCTTGAAAAAGCTTCAACTTCGAAGGATTGTAGAAAAATCAAAATGGCAATGAATATCTTGTTTTCTTTAGTTGATTCTTTGTAGGTTCCTTTAAGACATTGCGCAAAAGAGGTTGGACCTTTCTTGAATCATGAGAAGATTGATGATGATATGAACATTGTATATACTAAGAATATCATCGCATAGAATCAAAGGCTAATCCTTCCTAAATTGATCCTAAGAGGCATTGAGTTTGAGTGGGAATTTTGTGAGAATTTCCTTCTATTTGGAATCCACGAGTGTCTTCAAAAAATTGGAATAGATGATCTCTCTTAATAAGAACCAATTTTTTTTTGTCTTTTAATCTTGAGAAGTAGTGTATATGCATAGGATATTTGTGAACAACTTTGATAGAGGACCTTTGTATAACATAGATATTTTGGAATAAAAGGTGGTTGTTTATATAATTCAAAACCTTGTCAACATTCTAGATAATGCAAATGTGTATAAATAGATTGTTGAAGTCAAAATGTTCAAGATTAAAAATATGACAAGTCTTCTAGTTTTGATATTCAAGATGAGAATCATTGGTTGTAAATTGAACAATATGATTGGATAATTTGACATCCTTAGTTTTAATTAATTTTTTCATAAAAATGAATTTAGGTTGATTCTAGGGATGAATGGTTGTTTAGGTTTGGTATCTCTAGCAATAGAACTAGAAGAATCCTCAATAAATGTTTTGTTAGCAATAAGAAGCATTTTTGTCTTTTGTAGATTCTTTTATTATAACTTGAGATGGTTATCTTCATTAAGAAGATCATGGCTGTGTTTATGAAGTTATATGATTGCATCATGCTTTGCCAATATAAATATTTCAAAATTTGTTAAATCCTTTTGAATTTCACTTACTATCAATTTCGTAGTCCATTTTATAAGAAAAATTCCTTCAAGTTTATCCCACTTTACATTTAATTTGAGTTAAGGGTCAATATAAGACCACCATGTTGTTGCTTCACCATCTAAATATACCCATATTAAACTAATCGATGGAATAGTTTTTAAAAAACAATTATAAACCAAATTTTTGGATTTTCATTACCTGTAAGCTTTGGAATTTGTTGATTTGTACTTCCCATATTTTTTTAGAATTACTGGAAAAAACTATGATTATTGTTAAGTCTAAATTCCAACATTTTTCCTTAATTGTTTGAAATGTTTTTTTCTAACTTCTATATTTTTTAATATAATAATACCCTTATTTCCTTTTAAAAGCCGTATCTTGGTAAATACTATCACTTCTCAATACATATTTTTTTTTTCCTATTCTGAAATTTAGATATAGTTTGCACTTTTTAAAAACTTGAATCACATCCTTTTTTATGTTGGATTGCATCATTTTGTCATCAAGTCACACCCTTTTATTATCAGGTTGCATCACTTGGTGTTAGGTTACACACTCTTATATTTGGGTCATGCCCTTTTGTATCTTGGGTCACATCCTTTTGTATCTCGAATCACACCATCTTGTATCTTGGGTTGCACCTATTGGCATATCAAGCCATACCTTTTCATATCCCGGGTCACACCCTTTCATATCTCAAACCATACCCTTTCAAATCATGAGCCACACCCTTTTGTATATTGAGTCACACCCTTTGGTATGTCAAGTTGTACCTTTTCATCTCTTAGGTTGTACCCTTTTATCTCTTGGGTTGTGGCCTTTTATATCTTGAGTCACACCCTTTTGTATCTTAGGTCTCACCCTTTTGTATCTTGGGTCACACCCTTTGGTATTTTAGGTCACACCCTTTTGTATCTTAGGTCACACCCTTTTGAATCTCCATTTAAAATTGTTTGAATCATAGGTTGCACCCTTTGTATATTAAACCATACCATTTGGTATTTTGTATCTCACCCTTACATATCTTGAGTCATGTATTTTTGTATCTTACATCAACATAGAGGCAAAATTTGTCTTGGCCACAAGTCGAAAAGAGTATAGGCTATAAACCCAAAAAAATATACTCACTAACTATAAGTTGAACCGTAGGTTCAAGAGTGTGGATTTGATACCGGTTATAATGGCATAATAGGTTTATTATGTGAAATTCACAAGGATTCAATATGTAAAAGAGATATGAATAAGAAGATGGATATTGATTCCCCCTCTACAAAGGATATATATATATACATATATATATATATATATATATATATATATATATATATATATATATATATATATATATATATATATATATATATATATATATATATATATATATATATGTATAGATATATATATAGGGTTATATATATATATATAGATATATATATAGGGTCATAAACCCTATATATATTATAAAGGGTCATAAACCTTCATACCCACCCCTTGTTAAATAACCATTTAATAGGTTATTAAGAGGGTAAGTTCTATAATCAAGTGGCATTAGCTCAACCGGTTAGATACCTCAACATTTAAAGAGGATACCAAGGTTCAAATCTTGCCAAGCGATACATGGATAATACCCAAGCTTTATTGCAATACCACTATGTGGTGATAATGTAATACAAGTGGGGCCCGTTTCAATCCCATATAATCAAATGAAAAAATAGGGTAAGTTATACATATATAAGATAATATTAGAATATAATATAATATAAATATATTATAAGAGGATATAATAAGGTAGTGGTTAGATTCACTTCATTAAAGAACTTGATCTAGATAGTTTAGTATTGGAGAGGATCAAATTGATGATACATGGACTAGGACCACTAGAAAATAGTCCATCCAAATATATAGAGTGGTTAGGGTAGGACAACTTGGCCACCAAAGAAATGGCTTAAAAAGAGTCAGATAAAGAAATCATTTTATGATTAATGTCAAAAGTTGTTGCAATGGGGACCATTGCTTTTTAAGGGGTAATGATTGATCCAGATATGTGATTGACCTAACTACGTTATAAGGAGCATAATTTTTTAAATGATCCAAGAATGTGACCAACCTAGCCACCTTATAGGGAGCATAACTTTGCATTTTATCACATGGAAAACACCTAATTCCTAGGTGTTCATGGTATGATGAATATCACATGGAGCACATCTTATTCCTAGTTTTCAAATTATATAACAAAGAAATAAATAAGCTACTTCACTTCTAAGAATTTGGTTGTAGTGGTATTACATGTCCTTGTCCAAACAAAGTCAAACATTTACATGTGAGGCCTCCACATATAAAAAAAATATTCCACATAGGGACTGAATGATGGCTTAGATAAAGTAGATGAAGCACAAATAAATAACAATAAAATCATTACTAGATTTGTACACTTTCCTTGTAATACTCTCTAATGGATAAACACTAACATATTTTGTCAAGTCACTACTCATGAGGAACTTTGTTAGACAAATAAATTTTGTTAGGGTTTGAGATCCAAAACTTATAAATAAGGAGTGCCTCCTCTTGTTTGAGACATTAGATGTTAAAGTCCTAGATTATTTAAAGAATTTATAGGTATATTCTTCATCTATTTTTCCTATCCAATGTAGGAAATCATAAAGGAAATCTTCATATGTCAATGTTATAGCCTCACAATTTTTCAGGTTTTGCTAAAAATCGCTTGTATTGTACTTAATTTTCTATAACAAAAACATTTAGTTACGCTTTTTAGTATTGTTTTTATTTTTCATAACCCAGAATTCTAAGCTTCATATCAAAGGCTTTCACATTGTTTTCCATAAAATATTATTTGATATAAATTTATTATAGCTAGAAATTATTTTTTTTCCAAAAATTAAATTTAATGGATTGTTGTCACAACAAAAATTTTTAATAAAATTTTAGATGGTAAAATTAAATTAAATTTTATGTTTATTAAACCTAAATTTGTGTGGAAATAGGAATTATGTGGAAGTGACATTTATTGATCATGGATTCTTAGTTAGTAATTATATTTTTTTATTATTCATCAGTGTGTTTTTAACTTCCACTTGAAACATGTCTAACAACAAAACTTGGTTAGAGTGTTGATAGGGGTAGCCCACAACTGAGAATAGGAGGGAGAGTATCATTCAGGAGAGGCCATCAAATGTCAACCAATGACATGAATATAAATATTTGAACTCATGCACACACCATCAATAAATTATATTTACTATGACACACATAGTTGGTTTTAAGTTAAATGGAATATTTTACAATTAATGTTCAATGTACTTATAGGCATTGTAGGATTTTATTTGTTTTCCATAAAAGGGATGTGCTTTGTAAGGTTTCAATTCAAATCAACCCACCATGAGCATAGTTTTTTTAAAGTAAATATTATAAAAAACAATTGTGGTTAGAGGCCACCTTAAGAGTATTCATAAGTAATAAAATAGAGGTATCTCTCCTTCTATGAATAATGAACCACCTTGTTAGTAGGAGCCAAAGGAAGTGCGTCAGCATTAAAGACACCCTTCCATAGAAAGCAAACTTGGGAGAGTATGATTTTTGGTGGGAAAAATAAAGGTTTGTCGTTAAAAATTAAAAGTTCAATCTTAGACCCATTCTTGTTTTGGGAAAAGCCATTTTTGGTTGTAAACTTGAGTAAAGAATGAATTGAACTAGAAAACAAACCTTAAAAATCTATTGCATGTTTTATCCCAATTCTTTCTTGGTTGCCTCATGCAAATTTCCTATCTTGGGATAAATGGTAGAGTGCTCATTTTAGAATAGATAATTTTTTATTTAAACCTCATCATATCCATGATGGAGACACGATTGAAAAAGGGATGAGAATCAATTGAGAATTTGTATAAGTGGAACCTTGAACCTTAACAAAATTTGAAAGATAAAGATAATCCATAAGGATTTTTGTTGTCAGTTGTCTATATTTAGTTTTGTGAAAAAACCTGTAAGATATGCATTGAACTTTTCTCTAGTTGAATTTCTAAGATGACAATCTAAGTGCCCTCTATAATTTTTGTGTTGCATGTTATGGAAATCTTTTGTAAAGGGTTACACTTTTTTTCTTTAAATAAAATTTGGGCTATCCTTGAGTTCTAGTAAGAAGGGGGTATACTAATTGTTTGTGCCTATGGATTCTATGCTTTGCTTTTGAAAAACAATACATAGCATTTTCTTGAGTTCTCTTAATTAGCGAGGTATATAGAGACAACCCTAACAAAATCAAATGATTTATACGAAGTTGGTAGTGGATTTTTTTTCTTTTTTTTTTGAGTTTACATGGTTGAATTGGTAGTTGCCATGATGATCCGGATATGCTGTTCATCTTTTATGGCCGCCATAGTATTTTGTGTTGTTCACCTCGAAAGCCGCCACACAGTACTCATGCAATTCGTCCCTATAACCACCATGCCACAGTCATTTTAAAAATTTTATGCTGTTGAAAGCACCAAGAAAGGGATAAGTGCTTAGTATGACGAGGCTCAAGATTTGAACCTTGGACCTTCGCCCCCATTACGGGATTTGGAAGAACCAATTGTTCTAGACCTCAGACCTTTTGGTTATGGATTTTCAAAGAGTTTTTTTTTAAATCTTGATAAAATTAAATTTGATAACTATATTATTTTAAGGGCCATCCATGAATATGGTGATGTGGGTAGCAGTGAATGATATTTTTCCTTGAGTGATGGTTGAAAATAGGATGTAGGGTAAAGAAAGATCCTTGAGAGTAATTGAAACAAGGGATGCCCTTGAAAGCATTAAAATAGGGTATGTTTAGACAAAACTTGTCTTGAACCTCCATAACATTGTCAAGATGATTATAAATAAAAAATATTTACATTCTATGATTATCTCAGTTGAACCTTATCTTAACAATCCAAAGAGACATAACTAGTAGTAAGAACTCCATTACCTTTATAAAGTCTCAACATGTACTCCTTAATGTATACATGTCAATTCTATTTTTGGTACTTGAATGGGGATAACCTATGGATGCAAACCAATACCTTTGTAAAGTTTCCAGCATGTACTCCTTTAGATGATATTTTTGATGCTTGTGTTCTTGTAGTGACTCAATATTGACTCCATCTAGTGAGGGATCTCACTAATTTGTTACCTATTGTATCGTGTGCCTCATTTTATTAATTATTTTTATTGCATTATAAGATGGAAAGAAGTTGCACGACTATTTTCTATCACCTTAAAAAATATCAGTAACTTAGGAAGATATGAGAAGTTCTTAAGGAGGGAGTTAGGAAGTAGTATTTGAAACAAAGATGAAATACACCTATCTTTATGCTCAACTATAGTTGATATATTTAACAATGAATCTCCATAGTTGAACTGTTAATACCCTTGATCAATAATGCAATGAACATGACTTAGAAAGAACTTGGTAGGGGATTATGTCTTTGTATTAAAATTTGAACTTAATACTAGTGTTTTGTATGGGAAGTTGTCATTCTAGGAGTTGTTTTCATAATTTTATTATACCTTGAATTAATTCTATACCCTACACTTGATGCCTAATAAGGCATTATTCTTGAGTTACTGAATACTTGATCTTGCTATGCTCTAGCATGATATCTCAAGAAAAAAGGTTTTTCTCTTTGAATTGTTGCATACTTGATATTGTTATACCTTGACCTACTATTGTACTTTAATTGGTGGACTAGGAAGGCCTTATGCTTGAATTATTGAATGCTCATTCTTGTTATGCTTTGAACTCAATGTTGTACCTTAATTTGATACTCCAGATCAAAGGATTATGCACACATAAGTTAGTGTGAACTGAATCTTACTATGCTATAATTTGTTGTTATGCTTTAAACTTAATGCCAATGTTAGAAGGATTAATAATAAAAAATGTTGTAATTACAATATTATTGTACCTCAAACGTATTATACATAGATATCACATTTAAAGTGATAATCCATTAGAACTTGTTGTTGATCTTGTGTTAAGATACACAAAAGCATTGGAGTATGCCCATATGTTGTAACTAACCCTTATACTAGCCTTGAATAATCATTCATATCTATACCCTAAATAATATAAATGGTTTCAAACTTTGTTTTTAGTAGAAGAATTGGGTTTCTTATTGAGTTGCAGATGGTCTAAAGTTTGATCTATGATTTATACCTCTACAAAGAACACTCTTAACTATATACTCTGATAATACTTTTGTGGGATAGTGTGATGCTTGTAGGATTAAATTTTCTTACCTTTGTATGCTTTTATTTCTTGAGTTTACAATTTAAATTGGATAGGGTATTTATAAACAATGGTATATTGTTTTCCTCTTTGTTTTTTGGAAATATGACAATTGTTAGTATGGTATTGGGTTTTGAATTTATAAACTATCCTAAGCCTATGAATGACGTATTACAATGATGAATGGAAATAATCCTCAAATCCATAGTGAGAAATGGTAAACTTAACTTGATGGGGTGATAGGGATATACAAAGAAAAGAGGACTTTGATGAATTACAAATGGTACTCCTGATTTGGGTCATGCATGGGTGAACATAGGGTTAGCATGCTCAGTGATGAGCATTCATATATGGTTGAATAAATTATAATAAATTATACCTTGAGGAACATATTGGGTGGATACTTCCAACAAAATGTTTGGATAAAATATGATTAAAGTAATATTTATGTTCAAATTATGTATGTGTAGAATATTTTATGTAGATAGAACATATTTATTGGGTTTCACATCTATTTCTATAGACTAATAGAAGCAATCCATCCACTCAAATCTTATATGAAAAATATAAAAACAACAAAAGAGATAAAATTGGTGCATGCCCTTGAGCACCATAAATAATCACTATATTATCCATGGATAAGGATTACAACACTTTGATACAATGGATGGAGTGACTGGGGGTATTTATACCAATACCAAAAAGCCCAATACAAACAACCTCACTTAACTAAGTACAACTAAATAATAATTAATCAAAACTTAATTTCTTATGATAAGGAAAACATAATTATTCAAAACCATAAATGGGTGGGCATTATATTTTCTTAGCTTATTCTATGTCTACATGAAATCTAAATGTTTATGATCTACTTAGATGATGGTTTCCTTTCCCAATATGTAGTGCTTCCATTACTTACATGATTGGACAATGGTGTAGATATCTTTATCATATTAGGGTATTTTCAAACTACTTAATTAAATATTCCATCGTGATAGAAAACTCAATGTCCATGTGATGTGATGACAAATCCTAGTGCATATTATGATGTATTATCATTACTTTAAAAGGCTATTGTAGATCAAGTAGATAAATTTTATGTGTATCTCCCCAATGAGACTTCAATTTGGCACCTGCTTTGATCACTTGGTGTAGTTTCCAAGTAATGTGCGAGGACACCAATACAAAGCCTCAATAAAAATTGGCAAGAACCAAAAAAATTGTGAATATCTATTAAAGTCTTTGGGGTGGGCCAACCTCATGAATATTATTAGGATCAACATGGGCTCCTTTATCAAATATGTACCCGAGGTATCAAATCTTTGTCATGTCAAATGAACACTTATCCAAATTAACATATATCTTGTATCTTTATAGAATTTGAAGTACTTATAAAATATGTCACAAACACTTCTCCCATGTATTACTATAGTTGATAATGTCTTACTATAGAGGTGGGTTTATAGTAATATTGTAATAATAAACATTAAGGTTGATTCTTTAACCTTGACCTAAGGTCACTTGCAATTTGGATATTTATACCCTTGAGATCTAACATTTTTTTTTTGTTGGATAATAAGAGGTTGTACTCGGGTCCTCCACCCTTGAAAAATTACAACTCTCTTCTTTAGAGCTTAAGAGTTTAAAAATAGATACACTTCTCATCTCAATTGAGATGCTATAGCTAGAAACCTACAATATTTTACATAAAATTTTGAATTCTTGATTTTCATTTTTTGGATCTTTTCAATTTTCTATATGAATACCAAAACTTCACATCTACTATTTATGCATTGCATCTTAGTAGAGTAATATTTCCAAAACATCGTACTATCATAGTCCACTTTACCAAATTTGAATTGCTAGTTTCCTTCAATCATTCATTTTGACTATTTTTCTTATGTAGCATAGGTTCTTCCTCCTGTAGAGTGATAAGAGATGAGAATGCATTTTTGTACTTCAAGCTCCTGAGGTAGTATCTAGTTGTAACACATTTTATAGGATCTTCATTTTTAGAAAACTAATCATCATCGATTGTTTCATAATTAGCTTCAAGAATACCATCTGAGGTGCTAATATTTTCCATGGAACCATCTGGATGGTCTTTAGTAACTGTTTGGCTTTCATCAATGATCTAATTCAAATTCTCCTTTTGGTGTTGAGTCTTTAGTTGCTCCCCTGATTCTTGTTGGAAAATTGGTGCCTTTGGAATATGAGCTTATTTATTTTGAACCGAGATATTTGAATATTTTGAATCATTCACATGTAAGGCCTTCTCCACCATGGAGGAATTAAAGCATGATCGGATGTTCGAACATCTCTTTTTCATGTGGCCATATTGCTGACAACCATAACATCTTATGGAGAAGTTTTCATATTCAATATTTTGGATCCATTCCCATTTTCTTGAGGAGATAGTAATGGATTGAGGCCCAAAAATTGAAACATCCATCCAAATAGCCAATATTGCTTTACTCATATTAATTTTACTGGATAAATTTTCCTCTGTTTGGGCATCCATATACCGAAATGCACCAATGACATTACCAGTTTTGGTGAAAATATTCTCTCCCCAAAACTCCACAGGGAGAGCATAAATATTCACCTAGACTGGAAAGTCATTAAATTATTTTGTAAAGGGATTGAAAGTAGGATTCCAAGGTCTTATATAAACACCCCTTTGTCCAAAAAACCAATTATATCTATAGTCCATTACCTCATCTCTATCCGCTAAATTAGAAAAGGAAATAGAAAATAAATTTTTGGGTAGGAGAGTTACTTGGAATTTTGTACTCCACCAAAATTTAATGTATCCTTTGAGCTCCTCCAAGCTTGGTATTTTGCCCTTGAGTTTGCAGATAATTGTTCGAGATTCATAATCAATCAGATCCAACCCAAATTCATCCTCCAAAATTTTGATAGAGGGTAGAGTTTCATCCACCCGAGAACCCAAAGATCCTTTAGAGATATTTATTTTGACCAAAAACCTAGGGTTTACACACGATGGATGGTTCATCCAACCTGCATCACAGCTGTTGGTGCTTCTTATAATCCTTTAGTTTTCCATGAAATTTTCCCTCACCTGACTTTACATCTTCGTAGGATCCTTCCTACCCATATCAATTGTTGTGCTTATCATAGCCTTTACATTCATCGTAGCTCATCGAATGCTACCCATGTCCATTGTTGTGCTTGCACTAGCCTTTGCATTTGCCACAAATAATGGCATGTTACCATATCCATTATTATACTTTCCATAACCTTCACATTTTCCATAGCTGGCCACAGCCTCCACTTTGGTTGTAGCTAGCCGCAATAGTCCCTTTGCATTCACCATAGTTGGCTGCAATCGTCCGAAGAGTAGCTGGAGCTTCGATCTAACATTTTGTTAGTATATAGAAAACTAATCCTTTTTTAAGGTGATATTACTTGGTGTCTAAGTACACCCTTCATATTGTTTTATGCTTATTTGATATTATTATTTTATGGGTAATGTACTTAATTTGTTTGTTGTTGGAAAGTATTGTAAAATCTAACAAGTATTCAAGTTGTGGTAATTGATCAATTTCAGTCTCATCTATAATTTATTGATAATACTTTTCTTTTGGATCATCCACAAGTCATGTTGAAGATATTACATTATTTTGTATATTGAAGTACCATGAGTACTATTGTAAATATTAGTTTAGGGAGTGTGTTTAATATTTGTCTAATGTATGTGTCAAATTATGGAGAGTATTATGTGTTATGTAATAAAATGTGCAAGTGTGCAAGGTGTCAACTATGCAAGTGAAGAATCATAGGTGATAAATGTCAAGTATGAAAGTGAAGAGTCATAGATGATAGGTGTCAAGTGTGGTAGTGAAGAGTCATAAAGATGTGTCAAGATGTAAAGTGAAAGGTTATGTAATCATGAGAGTTTTGTCATAATGTGAGGCATATGAAAGGTTACATCTTCCAGGAGTTTAAGAAGAACAATAGTTAGGAATATTGGAGGTTTTATATAAAATTATATATTGGAGATAAAGCTCCATTCTATGTAATCTATTTGGAAAGTAATGAAATTACTATGGTATTGTGAGTAATATTTGTGTTACTTGGGAATGTGATTTTATATGTGATTAATATTTGATGCTAGAGAATTAACTTGTGAGATAATCTGATATAATTACCAATAGTGGTATCGAAGCTATCTTGGCAAGAGCCTTCTTGGTTCATATAGTCACTTTAGCTTATAATTTTCAAGGTGAGGAAAGTGAAGGAGGATATTGTGAAGAATAATAATTTGGAAAAGAAGATTGTTGAATCATAAGCTTGGAGAAGAGAATATTGTTGATGAGGAAGAATATTGGAGAAGAGAAGATAGAAGGAGAAAGAAAATATTGTGAAGAGAAGAAGAACACAAGGCTACTAGAGAAAATATTAAAGAAGAAAGTGAATATTGCTTGTAAAAGGACAAGAAGATTATGGATGTGATACTTTGAAAATTAAGGAGAGGAAAAAGAGTTAGAGTTGATTAGGAAGAAATAATTAGAGTAATAATGAAGAAATTAGAACAAAAAGTTGTTGGATTGTGAAGGATTGGAATACCAAAATGAGAAGAATATTTTGGAGAACAGTTTGAGAGGTAAATTATGAGAAGAGTTACCGTATTATTGCTAGATAAAATATGTCAAAGAGGTAGTGGTTGAGGAAATTCATGAACATTATGTGGAGAAGACAATGATTAGAGATGAATATTTAAAGATAAATGTTGAATATGAGAGGTAAATATTTGAGGATGAACATTGTTTTTGAAGGTGCATATTTTTGAGAAAGAATACCTGTGTTGAATCCTAAACTAGAAGGATTACCTCAAAGAAGGAGCCTTTCTGTTGAAGCTTGAGTTAGAAATATTGCATCAAAGAAGAAAGAGCACCTTATATGTTGAAACATGAGCCAAAAGGACTATGTGCACCTGAGATAAAGCACCTGAGTAGAAGGAGTAAGACTATTTACTACCCGAGTCAGAGAGCAAAGAGGAGAAAGTGTAATTCCTGTTGCACCAACGCCTATAAAATAGGATAGTTCAAAGAAATGCTTGAGTGAAGGTAAAAAACTGCCCAAATCAAATTGCCATGTGTTCGCAAGGTGAGTACTACAGGTTTAATTTATTCCTTAGTTGCATATTTTGGAGTTAAGTGCATAATTTCGAGCATGCATGATTTATTAATTTTAGAGTTATAAGGTTTGATGCTAAATTTAAAATTTAACATTTATAAGTTTAAACTTTGGAGATAAAAGGACTTATTAAGGAAATGAAGTAATGAATGGGATATATAAGGAAACAAAACATTTGAAGTTTAAATTGAAGTTGAAATTAATTGAATTTTTGGGTGAAATTGTGAAAGTGAATTGAATTTAGGAGATATAAGAATATTAAAGAATTAAATGTGAATAAATTTAATGAAATGAAATAAATGAATGGTGAATTGAAATTTGAAGATTGATTGATTAATATTGCAAGAAGAAATTTGTAAAATTAAGTTTGAAAATTGGGAGAAATAAGAAAGAATTGCAATTTGAAAAATCAAGTGATTAAAGAAGAGGAAATAATTTGAAATTAAACTTTGAGAGTTATAAGAAGTAAATTGAATTAAAGGAATTGATTGAAGAAGAATGAAGTGATTATTGATTGTAAAAGGATGAGAAGATTCTGGATGTGATACTTCAAACATAAAGGAGAGGATAAAGAGTGAGAGTTGAGTAGGAAGAAATAATGGGAGGATGATTGAAGAAATTAGAACGAAGATTTGTTGGATTGTGAAGGATTGGAAGACTAGAACACGAAGAATATTTTGTAGAACATGTTTGAGAGGCTGATTATGAGAAGAGTTATTGGATTATTTCCAGAGAAGAGACATCAAATATCCAATGATTGAGGAAAGTTATGAACATTCTATGGAGAACACAATCATTAGAGATGAATATTTGAAGAAAAATGTTGAAGATGTGAGGTAAAGATTCTAGGATGAACAATATTTTTTAAAGGTGCATATTGCTGAGAAAGAACACCTATGTTGAAGCCTAAACTAGAAGGACTACCTCAAAGAAGGAGAGTTTGTGTTTAATCCTAAGATAGAAGGACTACATTGGAGAAGAAAGAGCACCTGTGTTAAAACCTGAGACAAAAGGACTATGTGTGCCTGATATAAAGAACCTGAGTAGAAGTAGAAAGACTATTTACTACCTAAGTCAGAGAGCAACGAGGAGAAAGTGTAACGCCTATTGCACCAACACCTGTGAAGGAGGATAGTTCAAAGAAACACTTGAGTGAAGGTAAAACACTACCCAAATCAAATTGTCATGTGTGCAAAAGGTGAGTTCTAAAGGTTTAATTTATTCCTTAGTCACATATTTTGGAGTTAAGTGCATAATTTTGGGCATGCATGATTTATTAAATTTGGAGTTATAAGGTTTGATGCTAAATTTGGAATTTGATATTTATAAGGTTAAACTTTGGAGATAAAAGGAATTATTAAGGAAATGAATTGTAGACACCAAAATCTAGGCATTTGCATTACACACCATAATTCTACATAATAATATATGCCTAAGTCTAAACTTAGGCATATAATTCCTGCACATTATTTATTGGTATTGCACATAATAATTTTGCATAATAATATATGCATAAGTCTAAACCTAGGCATATAATTCCCACACATTATATATCCACATTGCATATTTCAAACTGCATAACATTATGTGCTTAAGTTTTGACTTAGGCATAAAATCCTACACATAATTATATTTTCTACATTTTATTAAATCTGGTAAATATCCTCCTAGGATACCCTCTCTCCTCACTTGACATGTGTCCTGGCCACATCACCATCACTACTTTGCCACCTCTAATACACCCTTGTCCCCTTTGTCCCTTCATATGGGGTAACCCTCCACATTTCACTCCACTTCCAACTACCCACTTGCCACATCTCACACCTCACTCCACACATCACTCCACTTACACCTACTCACTTGCCACATTTCTCCAGTTAAGTGAGACACTTCTAGTGACTCACTGCAATTACCCAGGGTAGGTGGCTACCTAATCCCTACCACTTGGCAGCCCTATATTGCCACCTATCCTTCCATCCAAAACCCTCAAAGGTCTATAAAGGCATCATCACATGACCAAGAAAAAATAAGAGGAGAATGCTAATGTTATGCTGCTCAAATTGTGCTATGTAAACCATTACATTGTTCATTTTATTCTATTTTCATTCTAAATTAGTCATTTTACATTTATATTTTATCATTATCATTGTGATAGGTGCTACTAAACCCTTGTCCATTTCCATGTGTGCAGATTCTAGGTTCAGATTCAACAAGCTCAAGGTCCCACCGTGATCGCCAAAATGTATGCATAAAAAAGAACACCATTACACTAAAATGAAGCATTGCATTTATTTCATAAAATGAGTTTTGATACAATAAGCCCCTTTATAGTGTGCTTCACAATAAAGATGCCCAAAGGGGGTGATCCCATTTTACAATAAAAAAGGGTGCTTGACTCTTCTTCATGCTACATATTTATAAAATCTGGAAAATCACCCTAGGATACCAGACCTAACCATTGGACATGTGTCCTGGACACTTAATCTAGCATCTTTGCCACATCTCACCCATTCATGTCCTCATTGTCCTTGCACATGGGGCAGCTTCCCAACACCCATGCCACAACTCACCCATTTTTGTCTCCCTTATCCCTTCATATAAAACAACATCCCATATACCACTCCACTTGCAGCCACATCACCCTAGTTAAGTGAGATAGACTGGGTAACTCATCATAACTACCCCTTCCACATGGAATCCCAGATCTTCCACTTGGCAAGTTGAGCTTGTCACCTCCCATTTCCCTCCAAAAACCTAAGAGGACTATAAATGCACCATTATTCCACCAAAAAAAAGAGAGTTGAATAAATTACCATACCTAGTGATTTACTCTAGACACCTAGCGGTTGCAGGGATTGGTTATCCATGCAATCTGGTAGGATGAATAAATTACCATAAGGCACTTATTCAAAATCATTTCACATCATCATGTTTGAAATTAAATCAGGTTGATCCTTCAATTTTTGAGTGACTTGCGTTCAAGTAGATTTGTCAAAGGTTGTCATTGGTGCCTACTCTGTGGGGTTACAAAACATAAAAAAATTATACTTCATAATTTTGTATTAAGGAATTTCTAATAGAAACTAGGACAACAAGCTCTTAGAGTGATTGGTTCCTTTACTTCATCATATTGCATGTCAATCAAACCAAAAGGGAATTTTGCAACAACACAGGTCCACCCCAAACTTGGGGCATCCAAATTGGTCTTGATTTTTAAAATTTGCATACATAAAATCATTCATTTTTACAAACATCATTATCATCATCATCACGTCATTTAGTGAACCTTATATATAGTGGATTACCCTATACACCTAGCGGTTGTAGCGACTAGCAATCCATGCAATCCGGTCGGATGGGTAGCTCACCATAAGGAAATTCTTTCAAACATTCAACACTAAATAACTATGACATTAAATTAGCTAGGTACCTAAATATTTGAGCTTAGATGTGTTCAAAACATATTTGCACAAGGTTATCCTTCAACCCCTTTCGTTGGGTCAAAAGCGAAAAACAACAAAAAACAATTTGGTAATAATAAAAAATCACTCGAGTATCAAATACTTGAATGAATGCTTCCTTGAACCCATCATTTGGAAGGAATTGCTAAAGTCACAGTGGAACAAGAACTCTAAACGTGGTCGAAGATTTTACCACACTTTTTGCACATCAACGAAACCAAAGGTAAATTTGCAAGAACACAAATAATCCCAAACTTGGGGTATAAATTTGGTCAAAATGACATACTTTTGTATCAAATACATATCATTCAATCAACCACATTCTTTCATAATCCACATTTGATCAATTGGATCATGGGTTTCATCCTTTACCCATTCGCCAATTGAGGGGGTAAGCAAACAAATCAAAATTTTCAAAAAAAGTCATTCATTCCTTGCATCGAGAAGATTTGAGTTCATTCCTCCATCAAATAAAACCATGTGTTTTTTTTTGCACCACATTGTGTTTCACACAACACGGTACAAAAAGGGGTATATGTAGACACCAAAATCTAGGTATTTGTATTACACATCATAATTCTACATAATAATATATGCCTAAGTCTAAAATTAGGCATATAATTCCTGCACATTATTTATTGGCATTGCACATCATAATTTTACATAATAATATATTCCTAAGTCTAAACATAGGCATATAATTCCTACACATTATTTATCCACATTGCACATTTCAAACTGCATAACATTATGTGCTTAAGTTTTGACTTAGGCATAAAATCCTGCACATAATTATATTTTCTACATTTTATTAAATCTGGTAAATATCCTCCTAGGATACTCTCTTTCCTCACTTTACATGTGTCTTGGCCACATCACCATCACTCCTTTGCCACCTCTCATACACTCTTGTTCCCTTTGTACCTTAATATGGGGCAACCCTCCATACTTCACTCCACTTCCAACTATCCACTTGCCACATCTCACACCTCACTACACACATCACTCCACTTGCACCTACCCACTTGCCACATTTATCCAGTTAAGTCAGCACTTCTAGTGACTCACTACAACTACCCAGGGTAGGTGGCTACCCAATCCCTGCCACTTGGTAGCCCTGGATTTCCACCTATCCTTCCCTCCAAAACCCTCAAAGGCCTATAAAGGCACCATCACATGACCAAGAAAAAAGAAGATAAGGATAATGCTAATGTTATGCTACTAAGATTGTGCTATGTAAACCATTTCATTGTTCATTTTATTCTATTTTCATTTTACATTAGTCATTTTACATTTATATTTTATCATTATCATTGTGATAGGTGCTACTAAACCCTTGTCCATTTCCATGTGTGTAGATTCCAGGTTTAGATTCAACAAGCTCAAGGTCATCACGGTGGTCATGACAAACCCACCTCCCACATTGTTGTAGCATGAAGAAGAGTCAAGCACCATTTTTTATTGTAAAATGGGATCACCCCCTTTGGGCATCTTTATTGTGAAGCACCCTACAAAGGGGCTTATTGTATCACAAACTCATTTTACAAAATAAATGCAATGCTTCATTTTACTGTAATGGTGTTCTTTTTTATGCATACATGAATTAATGAATGGGAGATATAAGGAAATAAACATTTGAAGTTTGAATTGAAGTTGGAATTATTTGAATTTTTGGGCGAAATTGTGAAAGTGAATTGAATTTGAGAGATACAAGAATATTAAAGAATTAAATTTGATTAAAATGAATGAAATGAAATAAATTAATTGTGGATTGAAATTTAAAGATTGATTGATTAATATTGTTAGAAGAAATTTGTAAAATTAAGTTTGAAAATTTGGAGACAAGAAATAATTGCAATTTGAAAAATTAAGTGATTAAAGAAGAGGAAATAATTTAAAATTAAACTTTGGGAGTTATAAGAAGTAAATTGAATTAAAGGAATTGATTGAAGAAGAAGGAAGTGAATGTTGATTGTAAAAGGGTGAGAATATTCTGGATGTGAGACTTCAAATGTGAAGGAAAGGAGAAAGAGTGAGATTTGATTAGGAATAAAGAATTGGAGGAAGATTGAAGAAATTAGAACAAAGAGTTGTTGGATTATGAAGGATTGGAATATTGGAACAAGAAGAATATTTTGGAGAACATGTTTGAGAGGTTGATTATGAGAAGAGTTATTGGATTATTGCTAGAGAAGAGACATGAAATAGCTAGTGGTTGAGGAAAGTCATGAACATTCTATGGAGAAGACTATGATTAGAGATGAAGATTTGAAGATAAACATTGAAGATGAGAGGTAAATATTTGAGGACAAACACTTTTTTTTGAAGGTGCATATTGCTGATAATGAACACATATTGAAGCCTAAACTAGAATGACTACCTCAGAGAAGGAGCATTTGTGTTGAAGCTTGATTTGGAAGGATTGTATTGAATAAGAAAGAACACCTATGTTGAAACATAAGCCAAAAGGACTATGTGTGCTTGAGATAAAACACTTGAGTAGAAGAAGGAAGACTATTTACTACACGAGTTAGAGAGTAGAGAGGAGAAAGTGTAATGCTTGTTACACCAATGCTTGCAAAGGAGGATAGTTTAGGGAAATGCCTGAGTGAAGGTAAAACATTGCCCAAATAAAATTACCACATATGCACAAGGTGAGTGCTAAAGGTTGAATTTATTCCTTAGTCACATATTTTGGAGTTAAGCGCATAATTTTGGGCATGCATGATTTATTAAATTTGGAGTTATAAGGTTTGATGCTAAATTTAGAATTTGATATTTATTTATTTTTTTGTTGGAGAATAAGGGGTTGTACTTAGGTCCCCCACCCTTGACAAATCACAAATCTCTTATTTAGAGCATGAGATTTTACACAAATTCAATTCTCATATCAGTTGAGTTGCTATAGCTAGAAACCTACATCATTTTACATAAAATGTCTAAATTCTTGATTTTTATTTTTTGGAACTTTTTCAATTTTCTATGTGAATGCAAATATTCCAAATTTTAGCATCCTTAACATTTTCCTATAGTAGCCTTCACAATACCAAAAATTCACCTCTACTATCTATGCAACACATCTTAGGAGATTAATATATCCAAAACATTGCACTATCATAGTCCGCTTTAACACATCTAGATTGCTAGTTTCCTTCCTAAAGCACAAGTGCAACCACATGAATTTTAATAAATAGTATATATGAAAGCACATTAATGTTATAAAATAAAGCAAATATTACCAATGGAAAAAATTAAAGTAAATCTTAATCATTATTTGATTCAGGTAGTTAACATTTTCTTGTTAGCTTCAACTAAACTTACTACTTCCTCTAACCAAAGACAAGAGACTTTTACTTCATGATACTCAATTAAAACCCCTCAAATAGCTAGCCTATCTTCACATTTGTTTCCTTCCATTAATTATGTGTAAACTTAATTTCTTCAAAATCTATAGCAAGGTCTTTAATTTCCACAATTATCTCTTGTATGTTCCATGGAGCCTTTACTTTCCTCAAAACTGTATTTATAAATGAGTGAGTCACCTTTCATCCATACTTTGTTCCTTTTCATTTGTTTGCATATTTTTAATCCTTCCATAGGTACCCAAGCTTCAACTTCATTATTTGTCTTAAATCCACTATTGAAAGCATAATGAGACAAAATATATCCTCTATAATTTATAATTATTCCTCCTCATCCTATTGGTACTATATTTCTTTTAGATGCTCTATAAGAATTCAATTTGACCAACTCCACATCTGGTGGTTTCAACTTTACATTCTTTTCCTTCTTTTTATTTATCCTATCCCCAACATCATAATTCCATTTGATGACTTAAATCCATCTATCAAGATTATTTGCTTCCAGATTAGGGATTCGGTGAGTTGATGGGGTTAGTTTAGACTCCTATATGGGTAAACAAATATTCCTTTTCATTACCTCTAAAATACTTTCCTTTCCTTTAAATATTCTTCTATTCCTTTCTAGCCAAATAGTCCAAAGTATTGTATCTTTTGATATTATCCCAAATTGTCTATAAATCGTCACTTTTAAAAGTGCTTTGCCATTGCTTTAACCATTCCTCAATTCTATCATTCATCACCATGCATTTACCAAACATATTAAGAATCCATTGCCATAGTTTCTAGACTATTGAGTAGTGTCCCAATATATGGTCTATACTCTCTTCCTCCATTTTACAAAGAACACATTTTGAAGGGCCATGAAAACCCCTTTTCATAAGGTTATCCTAGGATAAAATTCTTCTATGACCTACTAACCAAACAAACATTTTGACTTTATAAATACTTGGGTTATCCCAAATATCTCTCTATATTCTTGTGATATTCCTATTTTGATAGTGCTTTACATTATATCCACTTCTTATTGTGTATTATTCTAAGCTACTGAACTCCTAAATCAACTTATCCTTGGCTCCCCTTAGAATAATCATTGTTGTTATCTTTCTACTCAACTACCTCCTAGCATCAATGTCTTGTATGCTTGTAAAAAAATATTCTTTCCATTTGTATCTTCCTTCTTGATCCTTGTACAAAATTTTTGAAACCCTATCATAATATTTATCTTGAAGTAATCTCATCCATGGTTTCAAAATTGGATCTAGATTGAGTGATTTTTTATCACACCAAGTATCCATCCAAATATAAATTTTTCTCCAATTTCCACCATCCATATTAAACATTTAATCACTAGATCAATTGATTTTTTAAAACCATTCCATAGTGTAGAACCATTTGGTAAAGAGAATGCAGTAAATACTAAGCTTGGGTCATTGGGCTAAACATAATTAGGATAATTTTTACCCATTGTCTTTAACTCTCTTTGTACAATATCCAAATTACTTTTCCCTTAAGATCTAAATTTACATCTGTAAGAACTCTTAAAACAATACTTACCCTAGTTTTATCATCACACATCTTGCTTCATTTCACCAAAGAAATTTTCCATCTTATAATCATGACCACAAAAATGGCCACATAATATAGATTAAACTTTTTTATATCGATTTTAGCATAGTATAGAAGGACATTTAATATGTTGGAATGGCCTCTTAGACTGATTTAATTAGTTGCACTCTTCTTGCTAAGGATAACCATCTAACTTTCCATACTGCTAGTTTATTCTAAACTTTAAGTGTAATTAGATTTCATAATTCTATCCTCATTCTCCCTTCAAATATGGGCATCCCTAAAAAAGTTGTTGGCAAATTTGCCTCCTCCATTTGCAATAACTTGCATATCCCTACTTTGATTCTAGATGAGGTGTTTAGGAAGTAAATTTTGGATTTTGACCTATTAACTTTCTGCCCTAATGCTCTTTCATATTCCTTTAATAATTTATTCAGATCTTTTCCCTAATTTATCCTTACCCTACCAAAAAGGGTTGTATCATCTAAAAATTGTTGATGGGTGATGTTTTTGATGTTATTACTAGCCTTAAGTCCACTTATAAGCCTATATCCCTGCTAATATTTGACTTAGGTAGTAAATAGTCTTCCTCCTTCTACTCGGTGGTTTATCTCAGGCACACATAGTCCTTTTGGCTCAGGTTTCAACACAGGTGCTCTTTCAACATAGGAAATACCCTCACACAAGTCTATCTATGTAGGTGTATTATGTATTATCGTAAATAAGTTTATCCCTCTCATCATCCTCAATGAGCTAGACTTATCACTTTCAATCCATCGAAGGTATACACACATCTCCATGCCATACACAAGTAAGTTTGTGTAGGTATGCTACACATACTACGAGTTAAGCCATCCATCTCATCTACACGATGAGCTATCTTTTTGATAAGTAGCTATTGTATTTACAACGGGTTTTAACTAGGATCCCAAAACCTGATTACATAAGAGTTGGAAATAACATGCCGAGAATAAGCCATTACAACAAAATTCTAGGCCCAAGGCACCAATACCCTGAAAATGAAAAACAAATAGAAATCCCACCCAGTGGGAATAGGTAAATTTGAACAATCCCGCCCAGCAGGAAACCACCAATTTTGAAGGAAGGTAAGTTTGAAGATCCCGCCCAACGGGGAGCAGCTGAAAACTGCCATCATGTAAATTTTGCCCAGTAGGAAGCAACAAAAAACCATTATAATATAAATCCCGCCTAGCGGGAAGTAGTCGAAAAACCACCAAAGAGTGAATCTCGCCCAACGAGAAGCAGCTAAAATCCATCCTAGTGTAGATCTCGCCCAACGGGAAGCAGCAAAAACCTCTACCAAGTGAATCCCGCCTCTCGAGAAAACTAGTAGGAAATGAGAAAAACCCGCCCAATAGGAAACCCAGCGGTTCTGGAGAATCCCGCCCCATGGGAAACCATCCTGCCCAGCGAGAAACCATCCTACCTAGAAAAAAGGGGGAATATCGCCCAGTAGGAAGCAGCTAAAAACTAGTAAAGAGGAGATCCCGCCCATCGGGAAGCAGCCAGAAAGCACCACCAAGAGAATCCTACCCCTAGGACAACCAGCAGGAAAAGACAACAGGTTAAGGGACCAGGGATACAGGGACTGGGGATCCCAGGTGGGAAGAGGTAACAACCATAAATATGGGATCCCTGGGAGCCTAGCCTGGGGGATCCAGGGTCTGCATGCATAGATCAGATCCCCCCATGATTTGAAAAATGCAGCAAAACCCAGAGAACCCCAACAATAGGGGCCAAGAATCCCATCCTTGCATAGGAGAAACTTTAGGGAACTAGGACTGAGGCTGGGAACAACCCAGGCAGAGAAAAATCCCCCCCAAGGCCAAACAAATGCCTAGGGTGTCCACCAAGGAGCAGAACCAGCATGAAGAAGCCTCCAAGCAAGAAATCAAAGAGGGCCCTCCCCATAGGGATGGGACCAATAGCAGCCACAGGATCCCAGAGAGGATTCACCAAGCAAAGGGGGAAAGAGGCCCCCCCAGACCACCCCCAAAGTAGTAAGGACCTCAAAGGAAACCCCAGGAAGCCATCAAAAACCCAACCAATCACCCCCACCACCCAGAGAACCGTAGGGAACCAGATCCATGCCAAAAACCTACAGAAAACCCTAGGGGGAAGCCTGAGGGAAAAAAAGGGAAGGGATCTTGAAAACAACAAGGAACCCTAGGAAGCACCAGGCCAAAAACTCAAACAAGGGAACCCTGACCGACTGGGAGAGGTGCAGAAAGAGGAGAAGGATCTCCCTCAAGGAGATCATCTGCAACAAACAATCCCAGGGAGGGATGACCTGGGATGAGCCAGGGACTGGGCAGGAACCAGGGGAGGGGGAGCAGGGAAGGGATCGGGACCCTCCCCTCTCTACTTTTTTCCCTCATGTCTTCCCCCACGATGAGCTATCTTAACTCAGATGTAGTATTTCCATAACTTAGTTATCAATATCCCTAAGGGGATCTCAATTCCCTTAGGTCACCTATGTTCACCCTAAGGGGGTCTTAATTCCCTTAGGTCACCTCTAAGTTAACCCTAGAATTCCATACTTAAGATTCTATTATTTTTAGAAAGGACACAAAAATAGATACTAAATCTAACAAAAAGCATAATTCATAAAGCATACAAAAGATACTAGAAAGGAAGAAAATTTTAAAGAATGTAAACATTAATTGAAAGAAAAATTAATACAAAACATAGATAATTCAAAGCAATAATCTAAAGATACATCATCCAAATAGTTAAATAATTATTACATATAAGTAAGCATGGTAAATCCTCCATACCCTTAAAGAATAATATATTACATCAATTATTTTAGGGAAATCTTCCCACAAATACTAATCTATTTGAGCATAACAAAGTCATTACAAGTAGAGAACAAACTGGTGCAATGGTTCCATCTACCTCTTTGGTCCTTCTTATCTTTCCATCGATCATTTGAGGATAGTAGGGGATCAGGGCACTCATGGTTCCATGATAGACATGCTCTAAATGCATTTACCAATTTCTTTGCCAAATTGTAACTATACAAATTTAATCAAAGTAACTAACCATCTACTACATAGTTGATATCAATAAGACCTCTAATATCATTTCCCCTTTCATTACCCAATGAGAGTCTCTCAACAAAATACAGCTAGATCATAGGGTCTACTTCAATTAATTCTTTCAACCCTTATTCAACAATTAAAGTCTCATACCTTTAATTACCAAATAATATAGGTTTCCTTGTTTCCATAAGTAAAGTCTAAGCACTTAACTTATAAAATAAACCAACTTCCCTTTATCCTATAAATCAAAGTCATCCTACTCCAATTCCTAAAATAACCATTTTCTTTATTTTCATAAATCAAAGTCAACCTACATCAATTCATAAAATAATAATTTTCTTTATTTTTATAAATCAAAGTCAACCTACTTCAATTCATACAATAACCATTTTCTTTATTTTCATAAATCAAAGTCAACCTACTTCAATTAATAAAATAACCATTTTTTATTTTTATTTTCATAAATCAAAGTCAACCTACTTCAATTCATAAAATAACCATTTTCTTTATTTTCATAAATCAAAGTCATCCTACTTCAATTCATAAAATAACCATTTTCTTTATTTTCATAAATTAAGTCTCATTACTTAATTTATAAAATAATCTAAATTCCTTTATTTCCCTAAATTAAGTCTCATACCTTAATTTATGAAATAAACTATCTTATTATTTTCCTAAATTAAGTCCCATTACTTAATTAAATAAAAATAATCTAAATTCCTTTATTTCCCTAAATTAAGTCCTATACCTTAATTTATGTAATAATTAATCTTATTATTCTCCTAAATTAAGTTCCATTACTTAATTTATAAAAATAATACAAATTCCTTTATTTCCCTAAATTAAGTCCCATACCTTAATTTATGAAATAAACTATCTTATTATTTTCCTAAATTAAGTCCCATTACTTAATTTAATAAAAATAATCTAAATTCCTTTATTTCCCTAAATTAAGTCTCATACCTTAATTTATGAAATAAACTATCTTATTATTTTCCTAAATTAAGTCTTATTACTTAATTTATAAAAATAATCTAAATTTCTTTATTTCCCTAAATTAAGTCCAATACCTTAATTTATGAAAAAAACTATCTTATTATTTTTCTAAATTAAGTACCATTACTTAATTTATAAGAATAATCTAAATCTCATTATATTCTTAAATAACAAACATAACCAACAAGTACAACCTCCTCAAAACAAGCAGTTTCTTAAGCCATGGATCTCTACCCTAAATGACTCGCAATCTAAAAATGATTGTCGAGCCCTCAATTTACCCAAGGATAACAATGCACCAAGATAAACTAGAAGGAACAAACCAAACAAGGGATGGCAGGGCAACGACAAATCACAATAGAGAAAAGTTATAGACCCCTCCTATGGTTTATAGGGTAACATCGAATAACGAAGGGCAACATAAGGTTCATTACTACCCAGCAAGGAGAACAACACAACATGACGTTCTCCTCTAGTGAACAATACCACTCAACAAGAGAAAGGGAAGGATGTTCATTGATGTTGATGTGCTGGTTAGGTTTAGACCAGGTTGGTCAGCAAAAGCTATGCTTGTGCAAATAAGACTCACCCATCATCCAACACGTAGGTGGAGAGGGTTAAGCAACAACTCCTCACCTGATGACACTTAGACATGGGTTCAAATAGCCATGTGAGAACAAAAAGAGTTTATCTCATAATGCCTATACATTCTCAGCTGGTAGGAAGAACACAAGCGTGCGACTCAGTTAGCCATGACTCGAACAACGAGGAGAGAGGTTACCGGCTCTAACTTACCAGCTCTAACTACACTTGGAAGGTGTTTGGGTTATGGGTAAGGTATTGTCAACAATTGTATACAACTAGTAGCAACAAGATTTAAGTAAACATTGAGCTCAACCGCCCTTACTTAGCAAGTTTAATTAAAACCAAAGAGATAGTTCATTTACTAACCTAAAAATTCCGTTGGTACAAGCTTTCTAAATGTAGAGCTCATTGGTCTGACCCCTGCAAGATCTCAACTTCTTCTCCAAGCATTCGTGTCTTCTTTATTCCTTGTTGTGAATGATCAACCCCTCTCCCTCCTTTGACCTATTATCTTATCCCTTCACCAAGTTCATATGTTGCCATCAATTCTTTTGACTCCATGGTGGTAGGTTGGGATATTATCCCTTTTTTATTGTTTATTTTTACTTCCCTCCATGCTTTGACATAAATGGGGTTCTCCTTTCCCCTAGGTCGGTAGAAGGTGGTAGGAGCTTCCATGAATGCATGAACTACCGCATTCTAGAAGCCTCAAGCTTCTTTAAAATTCCATCCACTTAATAATAAAAGGGTTATATATATATATATTTTGAATGGAAATTCTATTTTCATATAGAATAAGTTATCTATTATCTTTAAAATAATTTTTTTTTATCATTTAAAATAACTAACTTTTATTCAAATGAAGCTTTGTTATCATTTAAAATAGTTTACTATCATTTAAAAATGAAGCTTTATTATTATTTAAAATAATTCAACTATTATTTATAAATGAAGCTCTAATATCATTAAAAAATAATTCAACTATTATTTATAAATGAAGCTTTATTATCATCTTTAAAATAAGCAACTATTTATATATATATATATATATATATATATATATATACATTCAACATAGAATAAAAGGTTTTCCTTATCCAATACTAACATCATGCTATTATTTTGAAAGGTTTAAGCAAAATAAGGAGTTTTAAAAAACAATCAAATTTTGAATGCTTTTCTAAACCATTGATGTAGATAGTGAAGTAAAAGACAATCAACATATGCAACAGATAAAGAGGGAATCTTTCCATCAACCTAGTCATTTGTCTCAACCCAAGAGTTTACAATAGCTACTAGGCCATCAACTGGGGCTCAAGGTGGCTAGCTATTGATGATTATCCCTAACCGAATGCATGCCTATATGAAGGTATCCATCAATGTTACCTCCGATTTACCTTAGTCATCGTTTCTCCATACTCAATTACCCCACATTTGGTGGAGGATTCTACTTCTTCCACCCATGAGTGTACCTTATCCTTCACATTTTGTGATATATCAACAGTACCATGCTATTTCAAATCAACTAAACATCACATAGTTGGTTCAATTGCTCAAAATAGGTATTAAAGCATCATTAATTAATACATTATTTCTTTGTGTCAAAAATCCTGCCAAGGAAGGTCATGACATGAACCTATGACTCATGTACATGTGGACTACATGTACATTTACATCATTGCACATTCTAACACTTGTGCATTTATTACATTGCATGAAGTAACTACTCAAACCTTACTCTAAGGTAAACTCCTACTCTAGTTATGTACCCAAGGTGGTACATTAGCATTACCAAATAATGTAATATACTCTAACACCCTCATGTATTACATTATTTGGGTATTGAAGACTTTAGTCTTCAATATGGTCTTCATATTCCAAATATTCTTTTGGCTTGGTCAGGTTCTTTGTATTATCTTTAATTTACTTTGCACTGTATGCCTCCTTGATTTGGTTCCTTTTCTTCTTCTTCTTTATCCTTGTCTTTGGAGTCTAGTTTTTGTGCTTTCATGAGTGGTCATACTATCACCTGATTCCTATAAAAGTATTTTCTCTTTACCTTTGTCCTTCTTATCACTATTCTTCTTTAGTATATAAGCTTCTGAACAATCACTTAAGGCATCATGATAAGATCTCGAGTTAGTAGAACTTGAAGTATCAATACTGCATGAGGATTGAAATATATTTTCTAAGAATGATTCATCTATTGTTGCTTTCTCTTTAAGTGATTCAATCAATCCTTTTTGTTCTATGTTCTCATATTTGTAACATTTGAATATAAGTAATGCCATATATAATATGCTATTATTTTCATTATCAATTGCTTTAGTGATTCTAGCATGTAGATAATATTCTAGAGTTTCAAAATTTTCTTTTAAAGCTTCACTATGAATCACTTTTGAAGTAAGGTCTAAATTTCCTTCAGACTTTATAAGTAAATTCTTGATTCCAATTTTAATAACACTTGCCCTTTCCTTTCTAATGGTGTTGTCCATATCATTATTCACTGTATTCTTTGTAGTAGACATCTTTCTTCCTCCTTAGTTTTAATAGACTATTGTCACTTGTAGACCTTGTATCTCCCTAAGTTGAATTTGAGAATATGACCAAATTCTAACTTTTAATTTTTTAAATCTTGTAGTATATGATTAATCAATGGAATTCTTTTAGCTCTTTAGTATTTTGAGAATACTTTTGATAGAATTTTTGAAGTAGTCTACCTTATGACTCCCTAGTTTGAGTTTATGATCAAACTTGATAAAACCTTTTCAAATATTAGGTTTTGTAGTATCCCTTATATCTCCCAAGTGATTAGAGTATGCTATGGTCTTGATAAAGTGCTTACCTTTATTTCCTTTTGAGTTGAATCCTCAAAGTTTTGATGCCAATTTTAATATTATGTTCAACTCCTATGTTTAACCTTATTTCTCCTTAGTGATATATGCACTTTTCAATTTGATGAAGTTCTCTATCTTCAAGACTCTATGGTTGGATTCCTTTTGTCCCTTTAATTTGTATATGAGACAAGTATAAGCAATAAATTCCAACTTCTAAGCAATTAATGAATTTGCTTCCTTTATCCTTTACTTCTCAATGGTTTAGTTTTCTAAATTCCAATGATCTAAAGTTTGATGTAGTACTCCTTATATCTCCCTAATTTGGAAATTTAGAAAATGATAATATTTGCAAAAGAATAATGTTTTAATTTTTCCAAGGTAGAAAACCTTATATCTCCTATTTTAATTATTTGCAAATATTATGATATTTGTATTTCAACTAATGCACTTTTGAAATATCACTTAAGGATATAAACTCCTTGTTTTGATTTGCTTTCTAATTCACTAAGGTTGGTATTTGCTTATATCTCCAATGCAATAATAAATAAACTCAACCTTATATAATGCACCTTATAACTCCTTGCACTTAAAGAAAGCAAATATTAAATCATGTAAAACTATACCTTCCTTGTAATGTTGTATGCTGCGAGATGATTGGCTTCTATTTTGACTCCTCTATCCAAGCTTTGGGTGTTGTATTTGTTGGTCTTCAATGTATGACAGTGAGCATTGAATGCTCTACGTTCAATGGGCACCTTATGATAGTCTTCTCCTCCTTCAATGCACTTTGACCTCTCTATGTTGGATATTCATGGTCTCTTTAGACTGGGCTATTAATATGCTTCTCTTCCTTTGAAACACATGACACTTGGTGCTTTACGTTGCACTAATAATTGTTATTCCTTCTTGGATTTGAATGGAGCGTTACTCCAACCTAGGTGCTCTTTCTCCTTTGTGCAAGTATTACTTCAATGAGGATACGTAGGCGCTCTACTTCCCTTTGATTGTTCTCCTTATCTCCTTCAATGATCTCTGACCTTCGTTGCTTTGTATCCATGCTCTTCTTTAGGTATGGGTTATTAATACTTGACTACCTTCTCTACCTTGCATGCCACATGGCATTTAGCATAGCCCTTGGACATTGTTCTTCTCTATTAGGTGGCATAGGTGTTTCTTACTCCCACGTATGTGTTACTTCAACCTTCAAATGATTCTCTTCTCTATTAGGTGTGCAGGCATTACCTTGAACGTTGCTCTATCTTTGCAGGTGTTACTTTGGATACGTGTAGGTTTATGAGTGCTATATTCCCTACTTGCTCATTCAATGCTCATTTGAGATGTTACTCAAAACTATTGACACTCTTATTTTGTACCAAGTGGTGACTTCTTCTCATGCATGTAACCTATGCTCAATGTTCCCTTCTTTTTCTATAACACACTTGCCAACTCTTTGCAAGTTGTTTATTTTCCTTTTGCAACTGATGTGTGCATCTTGATCTTCAACGTATGGTGGTGGCTCCTCTCCTTCAATGGATGCTCCTCTTCAGTGATGGTGGCTCCTCCTATAGTGGTGATTTAATACTCCTTTCCTTGGTGGCTATTCTACCTGATATCCAAGCCTATTTTACTTGGGTAATGCCTTGTTGTTTGCATTATTTTCTTCACTATTTGCACCTTTAACCTTGTTGTACTCACTTTATATTTGTAACCCTTCTCTTGCTGTAGGTTTTAGTCTAATGTGGGTGTTGTGTTCTTGGAGTTTAGATGCCCTATTTGGTGTCTTTAGACACCTTGAATATGATAGCCTTGAGCCCTTTTTCCTTTACTCTGTGGCTTCTTCTTTTAGACTTGATAAATCTAACACCAATGACTGTAATTTTTGTGCCTCTTTAATATCTTAAGACACTTCAATTCTTGTCTTTCTTTCTTCTACTTTAGAAAGACTAATATGGTGCTTTATAAGTTGGAAATAAATCTGTTATAGACTAAGGTAAAGTACCTTTATAGCACCAAAATTTTGAGACCTATTTAATCTCCTTTTGTAACTAGCCTTCTAGTCTATATCAACTAGCTTTTGCTCTTTCTCTTGGTGGTTTCTCTTCACTGAGACTTGTTGCTCTTCATAGCTTTTGGAGACACAAGCTTGTGCCTTTCAAATGCTTGCCCCTTGTACTTTTAACTATCACCTTTGCTTTCAAGTAGATAGTAGGAAGTAGATATTTTCTTTCCTTTGTAATATATCTAACTTCTCTTTCTTTTGTGTAGGTTTTAATCCCTTATAAAAACTATCTTCTACACTTCCTTGAAGACATAGAACTTTGAAACTTACTCCTTGCAACTTTAAAACTCTAATTTGGTGCTTATGAAACTTAATAATGAACCAATTAACAAATGTTCAAATAATGAACCTTTTGCACCAAAGTTGCTTACCTTTATGACCTCTATTTGATGATGGATTTCTTGGTGATTTTGATCACCTAATTGCTACCCTATGTTAGATGAAATTATAACTCTTTCTTTGCTATCCAAAATAGCTTTTTAACTCACCAATTTGCAGCTTTAAAACTCCTCTAACTTGCTACATGAAAATGTAGTTTGGTGGCTTTAACTCTCCTTCAAGATGCACCTTGAAACTCTAAAACTTAGTAGCTATTAATGTTGCCCAAATTGCTGCTTTCTTACTGTCCTCAAATCTAAAATTTTCAGATTGTAAAGCAATCAATTTCTCCTCTAAAATGTTGTCCTTGAATCTCACAAATTTGGTAGGAAAATCCTCCAAATCGCAACTGATATTTTCCTTCTAGAAACCTTCAACTTTCTATTATAAAACCAGCAATATCCTTTCTATGAAATAGCCTTCAATGGCAATCTCCAAATCTCTCAGATTTGGTGGCTTCTTCTAACTCCTTTCTCCTTCAACCTCCTTGATGAAATTTGTACTTCAACCTTGGCCTATTTGTTGGCCTTCTTCTCAAGAATCTGAATGTCTTGAGGTCTTCACTATTCTCCTCCAAAATTTTGTAAGCTCCTTGCCAAATCCTTCTCCTTTTGGGCTTGTTTTTAGATGGCGATAATTGTCCCAAATTCTATTCTATCAGGAACTTCTCCTTGCTAGCTATCTTCTCCAATGAGTTCTCTTGAAAACTCCTCCAATGGCCTTCTCTAAATCTTCTTCAATGGCCTTCTTCAAATCCTTCAATGAGGCTTTCCTAGCCTTCTTATTTCTCCTTTCAATCCTTCCTTGAGATCTCTTCTCTTGGGTATTTGAAATCTACTGCTTCTAAAATCTGTAACGGGACCTTTGCTAGTCCTTCTCAATCTTCAATCTTCCAAATCTAGAAGTTCTTCAATGGGACCTTTTGTGGGTCTCTTCAGCTTCTTGAGTTGTTTTCTCCTTCTCTCACTCTGTAATCTACAGTCTTCAATCTTCAATGGAGATCTCCAATCTCCAATCTTCTTTGAGACTCTTTTCCTTGAGTCTCTTCTTCCTTCAATGGGGTCTTCTTTCTTGGACCTCCTTCTTGATCTGTAGTCTTCAATGTGGCTTCTTTGGCCTCCTTCTTTCTTCTCAATATTTAGCTATGGATTCTTCAAGTATGCAACTCTTGCAATGGGACCTTTTCCTTAGGCCTCAAAATATTCAATATCCAACTTGTTGCTTCAGGTACTGGATTGATTCTAAAGAAGATATTCTTCCTAGCTCTCTTGTAGGAAGCTTCCCAAATTTCTTTGAATCTCCTTTTTCTATAGTAAAGTATTAGAGAAATTGTAATGGAAAATCTCTAAATCTTGAGATAATGAATCTTCACTAGTTGATTTGTCAATCTAGTGGAATCAATATTGAGTCCTAGTCTTCATGAGTTTTTCTGCAACTCTATGGAAAGACTCTAGCCAAATATAATTTTTTAAATTTTTGAAAATGAGATTTCCTATCTCCTCTCAATCTCTCTTGTGGCTCTTCCTATTTCCTATCAATCTATCGTGTGCTCTGATACCACTATTAGCTTTTGATGATATATATTAAAGGAAATGCAACCACAAGATGTAAAATAAACAAGCAATGATAACTATATGATAATGACACTATAATATGCAGGAAAATTATAAGAGAAACTTTTGCAATACAGGTTCGAGGGCTTGGTTCAACGATCAAAATGCTCTATAGGAGAGGCGTCCACCTGCCCGAGTATTGTGACATGGCAAAAGTCAACAAAAAGGTTACCTCAACCGGAGGTATAGTGCCAAAGGATGAGATTCAAACCCATAAAGAGGCATAGAAAATTGTAATGTGTTACCAATCCCTCTAATATAATAATAAAAAAACTCATAAATATGCCATTAATGAAAGCTCATAAAAATAGTACAATGTAATATAATGGAGGACATGAACACTCCATAAATACATGAAGGATCTACATTGTACTCACTATTACTACTAATGCAACTAGTCACTATTCTATCTTCTATCACTCTCTCTCTCTCTTTCTATGCTACCTCAAAGGTATATATATAGGGAGATAAGTCCCTTGGCCTTTCATCTACCTAACCTATGACTCATGTACATGTGGACTACATGCACATTTACATCATTGCACATTCTAACACTTGTGCATTTATTACATTGCATGAAGTAACTACTCAAACCTTACTCTAAGGTAAAATCCTACTCTAGTTATGTACCCAAGGTGGTACATTAGCATGTACAAAATAATGTAATATACTCTAACACTTCCCACCTCTACATTTCTTGTTTGATCTGTATAATATTTGGTAACTTTTATCCAATTCATCCTATGCATTTTCTCCATTATAGGCCTCAATTTTGGATGTTGGATTGACAACAAAAGGTGTCCATCCCAAGAGTCTATCCAAAAATTTATCTTTTGACCATTTTGTACTATCCAAAAGAGATTTTTATTTATCAAATCCTCTATAATTTTTAGGACCTTTAAAATTGGGGACCCTCGAGAAGGCACTTGATTTTGAATTAAGTTAGTAAGGTCTTTATTTTCTGCATACTTGGCTCTAAGATTTTTGGCCCATAAGGCATTGGGGTGGCTAATCATCTCCAATATAATTTTGCTGCCAAAGCCATATTATTATCGACTGCTGATATTAGGCCTAAATTCCCTTCATGAGTATGTAAACATAGATCCTCCCACATTACTAGGGCCTATTTATTCTCCATTTTTTTACCTCTCCAAAGAAATATGTGACTAATTTTATCCATTTCATTGAGCACTGAATTGGGGATGTTCAACAATGCTGAAACAAAGATAGGAATAGAGTGAAGAACTGATTTGATAAGAGTTATACAACCTCTTGATGAAAGCCATCTGTTGGTCTAGTTGCCAATTTTGTTCTTCACTTTCTCTAATAACCAACTCCAATGCTCTTTTTTTTGGCTACCTAGATTAATTGGAACACCCAAGTATTTAATTGGAAGAGAAGTTTTTTTGAATCCTAATTTGTCCATTATCAAAATCTCTTTTCTAGGTGAGCAATGAAAAAAGTACTTTTGATTTATCTTCATTAATTAGTTGCCCTGAGGCTCTAGTGAAATAGTGAAGAATTTACTTTATTAAGGTTGCTTCCTTTATTGTTGCCTTTCCCAAAAGGGGGAAATCATCAACAAATTGTAAATGAGTAATAGGTATGACTCCTTTAGCTATAGTGACTCCTTCTAACCTCTGACAATATCGATTCTTAGTAAAAGTCCTTCCCAAAAGGAGAAGCTAAGAACCAATGAGTAGGACAACCATTAAGAATAATTGAATAAGAAACTAAATATATACAACCTTTGATCCATTTTGTCCTTTCTTGAGAGAATCCAAAATTTTCCAAAACTTGGATGAGAAAGTGCCAATCCACCCTATTATATGCTTTGGATAAATCCAATCGAACAAACATGTAGGGGTATTTTTGAGCTTCCATAGAGTGAATTGATTCCTCGGCTAACACTATCCCATCCACTATTTGTCACCCTTCAACAAATCCCCCTTGTTCTAGAGAGATGATATTGTGAAGCAAAGGTTTGAGCCTTTCTAACATAATATTTGAATTGTTTTACATAGAACAATTGGTCTATATCCAGTAATGTTATCTACTTCTTGAGATTTTGGTATTAGAGCTATAAAAGTCTTGTTAATATATTTGAGTTATCTTTTGCCTTTCTAGCCTCTTCTACCACATCTAGAATATCATCTTGCAAAACATCCCAAAATTCCTGATAAAATTCAATAGGAAAACCATGTTGGACCTAGGGTTTTCCCATTTTACATTTTGAAAACTACCTTTTGTAGTTTCTTCTTAGCTATAGGAGTAGTTAGAGCCACATTCTCCTCATCAAAAATAAGAACAAGTATCGCTTGTAAAATTTCTTGTTGAGCTTTTAGATCAAGCAATTGGGCCATATAGAGGTTTGAAAAATGATTCACAAATAATGAAGACATGCCTTACCAAGTGTGGACTATATATCATAATTTATTTATTCTTAAATGAGGGGATAAAGTTATAATTTCTTAGGGCTATGAGAGACTTATGGAAGAAACTTGTGTTCTAGTCTCCTTCTTGTAGCAATTGAATCATTGATTTTTATTTTGCATTAGTTCTTCTCTTCTGTCTAATTCCTTCACCTGGGCTGAAAGATTAATTTCTATCTAAACCCTATTTTAGATGAATTCCTCAAGATGAATTTGTTCATTCAACTCCTCAAGTCGGGTTAGAGCTTCCATTTTCTTTACCCTAACATCTCCAACTTCCTCCCAATTCTAAGTATTTATTGTGTATTTAATATACTACAACCTTTTGATAAAATAATACATATTAGTACCATATCTTGGCTTGCCTTATCGCCACCACTATTGTATCTTTAATTTGAGAGATTCATTTATGAGCCACATTAGCTGAAAATAAAATAGTGTTAGCTTACCCTTGGTTCTTCAAACTTCAATTAAAACTGGCCAATGATCAGATCCAACATTGTTTAATATTTTCACTTTTGGGATGTGTCCTTGTATCAAAAACTTATTTGAAAGCAAGAACCTATCTAGCCTTTCAAGAATGCATGTTGAGCCTTATATTTTGTTGGACCAAGTCATCAAACCATTGGTTGGCTTGATATCTACTAGATGAAGGTTGGAAATGTATTCATTCATGATTTTTGAACTCCCATCCAACTTCCTACTTCCTCCTATTTTTTTTCTAAAGAAATGATAGAGTTGAAATATCCTCCTATCAAAGCCCAAGCTTCAAGGAATTGAGAGGTGATAAAAGTTATATTTCTCCATATTGTTCATTTTTCTTCTATGGTACAGGGAACATAGACATTTATATGAAGTATGAAATAATATGAATTTCTATTTTGGGCAACCATTGCTAGCAGTCCCTTGCTTCCCATCATGTACTGTATTGTAATTTCCTTTGGATCCTAAATATATGCCACTCCTCTCGAGGTACCTTGGGTGTTGAGGGACACTACTTTACTGGATGACCACATACCTTTATCTCTTGAAGAAAGAGAAGTTGAGGCTGATTTTTTTGAATTATTATTCTAATTTTTGATTGTTTAGAAGGACTTCCTTTAAGTCCCCTAATATTCCAAGTGATAATCTTCATAATTAACAAGATTTGAAGAACTAGGTAAGAAATGTTACCTTACCTTCCTCAATTAGCTTTTGACCTTCGTCTGCCAAATGATGCTAGTTGGATTTACATCCTACCTTTTGGTTTGTATCCATCCTCATATTTTTATTTATATCTTGCTTCTTTCCTGTAAGGGCTATAGAATTATTACTTAGAACTAAGGCACTGATGTTGGTATCTATATGATCTATTTGAAGAATTGACTTGTTTGTTGTTTGAATCTTGCTTTTATTTTTGCACTTATTTTTTTCTAAGTTGTTCTTTTCTTGAAGGTCAATTGTTGGATGAGATGGCTCTCCTTGGTTATTTCTCAAAATTAGGGTAGTTTATTTTATTTTTATTTTATCATCCATTCCTTCATGTTCCTTCTCTTCATAAAATCGTGTCTCCTTAATCATTGTGTCCATTTTTTCATCCTCATCATATAATTGCTCATCTAAAAATAGAATTTCAAAGGTGTTAGGTGAGATTACTATTTTATATTTTGGTGTTGCTATTTTTTAATATTATTTTATTTGAGGATTTGAAACCCTGCTAAGTCCTCAGCCTCTTTCTCTTTATTAGGGATCTTATGAGGATATTCCTTGGCTAGATGGCCATATTCATCACATATTCTACATCTAAAATGGATATTTTCATAGTCTACTTATTGCTCCCATAATTCTTCCCCACATTGCAAAGTGATCCTCTCTAGAAGTGGTTTGTCAAAGTCAATTATAATACAAATCCTTGCATAAATTATATGATACAACTGTTGAGTTCTATCAGCTATCATCATGAAAACTTCTAAAGAATTCCCAATTGCTGCTAATACATTTGGATTCCAGTATTCTATTAGAAGGCCAAATAAACAGGCCTAGACAAGTGCAATTGATGGCATTTCTTCCTCAACTTTGAAATTGGTATGCTAGGTGAAGTAGGGGAAAAATGGTGCACCTAAGAATTCTAAACAAGATGCATTTATATCCGATATTAACCAAGAATTATGAAAGAAAACATGCAAGCTATCATGGAAGCCAAATAAGTGTAAGAAAAGGGTGTTTCTCTTTATTTCATTTCATAAATCAGAATCATGGTAACATAGATGTCCCCTTGAGGGCTCTTAGTTTGATACACTTGTTTACAAAAATGGGTGCCCAAGGATCAAGTCCTTTCAAACAAGCTCGTGTGCACTTCCAATGTTCTTCCTCGTACCCACAATTGAGGTGGGCGAACCTATGATGCTACCACTTCATTATTTACTATTATGATGTTGTATTCCTTCCTAATGCACTGTAAAACCTCCACCTACACACAATGAAACTAGATTTGTTAAATAGCAAGTGCGTAGAATATGAAACATGCAAAAGCCATACATGCAACTATAAACTAGAAAGTGTAAATATGCAATGTGCCTATATAAAATAACTCCAAATGATATGAAATTATAGGGATATGTATAATATATGGTTTTGGGAAGATCTAATCACAAAAAGAACAAAAAATGCATCTAATGACATGGTGCATTTGCAGTTTACCTACAAATCCTACAAAACTGAAAATAAGAAATTTCTAACCCTAAACATCTCCAAATCAAATAAAACTTGGAAAAAATGCATAAAAAATGATTTTAAGAGGACCCATGTTAGTATATTTGCAAAATCAGTCACAGATCCATGTGCATCTTCATATGGTCCTCGAAAACCTGTAAAAAACTTAAAAATACGATATCTTGCTCAATATGACTCCAAATTGCACGAAATTTGGACAACATGTTCATAATATAACCTAGAAAATGCCTAATTAAAAATACTAGAAAAATTATTCATAGATCTACCACCATCCCTGGGTAGGACGATGGTGACTGTCACAAAATGGGGACTATCCTGGGGTGGGACGACCACCATTTTTGCTCCTAATTTACCATCGATTCCTTTATGAATTGGTCCAAAACCTCCTTAATAGTGTTGTCATCAAATTTGATGATGAAATTAACTCATATTATTCGAGTTTGTAAACAAATTGTGCCTCTTGAATCACTCGTAAACCTTCTTCGCTAGGTAGATATTTTGAGGGAAAAAGGCACAAAAGGGTGAGGGGAAATCTTGGCAGCACTTTGTTGCTGTCTTAAAACTCCTCTCTAACTCTTGTGTGGAAAATGAATCCACTTTATAGCTAAAGTGAGCCTTTGGGCAAAATGGTGTTCAAAGGCATGTAGGGTAAGAGGTACCACTTGTCAAAAACTGAGCATGCATTGGAAGGGGAAGAGAATCTCCTATTTTGGCCTCCATTCTATAGCATGTCATAAGGATTCTATGCCCTTAGGTCTTGAATGCTCTAATAGGTGGGATAAATGGTAGTTTTTGGGTGCCATTTTTCCAAATTTGACTTTTTGAGAGTCAATCATTGTGGCCATCCCACCTAGGGATGGTTGCTTTGCCATCATCCCTAGGTGAGACGACCATGAACTGTGACCGTCCCAGGGTGGGACGGTCATGCCTATATGGCCTAGAACCTCCCAAAAGTGGGGTAGAGCCTTCCTAGAGTGGTTAGGACCACTATTAAACCTTTGAGGGTTGCCCAAGGGGCCATATGATGCCAATTAACCAATGATTTCGATTGCCTAATCAGATTGACATGATTTTAGTGTCTACAAATGCCCCTTTTTGAGATGCATTGTGTGCAACATAGTGCTGAGAAAAAATAGATGACTAAAATATTGAATGATTAGGGTTATTCGATAACCTAACTAAATTTAGATGCCCTAATTATGGAAAGAGCATGCTTTCTTGAATCCTTACTTCTAACGAGCTAAGGAACTTGCTTCAAGTACAACCTCTCCAGTAAGGTTAGCTTGATCTTGGACATTTTTCCATTATGAAGCGGTAAGGACCAATTTTTCATGATTCTATAATGCCAAGCATGTTTTTTTTAGTTGATTTTGTGCTTGTTTGCTTCCCCAAGTAGGGGCATGATTGTATTTATCAATGATTTGTTGAATGAACGTAATTTACATTATTGAGTGTTTGATTGTTGATTGTGATTATGAATTTTTTAAGTATGACTACCCCCTCAAGCGATGAGTTGATGAGGGAATGGCCAATGATAAAAGAAATGAGTCACTTGAACCATATGAATTGATTGGGGTTCATTCAGTTTTACCCATTGTAAAATGGAGTATTTTTGTGAGGATGTTGATGGTTTTGTTGATGTTTCATGGAAGAAAGAAATTGAATACCTCGTTCCCATGGGGAGGTCCAGCCACAATGGCCTTCTTGGGGATTGAAGTAGTAACTTTGAAATGCATCCATAAATAATTTGGGTTGCATATTGATCCTGAGTGAATTCCATTAGATTTGACTTGTTTTTAGTGAGTTTGTAGTCCCTGTTTGCTACTTTTTTGGTTGTTTTTGTATTGTGTTTTGATTGTTTCAATTATTTTTGATTTTTTTAATTTTTGATGAGATTTCATAGAAGAAATGAAATGTATATATTGTCAATTCTTGATACCCCAATCATGGAAAGGGTATGCATCTCAGAATCATTGCCTCTGATAAGTTAAGGAAATTGATTTTGGTAATATTTGGGATATTGGAAAACAAGCTTAAGTCTAATCCTAGCCTTGATGGCAATTAGGAGATAAACTTAAGTCGAATCCTAAACTTTATGGCAATTAGGAGATAATATTAAGTTGAATCCTAACCTTTATGATAATTAGGAGATAAGCTTAAGTCGAATCCTAGCCTTGATGGCAATTAGGAGATAAGCTTAAATCAAATAATAGCCTTGATGGTGATTAGGAGATAAGCTTAAGTCCAATAATAGCCTTGATGGAAATTAGGAGACAAGCTTAAGTCAAATCCTAGCCTTGATAGCAATTAGGAGACCAGGCTTAAGTCAAATCCTAGTCTTGATGGTGATTAGGAGATAAACTTTAATAAAATCCTAGACTTGATGGCGATTAGGAGTCCAGACTTAAGTCGAATCTTAGCCTTGATGGTGATTAGAAGATAAGCTTACTAGTTTGCTTGAATTTTATTTTGATCTTTTGATTATTTACCCCAAGCAAGGAGGGTGCATGATTGTCTTCACAATGATTCATAAGACGAATGCGATTAACTTGATTAAGTTATCAATTATTGATTTGGATTATACATGTTATTATGACCAATGTGCTTAGTGTATGCTATTGGGGCATTTTGGGGTGATCTAGATGATCGTAGACCACTTAGGAGTGAGTTGGGTTGATCAAGTAGTTTGGAGATACCATTAAAGAACTTTGAAGTGACCTAGATAGTCATAGATCACCTAGGAGCATTTTGGGTTGACCAAGCAGTTTGGAGATACCCTTGGAGCATTTTGGGGTGACCTAAATGGTCATAGACCACCTAGGGGCATGTTGGGTTGACCAAGTAGTTTGGAGATACCCTTAGAGCATTTTAGGGTGACGTAGATAGTTGTAGATTGCCTAGGAGTAATTTGGGTTGATCAAGCAGTTTGGAGATATCCTTGGAGTATTTTGGGGTGACCTAGATGGTCATAGACTACCTAGGAGCATTTTGGGTTGACCAAGCAGTTTGGAGATACTCTTGGATCATTTTGGGGTGACCTAGACGGTCATAGACCACCTAGGAGCATTTTGGGTTGACCAAGTAGTTTGTAGATATCCTTGGAGCATTTTGGGGTGACCTAGATGGTCATAGACCACCTAGGAGCATTTTGGGTTGACCAAGCGGTTTGTAGATACCCTTGGAATATTTTGGGGTGACCTAGATAGTTGTAGACCACCTAGGAGCATTTTGGGTTGACCAAGCGGTTTGTAGATACCCTTGGAGCATTTTGAGGTTGATTGCTTAACTGTTTGATTGCTGATTAGGGGAGGTATGATACCAATAATGCTCTAGTTGATGTTTAAAATGTTTGTGTGATTTGCAATTGTGCGATTTTGGACCATTAGATGCATTATGTGTTATGATTTATGGATGCATTAAGGGATGTAATTTCTATTAATGATGTGAATATGCTATATGTATGTGATGTATTGATGACATGCACTAGCTAGATGATAAATGTATGATTAGATTTTGTGATCTAGATGTGTAGATGCTCTACTATGTATGCACATATGGATGCAATGGTGAATGTTGAATGCATGTTTAATTTGTTTTAATTGTTTATGCACTTAATTTATGTGATATGATATGGTGAATGTAATGAATTTACATGATGATGATCTAATGTAAATGAACCTGTATGCTTTGCTAACTTAAAATATAAGGAATACAATTAATGTGTTTTGACAAGCTTATAGATGACACCACAAAATGTATGAAAATCATGAATGAAAATGATAATGCTTATCATAAAAATTAATCATTTAAGCATCCATATGTAAAATAAGATGACTGTGAGATGTGTAAATGTGTATGCTTGATGTAATGATTTTTTGTTATTAGGAAATTTGTGAGGTTTTCCATGAGACTAAAATACCCTAGTTGACTAATCAAAAGTTGTATAATGACTATACAAGACTCCTAAAGACAAAATTTTTTGTTATGAAGACCAAGATATTCATTATCCTTGTGTGTGCAAATGAATATATTAGATGAGACATAAGATTACCTCATTGCCATGCAGGATTCATTCAACCCATTGTTGTAATGATGGTCACCCTATGTTCATCATGACCCTAAGTTTGGACTTAGTTGGATTAGACCACTAGGTGATACAAGCCACTTAAAGCTAGCTCACTTTGTAAATTGCTTAGAACTACCCCAATGCCATGTAGAATTCATTCGGTCCATTGTTGTATTAGGGATCACTCAATGGTTTTGGAATACTGAGCATTGCAGGGATTCAAGCTCTTCACCCCCTTTTTTTCTTCACATTGATTTGGGATACTTACTCATGCTTAGTGATGAAAATCACTGTTTATTTTGTATTTTATTTTCTTTGAGCAAGGGATTTGTTTAGTGATGAAAATTATTATTTATTTTACTTTTGACTTTTGCTTTGGGATTTTGCTTATTTTGATAAAAGCAGGGAATTTTTTTGGGTAGGGGGAGTTTGTCCTTTTATCAATGATCAACATCCTAGACCATACACATCACAAGGTGAGCAAGTAAAAACCTTTCGCTAAAGGCAACCAGGACCAATTTGTAGTGTTCATATTTCCTTTGTTCAAACTAGGATTATTATTGTTTGATTAGTGATGGGATTTTGAGATATGTTAGGTGCTATCATAACTAGACTTCATCTTCTGAAAGTGAAGATAACTTTCTAAAAAATCTGAGAAGATCACTAGGTATGGCTGAATGACTGAAAAACCCTAATATACTCCTTATAGCAATAGGAAGGGGTTGTGTTGAAAAATATAATTAATCACAAGGATGATGGATGATGATGATGAATAGATGCATGATTGGCATACAAACGTGGCATCATTTGTAAAATTGTAAACACAACCTATCCTAATGCATACAATGGATGAATATACCTAATGCAATGCAAGTAAATGAATGCATATGCAAAATGTAAATGCAAATGTTTTTGTGTTTTAATGTTTTTGATTGTTTTTTAGAGTTTGATGTTTTTTGATTTGTTTGGATTTTTGGTGTTTTAAATTGTTTTTGAATTTTGAGTGCTTTAAATTATTTTTGAAATTTTGATTATTTCAAATGTTTTTGGATTTTTAATGTTTTGCGAGGGGAAGGCATGATACCTTAGGCACCCTCAGTTTGTGTGCTACTCAATGAAAGTGAGAAAGTTGTGATACCTTTAGAGTTCTCACTATGCTTTTTTGGTTATGATGTGGATGGTGGGGAAGGTATGCTACCTTTGGGACCCCCATTGTGCATTGCATTTGATGCACTATGATTGGCTTGGCTAGGGAGAGTAGTAGAAATCAACCTCCCCTGATGTGATGTGTGATTTTGTGCAGTGCCAATATCTTGTTGAGACGAGACAAGCAAAGGTGAAACATTGGATGATGCCACAGGTTGTGTAGATTGATTTTGATGTTCCTATTTCTCTGTTACAATAATGATCATTCCCATAAAATCTTGGGGAGGTGGGTAGTTATGCACCTGATTGGGTTGCTCAACGTGGTTGACAGGTGTTGTTTTTGATTCGTGTGTGGGCCAAAGGCCTTGGAAGTCTCCTATTGGTTGGTTGTTCAAAGCAAGATGATCACCCATTGAAAGCTATTGCCTCTCGATCATATCCTGAACTATATCTCTAAAGGGATAACATGTCTAGATGTCATGGACTATTTGTTTATGGTAAAAACAATATAGATTTTTCCTCTACACCTTTGATCTACGCTTATTAGGTTTTAATGGATGGATCTCAAGAAGCGTGATTGCTTGTGCCTCATATAATCGATTGAAGATCAATGCTAAGGGCTCTGAAAAATGAGTATATTATTGTGGTGGTTGATGAGGTTGGTCTTGTCTTTGGTTTATTTGATTATTGTTGTCATAGTTTCTAGGTGTGGCCTAATAGTTGGGCTTCTGAGGCAACCCAGGTTGTGTAGGCCCTGGAATACTAATAGCAAATTGATTAATTGATGCCAGATTTAGTTGTTTCAGGTTGTATTTAGCATTTTGAGTCCACTCCTTGCATGGCTTCACAAATTTTACCTCTTAAATTTTGATGTCTTCAATTATTCTAGCTTGCACTAGAGAATATTCAAGAGTTTGATAATGTTGGAGTCACAAAAACAAGGAAATTGGCTTTAGAAAAATCTTAGAAAATATGCCAGTCAATTCAAACATGCGCAGTATGTATGGTAGCTTAGCAAGAAGCATTCAACACCTATTGCCATAGTCAGTGATTGACTCATCATCATATTGCTTTAATTGTTGGCAATTTTGGGTTTGAGATCCTAGCTTCTTGTCTATGAGTTGTCATTGATGTCAAAAGGAAATGGCATTAATGTTAAGAGGATGTGTTGGCTTCAAAGGTGGAAGATTCCAAGAGAATATTTTTAAGAGAATCCGAGAGAGATTCCATTGGCAAGGGTTTTTCATTAAAACCAAACCGGTTTTTATTAAAACCAAGTTGGATAGGGTTTTTATTAAAACCAAGTTAAATGGTTTTTATTAAAACCAATGGAGGTTCTCTTTATTATTTATTTAATTATTATTTAAAACCCTTCAAGGTTTTAATTAATTAATTATTTAATTAATTAAGGGAGAAATTATTTTTAATTTATTAAAAATACTTAAAGGTTTTTAAACCTTTTTTTATTCTTAATTTATTAAAATTATTTAAGGGTTTTTAAACCCTTTTTGAAAAGACTTTTGATTAATTTCGAAATGGTCTTTATTTTCGCCGACGTCAAGGTGTCTTCGAAGAGACTATTTATTCTCCAACTCCTAAGGTTGGAAGGCTAATTAATTCGAAATTCCCCGAATGCAATTTGCGGTGTTTGTGCTCTGTATTCGCTGCGATCGAAGGAAGACTTAGAAGCACGTGCGGTTGAAAAGTCTTCGGGAGTTTTTTTCGAGGGTGAAGTGGAGGGAAGTTCACTTGTGAACTTCGTAGCCCACGTGGGCTAGTGGCAGCGAAGGCTGCTGTTGGGCGCTGCATTGGCGGAGGTCGCCGTTTCGAGTCTCGCGGGGGTGCTTTGCTAGAGTAACACACGTTTTTATTAAAACGTCTTTATGCCATGAAATTCGGAGTTTCTTGGACAACGATTTATAAGGTGTGATTAAATTTTATGAGTTTTGGCTTTTGTGATTAGCATTGAATAAAAGCTTAGGAGAAATAAGGGCATATTTCTTTGGATGTATTTTTAAGATTATTCTTTGCTATGCTAAAATTAAAAATGGAGGTATAAGGTGTGAGTCTGTGATTGTTGATTTATTGGCATGTTATGGTGGTTGTGTTTAAAGAAGTGGAGCTAAAAGGTGTAATAAAGGAAGTTTATATTATTGCTCATTTCTTTTTATTCTAACCCTAACTTGGTTGGAAGTTTGAGAGTTGTGTGTGGTGACAACTTGAAGGTTCAATTATCTTCTACTCCAATAAGGTATGGGCACATTCTTCTTATGAGTATGATTGGTGTATGTTTTCTGAAATAAGGTTGGAGTGAAAAGGTATTCTACTAGGTATCCTTTGGCTAGGTGTAAATCCTATTTTCTGGTTTGTTGAAGACTACTTATGCATTGTTATCCTTAAGGAGAGTTTTTGGTGAATGCATAATTTTTGGTTTGAGATAGTGGAAGCTTTGTGCACTAGGGTTTATATTTGTGAGTCTAGCTACTTGCATTGAGTTGGTGGAACCCTTGGTTGGCTGTTTTGAGTTTGATGGTTGAGTTGCTTCCATAGAGGTTGTTTGATCAAGTTATTGCTTTACTTGATTCATGATATTGGGCTTACTCCATTGAGTTGATTTGAGCAAGTTATTCTTTGCATTTGGTGATATTGTGTTGGTGGCTGTTTTGTTCAAATATCTTTGGAGGGAAAAGGATTTCTACTTGTTTCCTTTTCTTGTGATGATTGGTTGAATGCTTCAAGGTTGATGTTGAGTTGAATGGTGTTGGTTGACTAAACCTTGTTTGATGAGCATTGTTGTTGAAACCCTAATTGATGGTGAAAAGAACATGAGTATCATTGTTATGTGATTCTTTGCATAGTTGGCAATTGTTGGGGTTTCATGTTCTTGAAAGAAAACATTCTATCCTATCCATTTTAGATATTGAGTTGAGTTTTCAGATTTGAGATTGAGATTGAGCTGAGTTGATTTGAGTTGAGTTTTGAGATTGGGATTTGAGTATAGAACATATTGAGTCTCTAACAATTCTCTTTATGCTTCTATGAGTTTGACAAATCACATTGGGTCTCTAACAATTCACTTTGTGATTTCCTACTAAGAAAGTTTTTCTTGGTGAGCAATTTTTGGACAGGTTCCAGTGGGGACTTGTGAGCAGTTTTGGACAAGTTTCGGTGGGGACTTGTGAGAAGTTTTTGGACAGGTTCCGGTGGGGACTTGTGAGCAGATTTGGACAGGTCCTAGCAGAGGACTTGTGAGCTGAGTTTGATAGTTCTAGTAGAGAACTTGAGGATAGAGGTGCATTGGTTCTATGAGAAGAACCTGAGGACAGATTTGGCAAGTCTTTGAGAAGGCTTGTATGTAGAGGATTGATTTGTTCAAGAGTTGGATAGATCTGACAGATAGAGGAAGACTTGTACTAGACCGATCGACTGTGTTTGGTACAGAGTTCTTGAGCTGCTGTGGACGTGATCATAGAAGGCAGAGGTCTCTTAGGCTAAGCATTGAGGACAGGAGGTCTTCGGTGGAAAGGAGTTCCACGTGTTGGCAAGAGGTAGAGGCAGTTGATCTTCTGAGGGATCATTTCCAGAGCAGAGGGGAAGGTATCTCCTTTGAGTAGAGGCTCATAAATTTTGATTGGGGGAAGGTATCTCCTTTGAGCAGAGGCTCATAAATTCTGATTGGGGGAAGGTATCTCCTTTGGGCCGAGGCTCATAAACATTGTAATTGGGAAGGATTCCCAAAGAACTTTGAGATAACTTTTAGAGAAAAGTTTTGTGGACGTAGCTCGACCATTCTGGGTGAACCACGTTAAAATTGGTGTCACTTTGTGGATGATATTGTGCATTGCTTTGATATTGCTTTGGGTATATTGCTTTACTATTTTGAAGTATAAAGGAAAAAGTAAAAAGAGGTCTTATACTTGTTCACCCCCCTCTCAAGTATAAGCTTGTGTTCTTCAATTGGTATCGGAGCGGGTGCCTTCGAAAAGTTTAACAACTTGAAGGAAAAGCTAGTAAAGAACACAATGGATCATTCAAGTGGCAATGCTGCACCTATTCTTGATGGGTCAGATTTTGGTCTTTGGAGTGCAAGGATGAAGGTTCATCTAATGGCACTTGGGAATGAGGTTTGGGAAGTGATTGAAGATGAGTACACTATTCCTGAACATGGTCCTAATACTAAAGAAGAAAGGCTCCTACATCACAGACAATTCAAAAGCAATGAATGCAATCCTGAAAGGCTTACAGAAAGCAGATCTCACCAAAGTGATTCACTGTAAGACAACTAGTGAAATGTGGAAACAGATTGAAGGTGGTTCATACGGGTGATACAAATGTCGGAAAGGCCAAGTTGAGACACTTCAAAGGTATGTTTGAACAACTCAAGATGAATGATGATGAAAATATTAGTGACTACATGCTTCGTATGGATGAGGTTGTTAACTCCATGAAAGACTTAGGTCTTGAGCTTGCTGAAAATGATGTTTGTGATAAGATTTTAAGATCTCTTCCTAATAGATTTAGTGAAAATATTTCTGCTATTGAGGAAGCTAAAGATTTGGATAAGTTGAAAAAGGATGAGCTCCATAGTATACTTGCAGCATTTGAGTTGAGAACTCAAGTGAAGGTTGATGTCAAGAAAGAGGCGACTTTCAAGGCTACCAAGAATTCCAAGGGTAAACGGCTTCAAGATAGTGATGAGTCTTCTAGTGATGAAGAGGCATATTACAACAAGAAAGGCAAGTTCTCTAGAAAGCACAAAAGTATGAAAAATATAAGATGTTTCAATTGTGGAAAGTTTGGTCATTATGCTACTGACTGTACTGTTCCCAAGAATGAAAGTGATGAAGATAAACAGGATTCTAAGAGCAAGGATTCTAAAAAGCACAAGCATCACAGGAAAAACAAAGATGAGCACAACAATCAAGGAAAGAGGTATTCTCACAAGCACAAGAAGAGTTTCTACCTAGACAAAGCAAGTAAGTGTTCTAGTAGTGATAGTGAAAGTTCTTCAAGTGATAATGAAAATGAGATGTTGTTCATATGAGAAAAAGAGGAAGAACCGAAACATAGATTCATTATCATGAAATGTCTTAGATGTGGAAATTTTGGTCACCTTGAGGATGATTGCACAAATAATGATTTGGTTTCTAGTATGTATGAGGATGCTTCAGAAAACTATAAGGAAGATGCATGTATGGTTTTTGAAAAGGGTAGCACCTCTAGTGATAAGAAATCTAAAAAAGGCTTTGATGATTCAAAAAGCAAACAAATAGAGGAAGATATAGAGGAAGGTGAAGTAGATCTTGAAGGTGAACTTATTAGTGCTCTTAGTGCTTTGAAAAAGGAAAGAAAGAAGAATGCTAGACTCAAGGATAAGTTAGATGAATGTTGTATGGAGAGAGATGATCTTATAGAAAGTCTTGACTTCTCTATGGCTAAGACACAAGAACTCAAGGATGAGTTAGAGTCTAAGGTTCTTGAGTATAGTGAGTTAGAATAGAAAATGGCTTCTTTGAAAGAGGAAACTAAAGAGTACAAGGATAAGCTTTACAGGTTTCAAGATAGCTCCAAAAAGGTTAAGTCACTCATCAAAGGTCAAAGAAAGACAACAGATAAAACAGGCCTTGGTTTTGTTAAGCCACACAAGGAACAAGTTGGAGAGTCTAGTAAGAGACTCCAAAAGGAAGAGAGTTCTGATGAGGAAAGTATTTCAGAAAAGGAGTCCTTGAATGATAGATGCACAGAAATAGAAAACAGAATTCAGAATGAGAAGAAGAAGTTTTCAGAACCTAAGAGGTCAATTAAAGGAAAGTTTCAAGGCAGATGTTTTGCTTGTCACGGGTTTGGTCACATGGCTTCACATTGCATGGCTCAAGTGAAGAAGGTAAATGACGATTTTAGAAGTGCTAGTTACTTTCAAGGGTATTGCTACTCTTGTCAATAGTTTGGGCACAAGGCAGTTTATTGCAAGGCAAATAACAGGAACAGGTTTGGTCAGAATAGGTTTGGCCGAACAGGTTTGGCGGAACAAGTTTGGTCGAAACAGGTTTGGTCAGAACAGGTTTGGCTGAACGAGTTTGGTCAGAACAAGTTTGGTTAGAACTGGTGGATTCAAAGATCAGGTTTACCTCGGAGAAACAACATCTTCAAGTGTTTCAAGTGCAACAATGAAGGTCACATAATCGGACGAGTGTAGAGATAAAATTCCAAAATACAAGAACAGGAACAGTGGCATGATCGGGTCCAAGGATCAAGGCATGGACAAGAACAGGGATGAGAACAAGAACAGTGACAGGAATAGGAATATGGACAAAGATTTCAAGAGAAGGCCCGAAAAGGAAGTTATAGACGCTGATGATGATCGAGTGCCTAATGGGAGTTTTACTCCCACCCAAGAATTAATCACCTCATCAGGAGGTGGGGGAGGGACTAAGCTAAGAGGCTCATTCTTAGTCCCGAGCCCCAAAGGTGACCCTTTGCCATTGATGACAAAGGGGGAGAGATTTGAGTAAGGGGGAGAGCCTCAAGACAGGGGGAGCTGTTTATGTTGAGTTTTTGTGTTGTTGAGAAGCATGGTTTGCCATCAATGACAAAGGGGGAGATTGTTGGCAATTTTGGGTTTGAGATCCTAGCTTCTTGTCTATGAGTTGTCATTGATGTCAAAAGGAAATGGCATTAATGTTAAGAGGATGTGTTGGCTTCAAAGGTGGAAGATTCCAAGAGAATATTTTTAAGAGAATCCGGAGAGATTCCATTGGCAAGGGTTTTTCATTAAAACCAAACCGGTTTTTATTAAAACCAAGTTGGATAGGGTTTTTATTAAAACCAAGTTAAATGGTTTTTATTAAAACCAATGGAGGTTCTCTTTATTATTTATTTAATTATTATTTAAAACCCTTCAAGGTTTTAATTAATTAATTATTTAATTAATTAAGGGAGAAATTATTTTTAATTTATTAAAAATACTTAAAGGTTTTTAAACCTTTTTTTATTCTTAATTTATTAAAATTATTTAAGGGTTTTTAAACCCTTTTTGAAAAGACTTTTGATTAATTTCGAAATGGTCTTTATTTCCGTCGACGTCAAGGTGTCTTCGAAGAGACTATTTATTCTCCAACTCCTAAGGTTGGAAGGCTAATTAATTCGAAATTCCCCGAATGCAATTTGCGGTGTTTGTGCTCTGTATTCGCTGCGATCGAAGGAAGACTTAGAAGCACGTGCGGTTGAAAAGTCTTCGGGAGTTTTTTTTGAGGGTGAAGTGGAGGGAAGTTCACTTGTGAACTTCGTAGCCCGCGTGGGCTAGTGGCAGTGAAGGCTGCTGTTGGGCACTTCATTGGCGGAGGTCACCGTTTCGAGTCTCGCGGGGGTGCTTTGCTAGAGTAACACACGTTTTTATTAAAACGTCTTTATGCCACGAAATTCGGAGTTTCTTGGACAGCGATTTATAAGGTGTGATTAAATTTTATGAGTTTTGGCTTTTGTGATTAGCATTGAATAAAAGCTTAGGAGAAATAAGGGCATATTTCTTTGGATGTATTTTTAAGATTATTCTTTGCTATGCTAAAATTAAAAATGGAGGTATAAGGTGTGAGTCTGTGATTGTTGATTTATTGGCATGTTATGGTGGTTGTGTTTAAAGAAGTGGAGCTAAAAGGTGTAATAAAGGAAGTTTATATTATTGCTCATTTCTTTTTATTCTAACCCTAACTTGGTTGGAAGTTTGAGAGTTGTGTGTGGTGACAACTTGAAGGTTCAATTATCTTCTACTCCAATAAGGTATGGGCACATTCTTCTTATGAGTATGATTGGTGTATGTTTTCTGAAATAAGGTTGGAGTGAAAAGGTATTCTACTAGGTATCCTTTGGCTAGGTGTAAATCCTATTTTCTGGTTTGTTGAAGACTACTTATGCATTGTTATCCTTAAGGAGAGTTTTTGGTGAATGCATAATTTCTGGTTTGAGATAGTGGAAGCTTTGTGCACTAGGGTTTATATTTGTGAGTCTAGCTACTTGCATTGAGTTGGTGGAACCCTTGGTTGGCTGTTTTGAGTTTGATGGTTGAGTTGCTTCCATAGAGGTTGTTTGATCAAGTTATTGCTTTACTTGATTCATGATATTGGGCTTACTCCATTGAGTTGATTTGAGCAAGTTATTCTTTGCATTTGGTGATATTGTGTTGGTGGCTATTTTGTTCAAATATCTTTGGAGGGAAAAGGATTTCTACTTGTTTCCTTTTCTTGTGATGATTGGTTGAATGCTTCAAGGTTGATGTTGAGTTGAATGGTGTTGGTTGACTAAACCTTGTTTGATGAGCATTGTTGTTGAAACCCTAATTGATGGTGAAAAGAACATGAGTATCATTGTTATGTGATTCTTTGCATAGTTGGCAATTGTTGGGGTTTCATGTTCTTGAAAGAAAACATTCTATCCTATCCATTTCAGATATTGAGTTGAGTTTTCAGATTTGAGATTGAGATTGAGCTGAGTTGATTTGAGTTGAGTTTTGAGATTGGGATTTGAGTATAGAACATATTGAGTCTCTAACAATTCTCTTTATGCTTCTATGAGTTTGACAAATCACATTGGGTCTCTAACAATTCACTTTGTGATTTCCTACTAAGAAAGTTTTTCTTGGTGAGCTTGCTGAGTTTTTGGACGAGGTTCCGGTGGGGACTTGTGAGCGGTTTTGGACAGGTTCGGTGGGGACTTGTGAGTAGTTTTTGGACGAGGTTCCGGTGGGGACTTGTGAGCAGATTTGGACAGGTCCTAGCGAGAGGACTTGTGAGCTAATTTTGATAGTTCTAGCAGAGAACTTGAGGATAGAGGTGCATTGGTTCTATGAGAAGAACCCAAGGACAATTGGCAAGTCTTTGAGAAGGCTTGTATGCAGAGGATTGATTTGTTCAAGAGTTGGACAGATCCGACAGATAGAGGAAGACTTGTACTAGACCGACTGACTATGTTTGGTACAGGTTGCTTGAGCTACTGTGGACGTGATCATAGAAGGTAGAGGTCTCTTAGGCTAAGCATTGAGGACAGGAGGTCTTCGGTGGAAAGGAGTTCCACGTGCTTGGCAAGAGGTAGAGGCAGTTGATCTTCGAGGGATCATTTCTAGAGTAGAGGGGAAGGTATCTCCTTTGAGCAGAGGCTCATAAATTCTGATTGGGGGAAGGTATCTCCTTTGAGCAGAGGCTCATAAATTCTGATTGGGGGAAGGTATCTCCTTTGGGCCGAGGCTCATAAACATTGTAATTGGGAAGGATTCCCAAAGAACTTTGAGATAACTTTTAGAGAAAAGTTTTGTGGACGTAGCCTGGCCATTCTGGGTGAACCACGTTAAAATTGGTGTCACTTTGTGGATGATATTGTGCATTGCTTTGATATTGCTTTGGGTATATTGCTTTACTATTTTGAAGTATAAAGGAAAAAGTAAAAAGAGGTCTTATACTTGTTCACCCCCTCCTCTCAGTATAAGCTTGTGTTCTTCATTAATCCTGTGAGATCAGCTAGTGTCACCTTTCGCTTAGTGTTGAAGGCAAAGCATTCGAGGAACACGTCTATGAATTGGTCAAGATTGTAGATGCTATGCTTTGGGAGATAGCTATACCACTATGTGGCTAGGCTAGAGAGGGTAGTCAAGAATATCCTCAAGAGTAAATCATAATTATCCTATATGCCAAAGCATTGGTTCAAGAATTTGGTGACATGCTCCTATGCATATTCCTCCCATTCAAAGCTAGCTATCTAGGGAATTTTGAATTGTTTTGGATAGGAAGGGGCAGGTACGGAAGGATGGAGCGGTTGACTATGTAATTGGTGCAAAGTGGGCTTATGGGACCTAGACCTAGAGGTCTTATTTTCAATTGACTCCATGCGTTCTAGCAATGCTTTAAACGCTTCAGAGGATTTGAGCTCCTCATATTTATTTTTGCCCTATGGGGATGGGCAAGGAATACCAAGCCTATTGCATGGTGGTTGAATGTCATCCACCATGCCTCTATAGGGTGCTTCATGGTATTCTTCTCTAAGTTTGAGCTCATTATAGGCCCCATAGGGTGTTTCTTGAACTGGCCTATAAGGAGGGGTAAGTTCCTATGGAAGGCAATCGATGTTAGACCTAGGAGGCAAGTACCGATTATGCCTAGGAGGTCTAGGGGGCAATATTTGAGATTATGTTGGATGCCTTACGCATCATTGTATCTTATATGTGCTATGTGTAAGTACCACTTCATGTAATGCATTTTATAATTGCTCTTGTTGTATCTTTTGTTGTTCTTGTATCTTTCATTGATACAACATTTGTAGGTATGCTCATTGTGAATCCACCCATTGTTGATTTTTTTGTTGTTGATCCAACTAGGGTTGATCTATATATTATTGTCTATTAATATTTGGCCTAAGTGCCTGATGAATATGATTTTGTTGCTCAATTGTATGGGGTTTATGTAACCTTGTATTTTAAATATGGATGGGTTTATCATGTCTTTCCCTCTAGTAAGATCTATTGCTTGTTTTCCATGATCTCTAAAGGTTGCATTGACCTGATACTCTATTTTATGAATCAGATCTATATAGTTCGATGAGGTAGAGTCGTCATGTGGTTGCACCAAGTACTCTTCATGAGGAGTAGGAGGATGAATTGGGTCTTCCTCCTCATCTATGAGAAAAGCTTCATATTCAGTTTTGGATGTAAGCTCTGTATATTTAGGCTACACAGAAGCATGATGTGTGTATGCTGAGTTCTCTTTGTGAGGAGTATGGGGGTGACTTACTTGATCATACAAGGTGATTTGCTCATCCAAGCTAGGCCATGGTGCACTCTCATGTTCATACTCTAATTGATGTATAGAGCAAGCTGGGATGTGAATCCATGATATTGACCTACTAGATCCCTCAATGGATGGATTATTCACTATATAGAATTCCATCATGGTATCCAAGTCAGGAAGGTTTCATAGAGGACCTATGGGTGCTACCCTAGTAGGGGTATCTCAAAGGTTTTCCCCCTTGAGGATGGTATTGTTGTTATGATAAAACTTGGGATGCCATTCAAGGATGGGCATGTCCTATAGAATTATTTGGATATATTCACTAGTTATGGAGCTTGAATCTATCTCTAAATTGGAGGTCTGTTTTCCAACCACATTTGGACGTAAAAGAGGGGCCCATCAGTCATTTTTAGAAAATTTTGACTTTAAAAAAAAAAAGTTGTAAGTTTTGTATACCAAAATGATCAGTGCAACGAGCTGATCACAGTGGGTTAGGGCTACAAAATATGAATTTTGGGTCAAAAATTTATTTTTTTTAAATATTTGGCCAACCGGGGCCCGTGGGGAAATGCCTACTTTTAGGAATTTTTTGGAAATTTTGAAGCATGAAGAGTTAGGACTCAAATTTTTTGTGAGATGTGCAAAATGAGCTAACTAAGATAACAAAACAAATTTGGTAATTTTTGGGGTTGTCTAGACCATGTTATGACTATTTTAGTGTAGTTTTTCCCTATTTTCGACTTCAAAACTAGAGTAATCATAAAACCAACATAACATTTTAGTTATAGCTCCAATTTGCATGATTATCGATCTGTTGGATGCAAAATCAAAAAGTAGGATTTGGTCATAGATCAAAGATCTTATGTTGATTACCCAAATAATAAGGAAACACACAAAGTAGACAATATGATCATCTATTTTAAGGATTAGATATATATGATTATCTCTTTTAAATATTAAAAACACGCAATCAAATGATTAAAGAAGCACACAAGCAAACAATGTGATTATCTCCTTTAAGTTTTAGATGTGAATCCCTAAGCTGTTTGGTGTGTATTTGAATTTGTTGTTGCTCTTGCTTTCTTGTTCGTATTTTGGACTTAGAATGAGAGAACTCAACCAAAGTGGTGACTAGGAACACTAGTTCCAAACATGAGGTTCTCAAAAGAGTCTAGGGTACACCGCTTAAAACCCACAATGAGTGGAGGGTTCGCCTAGCTCTTCCACTCTAAAATGACAAGTGTTTCCAACAGTGGGAGGAAGTTTGAAAACCAGTGACCTATTCCATCTTGAGAGAGTGCCCTATTCTACGTAAGGTGTCTAGGGGTAATCCGATGGAAGGAGGTGAAATCCAACATCACCAATCTGAATTGGAGGTTGGTGATGAAATCCAACCTTACCAATGTTATTGTGATATGTGCAAGTGTGTGTGTGGTTCTTTTAAGCTTAAAGAAAGTAAACAATGAAGAATTCAATGATATTTCACTAAATGCAAGGAAAGGTACATTTTACTTTCAAAAAATCTAGATAAAAAGCAACCTACAAAATGCAAATCCTAAATGATAACCTACCCATTAGGTAGGCTACAAGCAAGCAAGCCATACAAGTGCATTGTTACTTGATTTCTTTTCAGTTTTTCTTCTTATTTTTGTTGTTTTTTTATTATAGAAAAGCAAAACCTATATTTCTACTTTTCAAGCAATCAAAAGAGGTAAGAAAAAATAAATTTCAACAGATTTGAGTAGTAGAAATGAAAACTAAGGGTTTAGGCGCTTACCTCGATGGCCTATAAGCTTACTATTTTTGGAATTTGGAGCAGAAAATCTCTTGTTTTGTGACCGCACTAGGGTGGGATGGTGGCCAGTTTGATGGTCTTCCTAGGGTGGGACGATTGTATGGCCATACCTGGGTGGGACGGTCAGTAGTCCAGAGGTCGTTTCAGGCCAGAACGACCAGTTCCTGCAACAGAATAAAGGCAAAAACTATTGGAAATATGAGCAAGGTTTGTTGTCATTGATGTCAAAAGTCAGTTTTAGTGAGTAGTGCAAGAGGAAGGATTTCAAGAGTCAGTTTCAAAAATAAGAAGGTGATCAGATAAGGTCTACAGGAGAAGTTAGAAGGCCCAAGAAAAATAATATTATAATATTTTATTATAATATTAAAGGTCTAATGGAAAGACCTAAAGTAATTAAATTAATTATAATAATTTCATTATAAATTATTTTGTAATTTAATTTAATTAACCCTATGGTTATTAAATTAATTATAAGTTAATTATAATAATTTTATTATTAATTAAATTATAATATAATTTAATTAACCCTAAAGTTAGGGTTGCAAGGCAAAAAGAAATGCGTTGACATCATGAATAATTCCCCCATCGATGTCTAAACATTATGGTGGCATAATGGTATAAATACCATATGCCTTAGTGGCAAAAACCTTACCTTCATTTGAATTACTCCAGCCTATAATTTATGCACGATTTATGCAATTTATGCGATTTCGTGCGAGGAAGAAGATAAAATATTTTTTTGTCTTGTGTGTGCCAACAAAAGGAATAAAGGTGGTGAGGCTCTAAGCCTCATATCCATCCGATGGGTTGGCCTAGTGGCAAGTGGCTATGACTTAGGGCTTTGGAAGTGGGAGGACCCACGATCGAATCTCGATGGTAGTTTTGGTGAGAGTTTTGTTTGGGTGCCAAAGGAAGCAGCACACTATTTTTGGTTTAGGCGCCAAGAGGGAAGGATATAGAGCACGTGGTGCTCTTTGCTCCCAAGGTGAGCACCTAGCTCACGTGGTGGTTGGAGCCATGGCTAGGGCGCTGGTGGAAGCATAACGTGGGTTCGATTCCCACCAAGGGCAAAAGGTATTTAAATTTTTCAAATTTAATTTTGTCCTAAGGTTGTTTGGCATAAGGTTTTTTAAGGAGATATAAGGGTTGTGAAAGTTGATTTTTATATTGTGATTTTTGGTGATTAGAATATTGAATGGAGTGATAAGGCATTAGATGGTTTTGAATGTTATTTCAAAATAAAGTTTTATTTTGTTTAATATTTGAAAGGAGTAATAAGGTTAATTGAGTTCTCATGTTGTGTATGGTGAAAATAATTTATGAGGAAATTATTGATTAAGATTCTGAGAAGGTTGTTGCTACCTAACCCTTAAATTGGCAAAGAGAATAATTGTGATTGAGATAGGTTTTTAAGGGCACTTCTTCATCAAACAAAAAGGTATGGGCACATCTTCCTTGTGAGTGATTGTTGGATGTTGTGAATGCTAAGTTGGAGTGAAAAGGGTTGTTTGATAAGCATTGTTGAGTTTGATTGTTAAAGGTTTTTTCTGAGTGAAAGTTGATGATAAAAACCTTGTTTGATAAGCATTGTTGGAAATATTGAATGAACCTTCATATGTATGATTAGGGTTTGTGAAAGAACATGAATATCATTGTTATGTGAAGTTGTGAACTATCTTAAACTAGGGTTTGTGAAAGAACATGAGTATCATTGTTATGTGAAGTTGTGAACTATCTTGAACTAGGGTTTGTGAAAGAACATGAGTATCATTGTTATGTGAGATTGGTTGATAAGCATTGTTGGAAATAATTGAGTGAGTGTTCATATGCTTGGACTAGGGTTTGTAAGCAAGGAATGTTTCATTGAGTGATTGATTGAGTAGAGTTGATTGAGCCTAGTCAAGTGGAAGTGTTGAAGTGATAGTTCAAGTTCTATGAAACAAATTGTTCTATATTCTAATTTGATTTGAGAAAGAGATTGAAAGTGATTGAGCATTTTTGTGAGTGTGAAGCATATTGAGTCTCTAACAATTCTCTATATGTTTCTGTGAGATTGAACAAGATTCTGTGTGAAGCTTGTTTGTGTGATTGAAGAGGATTTTGTGTTAGATTGAGTTGAGATGAGTAAGATTTTGTGGAAGCTTACAATATAGATTTGAGGTAAGTCTTGGTGAAGACTTGTTGAGTAGATTGGACAAGTTCTAGAGAGGACTTGTGGATAGATTAGTGTGAGATTTTGTGGAAGCTTACAAGGTAGATTTGAGATAAGTCTTTGAGAAGACTTGTGAGCAGAGTTGATTGATTGATTTGTTCAAACCTTGGGTTAAGGTTTGGGGTAGATCTAGAAGAGTTGATTTGTGATTGAGTCAAGCTTTGTGTTAAGGCTTGAGGATAGAGATTGAGCATATTTGTGCTAGACCTAAGGACTATGTTTAGTGCAGATTTGAGGATAGATATTGAGAAGATTTATGCTAGATCGAAGGACTATGTTTAGTGTAAATTTGAGGATAGAGATTGAGCATATTTGTGCTAGATCGAAGGACTGTGTTTAGTGTAGATTTGAGGATAGAGATTGAGCAGATTTGTGCTAGATCGAAGGACTATGTTTAGTATAAATTTGAGACAGAGTTGAGAGTAAGCTTTGGAGGTGATAGAGTATAGAGGATAATAGTATCCAGTGGATAGAGGTCCATTAGCCAAGGCAGTGAAGATAGGTCTTCTAAGTGAGGGCAAGAGTCTTTAGTGGATAGAGATCCATAAGCTAGTGTAGTGGAGGTAGTAGTTCTTCTAGAAGATCACCAGCCAGAGCAAAGGGGAAAGAGGTCTCCTATGGATAGAGATCCATGAACTTGATTAGGGATTGGTGTCTCCTTTGGACAGAGGTCCATAAACATTGTAATAGGGAAAGGATTCCCAAGATATTTGTTGAGAAAATTTTAGTGAAATATTTTCTCCGTGGAGTAGCCCACATTGGGTGAACCACGTTAAATTGGTGTCTCTATTGTGTGTGGTGATTTGTGCATTGCTTTGATTACTGTTGTTGATATTGCTATTGATACATTGCATAATATTGATTGGGAAAGAAAAGTAAAAAGTGGTCTTATACTGTTCACCCCCTCTCAGTATAAGCTTGTGTTCTTCAATTGGTATCAGAGCGGGTTCCTTCAAAAGAGTTTAACAACTTGAAGGAAAAGATTACAAGAACACAGATGGATTCTCAGAGTGGATCCTCAAGAAATTCAACACCATTGTTCGATGGGAACAATTATACACTATGGAGCACAAGGATGAAGTTTCATCTAATGGCACTTGGAAATGAAGTGTGGGAAGCAGTTGAAAATGGATACACACCACCAAAAACTCCACCTACAGATAAATATGGTAAGCTTCTACATCATTATAATTCAAGAGCAATGAATGCAATTCAAAAGGGCTTGCATGAAACAAAGTTTATAAATATTATGCATTGCAAATCAGCAAAGGAAATTTGGGATAAGTTGCAAGGAATATATGAAGGAGATAAAAAGGTCAAAAGGGCCAAGTTGCAAAACTTCAAAAGAGCATTTGAAGATCTAAAAATGAAGGATGAGGAAAATATTTCTGCATATCTACTTCATGTGGATGAAGTTGTTAGTTCCATGCAAGGACTTGGGCTTGAAGTTTTAGAACCTTATGTGTGATAAGATTCTAAGGTCACTTCCAAAAAGATTTAGTGAAAATATTTTAGCTATAGAAGAGTCTAAAGATATTGATATTTTGACAAGAGATGAATTACATGGCATTCTCATAGCATTTGAGATAAGAATAAAAGAGGAACCTATTCCCCAAAAAGAAGTAGCATTCAAAGCCACTAAAAAGACTAAGGGTAAGAAGTCAGATTCAAGCAATGAGCTATCCAGTGATGAAGAAGCCAATTATGGTAGAAGGAACAAGGACTCAAGAAAGTACAAAGGTACAAAATTAGTTAGATGTTTTAAATGTGGAAAATATGGTCACTATGCATCTGATTGTCCAGAAGCTGGAAATAGCAGTGGTGATGAGAAACAGGATCATAAGAACAAGGATGCAGGAAGGCACAGGTACCAAAAGAAAAACAAGGATGGACAAGGTACACAAGGGAAGAAGTTTTTCCAGAGGTATAAGAAGAGTTTCTATGTAGATAAGGCAAGTAAGTACTCAACTAATAGTGATGATAGTTCCTCAGATAATGATAGAGATGAAGTTCTATTTCTGGAAAAAGAAAAAGAAGTGGTTAGGAAAAGGACACCAATAATCCTCAAATATTTTAGATGTGGTAAATTTGGTCATCTTGAGGATAGTTGTACAAAGAATGGATTCAGTTTCAGTGATGATGAATATGAAGATACATTTGAAGGACCAGAAGAGAATCTTCTTATAGCACTAGAAGAAGAAGGAGGTGATCCTATAGTAGACAAGTCAGAAAAGAATGAAGATGTTTTCAAAGGTAAACAAATAGAGGAAGAATCAGAGAAGGGAGAAGTTGATCTTGAGGGAGAGCTTATTCATGCTCTTGATGCATTAAAGAAGGTAAGAAAGCAAAACTCCCAACTTAAGCTTCAGTTTCAAGAATGTGATGAAGAGAAAGGAAAGCTTATAGAGGATCTAAATAAGTCAATGGCTAAGACAAGGAAGTTCAAAGATAGGTTAGAAGCAAAGGTCTTAGAATGTGAAAGGTTAGAGCATGAAGTAGCTTCACTAAGGAAGGAAGTAAAAGAGTCTAAGGATAGGTTACACAGGTTTGGGAGAAGCTCAAAGAATTTGGATAAGATTATCAAGACACAAAAACCTACAACAAGCAAAATAGGACTTGGTTTTGAACAGGTACAAAAGAAACAAAGAGAGGAGTCAATATCAAGTTCTAAAGAAGAAGAAAATTTAGAAGAAGAGAGTATAAGAGAAAGTGAAACTTTTGAGGAAGATATGGATAACATAAAGTTCAACAAAGAAAGGAACAATGCACAAATGAGGAACAAATGGAATAGAAACCAGCACAGGGTAAAAGAAACTAAAAGACCAATGAGGTCAAGACAAGGTAGTTTCAATGGATGATGCTTCTCATGTCATAGGTTTGGGCACAAGGCTACACAATGCAGGACACATGGAAAAAAGGAATATGGAAGCTTCAACAACAAGCAAATTTTTCAAGGGTATTGCTACTCTTGTAATCAGTTTGGTCACAAGGCAATGAATTGCAAGGTTCATGACAGGAATAGATATGGCTTCACCAAGAGAAATCCCAAGATATTTACACCTCTAAGGAATAACAACATTACATGTTATAAGTGCAATAATGATGGACATACAACAAAGTGGTGTAGAGCAGAAATTCCAGAGACAAGCAGGAACAGAAATAGTCAGAGGAATTAGAAGGATCAGATGAGGAGGAAAGTGGACAAAGGAAAAGATCAGTGCATGCTAGGAGTAGAAATACTCCCACCCTAGAATTAACCACCTCAAGAGGAGGTGGGGGAGGGGCTAAGCTAAGAGTCTCATTCTTAGCCCCGAGCCCCAAAGGTGACCCTTTGCCATTGATGACAAAGGGGGAGAGATTTGAGTTAGGGGGAGAGCATTCAATTAGGGGGAGCAGTTTCTCAGGGGGAGAAAAACAGAAAAAGGTAAAAGGAATGGTAAAAGGAAAATGGGTTGCCATCAATGACAAAGGGGGATATTGTTGGAAATATGAGCAAGATTTGTTGTCATTGATGTCAAAAGTCAGTTTTAGTGAGCAATGCAAGAGGAAGGATTTCAAGAGTCAGTTTCAGAAATAAGAAGGTGATCAGATAAGGTCTACAGGAGAAGTTAGAAGGCCCAAGAAAATAATATTATAATATTAAAGGTCTAATGGAAAGACCTAAAGTAATTAAATTAATTATAATAATTTCATTATAAATTAATTTGTAATTTAATTTAATTAACCCTATGGTTATTAAATTAATTATAAGTTAATTATAATAATTTTATTATTAATTAAATTATAATATAATTTAATTAACCCTAAAGTTAGGGTTGCAAGGCAAAAAGAAATGCGTCGATGTCATGAATAATTCCCCCATTTGACGTCTAAATATTATGGTGGCATAATGGTATAAATACCATATGCCTTAGTGGCAAAAATATTACCTTCGTTTGAATTACTCTAACCTGTGATTTATGCGATCTTCATGTGAGGAAGAAGACAAAATATTTTTTGTCTTGTGTGTGCTAGCAAAAGGAATAAAAGTGGTGAGGCTCTAAGCCTCATATCCATTCGACGGGTTGGCCTGGTGGCAAGCAACTGTGACTTAGGGCTTTGGAAGTGGGAGGACCCATGATCGAATCTCGACGATAATTTTTGGTGAGAGTTTTGTTTGGGCGCCAAAGGAAGCAGTGCAATATTTTTGGTTTAGGCACCAAGAGGGAAGGATATAGAGCACGTGGTGCTCTTTTCTCCCAAGGTGAGCACCTAGCTCACGCGGTGGTTGGAGCCGTGGCTAGGGTGCTGGTGGATGCACAACGTGGGTTCGATTCCCACCAAGGGCAAAAAGGTATTTAAAATTTTCAAATTTAATTTTGTCCTAAGGTTGTTTGGCATAAGGTTTTTAGGGAGATATAAGGGCTGTGAAAGTTGATTTTTATATTGTGATTTTTGGTGATTAGAATATTGAATGGAGTGATAAGGCATTAGATGGTTTTGAATGTTATTTCAAAATAAAGTTTTATTTTGTTTAATATTTGAAAGGAGTAATAAGGATAATTGAGTTCTCATGTTGTGTATGGTGAAAATAATTTGTGAGGAAATTATTGATTAAAATTCTAAGAAGGTTGTTGCTACCTAACCCTTAAAATTGGCAAAGAGAATAATTGTGATTGAGACAAGTTTTTAAGGGCACTTCTTCATCAAAAAAAAGGTATGGGCACATATTCCTTGTGAGTGATTGTTGGATGTTGTGAATGCTAAGTTGGAGTGAAAAGGGTTGTTTGATAAGCATTGTTGAGTTTGATTGTTAAAGGTTTTTTTGAGTGAAAGTTGATGACAAAAACCTTGTTTGATAAGCATTGTTGGAAACATTGAATGAACCTTCATATGTATGATTAGGGTTTGTGAAAGAACATGAGTATCATTGTTATGTGAAGTTGTGAACTATATTGAACTAGGGTTTGTGAAAGAACATGAGTATCATTGTTATGTGAAGTTGTGAATATCTTGAACTAGGGTTTGTGAAAGAACATGAGTATCATTGTTATGTGAGATTGGTTGATAAGCATTGTTGGAAATAATTGAGTGAGTGTTCATATGCTTGGACTAGGGTTTGTAAGCAAGGAATGTTTCATTGAGTGATTGATTGAGTAGAGTTGATTGAGCCTAGTCAAGTGGAATTGTTGAAGTGATAGTTCAAGTTCTGTGAAATAAATTGTTCTATATTCTAATTTGATTTGAGAAAGAGATTGAAAGTGATTGAGCATTGTTGTGAGTGTGAAGCATATTGAGTCTCTAAAAATTCTCTATATGTTTCTGTGAGATTGAACAAGATTCTATGTGAAGCTTGTTTGTGTGATTGAAGAGGATTTTGTGTTAGATTGAGTTGAGTTGAGTAAGCTTTTGTGGAAGCTTACAATACAGATTTGAGGTAAGTCTTGGTGAAGACTTGTTGAGCAGATTGGACAAGTTCTAGAGAGGACTTGTGGATAGATTAGTGTGAGCTTTTGTGGAAGCTTACAAGGAAGATTTGAGACAAGTCTTTGAGAAGACTTGTGAGTAGAGTTGATTGATTGATTTGTTCAAACCTTGGGTTAAGGTTTGGGGTAGATCTAGAAGAGTTGATTTGTGATTGAGTCAAGCTTTGTGTTAAGGCTTGAGGATAGATATTGAGCATATTTGTGCTAGACTGAAGGACTGTGTTTAGTGCAGATTTGAGGATAGAGATTGAGTAGATTTATGCTAGACCGAAGGACTATGTTTAGTGTAAATTTGAGGATAGATATTGAGCATATTTGTGCTAGATCGAAGGACTGTGTTTAGTGCATATTTGAGGACAGATATTGAGAATATTTGTGCTAGACCGAAGGAATATGTTTAGTGCATATTTGAGGATAGAGATTGAGTAGATTTGTGCTAGATCGAAGGATTGTGTTTAGTGTATATTTGAGACATAGTTGAGAGTAAGCTTTGGAGGTGATAGAGTATAGAGGACAACAGTCTCTAGTGGATAGAGGTCCATTAGCTAGGGCAATGAAGACAGGTCTTCTGAGTGAGGGCAAGAGTCTTCAGTGGATAGAGATCCATAAGCCAGTGTAGTGGAGGCAATAGTTCTTCTAGAAGATCACCAACAAGAAGAAAGGAGAATTGGTGTCTCCTATGGATAGAGATCCACAAACTTGATTAGGGGATTGGTGTCTCCTTTGGACAGAGGTCCATAAACATTGTAATAGGGAAAGGATTCCCAAGAGATTTGTTGAGAAAATTTTAGTGAAATATTTTCTCCATGGAGTAGCCCACATTGGGTGAACCATATTAAATTGGTGTCTCTATTGTGTGTGGTGATTTGTGCATTGCTTTGATTACTATTGTTGATATTGCTATTGATACATTGCATAATATTGATTGGGAAAGAAAAGTAAAAAGTGGTCTTATACTTTTCACCCCCCTCTTAGTATAAGCTTATGTTCTTCAAAAATAGGGTTAGATATTTAACCAAATCAATAGGGACAGGGTCCCACTGTGATCACCACTGAAGTAGTGGAAAAATAGTACACCTAAGAATGCTAAACAAGATGCATCTATATCCGATAAACCAAGCATTATGAAAGGAAACATGCAAGCTATCATGGAAGCCAAATAAGTGTAAGAAAAGCATGTTTCTCTTTATTTCATTTCATAAATCAGAATCATGGTTACATAGATGTCCCCTTGAGGGCTCTTAGTTTGATACACTTGTTTACAAAAATGGGTGCCCAAGGATCAAGTCCTTTCAAACAAGCTTGTGTGCACTTCCAATGTTCTTCCTCATACCCACAATTGAGGTGGGTGAACCTATGATGCTGCCACTTCGTTATTCACTATTCTGATCTTGTATTCCTTCCTAATGCACTGTAAAACCTGCACCTACACACAAGGAAACCAAATTTGTTAAATAGCAAGTGCATAGAATGTGAAACATGCAAAATCCATACATGCAACTATAAACTAGAAAGTGTAAATATGCCATGTGCCTATCTAAAACAACTCCAAATGATATGAAATTTCAGGTATATACATACTATATGGTTTTGGGAGGATCTAATCACAAACAGAATAGAAAATGTATCTGATGATGTGGCACATTCCTAGTTTACCTAAAAAGCCTACAAATCCAAAACAAGGAATTTATGATCCTAAACATATCAAAATCAAATGAAACTTGGAAATAATGCATAAAATATTATTTTAAGAGGACCCATGTAAGTATATTTTTAAAATTTTTCACAAATCCATGTGCATCTTCGGATGGTCCCCGAAAACCTGCAAAACTTAAAAATGCGATATCTTGCTCAATATAACTCCAAATTGCATGAAATTTGGAAAACATGTTCATAATATAACCTATAAAATGCCTAATTAAAAATAGTAGAAAATTCATGCACATATATACCACCATAATTGGGTAGGACAATGGTGACTGTCAGAGAATGGGAACTATCCTGGGGTGGGATGACCACCAATTCTGCTCCTAATTTGCCCCCAATTCCTCTATGAATTGGTCCAAAACATCATTAATAGTGTTATCATAAAATTTGGTGATGAAATTCACTTATATGATTCAATTTTATAAACAAATTATGCCTATTTAATCACTCACAAACCTCCTTCGCTATGTAGAGATTTCAAGGGAAAAAGACACAAAAGGGTGAGGGGAAATCTTGGTAGCACTTCATTGCTATGTCTCAAAACTCATCTCTATATCTTGTGTGGAAAATATATCCACTTTATAGCCAAATGGATCCTTTGGGAAAATGAGCATGCAAGGGCATGCAGGGCAAGAGATTCCACTTGTCAAAAAATTGAGCATGCATTAGAAGGGGAAGAGAATATCCCATTTTGACCTCCATTCTATAACATGTCATAAGGATTGTGTGACCTTAGGTCTTGCATGCTCTAATAGGTAGGATAAATGGTAGTTTATGGCTGCCATTTGTCCAAATTTGACTTCTTGGAAGTCAAACCTTATGGCCATCCCACCTAGGGATGGCCACTTTGACACCATCCCTGGGTGGGAAGACCATAAAATGTGATCGTCCTAGGGTGGGATGGTCATGCCTATGTGGCCCAAAACCTACCAAAAGTGTGTTAGAGCCTTCCTAGAGTGGTTAGGACCACTATTAAACCTTTGAGGGTTGGCCAAGGGGGCCATTTGATACCAATTAACCAATTCTTTTGATTGCCTAATTGAATTAACATGATTTTAGTGTCTACACTAGGGATTCATGAAAAGCCCTATCTTACATAAGAACCATGGCCCCCCTTGAAAAATATCCTCCCTATATTTTATAGTGGTAAACATAGCAAGGAAATAATCATTAAGGTAAGCAAATATTTGGATCTCACCTTTAGTTCTACAATTTTTGGCAGTCCATTGCTTGATGTTAGCAAGATTCAATCAAAATCCCATGAAATGATAATTAGTCCTCTCCTCTCCATAGTGTCTATTCACTCCTGGATATCCTCTATTACCAATTTTACTAATGAGGATCCGTTTTTTGCTTTCATGCATCCCATATCTATTTTCCTTGGATCAATTTTTGGCATCCTTAGTGGTTTCCTTATTAGTCATTGGTTATTTTTCCCTCTTATTTGCGATGGCCCTGCATAGATTACTTATTTAAAATTTATTTTTGGAGGGAGGTCCTTGGGCTCCATCCCTTTGGATTTTTTGTTATGACTGGTTCTTTTTTATTGTGTGCCCTAGATCCAATTGTAGCTTTACCAAGATCTAAATTTACCATCAACATGTTATCTCCCTTTGTTTGATCCATCTCTTAGATCTTGTTTCTATTTCATTTTATCCCTTGTATATACTTTCAAAGAGGATGACCTTCCTCCTTATTTTATGCTATGAATTAAAAATGGTGATCAGTTTTGTTCAATACTTGTTCATTCTATTGGATTTGTTGGTCCACATACATAAAAGAATATTGGATATTACTTTCCCCTGTTTGCTTTAATTGCTTATCACTTGATTAAATGCCTTGAAGATTATCTCTATTGAACATAATATTTACATGATCATGTTGGATTCTTAAAAACCCTCTAGGAGGCCCAAATACCCCTTGAATATTTGGCCCCAAAGGACATTTTTCATTGTTCTCCACTGCTTGTGCTCAAAGAACTCAACCTCAAAACTACCCAAGAGGTGCTATGATGATTGATAGTCATAAAACAAATTATAGTTTACCCTCAATTGAAATCATTATTCGTAATACAAAATCCTAGCTTCAAAATTTTGACAAACAATCTTTTATTCAATAGAGAGATAAATTTTGTCAATACAAAACACTACATATTTTCTATAAAGGAGCACTGAATAGTTTGGATAACATAGTCAGGAAGCATGGTACCTTTTATTTTTTAGAAAATAGTAAAAAAATTTTAATCTGTAAGATCAAAGTACACCATAAAAAAATAGTAAACACAAACACACAAAACATTATTATTTATAGATTTCTTTCAACACAATAGGTACACAGTACACCACAACTAACATAAACTTCACAATTTTCTCTCCAAGAGTAGTTCCATGGTGGCCATAATTGCCACACATATGCAAGCTTTACCTAAGTCTTTGATCTCGCTCATGAAGTTCAACTCTGCCATCTCATTTTTTTTATTTTTTATAGCCAACCATGTGCACACCAAAACAATGTACACAAACCATGTGCAAAAAACCACGTGCACAACCACATATACAAAATGACATGCATCAAACCACATGCACAACCACATACACAAAACCACATGCACCAAACCATGTGCACCAAAACACATACACCAACCCCCATACACAAAAATACAACTATGAGCACAAAACAAAAAAAACATGATGCCACTTGGAATATCATGCATTAGTAAACGGAGGTACAAAACAAATAATGAGCCCCTGCTCATAGATTATTGGAATATATTACATTATTTGGTTCTTTACTAATGTACCATCATGGGTACATATTTAGATTAGGAGTTTATTAGGACTTAAGTACTTTATTAAAGCAATGTAATAAATGCACAAGTGTTAGAATGTGCAATGATGTAAATGTGCATGTAGTCCACATGTACATAAGTCCTTAGAATAGAATAGTGAGGTGTCATAGGAATATTGAAGGTAAAGAGTTGCATCTCATTATAAATAGGCCTTCATAGAATAGAAAATAGAGAGGATTTTGGAGTGCATAGGTTGAGTAGTAGTAGATACAATGTAGATCCATTTTTGCAAATATGGAGAGGTTGTGACCTCCATTGGAGAGCATTGTATATTTTCATGAGCTTTCTTATATGAGCATTTCTTGAGTGTTGTATCAAGTTTTCTATGATATTTTCATGCATATTAGTTAGCCATTATCATAGTTATAACATTGCATGCTTATTTCCATACTTGTGGTTGCATTTCCTTTAAGTTTAAAGCTTCAAAAGCTAACAGTGGTATCAGAGCCACTAGGTAGATCAATAGGAAATAGTGAGAGCCACAAGAGTGATTGAGAGGAGATTGTAAATCTCATTTTCAGATTTCTGAAATTTACTATTGGCTAGAGTTTTTCCATAGAGTTGCAGAAAAACTTGTGAAGACTAGAACTCAGCATTGAATCCACTAGATTGGCAATCCAACTAGTGAAGATTGTTTTCTATAGATTTATAGAAATTTCTATTATCATTGCCTAATACTTTGTTGTAGAATAAAGGAGATTCAAATAGAGTTGGGAAGCTTCCTACAAGAGCTAGGAAGAATATCATCTTTGAATCAATCCGGTACCTGAAGCAACAAGTTGGAGATTGAAGATTTGGAGGCCTAAGGAGAAAGGTCCCATTGAAATATTTGTGGATTGAAGACTCCTAGTTGAATATTGAGGAGAGATCTAGTGGCCAAGGAAGCCACATTGAAGATTGCAAATCTAGGAAGGAGGTCCTAGAAAGAAGACCCCATTGAAGGAAGAAGAGACTCAAGGAGAAGAGTCCTAGTGAAGATTGGAGATTGGTGATCTCCATTGAATATTGAAAACTTCACATTGAAGAAGAGGTCCATAGAAGGCCCTATTGAAAAACTTCCATAGTGGAATATTGAGGATAGAGAAGGACTAACAAAAGTCCTATTGCAGATTTTATTAACAGAAGATTTAGGAGATCCAAGGAGGAGATCTCATTGCAAAACTACCATAGTTGAATATTGAAGAGATCAAGGAAGGTCTCATTGAAGTTTTTGAGAAATTGTAAGATTGAAGGCCCTAGGAGAGGTCTCAAGGAGAAACAAGGAGAAGGCTTGGTGAGCCTCATTGAAGGAGTTCCTAGAAGAACTCATTGGAGAAATTTACTACCAAGGAGAAGCTCCTGATAGTAAAAGAGTTGGGACAATTGTCGCCATCTGACAACAAGCCCAAAGGAGAAATATTTGGTAAGAAGTTTGTCAAATTTTAGAGTAGTTTGGAGAAGATCTCAAGACTTTCAGATTCTTGAGAAGAAGGCCAAGATTGAAGACAGATTTTGTCAAGGAGAAAGGAGTAAGAAACTACCAAACCTGAGAGGTTTGAAGATTGCCTTTGGAGGATTAGAAGGCTTACTTGGAAAAGAAGATTTGTTGATTTCTACATAGAAAATTGAAGAGTTCTTGAGGAATATCTCAGCTACGATTTGGAGGAGTTTCCTACCAAATTTTTGGGATTCAAGGACAGTGATTCGGTGAAGGTTTTGACTGCTTTACAATCTGAAAATTTTCAGATTTGAGGACAGAGAGAAAGCAGCAATTTGGGCAGCATTGGTAGCTGCTAAAGTTCAGATTTCAGAAGTGCATCCTGAAGGAGTATTGGAGCCACCAAATCATAGTGTTGGGCAGAAAATTAGTGGAGTGTTGAAGCTGCAAAAAGGTGAGCTATAGAGCTATTTTTGGATAGCCTAGAAGAGCTGCAATATCATCTACAAAAGGTAGCAATTTAGGTGACTTAAATCACCATCATCATCATCTACAAAGGTAGAAAGGTATGCAACAAAGGTGCAAAAAGGTTCATTAATTGAACTGTTATATTTGGTTCCTTATTAAGTTTATTAAGCACCAATTTCAAGGTTTAAAGGTTGCATAAATAGTGTTTATTTAAGTCTTCAAGGGAGTGCAGAAGTTATTATCTACAAGGTTCAAACCTACAAAAAAATAGAAGTTAGATATATTTTGAGAGAAAGAAAAATATCAACATTCTATTGATCATTCTAAGCAAGAGAAGACTCTACAATTTTGCATATACTATAGTGCAAAAAGTTATTGAAAATCTTGGATTATTGAGTGCAAAAGTAACCAAGCAAGAAAGATATTTCCAAGGATTTGAAGGTAATATTGACTTCAGATTTATCTCAACATTTCGAGAGGAAAAGAGAGTTGATTTAAGAGCACATGGGGGCAAACATCTATCTCATCATACTCTACATTTGCATAGCATAGTATTGGAGCCATTCAAAAAGAGCTCTAAACAGTGAAGTATCTCCAAGGAAAAGGGGAGATATCTTGGACATCATCTACCTGCATATTTTCCAAGAAAATCAAGAAGAGAAGTCATTAAGAGAGAAGTGAAATAAGAGATTGTGTTTTAGACTTCTATAATATGTATCCTTCCAAGGATCATTGAGCAAAAGGTAGAAGAAGCTATTAGCTATACTAAGGACGTCCAACATTATAAGGTACAATCCGATAGCCTTTGGTGAAGGTAAAGCAAGGTACCTTACATATTCTATAGCCTTTGGTGAAGGCATCACAGTGAAACTCAACAACGTCTACCTCCAAGCGATGAAAATAAGACAATGCAAGCAACGTAGGGTTCATTCTATGTAAAAGAAGCATTGACAGTAGTATCATCACCAACTAGAGTGAGTATTCTTCTTACCCATGTAACTTGCACCAAAGAAAGTATAGCATTCGGCTAAGACATACAGCATGGAAGCCATTATAATTGGCAAAGCAAACTCAAGCAGTTGCACCAACTAGATAGGGAGGAGATACATCAAAGTGATAGTGCACATCCTTCAAAGTTTGACTCAGATTCAAGGAGTTACCCATCATTGAAGCCATCACGTACACCTAGTTGGCATTCTTGGAGAAGCGTTGGAAGATAACCATCTCTGCCAGAGAAGCGTTGAGAGAATCAACATCATTTCTCTCAAGTAAAGTGGTTGGAAATATTGAGTGTTGAAATGTTGGAATAGCATCATAGTCTATAGAGAACGAGCGTTAAGCGAGCAAGAGAAAGTGTTTGTATAGCCCAAGGGAGTTAGGGCAAAGTGGTGAAGGTATTGCACCATGTGGAAGAAGGCATCTCATGCACACCATAGATAGTCACCACTACATCGAAGGTATCTCAAGTGTGCAACATTAGAAGTATACCTGGATGAAGCATCATTATTATAATACCCTTGTAAGAAGCATTAGGTTAGAGGCATTGAAGGTAATAGTCAAACCATTCAGTGCCACTTGTTATTTGATGTTGGGAAGGTGCAGTATAAGCGGTTGAAAGGAGTTAGGCAAATCAAGTGCCACTTGGCACCATATTTCCTACATCGTGCTCTAACCCTGTAGAGAGCACACTTCAAAAGGAAGCGTCGGAGCAACGCTCAAATACAACATCAACTCGAAGATAATTCAAAGTGAAACTAAGGTAGCATTAAAGAGTTGAGAGCACATGAGGTTCGAGGAGTAATAAAGCTATCCGAATGTGCCTATTGGAGAAAAAGGATGCAAGAAAAAACATCGACGTTGAAGGGCAAACCCACCAGTAGATTTGAAGTGCTCAAGTCAACAATAGAATATCAAAGAGAAGCACACTCATGGATCGAAGAAAAGAGCATTGGAAAATGAGTGAACATTTGAGAAGGCACCCAATTCTATGATAAAGAAGGAGTGAAATCTATAAGAAACATCTCAAAGTTGGAAAGGAGTCAACTGTCACCAATTTGTAGAGTTCGAGTTGATCACAAAGAACTTTCAAGACCGAGCTCAGTATTGGAAAGGTAAGAGTTATATTGAAAGGTTTATTAAAGTTGAAATCAGCTAAACCTTATAATCTAGAGAAATTAAAATATAGGAGTAATAAGGTGTTAATCTCTAGAAAAGCATTTTGATTATCTTGAGAAGGAAGTAGAAAATAGAAGCATTAAAATCTTTATTATTATTGCTTCCATTATTTGCAAACTTTAGTTCAAGGAGTTATAAGGATAGTAAAATCTGATTTGCAAATATATAACCTTTCTAAAAACTTCTAACTTGGGAGATATAAGGAATCCTACACCAAACTAATATAATATAAGTTTAGAAACTTTTTCATAGCATTGATTCAAAGGATTTGAAAATGTTGCTGATTTTTGTCTCATACTTTTTCTACTACAAGACAACTTCATTTAACTTGAAAGTGCATATTTCAATATGAGGAATAAGAGTTTATTATTATAATTACAAAAGCCTTCTATAAATAGTGTGAGTGACTAGAATTTGAATATTAAGACTTTATAAAGTTTGTTATCTTATCACTAGGGAGACATAAGGAGTTCTACAAAACCTAAGTCTTGAAAAGTTTTATCAAGATAGTTCACATTCTCTAAACTAGGGAGTTACAAGGAAACATACTAGGACCATCATGACAACAAACAAATTCATCCTTACATAATCTCAACTACTTAAAGGTCCAAACTACTTCTCATGGAAAACAAAGTAAGGGCAATCTTGATATTTGAAAATATTTGGGAAATTGTCAAAGGAATAGCCACTAAACCTAATTCAGGTGATACAAAGATTTAGAAGTTTGAAGAAAGTGATGCAAAAGCATTAATGATAATAAATTTTGCCATCACAAATGAAATACAACCTTACATTAGCTCAACAGGGACATCTTCAAAAGCTTGAAAAATATTAGAGAAAATATTTGAAGGGAAAAATAAAGCTACTATCTTAAATCTTCAAACTCAATTACATTCCTTGAAAATGAACAATGGTGAAAGTGTAGAACTATTCCTAAGGAAGGTAGCAGATATTAAAGGGAAATTATTAACCTTAGGAGAAGAAGTAAAAGATACATTTCTTGTTCAAGTAACCATGAGAGGACTTCTTGATAGCTACAAGCATCTAGTTACATCTTTACAAGTCCTAAGTAAAGATACTTCATTTGATGAGTTAGTCAATATTCTTCAAGAATATGAGGTGGAAAATATAGTTAAATATGAAATGACTAACAATGCATTGGTCTCAAAGGACAATCCATAGGGAAATATTGCATCATCCTCAAAAGGATGAAGACCTTGGAATAATCGATATTGTCATGTATGCAAGAAGAAAGGACATAGCACTAACTACTGTAGATTCAATCCTAGAAATCAGAATCAAGGGAATCAGACAAATTATGGAAACCACCAAAATAGGGTATTCCAACCAAGGTAGTATCAACCTCAAAAGCAATAGTTTCAACATCCACATACTCCTCAAAATCAATACCCTCAATTGGAATATCATGGAGGGAATAAGAAAGGACACTTAGCACAAAGGATTCAAGAAATAGAAGAACTAGAAGAGTCAACAAATGAACATGAAGTTAAAGCTCTTTTAGCAAGAGTAACATATCATGAAGACACTAACTATTTATTTGAACAAGACTCAGATAGCAGAGAAGGAGAATACAAAATCTAGAACTAGAATCAAGATCCATATTGAAGACTAAAGTCTTCAAAAACCAAATAATGTAATATAGGGGGGTGTTGGAATATATTACATTATTTGGTTCTTTACTAATGTACCATCATGGGTACATATTTAGATTAGGATTTTATTAGGACTTAAGTACTTTATTAAAGCAATATAATAAATGCACAAGTGTTAGAATGTGCAATGATGTAAATGTGCATGTAGTCCACATGTACATAAGTCCTTAGAATAGAATAGTGAGGTGTCACAGGAATATTGAAGGCAAAGAGTTGCATATCATTATAAATAGACCTTCATAGAATAGAAAAGAGAGAGGATTTTGGAGTGCATAGGTTGAGTAGTAGTAGATACAATGTAGATCCATTTTTGCAAATATGGAGAGGTTGTGACCTCCATTGGAGAGCATTGTATATTTTCGTGAGCTTTCTTATATGAGCATTTCTTGAGTGTTGTAACAAGTTTTCTATCATATTTTCATGCATATTAGTTAGCCATTATCATAGTTATAATATTGCATTCTTATTTCCATACTTGTGGTTGCATTTCATTTAAGTTTAATGATTCAAAAGCTAACATAGATCTCAATTAAAAATTGGAGCTTTCTGTAAGTGAGCTAACTCCACCTCGCTTATCCAAGCATATTTTTTTGTTGTTTTTCCCTTCCATCATACAAGGAAATACTTATACTACTTGTACCTAGTTTTATTACCCATTATTTCATCCATAATTGTATTAGTATGAGCAGGTCGCTTCTCAAGCAGTTTATTCCTCCAATCTGTGCTTGTTCCAACCGGTTCAAGAGCTTTAACAATAGTATTATCTCCAACATATGGGTGAAAGTCTGATACATTAAAAATTGGTGAGATATCTATACACTTAGGGATCTGAATCTCATAGGAATTATTAGAATAATTTTTTATTATATCACATGGTCCAATTTTATTCATCTTGAGCTTGTTATAAGTACCTTTAGGAAATATTTCCTTTCTCAAGAACACCATAACTAGATCTCCAACTTGATATGACTTCACCCTTTTTTTTTGATTTTATTTTTACTTATACTATTGATTGCTTTGATTGATCCTCCTCTTGATATCATCATGCAACTCCTTGAAGTGCTTTGTGAGGTCCTCTATTGTAGCATTTGCCCTCTCAACTACAACCTTGACTAGATCAGTCACTCCTTTGGGTGACCTTCCATAGACTATTGGTGAGTTTCCTATGGACCTATTAATGGAATAATTGTATGAAAACTTAGCTTATGCAAGTACAAGATCCTTTTTATTTGGTTTATCACCAAATAATATTCTAAAAAAATTACCAAGGCTTCTATTAACCATTTTATTTTATCCATTAGTTTGTGGATAATAAGCAAAACTAAAATCTAGTCAATTTCCTAGCCTTTGCCATAGTATTTTCCAAAAGTGTCCCATGAATTTGAAATTCCTATAAACAATAATTCTCCTAGGTAATATACGTAATTTAAGAATTTCTTGGAAGAATAGATTAGCCACATTGCTAGCATCAATGGTCTTCTTGTATGGGATAAAATGAGCTATTTTTAAAATTTTGTCAAAAACCATAAATATGCTAGCATGACCTCTTTGGGTTCTTGGTAAACCCAATATAAAATTAATGCTTATGTACTCCCAAAGTCCATTGGGAATAGGCAATGGAGTATATAAACCAATATTATGCCTAGTGCTCTTTGCAAATTGGCATATTCTACACTTGACCACAAAATTGTTTATCCTTAGCTAAACTAGGCCATAAGTATTTCTCTCTTAGCTGAGCAATGGTTTTGTCTCTCCCAAAATGACCTCCTAGACCTCCACCATGGTTCTCTCTAATCATATTCTCCCTCATAGATCCTTGAGGAATGCATAATTACCTATCCTTGAACAAGAATCCATCTTGAAGGAAGAAGTCATTCCACACCCTGTGCTCAAATTCACTGCATTCCTACCATACCTTGCCAAAGTTTGAATCATCCTTGTACTAGTTCTTCATCTCATCCAATCCTATGCATTCAACATGCATTATCTTGAGCAACAACACCCTTCTACTTAAAGCATCTACAACCTAGTTGCTCTTTCCTGACTTGTGCTTCAAAGTAAAGGTATAGCTTGCCAAGTATTCTACCCACTTGGTCTACCTAATGCTCAACTTGCTTTGACTATTCAAATACTACAAAGCTTGATGATCAGTATACAAGACAAATTCTCTAGGCAAAAAATAATACCTCCAGTATTTTAGAGCTTGTACTATAGCATAAATTTCTTGCTCATAGATAGAATATTTTTGTTGAGCCTCATTCAGTTTCTAACTGAAATATGCAATAGGTCTACCTTCTTGACTCAACACCACACTAATAACCTTTACACTAACATCACATTCTATTTAAAAAACTTTTTAAAAATTAGGAATCCTTGGTATGGGCTACTTTATCATCTTTTTCAATAATTGGAAGCTTCTTTCAACATCTTGAGTCCACACAAATATTCCTTTATTTATGCATGAGGTCAATGGTGCACAAATTGCACTAAAATCCCTAATGATTTTTTTGTAAACTTTCCAAACCAAGAAATCTCCTTATCTTGGTTACACTCTTTGGGATTAGCCAATCCTTAATGGCATCAACGTTGGCCAGATCCATCTTAAGACCATCCTTGGATACCATAAATCCAAGATATATCAACTCTAACTTGAGGAATGAACACTTCTTCAAGTTTATTAAGAGATTCTATTGCTACAACTTTTCCAAGACTTGTCTTACATGCTTGAGATGCTTTTATTTATTTTTGTTGTAGATCATAATATCATCCAGGTAAACTACAATAAACTTTCCCAAAAAGGGTTTCAAAACTTCTATCATCAATCTCATAAAAGTGTTGGGTGCATTGGTAAGCCCAAATAGCATAACCAACCACTCATATAGATCATCCTTCATCAGAAAGGTTGTTTTTCACTCATTTTCTTCTCTTATTATGATTTGATGGTAACAACTCTTCAAATCAATATTAGAAAATAATTCTATTTCCATACAAATGATCTAGTAAATCATTTATCCTTGGGATGGGAAATATGTACCTGATAGTGATCTTCTTGATGGCTTAGAAATCAATACACATCCTCCATTTACCATATTTCTTTGGTGTCAAGACAACATGTACTACATATGGCCTTAGGCTTTCTCTAATCAATCCCCTCTCAAGAAAATCTGTGACTTGCTTGTTCAACTTTGTAGTTCTCATAGGATCCATCCTATGAGATTCCTTATTGGTAAGACTAGCACCAAAAATCAAATCCATCTAGTGGGAGATCTTCCTCATGGTGGAAAATTGAGTGGCATGTCATCATAATCCATAACATCAAGATAATCCTTCAAGATTGTTATAACTTTAGAAATCACTATCTCATTCCTTTGTTCCTCTCTAGGAAATAATGCATAGCACATTGTCTGCCCATTTGTCTCCTCCAGGAACTCATTTCCTCTAAGCAATATTAGACCACAACTAGTTTTGCTTCAGGCTTGTGAGATATCAATATCCACTTCTTGCCTCCCTTCTCAACTATGATAGTATTTACCTGACCATCACAAAGTTCTTATCTATCATACTACCAGAGTCTACCCAACAACAAATGACATGCATCTATAAGAATCACATCACACCATATGCTTCATCACAATATTTCCTAATTTAAAATTTCAGCTTGCATCTCTTATCCATGGTGACTTGGTGGTCTTTTTGCAGCCATGAAACTCTATATGGATTTGCATGATTCATAATCTTTAGATTAAGCTTCTCAACCATATAGGTTGATACCAAATTATTAGTGTTGCCTCTGTCCATAATCACCTTGTAGATTTTTCCTCATAATAAGCATTTAGTCCTAAAAATGCTCTTTCTCTACTAGGGTTCTCCATCATCTTTGCTTGATGTTAGTGCTTTCACAACCATCAATTGCTCATTATCTCCTATAGTGGTGTGATACTTAGATCCATCAACACTCTCTACCTCCTCTCCCTCAACCACATTAGCTTTGTTTTCAGCTCTCTTATTGGATTTTGGAGGCTCTTTGCATTCTATGGATTTATGGCCTTGAGCCCCATAGTTAAAGTAGGTTTCTTTGAACCACTGAGTCTTCTCCTGATCCTTTTCAAAATTCCCCCTACATTTGTTAGATTAGAATTTACCTCTTGGAGGTCTACTTGAGCTATTTCCATCATGTAGAGATAACTCTTTTTGTTTGGAAGGTATTTCTATCATGTTATTGGAATATCTTATCCATAATTAAATAGCAAGAAACTCTCTTGGTTTTACTGTACCTCTCTTTATGTGAATTTAAAGGTTAGTTAACAAGAACCTTCTAGATTATTAAATATGACTACTTTATACTTATGGAAGAATGAAGATGGATTTCCTTGGTTAATAAATCTATAAGTGACCTTAATTATCTAGAAAAGGGTTAAGCTTCCTTTCTTCATTATGGTTTATTTTTAAAAGATATTAGAAGTGTAAATGTATGTTATTTACCTTTATGAATGTATAGAATGTGAATATGGATTTGAAAGAGAAACTGCTATAGTGATTCCTGAGATTCTTGTGGGTTAAGAAATCATTATAAATGGAAGTATGGAATTTCTTTCTTTAAGTTGATTGTTTGATTTTGGATTTTGAAAGAGAAACTATTAAGGGATCATTATAAATAGACGTATGGAATTCTCTTTTATATATTGGTTGTTTAATTTTAGTTTTGAAAGAGAAACTATTATAAGGTTTTCCAAGACCTATGTGAGATAAAGGAGCATTACAAAGAATATAATTGGACTCTCTTGTATAGATTGGTTGTTGACCTTGGTTTTGAAAGAGAAATTGTTTTGGTTCCTAATATGTATATGGTTAAGGGACCATGGTGGATAGATAAGTGGAGAAATTATCTTATTCTTGGCTTGTTTTCATTATGTTTATGCATGGTTGCATGCATAGTAGAGAATGACATGATTAAGTTTCTTTTCATCTAGAGTTGTCTTGATCCCTAAGTATTCCTCATAAGCTATGGGGGGACTTAAAGATCCTTGGTGGATAACTTCATAGTACTTTAAAAGTTTAGATGTGAAAAAAAAGGCTATGTAAAAGCATATTTTGTTCAATGAGTTTGTAAACTTGATTACTGTACAAACTAAAAAATCATGATGCCTTGATGATATCTTGGGTTCTGTATAATAAAGTGATTTTAGCAATTTATTATTCAAATAGTTAGTATTGAGTTCTATTATTTGCAGGAATGCATATTTATGTTAAATTCTTGGTTTATTATGTGGTAGCATTTATGTTAAAGGAATGCATATTTATGTTAAATGCTTAGATTATTATGTTATAGCATTAGATATACTTTGAAGCTTATGTCAAGATTTTGGGTTTAGAAAATATGGGATTCATTTAAGAGGTATCCTTGTTTATCTATTATAGAATTTTGAATTAAATGGATTATGATATGAGTTAAAGTGTTTTTGATATGATGTGATGTATGTTGCTTACTTTACAATTATGTTTTAAAGTGTAAAAACTAGTTTTATAATAATATTATCTTGGGGTATTTAGAATCTATAGTGGACCCGAGTCAATAATATAAAGTCCAATCCTGGGAGGAGTTGTGTGAATGCAATACGCAAGTAGCCATGAGCCTATAAGGAGTTGCAAGAATTCAATAGCTAGGGACTCATGCACCTAGAAGGAGTTGTGCAAATACAATAGCCATGTCTTCTTGTTAAATAATTTCACCTTGAACAAGAAGGCTTGGGTGTATCCCAACTAGAAGTTGTGGAACCATTCATAAGTAAATAGTGGTGATCCCTTAGTTAGCCCATGGAGTTGTAGCGACTAAGAGTAGGATAATGTTAGTTGTGGATGAAGTTGCATTGACCTTAGTTAGCCCATGAAGGTGTAGTAACTATGAACAAAGGCTCTACACTTGATTAACCTGCATAGATGGAATTAGAGTTAGGTTAGAGAATAAGTGTCCCCATTTAAGTGTTATGGGCCTTAAAGGATAATCCCTAATTTGTGGTCACATGGTTCTATGTTGATGAGGGTATGGGAAATGTGGGGCATACCACTTTTGACATCCTAAATGTGTAGGTTTAGTAAGGTGAACCCTCATAAAACATGAGAGTTGGCCACTCCTATATATTGAGTGTCATCTATAGAAACTGTGAACTCAAATGTGGTGAAGCCTTGAATGCTAATATAATTTAAAGAAGGTTTTCTCCCTTGCAAATATTTTCTTGTAATTGTTTATTTTAGAAAATTTTGGGTTGGTAGTTTTGAGGTGTTATAGTTGGTATCAGAGCTCTAGGTCATAGGGATTATGGTTTCATGTGAGTGAGATTAGGATAAGCCTAGACTTTATGTGCTACTTTGTGGAGACTTAATATTTTAGGGACCTTAACATAATCTAGGATACAATGGGTATTGCACATCGTTAGCACCAGTTAGACCAAAGAATAAAAATCCTAGAGAGTGTAGTATCTTTTTGGGCATGGCATCTTGCATGGGGTAAGTATGATCTCAATAATTTTTGGGTGAGTTATAATAGTTTAAGTTAGTTCATGAGGGTAATGCAACTAACTAAAGTTAAAAGTATAATTTTGGAGGAAATTGTAACCTAAATCAACTCTCTTCATAGCCAAAATGAATGGCACCTTACGAAGAGGTAAGTGTGATCATGATCATTATCAAACAAGTAATATTGGTCTTATCAGAGATGGTACCTTGTGGGTAGGCAAGTGTGACCATAATCATTATCCAATGAATAATGATGATCTTATTAAAAATGACATCTTATGGCCAAAAAAGGATAACCATGACCTTTATTAGGAGAGTGATAATGGTTTAATTTAGTTCATGGGGAGTTGAAACTAATTGTTTATAAGTAAAAATTGGTAGAAATTGTGCCTTACCCAGATCCTTTTTGTGGATAGGAGATAACACTTGGTTGGAAGAAGGATTTTCCAAGAAGGTAGGGTTAGCTACATAAGAGGAAGCTATAGTATGATTCCAAATAAATACTGAAAGAACAATGGACTACAACAAGAGAATTGGGACAAAAATGAACCCAATAGGAAGTCTAGAAGGATAACATGCTCCAAAAAGAAAATAACAAAGGAACATCAGGATTCCAGTGAGGGGATAGAAAACATTTCTTACATAGTTAATTTGCTTCAAGAGTAGATGAAGAAATTATGGAAGATGTGGATAAGGAAACTAATATTAGGAATTCAACTTCACCATTGAGTTAATATCAAGGGCTGAACCCATTTCAAGGACACCTTATAATATGATCCCAATTGAGATGTGAGGGCTGAAGGTGCAACTACAAAAATTGTTAGAAAAGGGTTTGATCAAACCTAGAGTGTTGCCTTGGGGTTTTTTGGTATTGTTTGTGAAAAAGAAGGATGGTTCCTTAAGGATTTGCATAGATTATAGAATTTTAAATAAGGTAACTATTAAGAATAAGTATCCTTTACAATGAATTGATGATCTATTTGATCAACTAAAGGATGCTACCATATTATAAAAGATAGATCTAAGACCAGGGTATCATAAACTAATATTTGGGAAGAAAATACCCCTAATACAACCTTTAGGACTAGATATGGGCTCTACGAGTTTATAGTGCTACTATAGGCCCAAAATTTTTGCACCCCTTTCTTTTAGGCTAATGGATCCACACCTGAAAGGGGGAGGGAAAATGATGTATCTACACCTCGGATGAGAAGCACTTGAGTTGTGCTCTCCTTGGTGTTTTTCTATGAATTAGGTGGGGATTCCCCAAGAAACACTTTCTATGGCGGTTTCCATGCCTAAGTAAGATGGGTGTTTGGTTGATTCTTTGAAGCATACACCTAAATTTTGGCTAAATGCAACTATTGCCTAGCTATATGCATTTCAACTTTTCATGAAAACAATTGTATACAATTCTAGCTAGAAAGCTTATAAATTTAACTAAGATGCAAAGATTTCTTTATGTGCACTAAAAGTAAAAAGTAGATTTTATGCTAACATGTGTAATTTTTTTTTGTCTTTTGTGTTTACAAAACTAGTGAAATTGATATAAGGAACAATAGAACTAAGTTTATGTTTTTGTCTCTTTTCTTTTGTGTTTTCAAACTTGTAAAATTGATGTAAAAATCAATGAGACTAAGTCTATGTCTTTGATATTTTTCTTTGAGTTTTCCAACTGGTGTAATAGATGCAAAATATAAAGTAACTAATTCTATTATTTTTTTCATCTTTTGTTTTTAGTTTTGCAACTAATGCAACTGATGTAAAAACAATGCAATTAAGTTTATATTTTTGACCTTTTCTTTTCTTTTTGTTTTATGCAAATGCTCCCTAAAATAGACGAATATGAAATTACAGTACAAAAAACTAAGAGAAATCATATTTTAGATCCTTACTTGATTTGGATGTTTGCTTCCAGACACATTTGGATCTGATAGAGAAAATTTGAATCCGTCTGAATCTGTTAGGAAAATTTGGACCGCTTTGAGTATCTTCAGAACCTGCAATTTGACAATAAGACACTAAAAATTGCAATTAGGGGTGGGGGATATACTTAGGCCACAAAATATCAGGGTCTGCGATAGTTAGATCCCCTAAGTTATTTTAGAAAAATATGAAAAAGTAATGGATCTATAGATCTAATGCAAAACATGCAATTTGGATGAAAGAAAAAGTAGTAACAATAGTAAATGCAATAAAGTAATAAAGCTGGTAGATACTAAAATGCAAACATGAATCAATATGATAAACCTGAAGTCAAAATATTACCCCCAGCATAGATCTATACAATTTTAGATATCTACAGCAAATTTGGATGGCTCCGAATACATACAAACCTGCAACGATTAGATATGTAAACCTATAATGGTCAAATTCGAGCAATTTTGGGTTTCATCAGCGAATTCAAATTCATATGAATTCATAAAAAATTGCAAAATGATAAATTTATGCTAAGGAAAAATGAAATCTGAATTAAAAATACTCATTGCCATCTAGCTTCTGGAATGATGTCCTAATGTTGAGATCTCCTCTGAAACCTACAACAAAGCTTGAGAAAAAATATTCTCCACTTAGATTTTCCTATGAAATCATAATTAGGTTCATTTGGAGGTAGCCTATGGCATTTAACATTCGAGGTAGGTCAAGAAAAAATGGAGGGCAACCAAGATAGGTCGAGCTGTTAGGAGAAATTTAGTATTTTCCCAATCTAGGTAAATTTGAATGGATTCGAATTCATAAAAAATATGGGTTTGTCCAGATTAGAGGTAAAATCCAAACAGTGCACAAAATTTAGGTGCATGTTTGATTTGCCTAAATTTAGACCGTTTCAAATTTGTTGGAGTCACCCGAATTCTACAAAAAAATATCAAAGGACAAGATTTTTGATTTTAGCTAGCATGGAAATCGAGGTAGGGGGTTGAAGGATGAAAGGTATGTTGCTAAGGAGAGAAAATTTTACTAGGGAGTAGGAATTTTGTAATGTGTCAAAATTCCATGGTTATATTTTACCCCCTCTTTGGTGCATTTATGAGCAATAAATGTGTTAAAAAAAGGTGTAGTAGAAAGGGGTGTTATGCTACAAAGAAAAAGGGTTTTTCAAAATTTCTTTTTATTATTTATTATCTGGAGTACCCCCTTTGAGTTTTGTGAAAAATTCAAAATTTATTACAAAACTCAAAATTTAGGGTAAAAAGGGTTATAAATAGAAAATTAGGGTAAAACCCTAATTCATTTTTACCCAATATTCTATAGTTTTTGCTCTGGAGAAATGATGACTTCTCTTCATCAGGTGGATGCAGTGCAAGCCGAAAACAATATATCAGGTGTTAGGATACGGGTAATCATATATGTAGCTTTTATTTTTGGATTTTGAAGTTCAATTTTTTAGAATTTTAGTATTTTGGGCATGGCTTGCTGTCATGTGGCCAAATCCATAAATTTAGACCGTTCTTACAAATTTGAACGTCCAAATTGTCTAAAATGGTGTTCGAATTCGTAAATTCGGGCAGCATTAAGTGATTTCATATATTTGAATTTGACTGAGAAGGGGTCCAATGTTGTAAATTTAGACATGTTATCGCATATTCAATCATTTGAATATATTTTTGTACAAATCTAAATTTACAAATTGGTTTTGAATTCGTAAATAAGGTCCAAATTTGCAAGATTTGCAAATTAAAGTTTAATGTGAATGATTATTTTTGTATGTTTTGATTTTTATTTTTGATAGTTTTCTAATTTGATGTTTTTTTTTTGTTTGTAGTGAGGTGCTCTTAAGAACCGCGAGTGGCACTACAAGGGCTTCGATGATCATGTCAGAAACCTGAGTGCCAATGATAAGACGGTGCTAGAGGTGGTGGAACTATGACACGTAGCTGAGATACCATGCATAGAGGCATATTACTATCTATTGATTGCTCTTGTAGAGAGATGGTACTCGAGATATTATACATTCTAGATACCACTAGGGGAGATGATCCTAACTTTGGAGGATGTTTGGAGGATCCTTTGAGTTACTATTAGGGGTTATTTTGTCACCAGTCCATGACCCAAGCTCAGATGATGCGATGGCTGACAGGAGATCCATACTTTTTGATTGAGTAAAGCGAAGTCAACATTGAGGTCCTGATTTCTATAGAGGATGTGTCTCGACTAATAGAGGTGTTGTTATGGACAGTTGTAGGGTTATTGTCATGCCATCAAAGTGGAAAAAATATTCCATGGGCCTTGGTTGATATAGTATCTAATATGCAAGACTCCATCCAGTGGTTCGCATGGGGACCTTTTATACTCTATTGCTCATACAAGATATTGTTTAATATCATGTATAAGAAGGGTCATAGTTTGGTTCAAACTATGCTTCTATAGGTATGGTACTAGGAGGACATTGCAATGAGGAGGATCAAGGGGATTCCTCATTAGCAGATAGAGGATGGATGACCTGATGTATTCTACTGAGGTCCTGTAGGAGGCTAAGGTAGGAGGATGAGTAGCCTAGAGGAGGCCAGGTGGGTGATCGATGAGTTCACTATACCTCATATTTGTTGGAGACCCTAACAAGGGCATCCTAACTGGGAGGATGATAGAGTGGAGTTGGATCATGTACGATGAGTGCGATGGCTACAAATAGAAAGAGGATAGATAGAGATGCATTAGGTAGACCAAGTGTAGCACCAGTTTGGGTTGGCATAGGGGATTTCCTCAGTGTGAGATTTCATGTACCAATGAGTGACTCGAGATCCTACGACTACTAGCATGGCTCCTAACCTCAAAAAATTTACCAAGGTGGATTAGGATGATCCTATAGTCATACTCCCAGATACATATGATGTGGGAGTAGAGGTTTGTTAGAGAAAGTGGTATGCTACTATTCTTCTAGAAAGGATCACATGAGAGAGGGGTAGCATATCGGGTGCAGTAAGCCTATCAAGAGAATTCTAGATGGAGATCTACTAGACAGCCATAGGGGGAGAGATAGAGGAGATAGAGGAGAGAGGGTCCTCAAACAAGAAGAGGTAGGTAGATACAGAGTTACTCTTGATAGGAGAGGGTCCATCATATTAAGGGAGGGAGTGGGCAATAACAGTAGGCTAGATCACCATAATAGTAGATACCTCCATCAAATTAGGCTACCTTATCTCCTTAGTAGGAGGTCCCCTTAGCTCCTCGATAGAACTCGCTCGAGAAGGGTATTGTTATGGAGATTGGGGAGTCAAGGAGCATTGGAGAGGTTGCTACTCTATAGAGGGAGAATTCCAGTTTACAGAGTTAGATTGAAATTTAGGTGAGCTATATCCAGTATTTGGAGACACAACTCACATAGTCATAGTCTTTATTGGGATAGGCATAGTCTTATATAACCCAGACATAGAGACAGGGGTTGTCCTATTAGATGAGGAGTGGATATTTAGGCCAATCCTCGAGCACTGTTGTGATGTTGAAAAAGGTGGTTGTGGCATCACAATAGGAATCCTTATACCACACACTATATTACCAAATGGTTCTTGAGGATCGAAGGGCTACATTACCTCTCAAGTTTGCTCCTCCGAATTGTGCGAGATCATCTTCGAGGACAATGTTTAGGGATGTTCAGATTCATGAATCTATGCCACCACTGGATGGTAGTCAGATCTTGAGAGGGTCTTAGGGCATGATATACCAAAGTTTGTTTTTATGGTATACCCCCTAGTGACTGAGTATGCCAGTTTATGATTGTGGTATTCCAGTTGACTTTTTGTACCTTATGTACCTTTTTGAGATATATATATTACTGCTATTCTTTTCTTTTGTCATTTTTTATTTTTATGGTTATGCATAATGCAAAATATTATGGTTGTTTTTGTGATGATCATCATAATCATGCTTATGGTCATGTTTGATTTGCTAATGTTGTTTTATCATGCTTTAATCAAGATATTGTTGTAGAAAAGTGAAGTGTGATTTGATGTAGTTGATATTTGGTAATGTGGTGGGATTGAATTATTTGTAGAAGATAGATTGTTTAAGAAATGTGCCCTTATGATTTTGATCAATTAGCAATAGGCCTCAAGGATGTATGATTGTATATGATCGTTTATGGGGGTTGTCCCTCGCGTTGGTCATGAAGTGAATCCTGTATGAGGTTTTTATTATATTACTAACATCGAAGGGTTGTGATAAAAAAATAACTTAAAATTTTTTGATTAGAAGTGATAAGTAATGTGTGATCTTAAGATTAATTTTGTTTTAAACTTGAGATAAGTATGATGTAATGAGGGTGATTAAGCATGAAAAATTGGATAGAGGACTTACACTAGGCATAATATTCCTAGTGTGAAGTAAATGGAGAGATTTTATTAGGGTTGTCTCATGCCATCATCGCGAAGTCTATATGCAACTATATGACCAAGCAGTTATATGTGATCAATGCAGATTTTTGTTTGTGATAAGCAATCATGCAATATAGTGAAATGAATGTATTTGTACTAAATGGTAGATATGAGATGCAATATTAATTGGTTTTATGGGCCAATTGCTTATGCTAAAATTCATACAAATCCATGAGAATATGGTGACTTCCACTAATCAAAACTCAAGGAGAATCTTGGTCATTTTAAGATGAAATTGAGTTTATCAAGAACCAGTGTGTGATTTGTGTATTCATTTTCTATCTTGATCTTAATTATGATACAAAATCTCTCAAGGATCAAATGTGTGTGCATATAAGGTTATTTCACCAATTTTGAGTAAGGTAATGATGCAAACCAAATTTTAAGAACCATGTGTGTGCAAATGATGAATTTATTTACCATGATTTTATGCATGCGATTGGATTTAACTACTTTGTAATATAAGCCATAAAAATCTAGCTAATTCATAAGCTGACATTGGTCTATACAAAATAAGGTCGCTAATGTGATAGACATGTCACCACATGTAAGACTACCCCATTGCCAGGTAATTTTCATTCAACCTATTTCTATAATGGAAATCACCTCAGGATTTTCAAATAATTGAGGAATTCCAGGGATTCTTGTTCATTACCCCCTTCTTTTCTTCTGATTTTTTAAGTAGGGATTCTTGTTAATTTTTGAACAAGGGGATTTGCTTGCTTTGTGAGAACCTTTTTTTTTCAAGGGATACTTGCTTAGATTGGGCAAAGAGCAAGGGATTTTATTTAGGTAGGGGGGAGCTTGTCCTTTTGCCAATTTGTATTCTAGACCATGCGCATAATAGGATAGCAAGGGAAACCTTTTGCTTAAGGATCTAGGACCACTATGTAGCATCATCTTTCCTAGTGCAAAATCATTTAAAAATATGTGTGTGTTATAGTTCAAAAATTGGCAAAATCGATTTCCAAAGCTCAAAATTTTCTTAATGTAGAAGCAGTGATTTTGGTTCAAGAGATATTTATAATCAAATATCAAAAATCAAGATTTTATTTATATGTGAATTTTGTGAGTGGTTCAGGATAAACTCTAAATTTCTTCAAAGAAAACCAACATTAACTATGAACCTGAACAACATCAGTAGAATATCAATATTTTAAGTAATATAATAACTAGGTGTGACCATATGCCCTATGCAATTGGACCAAAAATTATTAAGGATGTAAGATTAAATGCAACTAGATGAAAGATGAATATGAAAGGGTTGTGAGTATGCAAGAAATAGTGTATGTAAAAAATATGTGACAACTATGTACAATGGTAGGTTATGGCTTTATGCATAATATCATTTAAGGTGCATTATATTCATTGGATCCTTAAGGTATTTTCCATATAAGGTAGCTAAACAATATGTACCTGATCCAAAATTAGCAGTGATGATGAATGGACCTAGCCAATTAGGCTAAAATTTTTCTTTAAGATCAGTTCGAGCATTGGTATTTTTTGGATTTTCTTTAAGAACTAGGTATCTAACCTCAAAAGATCAAGTATGCACTTTCTTGGAGTATGATATTTTGAGTTTGTCTTAATAGGAGCGAAGGTGCTACAAAGAATTTATGCACTTTTCATCTAGTAATTCCATTTGGCATAGTCATCCAACATGATATTCATATCCTACTTTAGCATATTGAAGTAAAATACCTAAATAAGGGACTTCAAGCCCAAAAGGAAACACAACTTTGGCACCATATACCAAGAAAAAGGGAGAAGCACCCATAGGGGTTCAAACACTAGTCTGATAAGCCCGTAAGGTAGGATATAATTGATTATGCCAATCTCACCCTGATTTATTAACCAATATTTTAGGATTTTAATTAAATTTTTAATTAGATGCTTTAGCTTGACCATTTCCTTGTGGATAGTAAGGTGTAGACCATCTATGCTAGATTTTGTATTTGGCAGAAAGCTTTTGTATGTCTTTATTTTTGAAGCACGTTCCATTATCAGAAATGAGTGTAGATGAAATCCCAAATCTATATATGATTTGATTAAAAATAAATTTAGATACTTGGGTTCCTATGCAAGAGGCCAATGGCATAACTTCTACCTATTTTGTAAAATATTTAGTTGCTATTATGATGAATTTATGACCATCTGATGAAACTGGATTAATCTTCCCTATAATGTCTAGGCCCCATTTTGAAAAATGTCAAGGGGAAGAGATGGCTTGAAGCTCTTAGGTAGGAGCATGGACAAGATTTGCATGTCACTAACATTTGTCACATCGACACACATAATCATTGGCATATTTTTCCATGGAGGGCAAAAAATATCCCATTCGTAGGAGTTTTTTGGTTATGGAACCGCCACTAAAATGACCTCCGCATGATCCATAATGCACTTTGCTTAGTGCCTTTTTGGATTCATTGATATGGAGGCATCGTAAAAGGATACCTTCAAAATATCTTTTGTACAAGGTACTTTCGATGATTATGAAACGAACTGCTCGTTCATGTAATAATCTATGTTGATTCCTATCTAAACCATATGGGAATGATCCATTTTGGAGAAAGTTAAAGATATCTCCATAACATGGCTCTGAGGTTGTTTCTTCAATAGTAAAGACATACAAGGGTGCTAGGTAAGACTCTAATGAAGCAGGTTTCCTAAGTTGATGAATGATGATAGTAGTATGATCATCATCCAAATTTAAAGGAATAAGAGAAGCAATTGATTCCATAGCATTATTATGGCCATTACACAACTAGCCCCAAATTTGGGGACCCACCTTAAAAATTTTGTTTTTGGAGGATTTTCATGTTATTTAAGTGATAATTTTGATAGGTGTGCTTGTTGTATTTTATTTATTTTCGTTTAAATGTCTTAAGTGTTAGTTAAGTTTTTGTGTTGTTGATTAATTTCAAATGTTTTTCAAACCTTTGAAGTTAATTAGGCCCATGTCTTTAATAAAATAAAAAATAAAAAATAAAATAAAAATAATATATATATATATATATATATATATATATTATATGTATATGAAACACAATATAATAAAAAATAATAAAAATAAAAAATACAAATAAAATGAAATAAAATACGAATGAGTAAGACGTGTGCTCAAACACGCTAGTGTTCCTTTTCTTTATAATTGAATGTTATTTATATTATGGTGTTTGAATTAATACAACTATTGTCATGTTGGTAGGGCAACAGACTTTGAATGAGGTTGGTTGGCTCTCTAGTTATAGCACATATACAAACACAAAGCTTCATGCAACATCGGATATGAAGAGCTCACTGGCAGGGTCCATTGACACATGAACATGGAGCGATATGAAATGAGTGGGCAACTAAGCATAGACTAGAACTGACTCGGTTGTAAAATAGTGACTCGAATGTTGACGTAGATACTACCACACCATACATAGGTAGCCACACAGATGATCGAAGATGTTGTGGATTGAAAGTTATGGGGTAACGATGCAAACATAACATGAAATATTGATGCAGATATGGGACACCATGAACAAGGACATATAGGATGTCAATGACTAATGCAATTGTCACGCAGACCCAGACTAGCATGGCAATAACATTGGCCTTGGTGGACTTGAACCCTAGAAGACTTGGAACTTAGATTTAGACGCATGTGACATGGACAATCACGTGGATGACTTGGATGACCCGAATGAAAAGGATGACGAATGAAATTATGGATCCTGGGTAGGGGAGACAACTTTCATCTCATAGTTGATGGAGATTGAGCAAGTTGGCAAAGCCTAAACATGGCGTATGGTCATATATGATGGCCCACGTAATGATGAGGATGTCGATCAGGAAGAAAATCGATTGCGTGAATGTGCAAAGTGAAGATAATGTCCAAGAAAATCAATGGGTCAATTCACTCTACATGGTAATATCTATGTGAGTGAAAGGACTGAGGATCATTTGTTACACACATACAACACTGAGTTTGAAGCCTTGTTCGGTAGACATAGAATGAGTATCTCCAAATGCAGGACATGAGATAAATATTATTTGTCAGGCACAATGAGATGTTAAATATGTGGTGAAGACTCAATATAAAGAATGATGAGATTCGTCAGACTTCATATTTTAATATTTGAAAGGAGATGAAGAAGGAATGTAGAGCACTGATGTGCACATCATCGATAAGGGCATGTGATTTTCATGCCATAATAAAGCTATCTGCACTATCACAAAATTTCTATATTATTGGTGTTGCATGATATTTTGGATTCAGAAGGCTGTTGGGTTCGTAAGCTGAATATATTACTATTCCAAAACTAAGACAAATAGTGAGGAAAAATACAAAACTATTTATTTTGGAATGCTAGCTAAATAATAGAGTTTTCATTTAGTGATGATAACAAAGGCACGAAGGAGTGAATTTTGGTGAATCATGACAAAAGTTATATATGTAATATTGACCAATAAGAGCACATCACTGAGATGGTGATATGGCATTAGTAGCTCGAATGTGATGCAGATAGTGATAGGGTGGAAGTGGGGTATCCTACCATCAGGATTGATCATTTTTAGTAAATTCATAGAAACCCACATCTGATTACACTGCGAAGTCACGTCATCCCTACATGTTTCACAAGAAGATATGAGAGGTTCATTAAAAAATAAAGCTACTACCATTTGTTTGTGTCTGTTTGTTTAGAGTTAAGGAAAAGGACAAATGAGTGTCGAATGCCATACATGAAAAGTCTTGCATGAACGATATATGTTTAATAAACTAAGGTAACACCCAATGGAATGATCAAGCATAACGGTAAAATGGTGTTATCAAAAGATATTTCAAAATAGGTGGAAAACTCATAATGATTATAGGTTAAGATGTTACAAAAATATGCGTTGAGTTGACCATTGAGGAATTTTCATTTACACATAGATAGTCCATCCTGGTAGTCCCTAAGTGGGGCTCATCATTACTAATAGGTGACGGACCATGTGTGTTCAAGGTGGTATAAGTGCTATGGTTGAATACTTATACATTACAAAGAATACCTCTGTGGAATAATTCATTATGAAGACAAAATAGAGAACTGAATAAGGGGAAACTAAAGCAAGAAAGGAAAATGAAAAGACATTAAAATTTTAAAATCCCATGGAATGGACAGGAAACGGGCTGGAATTTTTTTGGGCAGAATTGCAAGTGTGAAACCAGAGGGTTTGGAGCTAAATTTGTCTGGGAGTTTCTCCTCCCAAGTGCCTAGAACTGCACCATTTCACAATGGGATGCCATTTTTGAACTTGGTATTCTACATTTTGTATTGGATTTAATTCTGAAAATCTTTCTTTAGTAATATATTGGAAATCCAATGAGTTTTATGCATGTTAATGGTTAACTTGTCTGTCATTTTTAATATACTACACCTTTTCCTTAGAATATTGCATCGCATTAAATATTGGATTACGTGAATATGGATCATATTAATGCTGGTTTTATGCAGGATACTAATTTTTGTAGGGTCTATGGGGAATTTTGGAGTCACAACAATTTATTTTATTTTCTTTTATTTTTCTAACCCTATATTTTTCATTTTTTTAACTTTTGCAAATAAAAAAAAAAAAAAAATCCAAAAAAGAGATGCACGGACTCCAAGAACAAGATTTAAAGTTTCATTTAGAGCAGTTTTTGTTTTTTTTGAGGTAAATTTGAAATTCCAAAAAATTATTTTTAGTTTAACATTTTTAAAAGGAATTTCATAATTTTAAAGCTTTACATGATTTGACATTTTTTTAAGGAGAGGCAAAATTTCAGAGCTTTGCATTTTTGTTTTTAAGCAATAAATTAACTTCTCTTTATGAAAATTACAATTTCATTGAAGGGGGTAATTTATATGGCATTTCAAAGGCCACTACATTTTAAAGTTAGTCATTTAGATTATTTTCTTTTCATGCTCAAAGCAATGTAAATGAATCCACTCATTATTCAATAATCCATATTTCATAGATAGATTTTAGTCTTTTGTTTCATGCTCAAAGCAAGCTTTAAATAAGATAAAGCTTGTTTAAAATTTGCTTAACAAAGGAAGATAAAATTTACCTAAAACACTACAAGATAAAATTAATTAAATCACCTTTTAATCATGTTCATATGAGGGCCAATCACATTTATATTTTCTTTTCTTTTAAGTTTCATGAACAATCAATAACATAGCATGATAAAGTAATACCAACAAAGGCCCCTTGTTAACAGTTACTTGAAAATCACTAAGGTATTCTAGCACTTATTTGACACATCTTCACAAGCATAAATTATGTAAAAGGAACCTTGGAGAAATTTTATTTCTTTGCAAGAGAGAGTTTTCTAATCAAAATCATAATTATGAGTGTGGTTTTGCAATTGGGCAAAATTACCACTCAACAAGCATCCATAGAACAATTACTAGTATGAGGGATAGCTTCGATAGTAACTTTCTCAAATAAAGACATAATTTTTAAAATACATTCTTTATAAGGATGAAGTTTCTCGTCTCAATTTTGATAAATATTATTAATTTGATTTACCACGAGTTGTGAGTCTCCAAAAATTGATAAGATTTTTTTATTCAAGGCTAAGGCTGATCGTAACCCAAGAATCAAGGCTTCATATTATGCTATGTTATTTGTACAGGAAAATTAGAGTTTAAAAGATAATGGGATAAGTTGTTTTTGTGGAGAAACCAATATAATACCTGCACCTGCATTAGTTATGCAATGAGCTCCATAAAAAAATAGAGACCAAGAATTTGGATGCTTGTCTTCTAAAGTAAAGAATTCATCTGGGAATTCTATTGTTAAAGGATGAGTATTTTCAAGAGGAGCAATGACTAGTTGATCGGCTATGACTTACCATTTAATAAATTTTTGACCAATAAAATTTCGATCAAACTCACTTAGAGCGAGAACCCATTTTGCTTCTTGTCCTAAAAAATAAGGTCTACTCAATGGATCAAACTTTGCTATGACAAAAGTTTTTTGACTAAGCATATAATGGCACATTTTTTGTGTAGAGAACACAATAGCTAAGCAGAGCTTTTCTAGAGGAGTATAATGAGTTTCATAACTTACCAAGGTTTTGCTTATGTAATAAATAGCTCTCTCTTTATTATCCTCATAATGTTGCGCAAGCATGGCTCTTAACACAAGTTCTGAGGTAGAAATATATAAAATAAAAGGATGCTTGGGTCTAGGTGGAACAAGCACTGGTAGTGTAAGTAGATATGTCTTAAGAGATTCTAAGACTTCTTGACATTCGTCATCCCATTTGAAAAGGGTATCTTTCTAAAGTAACTTAAGAAAGGGTTCACATTTATCTGCTAATTTGTCAATGAAACAACGGATGGATTGGAGCTTACCTTGTAAACTTCTAAGATTTATCAAAGTTTTTGGTGGCAAAATATCAATAATTGCCTTGATTTTGATAGGATCTATCTCTATTCCTTGCATAGATACAATAAATCCTAATAATTTACTTGATTTCACTCCAAAACATATTTTTTTGGATTTAAATGAACTTTATATTCACGGTCTATTAAAGACTCATCACAGATCAGGAATGTGATATTCCTCTTTAATAGATCGATCTATGATGTCATCCATATAATCATGTAAAATATCATACATCATATCATGAAATACATATATTATAGCTCATTGATAGGTTACCCCTGCTTTAAACCAAAGGGCATTACTTTCCAACAAAAATTCCCCCACGGTGTAATGAATATAGTTTTAGGTTGATCCTCTAGTGCTATACAAATTTGATTATATTTTGAAAATCCATCCATAAGGGATAAAATCCCACTCCCTGCCATGAAATCAATAATTTGATCCATATTAGGAAGGAGAAAGTCATCTTTGGGACATGTAACATTAATATCCCTAAAATCAGTACATACTCTGATTTTAGTAGCCTCTTTTTTGGTTACTAGAACAACATTAGATATCCAATATAAATAGTCTATGGCTTGAATACAATCGACATCTAATTTTTTTAGTAATTCATATTTAACCAGTTAGGCTACTTTAAGATGCATTTTCCTAAGTTTTTGTTTTACAGTTTTAGCATCAGGACAAACCACTAAGTGGTGCATGACTACAGAAGGATCTAGGCTAGGCATATTTGCATATGTCCATGTGAAGATGTTAGGGTATTCTATAAGGAGTCCTGTATATTTACCCCATTCTTCTTTACTTAAGGCAGCTCTGATTTTAACCATGTGAGGATTGGTTTCTATTCTAATATTAATTTTTAAGATATCTTCTACCAAAATACTCAAGTCTCTTTCAAATTTAGGAGGGGTGGGTGAAACACCTATTTCCAAGAGTTTTTCTAAAAATAGTTTCGCTAACTCTTCCTGTGTGGTTGTTGTTTGAACATGAGCTATACATAGGATATATCCATCAAAGAAAAAATTATTCCTCATGACTTCTTCGAGGGGGATGTCAAAAAATATATCTCCTTCTACACACTCATTTGGAATGACAATCATTTTTGGATGGAATACTGAAATCATATTGCAAGAAAACAAATGAGTTTTCTTTCTCTTCTTAATATTCATTAAATATTTTTGATTTTCTAAATATCACCATATGTGATTAGGTGATCATCATCATTGAGGGGAAAAGGTTAAGATTTTGTAGGAATATAGCCTATGCCACATCAAGCAGGCCATTCCTCAATCTCAAAAGGTTCACATATGCCATTTTTAAAATGACCCAATCCTTTATCCTTATAACCCATATCACACATAATTTGCTTATATTTTATATATCTGTTGGAGAAGTAACATCGAGCAAAACTATTCTCATCAAATGTAAAGCTCATTTATTTAATGTTAATTTTATCGAGGAAACATCCTAAAAAAATAAAAGTACAACTCCCAACATGATATATGTTTCCCCATTTTTGAAGTAAACCTGTAGTTCGCGGGGATGGCGGTAATTGAGACAAGACAATGGAGTCTTGTACAACAAAATTAGCATGCTATGTGGATGCTAATATCATGGATAAATCCACTAAAACCTCATCTATGAGGGGGTATGATGTAGAAGTATTATCAATTTTAGAAGGTATATGTGTGTCAGAAGAAGGTAAAGGTTCAATATTTGGAAAAGAAGACTTAGGAGGAATAGGAGCTAATGATGATAAAGCTAGAAAAAATGGAATAGTAATGGGTTTTGCCATTGTACACATCTCAAATGGTCTAGGATCCCCATGAATGGTGACCAATTGATTTTTAAACTCAAATTTTACACATTGATGCAAAGTAGAGGGAACTGCCCTCATTGTATTGATCCAAGGGTATCCTAGAAGGATGTTGTATGATGCTGGAAAAGAAACAACAAAAATAGATGTATCCAAAATTCTAGGACCAAATTGTAATAGGATAGATATCACACCACAAGCTTCTTGGGTTTCATCATTAAAATCTTTAATAATCATTTCAGTTTTTCTTAAATCTTTGTTTTTGAACTCAAACCTTTTAAAAAAGTCATATGTACAAATATTCAGAGATGAACCATTGTCAATCAATAACCTCTTAACACACACATATCCAATTTATTTTTGGTAGGTAAAAGTAGTTTTATTTACTTTATGGGTTGAAGGGTCCCGCCCCTTTTTACATAAGGTTCAGCTATGGCCGAACGACCCATAGTCCCATATCAGAGTTATACCCAAAAAGGAACACAAAAAACCAAAAAGGTTCAAGTGGCACCCTCGAAGGTGCCCTTCCTGAAGCAGTCTGAAACTTAGAGTCACACAACATGATAGAAACAAAAAAAATAGTAGCCCCTGGCTCCTGACCCATCAACTAGCTCACATCCCAGACTTTTGGGCTTTGCTTTTCCCCTCATGCTTGTCACTGTCCCCGCTGGGCAGGAGGGTCTTAAGGATGGCAGGTAGTCTCTTAAGCTCTTCAATGGCGCTTGACATGAGATTGCCACCTTCACGAAGTACGTTCACCACTATCTAAAAATGCCCGACAACATCATTGATGCGGCTGAGAGCAACTGTATGCAACATGTCCTGAGCCATGCAGTCTTCCTAGTGATCCCTCTGGTAGTCCTCCTGGGTTTCTTCCTGGTGTTCCTCCTGGCCATCATCCTAACTCTCTTCCTGGTAGTCTTCATCATCACTAGTGATGTCGTGGAATGATCGATTGTCGCTCGGGTTAGGTGTAGACAAGCGCTTAGGATTCCTCCTCTTCTGGGGAGGTCGAACTAACTTTCGCTTAGGGTGGAGTATTTTGCCCCATCGAGACTACTTTTCCATAGGGGAGCCTTGCTTGCCCTGGGGAGTGGCTTCCGTTACCTGAGTGGGGGGGAAGCATGCAACGATGATTGGCGGTCGACCGAGGGCTGGGGCGAGGAGGAAGTGGCCCGACTGGGGGACTGAGGTGGAGATGAGCCAACATTGAGGACTTGAGCAGACAGATGGTCCAGGGAGGGAGTTTTGGAGGAGATGTTGCCTGAGACTCGGTGGGCAAGAGCATACTTGTAAAGAACCAAGAAAAGGCCTTGATGGTGGGGGTGCTTGGGAGACTTGCTCGCTCTAAAATTGGTAATAGTAATGGAGATGGACCGAAAGAGAAACTCCGGGACATTTATGGGGTGGACATCACGCAAGTGGTTTACAAAGGTGAGGTTGTAAGCAATCAGGGGTCTATTGGGGTTATCCATGGAAATGTACTAGAGGATAGGGACAATCGCAGTGTCCCAAGGGCGGGGAATGGAAGACCGCACAATGCCTTTATTCTCCCACAGTAACTCTTTCCCTTTGTCGGGGAATTGATCAGTCTCTTCCTTGAAGTTGTGTCCATCTCTATAGATAATTCTGCCATCAAGCTTAAGACCAGAAACTTGGGCTATGGATTGAGCACTTACCACAAAATGAAGACCGCGAACATGAACCTCGCCATCATTCCAGGACTCCATGAAATATTTTGTTACCTCTTCCTCCACCCCTTCAAACATCTTGAAGAAATTGATGAAATGTTTAGGTTCTAGTAATGCCATAGTGCCTGCGTCGATCTACAAAGTTGCAGGTTCGATGGCGGCCATGGCAAAAATAGGGACTTGCTTGATGCTCGTTTGACGCTTAGACTTGAAATCAGCACTATCACAGAAAATCGCTAAGGTGCGACCAGGATCAAGAGGGCCTAGTTGGATAAGAATGAAACCCTAGAGCAGGAAGGTCACAGGGATGCTTATCCGATCGAATATCTTAGGGCCAAAAACCCAGACGCAGACGTGGCTCGAGCTAGCAGTGGCGAGCTTGACGGGAGTGGGGAAGTGAGCGGGAAAAGTGACGATGGAGGTGATAAGGTGGATGTTAGCCTTAGGCATGCGAAAGGATAGATAGGTGGAGGGAAAATCTAGAAGACATGAGCGAATGAGAGTTCGAATGGGAAAGCATGGGTTGATGGGTCGGATCAAGGATTATGCGCTTCTCTTCGAATCTTCGCCCATCCTAAAAATGATGCAAGCATCTCAAAAATGGTGGAACATGGTGTTGAAAAACACCCTAGGGGAAGAAAACCCCTTAGTGGGGTGGCTATAGCCACCTTTGAGGTTACGAAGGGCCTTTGGTGTCAAGAAGACACCGTTGGGGCAGCTAAAACCATCGTTGTTGTTGGAGTTGTAGTGCGGGTGATTGAACTCACCCCTTTTTGGTATTAAAAAATATTGTTAAACACGTAGCCGAGGCTACTTGTTGGTAAGATTTTTTGCATCATGTTTGACTTTCTCGAGGATCTCGCGCAGGAAGCTATCTTCCCAGACCATCAAAGTGGGTTGGAGAATGGCTATGTTGGCAAGCACATCGACCACTTGATTAGCTTCTCTGAACATGTGATTGATCTGGTTTTGACGGTTGTTGTTGAGGAATTTTTGGCACTCCTGGATGATGTTCTGGATGTTTTCCTCCCTGTGCTATTATTTTGGATGAGCCCCACGATAACTACAGAATCACCTTCGAAGATGATAGGGTTGGCCATGGTTTTGCAGATGTCAATACTCCTCCAGAGAGCTCTAGCTTCTGCATAGTTATTGGTTTGGGTGCCCAAGTTTTTAGCAAATGCTCGAATGAGCTTTCCATTGTGGTCCCTGATGACTCCACCTGCTCCTGCTTTCCCTGGGTTGCCTTTAGAGGCTCCATCGAAATTGGCCTTTAGCCATCCCTACGGGGGGGACCCACTTAGCTGTGACTCTGCCCACATGGGATTCCTTGGCCTTGCTACAGTCTAGGGGAATCCTTAGGGAAGCAAACAAATACCCTTCGACCCCAGCCTTGGGAATTTCTGGACAGGGGATCAAACTGCTGTTTTCAATGGCAAAGGCAATGGCTCTTGCCACGACCGCTTCATGGTCCCTGGGGTTATCACTAAAAACATGATTATTGCATTCCAACCATATCTTCCAGGTAGTATGGTGGACCAGGGATTTCTAGAGGAAGTTGAGTCTGGGGTTTTTGAAAGTGTTGGGCCATTGGATGAACATATCCTTGATAGTCTTTGGCTGGACCCAACACACCTGAAACTTGCTGATCACCAGGGAAAAAACATTGCTGGTGAAGGGACAGTCCATAAGAATATGTTGGGTCAATTCCCAGGCTTTCCCACATAGGTAGCATCTATTGGGGACAATGATCCCTCTGCGCATTAGATTATCGATGGTGAGAATATTATTGTGAACTGCAGTCCAACAGAAGTGGGTGATTTTTGGGATTAGGACCTTGAGCCACACACTCCTGGCTAAAGTCTGGCCACTATTAATGTTGTCTCCTTTGATGTTTTTTTGATGAGTTGGGAGGTAGATTTGATTGAGAAATTTCCATCGCTTGTGCCTTTCCAGCATCGCTCGTCCTCTTTCTAGGTTTGGGGGATGAAGTTTACCCTCATGATCGCTTGGATATCTGACACCGCATCAACTATTGCATCGTTCTTGATTCTAAACTAAAACCTTTTCCACTCTTGGATGCCCTAGCTCGAGGAGACAAAATCTGCTATGCGGGACCCGTACTTGTTGTCAGATAGGTGCTTGACTACAGTCAACTTGGGATCACAAATGAGGGGGTCTTTTCTAGCCCAAGCATCCTTCCAGAAGTTGATATTTTTACCATCTCCCAACTACCACCAAGAGCCCTGGTGCATGAGTTATTGGGTGAGGGAAATAGATTTCCAAAAATGAGAGCAGTTGTGGGGGGTATCCATCTGCAGAAAGGATTGTTGTTGTAGATATTTTCTCTTGATAATGTTCACCCACTCGAGGTTAGCATTTGAGATGACCTTCCATGCTTGCTTAGCCAGGAGGGCTTGATTGGTGATATTGATGCACCACATTCCTAGGCCTCCCTGATCTTTGGGGGAGCATACTTTGTCCCATGCAACCAGGTGGAACTTTTTTTGGTTGTCAGTTCCCGACCACATAAATTGTTTCTGGATTTTTTCAATAGCTTCACCCACAACAACCGAGATTTTGAAGATAGACAGGAAGAAGGTGGGAATGCTCTGTAAAATAGCTTTAACTAAGGTCACCTTACCCATGCTGGAGAGGAGGGCACCTTTCCATCCCAAAAGCTTCTTGTGAATCTTATCAGTGACATTACTCCACATGTCTTTGAGGGGCCTTCCTTTGAACATGGGAAGGCCCAAGTACGTGGTCGAGAAATCAGCAATGGAGCATCCTAGGATTCTAGCAATCTTGCATTGTCTTTTGGAGGGGGTGTTAATGAAGTACAACTTGCTTTTGATGTAATTGATTTTCTGACCTGCAACCTCTTCATAGAGGTTGAGGATGGTTTTGATACTTTTGGCATCAGAAATAGAGGCTTTGGTTGCCAACAAGGTATCATCCATGAATTGCTGATGGGTGGAGGGCGTGAGACCAGAGGCAACTTTGATGCCCGAAATCAGATTATTGGAATAGGCAATCTTGATGGCTCTTCCTAGGCTCTCCACCAAAATGATGAAGAGAATGGGGGACAACGGGTCGCCCTATCTGAGACCTCTAGAGCTTGGGAAGTAGCCAGTAGTGGAACCGTTCACCAAGACCGAGAACTAGGAGGAAGAGATGCACTTATAAATCATATTAACCCAAGATTCATGGAACCCAAACTTGAGGAGGATTTGGGTGAGGAAGTCCCTGTTGACCCTGTCAAAAGCTTTGTTCATGTCCAGTTTGAGGAAAAAAGCAACAGACTTGGAGACATGGGCAGAGTGGATCAGCTCATGCATAGTGATGACACCATCAAGGATGTTGTGGCCTTTGAAAGTGCTCCCTTGGTAGGGGTCAATAATGGAGGGGAGGATGCTAGACAACCGGTTGGCCAAGGCTTTGGACAAGATCTTATAGGTGACGTTGCACAGGCTTATGGGGCGATAGTCCGAGAGGGACTGGGGATTATCACCTTTGGGGATCAGGTCTAGGAAGGTGGAGTTGACATCTCTGGGAATGGATTTGGAAGACTGCATTTCAATGATGGAGTTGCACAAGTTCAAACCCACAATGTCCCAGAAGGTTTGGAAAAATCTGGGAGGGAACCCATCTGGACCGGGAGCTTTGTCCAGATTCATGGAAAATAGAGCTTGATGGATTTCCTTGTGGGTGAGGGGTCTTAGGAGGAAGTCATTGGTATCCTAGGGAATTATGGTGGGGATATTAGCAATCAAAGCTTCCCTGGCTGAGGGGGACTAGGAGATGGGGGGGTCTAGGAGACTTCTAAAGTGGTTGACCGCTTCCTCCCTGATCTGGTGTATGTCCAAAGTAGAAGACCCATCCTGCTTGACCAGGATTTTAATCTTGTTGGCACCCCTGTGCCTAAGGGTGGAGATGTGGAAGAACTTGGAATTAGAATCCCCTTCCTTGAGCCACAACTATCTGGACTTTTGGCACCAAAAGGTTTCCTCCTTGCTGAGGATGTTATGGTAATCAACCAACAACCCTCTTTCTTCATCACGAAGATCGTCATTACCTGCTCCCTTCTGAAAACTATCCTCAATCTAGTTAATTTTGGTCTTGACCTGGTTCTTGGCTTTGAAGATGTTTCCAAAGGTTTCCTTATTCCATATTTTCAAATTTCCTTTAATAAACCTGAGTTTCTGCATTAACTGGTTGGTGGTTGTTCCCAGGAATTTTCTCTTCCACCACAAAGTGATCTGATTTCTGAGATCGGGGTGTTGGGTCCACATTGAATCGAACCTGAAGGGGGTCTTGAACTAAGATTTTGTATCAATTTCTAGCAAGAGAGGGTTGTGGTCAGACCCAATTTTAGGGAGGGCTAGCAAACTAGCATCCCCAAAGAGCGGGAGGGCTTCCTGGGATAACAGGACTCGGTCAAGGCACTCATGAATAAGGTTGTTACCTTTTCTCCTATTGCTCCAAGTGAATAGGGACCCCTGCATCTGGACATCCATGAGGGCGTTGGAGTCTATGAAGTGTCTTAGGTCCTCTGTTTCCCTGTGGGTGATCGTGGTTCCTCCCTTCTTATCCGAGCAATGCAGGGGTGAGTTGAAGTCCCCTGCTAGGATCCACGGGATATCTCCGAAAGCTTACCTCATCTGGGTTAGCATGTTCCACAATGCCTTTCTACCCTAGGAAGAGTTAGGGGCGTACACATTGGTCATAACCCACGAGACCTGGGAACTGAGGTCATGGAACAGAATGTTACTTAACCTGTCCTGTCTAGAGATGATGTTGCCTTGTAGTTTAGTAGGGTTCCATAGGCATAGAAGACCGCCTGACGAACCAGAGGCCGGGATATGGACAAAATCATAGTTTTTCCAAATATTTTTAGCGACTTTGGAAGACAATTCATCATTAAGTTTAGTTTCTTGAAGGAGGAAAATAGTTGGGTTATGTTCTCTCCTCATGGCTGCAGCCAATCTCTGCTTGGCTGCCCCATTCAACCCTCTCGCATTCCAGGAGAGGACTCTCATTTAGAATTTTTGGGGATTCTCTTGCCCCCTTTTCCTTGTTGTGCAGGGGGTTTGGGTCTTCGGGTTTCCTCCTTGGTACTGTTTCCACTCTCCTAGAATAGAGTTTTCTGAGTCCCATTGGCTATGTCTTCCGTTGTATCGCGGTTCCTTCTTTCAAGATCCGAAGGTCTACCTTTTTTCCTGTCTCCTCCAACATCCATCTGGGATTTTCTAAAACTACGAGTTTTCTTAGGGCTCCATTGATCGGGGGAAGGTTGGTCAAGGTCGTCGCTATCAAAATTGACTGGGTCATAGAAGGTTGGTGAGGTTGGGACCCCCAACTTCGAGGGGGAAAGGACTGCATAGGGGAGGACAACGAGGCGGGGGACTTCAGGGGAGGGCTTTGGGGGACTGAGTGGGAGACAAATGAGGTGAATGCCTCGGGGGAGGGGCAGACATGGACACCTGGTGGGTAGGGCTGGGCATAGGGCCCTGGTGGGGCTCAGGGTTAGGCATTAGGTCAGATTTAATAGGGATTTCCCCTTCCTCCACTTCCTTAGAAAGACCAAAATCTTTAAGAACATCAAATTTATTAGTAGTAGAGACATAAGCACTTGCATTTTGAGACTATGCATTTGATTGTAGCTAGGTTTGGAATCTAGTGGTCGTCGTGCGATTTTTTGCAACTCGCCTGGGCATCTACTCCGATCGATCCATGGCCTGGTTGCCCGTATTAGGGTTTTTGAGCTTAGGGCACTGGGATTGTAGGTGGCCTTGCACCTGGCAGTCTGGATAGTATGCCGACTTGTTCTCATAAATTAGTGGTTGCCTCCACTTGAAATCCCCATATATGAGGTTCAGGTACTCTAGGAGTTGGATTTCCAGGTTCACATTGACACAGATGCATGCCTGGGTTAAGCGTGTCCTTGCTCGAGTGGTTGGGTCGATAGCCACTAGGTCCCCGATGGCCTTGGCTAGGCCTTGAAGGGCGTATTCATAGAAAAAATGAGTTGGGAGGTTCGAAAGCCATACCCAGATCAGGGCGTAGTTGATGTTCTGAGAATTTGGGTCAAAGTTTGGCTACCACTTCTTCAAGAACAGGCTTCATCTCCCAAAAAACCATGGTCCTCTAGATAGGATGCGCTCAACATCTTCTTGGGTGTTGAGCTGAATCATAAAGAAGCCTCGAGTCATTGCCGACAACTCCATGCTCCCCAGAGTCTTCCATTTGGATGCGGCCCATCTGTGAATTGCATCCATGTCTGGGTGACCTCCTATAAATTTCCCCACCAGGGAGTAAGTGTCACGAGATGCATATCCTTCCATGAGGCTTTTGGGGCATAAAACATCACATCCTTGGGTGACAAACTCGCTTGCAACACTCGATTTTGTTCTTTGCTTATTCTACAATAGATCTACGAACGAGGGTTTCCCGCAGGTTCGTCCATCGTTGAAAGGTTTTCCCTGGGTGGCTTCCCCCTCAATGCCTTCATTTGACCCGATAGTCTGACTGGTCGAGGCCAATATTTTTGCTCCATCTGGTTTCGCATGGGACCTGAGCATGCTAGCCGTAACGTTGGAGCGCATGGCGTGGTTCATGCCTCCCTTCTCGCAAGTTGTTGCCATGGTCAAACCAAGCGACACTCATTCGGATCGCGTGCATAAATCGATCGCTCTCCTCACACACATCTCCAATTAATGCTATTATGTATAAAGGATTATCCCTATGCATACTTTGAGGAGGTATATCTTTGTCATGAAAATCAATGTAGTCAACTCCATGAGAGGCTACAACATTTACCATGGCAGGTGGTTCTATATCTTGAGGCACCATCATTTGACTAAGGGTATTCATTAATTCTTCTCTATGTATAGATGAAGTCCTAAGAAGGTCAAGAAGGGAAATCTTAGATGTCATATTAGCTAGCTGTTCATTGATATCAAAAGGAGCTTTTTGTTGAGGTCTAATTAAGTTATTCCCTTTATGAGGTGGTTTGAAAACAAATGATGGTTTATCTACATCATTTTATTGAGTTGTAGATAATTGAGTTTGAGAATTTTGAACTTGTTGTCTAGTAATGGCTTCAGCTATATCCACAATGTTTCTTGATTGATGTGGAATATAAGAATCATCTTGAATAGATTGCGATCTAGCGGTTGATGTTTGTTCTATGGGCAAAATTTATTGTGAAGAAGGATGGGTTGTTATCATTCTTGAAAATGGTTCCTCTAGAACTAATAAATATGTAATGGGTCGAATTAGTCCTAATTCATATTTTGAATTGTTAGAATGAAAATAACTAATGTATACACCCGATTCTATTTCACTTTCTATATGTTCAAAATATGGGGATTGTAATTTTCTTTCTTGAAATTGCTCAATTGTGACAGTGGATTGAGTAGGCACAAATGTAGTTTGCAAGAGTTGTGATGGTAGGTGACTTCTAACCATTCCCAAATAACATGTTGGATGAGGCACACTCTTATAATCTACTTGATTCACAACTTCCTTACCATGATTTGGTAATGGATTTTAGAAGATGTCTAGATTTTGATTGACATTTTGTGCCTATTGCTTTTGTGGGTCTATTGGCGGATTAGAATTTTGTGGAGGATTTTCCAATCCCAATTTTCCATTATCAATCAATTATTATACCATGTGTCTTAATATTCTATAATTTTTGGTTGGATGTCCATCCGTTTGATGGAAATCATAATGTTGGTCTGGTCTATACCAAGGCTGAGAGGTGTCAGGTTGCCGTATCTCTGGCAATTTTATCAAACCTTTTTCTACCAATTGTGGTAAAATATTTGTCAAATGTTGATTTAACCTTGTGAAATTTCATTGTGGAGGTTTTTGAAGTGCTTTTAACACAAAATTATTTGTGGTTTCTGTGGTATTGACATTTGGAGGAGGTCTACTATCTGTGATCCCATATCCTACCACATGCTTGTTCTTGTATTGATTTTTAGATGATTTATCCTCATCCTTATTTTTAAGTTGTCCTCTTATGATAAGAGCTTCTTCTTTACTTTTTTCCAAATCTATAGCTTGATCAAAAGAGGTTACAGTAGCAATAGCCAACTCATAGGATAATTGTTCTTGTAAATATCCAATGAAAATTTTTAGCATCTCTATTGGAGGTAGGGCAGAGTGTAATTTGCCTAAAAGTTTTCTCCATCAAGCTAGAAATTCTATGATACTTTATTCTTTCCCTTGTTTTAGGTCGTAAAAATCCTTAATTGTGACATGCCTTTATATATAGGAACCAAATTGATGTACAAACAATTCCACATTTTCTTCAAAGTTTAGTAAGGATTGTGTTGGCAATTGATAATACCATTCCAAGGCCATACCTCCTAAATTTTTGGAAATATTTTTAATAGCAACATGTCATCATATGCAATGTCATGGTAAGCATTCCTAAACATACGAAGATTCTTAATAGGATTTTTGATACCCTTATAAATAGGCAAAACTGGCATGGGGAAGCATTTAAGGTATGGTCTACCAACAACAAAAGGATCCAATTGTTGGTTACACATTTCCTTATAGCTGTATGAAGGGTGATAAGGGTCTATTTGATCTAATCATGAAGCTAATTGTTAAACTATTACTTCAAGATGATGCGGTTACCCTTTATGTTTATTCTATGTTGCTATGTTTGCATAGGGAGGATAATATGTATGTTGTGCTGCTGCATAAGGAGTTGAAATGGTAATACTATTATGCATAGGATTTGAAGTTGTAGGGTTGGTGAGTTTATAAGGAGGTATGTTTTGTTGCAAAGTTGGTTGAGAAGTCTGGATTTTCACATTTTTATTTTTTTGAGATGCTGAGACTTGAAAAAATCGATTATTAAAATTTTGAGAGAAAAAGTTATGGTTGGTAGAAGAAGAATGTTGCTTTTGGATAGTAGTAGTAGTGGTTGCAAAAAAAAGTTTATGTTGCGATGCCATAGTTGCTTGCACTTGGGTGGTACCTAAGGAATGATCATTATGAGTGGAAGGTTGTAATGGAGGAATATTATCACTCTCATATGTTTTCGGTTGTGGGCAAAGTTGAAACACTTCTTCTAAAGCATATTCTATTGTAAAATTACCCCTTTGAGATTGGTCTTCTATTTCAAAGGCATGGGTGAGAGTAGCTCGATTGTGATTTAGAAATTCACATAAGTGTCATACAGAATCAAAATGAATGTCCCCTTGAGGTCCCATTTTAGGATCAAAAGGATCGACTATTTCATCTTCTTTGTTTTGTTCAATTTGTGCAACTTGTTCTTCCTATACTTCTTCTATTTCTATTTCAGTATTAGGGTTTTCATTATCCGACTCCCCTTCAGATTTGGTTGCCACTTCTTTACCATAACATTAAGGTTTTAGGCATATTGTTGTGATATTTTATTTTATTTTGATGCTACTCCTATTTTTTTTGTTGTTTTTGTATTAAATTAAAGTAAAAAGGCTTTTTCACTAAGTTTTTACAAAGATTTTAAATAACAAAGCTAAGGTGATTCTACTCTTCTCAAAAGAGCTTATAAATATTGTTGATGGGATCTAGGTCTTCAGGGTTCATGAAATGTTCCTCTTCAAAGACAAAGTTATCTTTCAAAATAAGGACAAAGTGAATGAGAGTGATATTCTTAGTTTCAAAAGTAGGAGGTTGAAATTGGAGCTCGTGGAAAAAATATCTAAAAAGGACTGCTCTAGGTGCTTTGTGATAGCATCTTTTTTGTTCAAAGGCTATCTCTTTTTCCTCTAAGTTTGCTAAGAATTTGTGGATGATTACAGATTCTTCAAAGTAACTTTCCCATGGGTAAATTGTGGAGTGGACACTAGCCCTTTTGTTCGCTAGTTAGCATTCACAAATCCTTTTAAATTCAAAATAAGGTGAGTAGTAATCTACATCTAAGGCTTTGGTTATGTCTATCATTTTAATTTGTTTCAACTCCTCAACATTTCTCTTAATGAGATCAAAGTTTTTCCACAAATCTAACCAATTTTCCCTAGTGATCCTAAAAAGTATATCAAATTATTTTCTATAAGTTCCTTTCTAAGGTCAATAAGGGCAAATTATTTAACACTAGTGTCCACCATTTAAAAATGTTTCTAGATTTTTTTTTTTTTTTAGAAAAAAATACAAAGTAAAATTAAAAAGAAAGACAAGAGAAAGCTTAAAAAAAAAGTTCTTTTCTAGCTAGAAGTTTTTATTTGAACTGTTTTACAAGTTGTAGGCCAAGTTGTCTCATTTTAATTAGGATTTTCACCTGGATGCCCACATGCAGATGCTTGGTGATGAATTCCAAGCCGTGATGAAGCCCAAGTTCTATGAGTCCTCACCCAGTTCACCGTGGGTAAACGATACACCTCAAAAGAGATGCATGCTATTTTTCACGATTATGACGATTGTTGGACCAACCTTATTTTAAATCTTGATTAATTATTTCAAGTTTTTTGGGCATAGGTGAAAGGATAATCCCTTTCTGAAGGCCGTAAGCCTTCACTGTATATCCCATTTTTTTTGGACCAACCAAAGTTGCGGAAGAGTTCATCGGATGTGGTTCTATTTTAGGGCAAATGATGTAAAAATGAAAAGAAGCGATTTGATTCATTTGAAAAATCATCTGATTTATATGGCTTAGTCTAAGACACACAAAATTAAATGATATTTTTTAGGTTTTTTTCAAAAATCAAAGAAAAAGAAAAATGTGAAAATGAGGGTGTTTTCACGTTGGGTTCACCAAAGAATGTTCAAAAATCAAAGAAAAAGAAAAATGTCAAAATGAGGGTGTTTTCACGTTGGGTTCACCAAAGAATGTAGACCCAAAATTTTTGCACCCCTTTCTTCCAGGCTAATGGATCCACGCCTAAAAGGGGGAGGGAAAATGATGTATCTACACCTTGGATGAGAAGCACTTGAGTTGTGCTCTCCTTGGTGTTTGTCGACGAATTAGGTGGGGGTTCACCAGGAAACACTTTTTGTGGTAGTTTCCATGCCTAGGTAAGGTGGGTGTTTGGTTGATTCTTTGAAGCATACACCTAAATTTTGGCTAAATGCAACTATTGCCTAGCTATATGCATTTCAACTTTTTATAAAAACAATTGTATATAATTCTAGCTAGAAAACTTATAAATTTAACTAAGATGCAAATATTTCTTTATGTGCACTAAAAGTAAAAAGTATATTTTATGCTAACATGTGTATATATTTTTTGTCTTTTGTGTTTTTAAAACTAGTGAAATTGATATAAGGAACAATAGAACTAAGTTTATGTTTTTATCTCTTTTCTTTTGTGTTTTCAAACTTGTAAAATTGATGTAAAAAGCAATGAGAATAAGTTTATGTCTTTGATATTTTTTTTTTTGAGTTTTCCAACTAGTGTAATAGATGCAATATATAAAGTAACTAAGTCTATGTTTTTTTTGATATTTTATTTTGAGTTTTGCACCTAATGCAATTGATGTAAAGAAAATGCAACTAAGTTTATATTTTTGATCTTTTCTTTTCTTTTTGTTTTATCCAAATGCTCCATAAAATAGAAGAATATGAAATTATAGTTGAGAAAAACTAAGAGATCATATTTTAGATCCTTACCTAGTTTGAATGTTTGTTGTCATATGCATTCGGATCTGATTGAGAAAATTTGGATCTGTCTAAATATGTTAAGTGAATTTAGATCGCTCCAAATATGTTCAAAATATACAATTTGATAATAAGACACTAAAAATTGTAGCTAGGGATGGGGGATCTGCTCAGGCCACAACAGATCAAGATCTGTAACAATCAGATCCCCTCGGTTATTTTAGCAAACTATGAAAAAAGTAATAGATCTATAGATCGAATGCAAAACATTCAATTTGGATGAAATAAAAAGTATTAACATTAGTAAACATAGTAAAGCAATAAATCTGGTAGATATTATAATGCAAACATGAATTAATCTAATAAAATTGAAGTTGAAATATTACCCCTAGCATAGATCTGTGTGATTTCATATATCTGTAGCAAATTCAGATGGCTTTGAATACATTCAAACTTGCAATGGTTAGATCTATAAACTTGTAACGATCAAATTAGAGCAATTTTGGATTTCATCAGTGAATTCAAACGCATATGAATTCGTAAAAAAATTACAAAATGATAAATTTATGCTAGGGACAAAAAAAATATGAATTAGTAATACTCATTGCCACCTCTGGTAGCTATTGGAATGATGACATGATGTCGATATCTCCTCTGAAAACTGTAATAAAGCACAAGAAAAACTATTCTCCACTTAGATTTTCCTACAAAATCATCATTAGGTTCATTTTGAGGTAGACTACGGTAATTAACATATAAGGTAGGTCAAGAAAAAAGGGAGGGCGACCAAGATAGGTCGGGATGTTAGGGGAAATTTAGTATTTTTCCAATTTAGAATTCAAACAGATCTGAATTCGTTGAAAATTTGGGTTTACCCAAATTGGAGGTAAAATCAAAATAGTGCATAAAATTTAGGTGCACATTTTATTTTCCTAAATTTGAACCATTCTGAATTTGTCGAAGTCACCTGAATTTCACAAAAAAAAGGAAATGATAAGATTTTCGATTTTAGCTGGCATAAAAATCGAGGCAAGGGGTTGGAGGGTGAAAGGTACGTTGCTAGGGAGAGAGAACATTTTACTAGGGAGTAGGAATTTTGTAATGGTTCAAAATTCTATGGTTACAACTACCATTTGGGTTGACAAATGCACCAACAAATTTTATGAATCTGATGAACAATGTGTTAAAAAACTATATATATCGGTTTGTCTTGGTATTTTTGGATGATATTCTGATCTATTATCATACTAAAGAGAAACACAACCATCATATATTGTTAGTGTTGGAATCTCTAAGAAAGAACCAACTATATGGAAAGCTATCCAAGTATGAGTTTTATACCTCATAGGTGCAGCATTTGGGGCACACTATATCGATAGAAGGAATTGTTGTGGACCTAAAGAAAATTAAGCTATATAAAGTTGACCTCTGCAAAAAAAATGTGATAAAAGTCAAGAGTTTCATGGGACTTATTGGTTATTATAGGCATTTTGTAATGGATTACTCTAAGGTTGCTTATTCTATCACCTATCTTTAGAGAAAGAGAAAGAAGTTCAAATAGACTAACAAGTATGAGGTCGTATTTGAGGCTCTAAAAAATAAGTTAACATTAACATAGATTCTCAAGATACCAGATTATTTTGTTAATTTTACCATGTGTACTGATGCTTCCCTAGAAGGTTTGTATGGAGTATTATCATAGGAAGATGCTACAATGGCATATGAGTCTAGAAAACTCAATAAGCATGAGGTAAACTATGCTAAACATGATCTAGAATTGGAAGTAATGGTGCATGCCCTAAAGGTCTAGAGACATTATTTGTTGGGTAGACAATTTGAGCTAAGGAAAAACCATCAAAGCTTGAAGTATATATTCACCTAACCTATGTTGAATATAAGGCAAAGAAGATGTGTGGAATTCTTAGCTGAATACAACTTTGGTATTGAGTATATCAAATGGAAGAAAAATAAGGTGACATATACCTTGATCAGGAGAAGGAACATAATAGCATGACCTGAATCCATGTTGATTTGATGGATAGGGTTAAGGAAATGCAACTACAAGACCTGTATTGCATATAAATCAAAAATAAAATCAAGGGATATTCTAAAGAGACTAAGTATTTCAACATAAATGATGGAATTTTATGCTTTAAAGACAATATAGTTATACCCAAAACTAGTGATATAAGGAGGTTGATTATGCAAGAGGTACATACTTATCCCTATTTTGCTCATCCAAGAGGGTCAAAAATGAGGTAAAACATGAAAAAGACTTTCTATTAGGCCAAAATGAAGTAAGATATCACTAGTTTCATTTCAATATGTTTAGAATACCAAAAGGTGAAGGTAGAACATCGACACCCAACAAGGAAATTGTACCCACATGATGTACCTATGTAGAAATGGTAGGTAATCTCTATGGATTTCATTATGGGTTTACCTAATACTAGGTACCAACATGATGCGATCTTGGTAGTGGTTGAAAAGTTGACCAGGTTTGCACACTTCATACATGGGAACATTAAGGATGATGCACCAATGGTGGCAAATAAGTTTTCTAAAGAAATATTCATGTTGCATGGGTTTTCTGAGGTGATCATATTAGATAGGGATTCTAGATTCACATTAGAATTTGGTAAACTCTACACTATGTAGTAAGCACTAAGATTAATATTAGTTATGCATATCATCATAAAATATATGGTTAGATTGAAAGGGTCAAACATTTTTTTTAAGATATGCTACACATGTATTGCATGGACCAAAAGTCTAAGTGGGAATACTTTTTGCATCTTGTGGAATTTGCATATAATAATGGGTACCATGCATCATTGGGGATGTCCCCATTTGAATACTTGTATGGTAGAAGATATAAAACACCTCTATCATGGGAAAATATGGAGGACTAAGTGACGATCGATTCAAACACTATTTGAGAGATGGAGGAATAGCTCAAAGTAATATGACTTAGGCCCAAGAAAGTGAACAATCACTAAATGAACTATACTGATATGAAAATATCACCAAGAGAATTCTCTATGGGAGATAAAGTTTTCTTAAGTGTAAGACCCATGAAAAGTGCCATCCATTCAACCAAGTTGGATCCTCACTATGTTGGACCTTTTGAGATCATTGATAATATTAGCCAGTAGCCTATATGCTTGCTCTATCACCCAACCTATCAAGATCCATGATACTTTCCTTATATCCCTACTTATGAAATATGTTGCTAATCACATGTGAAATATTTTTAAATTATAGATGGTAGATCCCTAAGAAATTGAGTTGAGATCAATTAAGATCATAGGATTTCATTTCTATATGTTTAGAAAATGGATCCTAGATCAATGTAAGGTCCAGTGGGACCAATTTTTTGAGAATAGTGCTACTTAGAAAAATGTTGAAGAAATGAGACAACAATTTCCATAATTATTTGAATGAAATTATTTGATGTACTCTTTTTTTGGGAAAAACACAGAGGATGTTGTTTAGTCCAAGTGGAGGAGAATGTAACGACCCTCCTTGGAAGGACTCTTATAGATAATGAATAATGTATTGATGAGAATGTTTAATACCATAGTTTCTTTAATGATGTATATATGATGGAATGATTGCATTATTTTGAGCTTGGAATATGGTATTGTTGATGTATTTGTGGATGCAAGACCATGTGCTCTCTCTGGTGGGATCATATGGGTGGACCACCTACAAAGAGATATTTTTGGAAATTATGGTGATGACTTGCTCATCGACAGCTTAGGGTGGCCATAACAACCTTCATGTAGATGCATTACATTTTGCTTCTTTTTGTGTCCACACCATTGGGCCAAAAATTTTCTTGTGTAATGAGTATCCTTAATAGGTTGTTGATAGCATTAGACTATCTTAAAGGAGACTACCTATTTAAGGATAAAAAAATGGTGTGCAAAATGGTTGAATAAAACCATGTTTGTTTTGGTGTGCATAGGTATTGTTGAATCAAATTTAATAGATGTTAATTTGTAGCATTAATGTTCTTGAGGCATTAAGTATTAATTAAGTGATATAATTAACATTTTCTCAATTATTGAAATTTTGGTTTTAATACTTAGTTGGAAAAGTATTAATTGGATTTAACATTTAAGATATAATAATATTAAAGGATATTTTTTTAACTCAGTACTAAAATAAAGCTAAGATATATTTTGAGTTTTATTTAAGACATGTATGGAGTGCATCCTCTTAGTTGGCTCAAGGTGGCACATGTCTTGAGAATTACTCTTTAACTCTTTCCATCAAACCTTTCCCCCTTCTTGGGCATTTCTTGAGAAAACATCTCCATGCAAAGAAGGTGCATGCCTTGTTGATTTAAGACTTGTGTTACTCAAGAGGGCGAGGAGGTTGGAAGGAGTTGGAAGGAGCTTGAAAGTGGGAAGGCACAACATTGCGGAGCAACGTGGCATCCTTGAAGGAAGGCTATATTAGGTGCTATACCCCTTTTGTTTTTAGATATTGTATGGTTGTTTTGCTATAATTATCCTTTGAGTTAATTTAGTGTTGCCTTGGCATGCTTGGCCTCTATTTTTCCTTGACATTAAAGTGTTGTGTTTTTGCCTACACCTCCATTATAGTCCTAATGTTGTTTGAGGATTATCTCTTGGGTGTGCATTTGTGTTGCTTTTGGATTGGAATGTCTTCCTCTATTAGCCATTACTATTATCCTTTACCTTTACTCACTCACTATGCGGGTGCAACCTATGTGCTATGTTGTCCCTGCATTGTATTTTGTTGTGCTAAAGGAGCCTTCAGTATTGAAGCTCAGTTTTTGGGGTAGATGTTTAGGTTTAAATTTGGTAATACCACTTCTTGGGCTAGGGTTGTCAAGGATATCATCTATATATATCTATGCATATGAGTACTGTCTGGTTTTTCTTGCTTGCAGTCCATAGTTTTTGCTTCTAATATTGATGTCTATTATTTATCCTTTAACACATTTTTAAAGTTTAATTGAAAATTTATTTTTAATGTTATAAAGTTTTGCATAGGAGAGCATCCTTGTTTTTTGAACGTCTCCTTTGCACTATATTTTATAGATAACTCTTTTGTTTGGAAGGTATTTCTGTCATGTTATTGTAATATCTTATCCATAGTGTTAATAGTAAGAAACTCTCTTGGTTTTAATGTACCTCTCTTTATGTGAATTTAAAGGTTAGTTAATAAGAACCTACTAGATTATTAAAAATGACTACTTCATATGGTTAGGCTTCCTTTCTTCATTAGGGATTATTTTTAAAAGATATAAAAAGTAGAAATACATGTTCTTTACCTTTATGAATGTATAGAATGTGAATGCGGGTTTGAAAGAGAAACTACTATAGCGATTCTTGAGACTCTTGTGGGTTAAGGAATTGTTATAAAAACAAGTATGGGATTCTCTTCTTTAAGTTGAATTTTTATTTTGGGTTTTGAATTAGAAACTATTATAATGATTTCAAAAATCTATGTGGATTAAGGTATCATTATAAAGAGAAGTATGGGATTCTATTTTATATATTGGTTGTTTAATTTTGGTTTTGAAAGAGAAAATTTTATAAGGGTTTCCAATATCCATATGTGATAAGGGAGCATTACAACTAATATAATGAGACTCTATTGTATAGATTGGTTGTTGACCTTGGTTTTGAAAGAGAAACTATTTTGGTTCCTAATACTTATATGGGTAAAGGGACCATGATGGATAGAGAAGTGGGGAAATTCTCTTCTTGTTGGCTTGTTTTCATTATGTTTATGCATGGTTGCTTGCATAGTAGAAAATGGCATGATTAAGTTGCATTGCATCTAGAGTTGTCTTGATCCCTAAGTATTCCTCATAAGCCATGGGGGGATTCCCTATCATTAAGGAGCTTGTAGATTTATGAATGGCTTGAAGATCCTTGGCGAATGACTTCATAATACTTTGAATGTTTAGATGTTGTGGGAAAAAAGGCTATGTAAAAACATGTTTTGTTCAATGAGTTTGTAACCTTGATTATTGTACAAACTGAAAGATTATGATGCCTTGATGATATCTTGGGTTCTGTATATTAAAGTGATTTTAGCAATATCTTATTCAAATAGTTAGTATTGAGTTCTATTAATTGCAAGAATGCATATTTATGTTAAATTCTTGGTTTATTATGTGGTAGTATTTATGTTAAAGGAATACATATTTATGTTAAATATTTGGTTAATTATGTTATAGCATTCATGTGATAGAAATGTCTAATTTGAAGCTTATGTCAAGTTTTTGGATTTAGAAAATATGGGATCTATTTTAAGAGACATCCTTGTTTATCTATTATAACATTTTGAATTAAATGGATTATGAAATGATTTAAGGTGCTTTTGATATAATGTGATGTATGTTTCTTACTTTAGAGTTATGTTTTAAAATGCATAAATTATTTTTATGATAAGATTATCTTGGGGTAGTTATAATATTTGGTGGACCCGAGTCAATAATCTAAAGCTCAATATTGGGAGGAGTTGTGTGAATGCAATACCCAGGTAGCCATGAGCCTAGAAAGAGTTGTAAGAATATAATAGAAAAGGACTCATGCACCCAGAAGGAGTTATGTGAATAAAAAATGTAGGTCATCTTGTGAATCATTGCACCTTGAACAAGAAGGCTCAGGTATATCCCAAATAAGAGTTGTGGAACCATTCACAAGTCAGCAATGGTGATCCCTTAGTTAGCCCATGGAGGTGTGGTAACTAAGAGTAGGATCATGTTAGTTGTTTACGAAGTGGAATTGACCTTAGTTATCCCACAAAGGTGTGGTAACTAAGCACCAAGGCTCCACGCTTGATTAACCTGCCTAGTTGGACTTAGAGTCAGGTTAGGGAATAAACATCCCCATTTATGGGGGGACCTTAGTTAGTTGTTTATGAAATAGAATTGATCTTAGTTAGCCCATGAAGGTGTGGTAACTAAGCACCAAGGCTCCACACTTGATTAACCTGCCTAGTTGGACTTAGAGTCAGGTTAGGGAATAAACATCCCCATTTATGGGTATTAAAGGATAATCCCTACACCATGGTCACATGGTCCTATGATGATGAGGGTATGGAAAATATGGGGGGACCACTTTTGGCATCCTTCTAAACATGTAGGTTTAGTAAGGTGAACCATAGAAAACATAGGAGTTGGCCACTCTTGTACATTGAGTGTCATTTGTAGTGACTTGTAACTCAAATGTGGTGAATCCTTGAATGCTGAGATAATTAAAAGAAGGGTTTATCCCTTGTGAACCTTTTCTTGTAAGCATTCCTTTTAAAAAATTTGGACTGGTAGTTTTGGGGTGTTACACTCAACACATTATTTTCCACTCATAGGTCTACACAACTCCTTCACAATATTCAAGAGACCATCATTAGTCACATTCAATATCTCCCATATGAACTATCATAATATTTTTTCTAGTAGCAGATTTAGGTGAGAGGCAAACAAAATCAACTAGAGAATGAACACAACTCTAATACAAGTTGATGCATTTAGGAAGCATGATACCTTAATTTTTACAAAAATAGTAAAAAAAAATTAGTCTACAAGATCAGAGTTCATCGTAAAATAAAATTAAACACAAACACACAAAATAATATTTTTTTTATAGATTTATTTCAACACAATAGGTACACAGTACATCATAGCTAACATAAACTTCATAGTTTGCTCTCCAAGAGCAATTCCATGGTGGCAATAATTTCCACACATCTGCAAGCTTTGCCCAAGTCTTTTATCTCACTCTTGAAGCTTAACTCTCCCATATCATTTTTGTTATATTTTTTTAAATCCAACCATGTGCACACCAAAACCACATGCACAACCACATACATAAATCCACATGCACAAAACCACGTGTGCAACCACATACACAAAATCACATGCACCAAACCATGTGCATAAAACCATACACACAAATCATGTGCACCAAATTATATGCACAAAAATATGTGCATCAACCCACATACACAAAACTACAACCATGTGCACAAAAACAATGACCCCACTTGGATGCTCCTACATCATTGGAACTAAGGTCAGATCAAAGATTATAGGAAGAATAATGCATTTTTTCTAAGTGTGGAAGCATTGCTAGAAATTTTCAATGTGGATGCCAATATTTGTTGCAAAAGTGTTTGAAATTTGGTATCTAAGCATCGAATAGACCCAGGTCACAATTTTTGACTAAGTAATGGCTAGATAGATTGAAGCATTGGTGTCAATAGATGAGCAATTTTAAATTTTGTGTTTGATAAGCAATAGTCAAGGCATACAATGATGCTAATGTCAGTAAGGTAGAACAAAATATCTTGCTTGATATAAAGAATATTCAGCTCTTTGAAGAAAGAAATTGAAGTATGAGAGTCTGGCATTCGACACAGTAGTGGAGCCTGCTGAGTGCATTCATCCTCATTGTTGGACATTTTAGAATGCTTACGTTAGCAAGTGAACTATAAAATCTAGCCCATTGGAATAATGAAAGCAAATTAGCCAAGGCATAAATTGAACTTGACATCTAGCAAAAAATTTCACCAAGCTATTAAATTGAAGAAGTGTTGTTGATTTTGAGTGTTGATGTTAGCAAGGGACATTAGAATTTTTGTTAGAAATTGATTGGGAGCCTAAAACCTGATAAAATAAGAGGGAAAAATCTAAAAAAGGAAATCAAGTGAAAATATCCACCAAACTTCTAGGACGTGCTTTTGATAAGTGATTTTTTTATCAAAAACTCCCAATAAAATCAGAAGCTTCTTTGGCTATAACTAGAAAGATAGTGGAGCAATTGAAAGCACAACGAACATATCAAAAAATCATGTGCATAAGATGAAGGCATGATAACCACCAATCCCTTAGATCAAGCAGAAAGGAGCCACCTTAGCATCATCATGCCAAATAAGTTGTAATAAAAATAAGTTGGAGGCATGAGCACACATGTGACAATGACCTATTACACCTGAAATCCAATCTCTGAACTATAATGACAAATAACCATTTGTAATTGTAAAAATTTATATACCAAAATGTAAGTCATTTTGATGGTCAACTCTTTGGTCTTTACAATTGGTATGATTGTATTGATTGGAGACTATATGCCTTCTTGAATTAGAATTGGATCGCTATCTAGAATCCTACTAAATTATTGTGCAAAACATGTATGTAAGTCTTACTAAGTGCTAATGATATTTTGTTAAAGCTAGGAACGAATAATTCTACTATAGTTATTCTACATTCTAGATTTCTACCTGGATTTACCATTATAGTTCTGGAATGATTTAGCATAGCTTAGAGTGATTAATGTTAAATGTTTTGAATGCATAAGGAAAGGAGGTTGTTTTGTTAGATGGTTTAGTTTTTTAGATTGTGAGAGTCTTTGCACCATGTCTCTTGATGTTTCCAAATCCATACCACTTTTAGCTCATCTTTCTAACCCTTTGCATTTCTTACTCTAGTCTACAACCCCCATATTTAGTTACATTATCTAGGCATAGGAACAACCTTCTTTGGAGGTTGAATTAAAGACCCCTATTTTTGAGCCTTCCAATCTCTTGGCCAAGGTCTTGAGAGTGCATTCCACTCATTTATTTACCTAGGTAGATTTTAGTTTTAAGAGTATTTTTATTATACCCAGTGGGACCCAAATCCTATTATTATCTGATTAGATAACATCATATTAATAGAAAATATTAAACATCTATTTCAAAAGCTATATGATTATACACATAAAATTTTTAAAACACCCAAAGGATTCAAGATCTTAAAGAGTAGTCTTGACCTCATTTGTGGAGAACTACATGTTCACCTATTGACTCCATTGAGAAATATCCAAAGAAATTAGTGAATCCAATAACCTAGCAACCATTTATATTATAAGCTCATTCTCACCCAAGCAACGACTAAAAAACTAGAAAAACCTATAATATTTGTAGAATAACCACTTGTGACCTTTAAGTGAAATAAATCCCAATCATCCCCTTCATCTCCATTTTTTGTAAGCTCCATAGAAATTCCAAGATCTAATCATTTTATATATACTACTTCAACCCATACAAACACATCCACATAAATGGCTCAAAATCAACCTCTAAAAAACTTCCCATATTGGAATAATAATATAGGCCCATTAAATCCGCCAAACTAGAATCCTATTCCTACTGCTGCTCTTAAAGCTTTGCCAACATATGATGGTACTGGAAAACAACCTATGAACATTGCCAAGATGTGGCATCATTGGTTGTAGTCCATAATATTCATGAGGAAGATGTGATGATAAGGTTGTTAATAATATCACTAAAAGGAAAGGTATTACATTGGTACCTGACCCTTCAATATGGTTGCATAAGTTCTTGGGAATAGCTTACCAGTATATTGGTGCAAGAGTTCAATGAGCAAGTAGATCCATTTTCTCTCCTTACTTAGTTTACCACCATTCAAAGGCACCCAAAAGGGACAATAATAGAATTTAACATCAGATTTAGCAAAAATTGGCAAAGAGTGTCCCACAAAATCAGGCCAATAGATGCATGCACTATATTATTATCTTAGGGTCTTCAACACATATTTAAGTTCGACGATTCGATAATCTAATGTGTTGAAATTTATTGAAATATTTCAAGTAGCTATCATGGTAGAAAGCACTTTAATAGCCATAGGTAGACTCCCTCCAAGGAATGTTATGCAATTTTTCCAATTTTTTATAGATTTGCTTAAGAAAGTAGTCACCAATGATAATCACTCATCTGCCAAATGTAGCCTGGGTGCTTGCAATAAAATTTTCAACACCACCAATACCTGCACTGCCTATACATTCCACTATATTGGCATTACCTACTCCAGATCCTCAAGATACTAGTATTAATTATATGATGACAACATTAAAAAAATTAAACAATGAGATCACAACCATGAAGAGAATAGAAATAGAAAAAATTCTAGCCTAGGAGATTTTACTACATGGTGAAGGATCAACGTGCTTCTACTATAATTTTGGAATAGAACCTCCTATAATGTATAGTAATTAGGAGGATGGACCTTCTACTTCTTATTTAGAGTCAAACTATTGGTGTTCGACTTGCAATGATACACATGGTGAAAGTACATGCATGCTTCACCAATATTAGATGCAAAAGGTTGCATTAGAGAAGGAAAAAAGAGCACAAAAGGGTTAGGTAAATATGTTATGGAAAGAAGAGAAAAATTTAATGGTGCAAGAGGAAGAACCAATATTAGTGCTGACATGATCAAGGAAGAAACCGTTATAGCTAGACCCCAAAAAATTAGACCCATTCAAAGTACTAGCTTAGTAGAGCAAACAACTAGACAAGGAAGTTCCTCACCTAGATTTGTCGAAAGAACAACCCATGCAAGAACCTTTGAAGGAACAACCTAAGGTAATGCAAGGGAAGGAGGCTAAAGCACAAGAGCAAGCTAGAAATAAACTTTGATATCCTTCTATCACCAAATGATAAATGATTGAAGCAATGCAAGAATATAAAAAAAATTCATTAAGCCAAAAAGAGAAAAAATAAGGCAATCAAAATATTTTAACTTCAACATAGTGGAAGAGCTTAAGAAGTTGCCATCCACTAGCATGTATGATATTGTTGAGGATAACTTAGGCTTATCCACTTAAGCCTAAGTTAATTATTATTATTATTTATTATTCCTATTTCTTGCACTTTGTATTCACGTGAGGCATAGTATGCCCATGTTAGAAATAGGTTGTTAGCATGTTGTTAGATGTTAGTTAACTGTTAGAGATCTTGTTTGTCTTCTAGCAGTTAGTGGACATCCATAGTTAGCATTTTGTTAACTAGTAGTTAAGTGGTTGGCCATGTTTGGCGATTGTTGCAACCACTTAACCTACGTGATATTCCTATGTAATTCTATATATACTTGCATTATGATGAATAATATAGCTTCATACTATTGTTCCTACATCATTGGTATCAGTTAGCCTGAGGAAAAGTTGCAGGAAGGAGGATAGAACTGCCACTTCACTGCTAGATCCTAGGAAGGTGTTAAGTGGAGCTTGAAGTCTTCCACAATACCAAGTGAAGCTGAGGGCAGAGGGAAGAAATTACCCCTGCACCATTTATTTTCCAAGAACAGGTTGCAGAGAAACTTTCTCCAAGTTTTCTTCTTTTAGGAGGAAAAAGAAGTTGAGTTGAGTCCACTTAACTCAACTTAAAGAATGCATTAATTTTAATGCATAAAGATATTTTTTTATAAAATATTAATTTTTTATTAATATTTTATTTAAAAAAAAAAGTGGATTATTGTTTGCATGAAAGAGTTTTTCTTATAAAATATTAATATTTTTATTAATATTTTATTTAAAAAAAAAAAAAGGGCTCGCCCCGAGCTTGCAAGCGGTGATGAATATTTTTTGTGGTAGAGGCCACACCAACCGGCAGCACCGGCCAGCCAACCACACCGGGCAGCCAGAAGCACCGCCGGTCGATAGCCACTGGCAGCCGACCACCAGCCGGTCGGACACCATACAGCAACGGCATCGGCCAGCCGACGACAGCACCGACCGACAGCGGTGACACTGGCTAGGCCATCCATCGATGCTCGACAACCAATGGACCACCGGAGATAGGTAGCCATCGGCGTTCGGTAGCCAACCAGCTAGCCGACACCCGACGCCTGAAGGATGGTAGCCACGACTACCAACATCGATTGTCGACCACTAGCAGCGATGGCTAGCAACCAGCCAGGCCACCACTAGCCACTAGCCGACATTCCAGACTCGACATTGGCCAGACCCGACACCATATTTCCTGAGCACGACGGTGTGAGCAGAGATCCACGACAGAAAAAAAAAAAAAAACCTACAGTTCAACATTTTTGGAAAACACTAACGAATCCAAGAACAGTTGCAGGCTATAAAACAACCCCCACGCAGTCAAAATAAACGACGATCTTGCATTTTCGGTCGTAGATCGCGAGTTTTCGGTGACTGTGTTTTTTCCATGACATAGTTCTAGCGCTACCTGAGTTCCTGGTAAGAAAATTTAAATATTTTCTAAAGTTTATAAACTCCCCCGTCGTCATCGTCGACGACCGAAGGCAAGGGAAGGCATTTTAAATTTTTGGGGCACTTAATCCCACATTAGTCCCACGGGGGACCAAGAAGGCTTTATAAGCCCAAAGACACTACTATTGAGTGTCTGATTTTGCTAGACACTCTGCCCCACGTGGAGGTGCCAGTTGGAGGCACCAGCTGGACACTTGTTCAACATTGTTGGCCTTCGGACGCGCCACGTGGCAGTGTTCTCGGATTGCGCAATTGACTTCGCGCTCTGACCCAGTTGATCGGGTTATACTTCAAACAATTTTTTTGGTGCCAGCGATAAGAAAATTGGCGGGAAAATAATATTCGAAAGGAATATTCTAGAATTCAAAAATTCAAATTCAAAATTTTGGCGCCAAAACCAGCAAAAAGGAGAGCAACTTCAAGAGGTGATATCTTCCTCCGTTATTGGTCCGTTTTTGACCAAATTTTTTGCGTTGTGTTGCAAATTTTCAGCAGATTGATATTTTTTGCTCCTAACCAAATTTTGGCATTGTAAAAGGGCTAATTTTTCAGTATTTTAGTGCACTTTGTAATTGCAAAATTGAAATCTATTTTGTAAAAAGCACTAAAATAGCCCTATTTTTGAGAGCAAAATTTGTAAAATCTAGGCAATTTGGCTGCATTAGGAACATTTTCAAATTCCTAAAGCCTAGATTAGTTCTTGCATCCATTTTGTAATCCTCCTAGTCTGGCATATACTAGGCAAAATATGGCTCATGATCTCAGAACAAACATGGAAAACCTCACTGAAGCAGTAGACATTTTGGCAGAAAAAGTGAGAGACATTGTTGTGCAGTTTAATCTTGGTGAACTCAAAATCCACCATAATCATGCAAACAAAGCCAAATGTGAGGTTAAAATGTATGATGGATCTAGGGATCCCGATGTCTTATCTCGCATGGATTTTGGATATGCAAACTTGGTTTGCTTATGCTGAAATTTCGGAGGATGAAAAAGCCACATTTGCTACACTAAAACTCACAGGTTTAGCAAAAGTTCTCATTGTAGAAAGACAGAGTCATAATGCCACCATGACTTGGAAAGAATTAACTCAAATTCTGAAAAACACCTTCTTTCCACCAAACTACCAATGTGACCTCACTACCAAGTGGTATAGATTGAGGCAAACCTATGGAATGTCAGTTTCTGATTTCATTTTCCAATTTAATAGGTTGAGGGTATTGCTTGGTGTGAAAGATTCAGAAGATGATTTGATTAATAAATTCACTCGTGGCTTGCAAGATCATATTTTTAGGGAGATCAAATTCAATGTCTTCCTCACCTTGGATGTGGCATTCAATCATGCCATTCTTGCAGAGGAGAAAGTTGGTGCATATCAAAAGTCTCGTTCATCACAAGAGGGCTCTTCCAAAGGCGGGAATCAACATCAACAGCAGGTGAAGAACAATTCTCAATCTTCCCCTCATTCTTCTTCTCCTCCCACTTCTCCTAAAGCACATTCTTCTTCCTTTCATGCTAAAGATTCTTCTTCTTCATTGTATTGTGACTTTTGTAAAAAGCATGGACATGTAAAATCCAAATGCTATACTTTTGAGAAGTTTAAGAAGAAGAAATCCCTAATTGTACAACCTACACATGAGGAACCACAAGATGGTCCCATTTTGGCTACAGGGACAGAAGAAGAATATCCTGCTTTAAAGGGTAAACCGAACAAAGTTACCCTAATGTCCAATGCATTTGCTCAAGGGGGGCGTGATCATTTGTTTGTCACTAGAGCCCACTTGACGCATGATTTCTATGTTGATTGTATCATTGATAACGGATCGCAAAAGAACCTCATTGCGAAGTCCGTTGTGGAGAAGTTGAAACTTCCCATCAAACCACATCACCAACCTTATGCACTTGGGTGGAAAGATGTAGACTCCACATCCAACATCACCCATACTTGCACCTTGACTTTTGCTTTTGGTGACAAGTTTGTGGACAAAGTTAGGTGTGATGTCACAGATATGGATTGTTGTGGACTCTTGCTAGGTAAACCCTATCAATTTGATAGGAATGCTATTTATCATGCTAAAAAGAACACCTACACATTGGAGTTGCATGGTAAAAACTACTTGATACAAAGCACTACACCTACTTCCAATTTGATGTTAAGTTGTAGGCAAGTAAGGAAGCCATTAAGTCAAGCACTCATTTTGGCTCCTACTAGCATTTGTCCCACACAAAATGAAGAAAAAGCACCACCTAAGGAACATGCAAAGGAAGAAGTTTCACTCCCACATGATGAACAATCACAAGAGCAAGTGGTTAAGGAACCCACCATTCTCACTCATGAGAAAGATACCATTGATTCCATTGGTATAATTTTGGGTACACCTACAACTACTGAACCACTTGTTCCACAGAAGTTACCTTTGGCTTTGCCCACTCCCACCATTGCACACATGGAGGAGCAAGCTAAGGTTACTTCCCTTATTGAGCACCGGCAGAGCCTTCTAGGCAAGATACCACATGACTTGCAGGAGACTCCGCAGGGAGTGGTGCGAAAGCATCACAATCCTCACTCACCACAAGTTGGAGGCAGAGTTTGGGTTCCTTTGGATGAGCGCCGCTTTCCAGAGACACCATTTCAGGACCCTCTTTTGGTACCTGATCCTATTTTCAGTCCTACAGTAGCAGTGGCACCTGATCGTCAGCTTTCGCTCATTTCAGATAGAGTTTTCGAGATGAAGACTCATCACACGGGACAGGGTTCTTCCACTACTTACCTTGTCGCTCGTCACGGTCACTTTCCACACATGGCTCGCTGGATTCCTCACCATGAGATGGCCCATGACTTTCCACATTTGTTGAGAGCATTGGGGTCCAATGCTTATATGGTTGGGAGGAGTGTTGAGGATAACTTAGGCTTATCCACTTAAGCCTAAGTTAATTATTATTATTATTTATTATTCCTATTTCTTGCACTTTGTATTCACGTGAGGCATAGTATGCCCATGTTAGAAATAGGTTGTTAGCATGTTGTTAGCATGTTGTTAGATGTTAGTTAACTGTTAGAGATCTTGTTTGTCTTCTAGCAGTTAGTGGACATCCATAGTTAGCATTTGGTTAACTAGTAGTTAAGTGGTTGGCCATGTTTGGTAGATTGTTGCAACCACTTAACCTACGTGAGATTCCTATGTAATCCTATATATACTTGCATTATGATGAATAATATAGCTTCATACTATTGTTCCTACATCAGATACTTTGATGATTCCAAGAAATATTGACCTGCTAAGAACATCACTAAAAGTAATCAAATTAGAAGATAAACAACAAGTGCAAGTTAATCTAGCACAAGGTAAACCTGCTCTTGAAGCTAGTAAAAATAGGCCACCACATTTCTATATGTCTTTGTGTATGGAAGGTTGGGTTGTGCATAATGGTATGGTATACTTGAGAGTGATAACTACTATGATGCTGAAGGCACTATGTGAAGATATGTGCATGTAATATACTTGTTCTAGTCCAAGAATGCTGTCGTTGGACATAACTCCGATAAAGACAATTGGGGTGATCAAGGATATTTCCATGGTAGTACATATGATGCCTCAAATGATAGTGATACAAGAGGTAGTGGTTATGGATTTAGAACCTTATTTTAGTATGTATTTCCCATGAATTCACTGCTAATCTAGGTGGATATCTATCCTTAGAATAAACACAAATGAAAATTCCTCATAAGGACAAGAAGGTTAAAATATTCTCAAAAAATCATCCACCTAATTGATAGAAAAAATTGAAGATGAAGTTTAATCAAACAATAGTATTGGCATGCTTAGTGAGGAAATTGATCCAATGGAGGAAATCATAGACAAATTGCAGACTGAGGATCAATTATCACTTAAGAATTTGAAGGCCATGGTTGAGATAGGGATTGTCACTTATTTTATTTCCAAGCCAAAAAAGAAAAAATATTTGGTCGTAAGTGAATTAGGAAAAAATGGTGCACAAAATGATGATAAACAATATGCGTATCTATGTCCTATTGCGTATGAGCATCAAACAAAAGCATGCAAGTAAGATGGAAAATATAACAAATAACAAGAAATGATGGAAAGTAATTTGACTTCTTATTTATTGGGTAGATAAAATCTAGGTTACAAAATTTCCCCCTTGAGGGCTCAAATGGATGATACAAATGTTTACAAATAGGGTGCTCAAGGATCAAAGTCCTTCAAGTAACTCGGGTGTACAACCAGTGTCTTTCCTCGTACCCACAATCAAAGTGGATGGGAAAATGTTGCATCTGCTTGTGTATTTTATCTTTGTGTCTCATGCTACTCTCCAATGTGCTCTCTAAACTAAACCTACACATAGAGAAACAAGAAACATCAAGTAGCAAGTGTGTATGATGTAAAACATGCAATCCCCATAGGAACTAAAAGACTAGTAGTGAGCACATGCATAGATATTGTATCAAATCAATTCAAAATGACATAAAATTGTAGGGGGATGTAAAACATAATATTTTGGGAAGATATCACTAGAAATTGCACTAATATTGGGTCTAATGATGCCTCATAAATGCAGTGACCGTTTGTAACCTACAAAACACAAAGAAAACAATTTTTGCCCCTAAACATATCCAGAACACATGAAAATTGGATAAAATGCATAAAATAACATTTAAATAAAACCAATGTGATAGGATTTGTAAAATCAATGACAATTTGGATGTTTCTTTAGATGACCGTCAGGGACCTGCATGAGACCCTGCAAAACACTAAAATCACAATATCTCAGCCAATAACTCAGAATGACATGAAATTTGAACTACAACATGATATGAATATGTAGGAAATAAATAATTAAAAATAGTCACAAAATTTTTCATAGATTTATATTCATCATAGGTTGGGATGAATAAGACTGTCACAAATTGGGGGGTGCCCAAGGGTGGGACGCCCACTGATTCTACCTAAATTTTACCACAAATTCTATTAAGCATTGATGGAAAACACTATGAGGGGTATTTTAATCAAATTTGGTGAGGAAATTCACTCAAATGGTTTGATTGTGTGACAAATTGTGCCTACTAGTTACCTCGCAAACCTCCTCTGCTAGGTAGAGATTTTGAGGTAAAAATGGGCACAAAAGGGTGAAAGGAAATGTTAGCAGTACTCCGTTGCTTTGTCCTCAAATTCCTCTCTATATTTTATGTGGAAAATACATCCACTTTATAGCCCAAGGAGGCTCATGGGTCAAAAGGCATGTAGGGGCATGTAGGGCAAGAGGCGCCACTTGGCCACCAGGGTGGCATGTGTTGGAGGGGGAATATAATCTCCCAAATTGGCCTCATTCATGGAGCATGTCATAATTTTTGCTATGTGCTCTAACTTTTAGGTGAGAATAGGTAGGAATATGACCGTTGCCAAGCACCATTTGTCCAGATTTGACTTTTTGCCAGTCAAACCTGCTATCATCCCACCCTGGGATGAATGCTGCTATTCACTCTAGGTTGGGATGAATAGGATATTTATTCATCCCATGGTGGGACGAATAGAAAAAAGATATTCAAAAGGTCCCAAAAGTAGCCTAAAACCTTCCAAAACCTTGCACTAAGTAGTTAGAACCACTATATACCTGCTGAGGGCTGCCCTAGGGGCCTTGGTATGTCATTTTAGCCGTTGCTTATGTTAGCATAATTGGATTGACCATATTTTAGTGTCTACAGATGCCCATTTTTGGGATGCATTGTGTGTAGCATAGCACCCAAAAAAAATTACAAAAATTTTCAATGATTAGGGTCACTCAATAACCTGACCAACTTTAGATGCCCCAATCCTAGAAAGAGCATGCATTCTTGAATCCTTGATTATGACGAGCTAATAAACTTGCTTTATCTTGGCTATCAGTTATGATGCGGGGGTTTCCAAAATTATACATGCTTACTAGATGTCAAGCATTTTGATTTGATATTTTGTGCTTGTTTGTTGCCCCAAGCAGGAGTGTGATTGTCTTTTTCAATGATTCTTTGAACGAATGAAATTTGCCTGATTGAGTGTGTGCTTGTTGATTTTGAACTAAGCATGACTACCCCCTCAAGTGACAAGTCGATGAGGGAATGACTCATGATAAAAGTGATGAGTCACTTGACCCAGATGACTTTTTTTAAGGTTACCTTCAGTTGTATCCATTGAAAAATGACACAGTTTTGAAAGGATTTTGATGATGCTATGGAGGTGTCTTGGAAGCAAAGAGTTGCAAAATTCATTCCTGTGGGGTGTTTCGACCACAATGACCTTCTTGGGGAGTGAAATAGTAACTTTTATATGCATCCATGAGAATTTTACATTCCATATAGACCCTGAATGAATTCCATCAGATTTGACTTATTTTTGGTGGGTTTTTGGACCCTTTTCTTTGGTGCTTCTTGGAGGAAAGGAATGAAAAACCTTGTTCCCATGGGGTGGTTTGGCCATACTGGCCTTCTTAGGAATTGAAGTAAGGTTCTTTTCGAGCATCCATGAGTGTTTTTATTTGCCTCTTGACTAATACAAAATGTTTGACCAAAATGTAGTTGTTTTTATGGGATTTTGGACCCTTTTGGTGTATTTTAAGTTGTTTTAACCTATAGATTTTGTATTCATCCCAGGGTGGAACAAATACAATTTTGGTATTCATCCTAGGGTAGGAAGAATGGACAAAAGTGTGTTCATCCCAAATTGGGATGAATAGGACTGTTGCAGGCTTATATAAACCTCAAATGTGAGTTTTGGGCTCATTATTGCATGTTTTCTCTGGCGATTTGAGAGGTGAGGAAGAGGAGGGTTATTTTTTTGTAGCGAAGCACTCTCGAAATCATCCTATGACCACAATGAGTTAGAAAGAAGAGGCATATAGTGGAGGAGGCGGTGTGATACGGGTATGTGCTGACTCGACTTCCTCATTGTTTTTGTTATTTTTTTATTTTTTATTTTTAAATTACGATTTTAATGGGTTGTTATCTGATTTGCTCATTATAAATAATTAACCTTAATTGAACTTGAATACCTTGTATTATTTTTAATTTGTTTTTTTTTTTGAGGCATATTATATTACCGGATAAGTAATCAAACCTAATGTAGATGGAATGTACCAAAATTTTTTGAGCTTTGTATTTTGTTTTTAAACATATCATAGTACATGATAGGTAATGAAACCCTAGTGTAGATGTAATATGCTATACTTTTAATTTTTGTATTTTTTTTTTAAACATATCACATTACAAGATAGGTAATGACACCCTAGTGTAGATGTAATATGCCACTTTTTTTATTTTTTTATTTTGTTGATGTATTTTGATTTTTGTATTTTGTGCAATTAGATTGCTAAAATAGATTAGTGTTTCATTACTTTTGGGCCTTTCAAATGCGATTGTGAAGCATGGTGAATGTTTTCTTATTGCTGTTCTTATTTATTGATTACTTTACCAGGTGGGTCGGTATCACACGCCGAAGCTCTTTGAGACCACCCGAGATGCCTTGATTGAGGCTAACTGGGGTTGGCTTGATGCCATGGGGCTCAAGTAGGTTACCTGGTTGGAGCCTGTGATAGGCGATTGGGCCTACTTGAACACTCTTATTAAGCTATGGGAATCGAGCACCAATACCTTCCACCTACCCATGGGGGATATGACAATTATGCTAGAGGACGTCTATAAGATTATGTGAATTTTGATAAAGGGGCGATCGATCCACTCTACACACCGTGACCAAAGAGGTGCAGTGTTGATGAGGTATTTTCATGAGGATGCAGATGTGATGTTGTTTTACTGCTAGAATGGATGGATACTGGTGGGTTTTTGGCATGATGAGGGGGTGCTAGGGGTGAGGCATGTACTACTAATGAACCTAATCTCCAATATGCTCCTACCTGATTCTTCAGGAGCCAGGTTCCCTTGGAACCTGCTGTAGTTGGTGTACGCCTTGGCGGGGTGCACCAAGGAGGAGCCTCTGGTGATGGCTTAGGGGAATACCCTACTGGAAAATCTCTATGATGAGTTGTACAAGATCCACTACCATCGATAGAAGAGCTTGGGGTGCAAATTCTTATTGCAGTGTTTTGGATGGTAGCACATAGCTGTGGAATGACCACATGGACTATCGTGGATGACTCGGGTGCAGGTAGAAGACCATGAGATAAGATGTGCTATCCTATGGTAGAGGGTGTAGGATAGAGGGCAGATGCATTACCATGTAGGCGATGTGGACCACTATGTCAATGTATTTTTATGACTGGTGCCAAGGCAGGTGGTATAGTGACCATACAGGGACAGTCCAAACTAGGCAGATACTGGAGAGCAGCTTCGATGGGTGAGGTGGGATAGATGGCTGATTATGTGGTATGGGATAGAGCGAGAGTACTTCCCATTTACTTGAGTTATGCGATAGTTTGGGCTACGATAGGGGTTGCCTAGGGAGCCAATAGTATATCGACATCGCAAAGATGAGAGGACCTTGGGCTAGCCAATAGTGGAGGATGTGGGAGAGGAGGCAGACCCTACAGTAGATGTTCCTAATTGGGATGATGCTGAGACTACCACAGAGTATGACTCATGAAGGGTGATGCACCAATGGAAAGGCATAGGGGCTGTCAAAGGTGAGGTAGCTAGGGCAGCAGATGAGGTGATGTAGGATGCTTCGAAGGATGACCAGGCAAATGTGGATGAGACATATGGGCATCACTAGTAGGTAGATGAGTAGGTAGACCTCCTAGACTTGAGGGATCAGGGTGATGATGGGGTGGTCAAGGATCAAGGGGTTCAACTGTAGTAGGATCCACAGTATGATCGATATCTAGAGCTACAAGCTGAGCTAGTCAGGATAGGATAATAGATGGATCTCGTACGAGCATAGGCATAGGAGGGATAGGATGAGATATCCTCTCTATGGGCATAATGGGTCTAGTATTGGGGAGGCATAAAGGATATGGGTAGAGGTGCGACGGTTGCAGTCAGTGGTGGAGACGTACCAATCATGAGGATAGTAGAGGTAGGCTTAAGTAGATCAATTGGATATGGAGGTAGTGCACCTTGGAGGGTGTCTTCCTAATTATGGGGAGACAAACAACTTGCATCAAAATTGGTAGAGCAAGGCAAGTCGTCCTCTAGGTGGAGGACTGACAGGGCTGGTGGCAACAAGCCTGGGGGATCACAACGGATCTGGACTACGGGTGGTAGTGCGAGTTGCAGCATCGATCCTGCGTGACCATGGTGATGGATACTACTGAGACTCTTTTTGGATTTTTGGTATTGGTGGGGTTTGAGGACCCATTTTATTGTAGCCTACGAGTATTTTTGGAAACTATGATCTCTATTTTTGCCCCATATATATATATGAGATTTTGCTATGGCTAGCATATGTCTCTTTTATTGTTTTATGAGATGAATGCAATGTATGTATTTGATTTATGATGGTATGTATAGTCTTAGTTCTAGAAACGTATGAGAAACTCTATAGTACAAAGTGCAATAATGAGTATGCCTAATGTAGATGCTTTGAGAATACAATGATATGCGATGTAATGAAATGCAATATGATATTTTTGTGTTTTTGTTGTTTTTATGATGTTTGAAGATGCAATGTGATGCAATATTTTTATATTTTTGATTGATATATATGATGTTTTTGATTTTTTTTTATTAATGTTTTAAGATGCATTGCGATGCAATATTTTTGTATTTTTGATGTTTTGATGATGTTTGAAGATGTAATGTAATGCAATATTTTTGTATTTTTGATTGATATATATGATGTTTTTGATTTTTTTGATTGATATATATATACATGTGACCAACGGGCTTATTGGGGGCCATTGGGGTATTTGGGGTGACCAAAGGGCTTATGGATGCCTTTGGGGCTTTTGAGGTGACCAAAGGTCTTATGGATGCCTTTGGGGCTTTTTGGGGTGACCTAGACAATTATAGACCACCTAGGAGCATTTTAGGTTGACCAAGCGGGTTAAAGGCACCCTTGGAGTATTTTGGGGTGACCTAGACGGTCGTAGACCACCTAGGAGCATTTTGGGTTGACCAAGCAGGTTATAGGCACCCTTGAAGCATTTTGGGGTGACCTAGATGGTCATAGACTACTTAGGAGCATTTTAGGTTGACCAAGTGGGTTATAGGCACCCTTAGAGCATTTTGGGGTGACCTAGATGATCGTAGACCACCTAGGAGCATTTTAGGTTGACCAAGTGGGTTATAGGCACCCTTGGAGCATTTTGGGGTGACCTAGATGGTCGTAGACCACCTAGGATAATTTTAGGTTGACCAAGCAGGTTATAGGTACCCTTGGAGAATTTTTGGGTGACCTAGATGGTTGTAGAATACCTAGGAGCATTTTAGGTTGACCAAGCAGGTTATAGGCACCCTTGGAGCATTTTGGGGTGACCTAGATGGTCGTAGACCACCTAAGAGAATTTTTGGTTGACCAGGTGGGTTAAAGGTACCCTTGGAGCATTTATGGGTGACCTAGATGGTCATAGACCACCTAGGAGAATTTTATGTTGAGCCATAACACTCTAGGCATGTAAATATTGTAAATGAAGGATGTTCAAGGGTTTAGGATCCTTGATGCCTTCAAGGGAGGCTAGGCTATAAGTTTTGGGTCCAATATGACTAGTAATGACATAAGGACCTAACTAGGTTGCTGCAAACTTATCCTTTAAATGGGGCGGCAAATTAGAATTATGATGGTTCTCTTTTAGAACAAGATCACCCACCTAAAAGTCTCTAATATGGACTTCCATGTTGTAGGCTATCCTAAGTCACTCTTGATAAACACATCGGTGCTCGAGGGTATTAATAGGATGTTCATGAAGCAATGTAAGTTGATATAGGTGCGCCTACCGTGTGGAGTCATCATCAATGAACTCCTGCATGGATATGCACAACGATGGGATTTCCAACTCTAAAGGTATGACTGCCATGACACCATACACTAGTAAAAATGGAGTAGCCCCCATGGGCATCAAAATGCGAGTGCGAGAGGCCCATAGAGCAAGGGGTATTTACGTGTGCCAATCGGTGTGATTATCTTTGACAATTTTCTTGAGAATGACAATCAATGTTTATTAGAAGCCTCTGCTTGCCCATTTGCTTGTGGATAGTAGGGCATTGAAAATATATACTAGATATTATACTTTATTGTTAAATCATGCACATATTTATTCTTAAACGATGTCCCATTATTCGAAATGATTTTGGATGGAATACCAAAATGACAAATGATATTATGCAATATGAACTCCATGATGCAAGGTCCTATTGTAGTGGTAAAAGGAATTGCTTCCACCCACTTTGTAAAATACTTGATAGCTATAATGATAAATGTGTGATGTCCTGAGGATGTAGGGGAGATTTTTTGATTAAATCCAACCCTCATTGCAAAAATGGCCAAGACGATTGGATCAGTTGTAAGGCCTGAGAAGGTACATGTGTCAAATTATCATGGTGCTGATAATTCACACGCTTCCTCATATATGCGCAACAATCTCACTCTAACATTGGCCAATAATAGCCCATGCAAAGAATACGCTTTGCGATGGCCATGCCACTGAAATGGCCACCATATGTATTGTCATGTGTTTGGGCAATTGCCCAAGCTGCCTCTTGATGCTCTAAGAAATGAAGGAGAATCCCTTTGTAGCTTCGATGATACACAATATCTCCTAGAAAGACATATTTTATCGCCTTCTATTTAAATTTTCTTTTAGTGGCGTGCAACAATCTAGGAGGGAGATTACCAAGCTTGAGATACTCCATGATTTGTGTGGACCAGTCCTGTTGAAAAGGATTGAAAATCCAACTAAGTGTTCTATTATTTACAATTCAATATATAGGCACTAATGGCCCAAAATACATAACCAACCCATCAAATCATGGATTTGATCCAATATGCTTAACCATAAGCTACAAAAGTGCAAAGGAGAATGCACGTAAACTTCTAAGTTAAGAGAAAGGAATATTGCTAACTAGAAGATCCATTTTAGCTATCTTGAAGTACACACTTCCTACTTTGAGTTCACACTTACTAACTAACACTCTAAATGACAACTAGAAGATAACTAGTGCCCACAAGTGCATGTGAGAAGGAGACTCACTTACAATTATTAATTTGCAAGAAATAAACTATGCAAACCTAGCTAGGAACTACTAGAGGGGTCATATGAAAGATCTAACATCAATCCTCATCATGCCTCCCCACAATAGAAGCATTGGACTCCAATGCTTTTAGAAGAATAGGAAAGTCACGGGACATCTGATGAAAAGAAATCCAATGAGCCTGATGCGGCAGTTGTCCTCGCCGAGCCACAAGATATGAGGTGGTAGACCCCTGGCGAGTCTGTCGAGTCTTCGTGTCATAGATCTGATCTACATCCAATGGTAACTGAGCTTCAGGAACCACGTCCACAGGATGACTGATAGCTGGTGCAGTCTCCAATGTAGAGTCAAAGTACAACTTCAAAAGATCTACATTGACGACGTCATGAATTCCCAAGTGTGCGGGAAGATCAAGGCGAAAAGCATTCTCGGACACCTGCTGAAGAATAGTATAAGGCCCATAGCGAATTGGTTTGATTTTGCTATGAGTCTTATCAGTAAAACGCCGCTTGTCAAGATGCAACCAAACTTTGTCACCAACCTGAAATGGATGAGGAATTCGATGTCGATCCATGGCCTTTTTCCGCTACTGTTGTGTCTTTTGCAAAATCTCAACCACCTTTGATTGAAGATTGTGCAAGTGTTGAATAAATGAGTGTGCCTTGTCTTGCTCCTTCGAAGATGTGAAGTGACGGGAGAAGGCAAAGACAAAGGTAACTCATAAGGTGCCAAGGGCTGAAATCCCATACAAACCTCAAAGGGTGAATGACCCGTAGAAGAATGTAGGGCCCTATTATAGGCATGTTCAATATGAGTGAGACTCAAGTCCCACTTTGCTGGTGAAGCGTGATGATAGATTCGTAAACTTTGCACAAGTGTACGGTTTACCACTTCGATCTGCCCATCGGACTGCGGATGATAGGCGATGGAAAAGTTAAGGGAAACTCCCAAAATCTTCCACAAAGAATGCCAAAAGTGACCCACAAAGCGTGAATCACGATCCGAGATAATGCTGGTAGGTAGACCAAAGGAACGCCAAATGCTGTCAAAGAAAAATTGGGCTAAGTCCGATGCAGAACTTGTCTTGCGGCATGGAATAAACTTAGCCATTTTACTGAATCTGTCAACCACCACGAACACACAATCATGTTGGCGCACTGTCATAGGAAAACCACTAACCAAATCCATGGAAATGCTTTCCCAAGGATGGGAAGGAATGGGCAAAGGCATGCCTAAGCCAAACTTCCTATTAGCTGGTTTTGAGCGACAACAAACTGCACACTGTTTGAGAAATCTCAACACATCCCTCTGCATTTTAGGCCAATAGAAAAATCTTTGCAAATGATGAAGTGTTTTATGCTTCCCAAAGTGACCACCATAAAGTGTAGAATGAGCTTCCTTAAGAAGTGACACTCTAGGCTCACAAGGAACACAAACCTTGTCCAATTTGTAAAGAAGTCCTTCTTTGATGTAGAAATCTTGGAAAGGACGCAAATTGGAAGAAGAAGGCTTACTCACTTGCTCAAATATTTTTCCAAAATCAGGATCCTGTGAATACTGATTAGGCCAAGTCTGAAATCCCAAGTGTGAAGTGGACATAACTGTTAAGGCAAGAGCGGCTGGAGGCCTACTCAAACAATCAACAACAGTATTACTCTTCCCCTTTTTGTACTTGATCACCAAGTGAAATTGTTGGAGGTAAGAGGCCCACTTCATATGTCTTGATTCTTCAATTTTACTTTGAGATTGTAAAAACTTGAGAGGCATATGATCAGTGTGTACTACTGTATCTTTTCCCAAAAGATAATGTCTCCAATACTTAATAGCTTGAACTAAAGCATACAACTCCTTGTCATATGTAGAATAGTTCAACTTAGCAGCGAAAAAAGTTTCTGAATGATAAGCAAGTGGATGACCATTCTGTTTGAGCACGAGCTCCTAAGGCAACTTTAGAGGCATCCGTTTCAATCTCAAAAGGTTGAGAGAGGTCGGGTAAAGTTAACACGGGTGCTTGTACAAAGTTTCTTTTTGAGTTTCTCAAAGGCAACTTCTTGGCTTTTCTCCCAATGAAATGGAATTTTGGACTTAGTGAGATAATGCAATGGAGTTGCAAGGGTGGAATATTGAGGAATGAACTTGCGATAAAAATTCGCAAGTCCTAGAAAACTCCTTAACTCAGTGAGAGTTGTAGGAGGGGACCACTTAAGTAAAACATCAACTTTTATGGGATCTACCTGAATTCCACTTTCACTAATCACATAGCCAAGGTAAGAAACTGAAGTATTGCCAAAAGAACACTTGGAAGAATTGGCATATAATTGATTCTTCGCAAGAAGATCAAGGGTTTTTTGGATATGCCTAAGGTGTTCCTCCCAAGTTTTTGAGAAAATCAATATATCATCAAGATATATTATGACAAATTTGTCAAGTACATCACGAAATACATCATTCATCAACCTCATGAAGGTTGCAGGAGCATTAGTAAGACCGAAGGGCATGACCAACCATTCAAAGAGGCCCATCTTCGTCTTAAAAGTTGTCTTCCATGTATCCTCAGCTTGGATACGCACTTGATGATATCCACTTTTGAGATCTATTTTTGAAAAGAACTTAGCTCCTTGAAGCTGATCTAATAAATCATCAATGCGGGGTAAGGGATATCTATTCTTCACAGAAATTCTGTTCAAAGCACGAAAATCAATGCATAATCTCCAAGTGCCATCTTTTTTAAGAACTAACAAAATAGGTGAGGCACAAGCAGAAGTACTTTCCTTAATGAAACCCTTAGACAACAAATCTTCTATTTGCCTTTTTATTTCTTCATTTTGCAAAATAGATTGTCTATACATGGGAGCATTAGGAAGGGAAGAACCAGGAATTATTTCAATGTCTGTGATTAATTGTGCGAATTGGAGGAAGAGACTTTGGCTCCTGAAATATGTGTGAATAACTTTGCAATATTTTATCCATTGAAGAGTGTTGCTTTGTAATGGATGTAGATGTAGAAGTGTTTTGAGAGCGAATGAAAATTAGAGCAACATCACCACCTTTTTTAATTACCCTTTTTGTTTGCTTGGAACTTAGAATGATGTTAGGAGTGTTGGTGCTTTTAATGAGAAAGACCTTACCATATTTTTGAAGTGTGTAGGTTCTTTTGAAAGCATCATAAACAACTCTCCTATCATACTTAAAAGGTTGTCCAAGCAAAATCCCACAACAATCCATAGGAGTCACATCACAAGTGACTTGATCTATGAAATGTGGGCCAAGTGCAAATTTTAATGTGCAAGTGTGAGTGATTTCTGAGCCTCTTCCACTATCCTTCCAACCCAAAGAATAAGGTTGAGGATGAGGCTCCATAGGTAACTTCAAACGCTCGACAATGGACCTCGCAATTAGATTTTTCTGCGAGCCATTATCCACTATACAATCAGTTGCAAAATTATGAAGCAAATGGGCTCGAGTGATGAACAAAGCATCACGAGCCCCTTCTGATGAACTTACATTTACCAAGGTAACTTCATTAAGCTTACCTCGTAATTCCGTATATACTCTACTCTCTCCTACAGACTCAAGGGGACCCTTGGAAGCATCCTCCTCTTGAGTAGTAATTACTAAACTCTTCTTTTTAAGCTTAAAGCAATCAGCTTTTTCATGCCCTTTCTTCTTACAATAATTGCAAAATTTCTTAGAAGAAGAAGAAGAAGATTTAGAAGAAGAAGAAGGAGTAGAAGCGGAAGGGGAAGGAGAAGAAGGAGATGGAGAAGACACATTCTTCTTTTGAGCAAAATTCTTCTTTTGTGAGAAAGAATTATTCCCTTTTGATGAGTTTGCAACCACTTGAGTAACAGGTGTGCGGAATGCCTGCGATTGCGCCTTAAACTTGTCCTCTGCAAGCTGCGCTTGGTTGAAAACTGAATCCAACGTTTCCATAGAAACAAACATTAGTTCCCTGTACAAATGCTCTAACAAGCCACTTTGAAATTTGAGAATCAAACCTGGAACATCATCCTCCACATTCACAAGTATTCTGAACCTGTTAAACTGGAAAATATATTCTTGTACAGACATATTAGTACCTTGTCGAAAATGAAACCATTTAATAACCAATTCCCTAGAATAATTTGAAGGATAAAAATTGGTCTTAAGACATTGCACAAGCTCATCCCATGTAGTGAGTGCATCCTGTCCTCTTTTTCGTTCAACAAGTACTTTGGCTAAACCAGAAAGTTTTAGCTTAGCATAAGGCACTATATCATCTTCTGAAAGTTGAGAGTAAGAAAACCAAGAACTCATGTCAAGAATCCAACTATTCAAGACATCAGGGTTCCTGGATCCATCATACAATGGAACTTCACAACGAACTCTCAGACGAGAATCATGAGCAGAAGTTGAAGCATTATGCAAAGAAATGTCATTTACCTTCATGGCAAGATTGCCAAGGACTTCCGCCATGGTAGTGTCATTAGATTTATCTGCCAAAGCATTTACAACATGGGCCAGTTCTGCCACTTGGGCAGCCAAGTCAGAAGCCATGTGTTCCCGGGTATAAGCCAGGAGTAAAAATGAGAAAGCACTAATCAAGGAAAGAAAATGGAAATTTTCCTTGTTACAATGGAGTGCTTCTAAATTTGAAAATTTTACTCCTAAGGCTGAAAATTTTGAAATTTTTAAACTAATCTAAGGTGCAATTTAGCATTTATTAACTTAAAAATAACTTAATTAAAAATTAAATTTCAATTAATCAAAGATTAATGAATTTAATCAAGCTATTTAAAAATTAAATTAATAAACACCAAATTTAACATGCTACCTTAAATAGTAAAAAATTAAAAATTACAATAAGTTACCCTTCAAAATGACTTACAATGCACTCCCACTTAATTTCAGTGCATGAAATTCTGCTATTGTGGCACACTTCCCGAGGCAGACTTCACAGAAACTCCTGTTGCACGCTTCCCGAGCAGATAAAAACCAACAGCAAACTCCAATTACAAGGCAAAATAATTATAGTGGTAAAATCATGCAAAATTCCAATTAGGTGGCACCAAATTCTGTGCACTTATTTTCGTGCACCCAAATTCCTGTGCACAAAGTTTTTCGTGCACAAGGAATGGCGCCAAGCATGCAGCCGCCCATGGCCAGACTGTGGCTGGCCCTGAAGCTATCGACCACAAGCCCGACAAACGTCTGATAGCATGGTCAGATGCTGCCATAGCGGCACTGTGGACAGCGGCCTTGCAGTCGCCTGACAAGCTTGTCAGGCACTACGTCATAGGCAGCCAAGCCTGTAGATGCCTGACAATGCTATCAGGCACTACAGCGGCTGAGCCTGCCGCACCGGAGTCGCAGCCTGACAAACTGTCAGGCTATCAGGCCGGCAGACAGTGCAAGCTACCGTCTGCTCAGCCCCGAGCACTGTGCTGTCGATGGACAATGACGGCCATGACAGTCACGCCTGGAACTATTAGGCTGATAGTAGGCTCAGATCTGCTGTCAGACCTGACAAATGCATCAGGCGATAGCTTGCTGCCCGACGGTAGTCAGCCGACAGGCAACAGCGGATAGGCGCCATGGGCTACCGAAAGCCGTCGTGGCCTAGCCGGGCTGCCGAATGCAGCTGAACTTGCTGCAAAGCGTTCGACTGCTAAAAAAAATGCAATATATATATATATATATATTTACAATTGCAGCAAATTAATATATTAAAAAAAATAATATATTAATGAAAACTAAAGCTTTTCAATTACAAACTAAAAAAATTTAAAAATTAACCAGGGGGGTTAATTCCAAATTTTGAAAAGCTTAAATTGCAAAAAATAAGAGCAACAGATCCCTCCTGTAGCTCTCCTTTCAAGATCCGGTCGACACACGACCAACATTTGAAAGGCAACCAGATCTAAGTCGACACACGACCTAGCTTTGATGACCTCCTGGAGCTCTTCAGTACTCAAAAATGGGGGGGCAGAAGGGTCAAATGGCTCCCTAATCCTAATTGGACCGTAGCTACGATCCAATCCCTTCCAAGGATCACAATATGAAGAACTTTGAGGCAAACTTTTCCTATACCTCTTGAGCATAAGCAAAAAGTTGGAACGAGGAGTTTGTCGACGAAGGAACTTCCTTCTCCGAATGGTTTTCAAGCTCCCCTTGGGCTTAAACCGAGTCCTCAATGAGAAAATATTTCTCATAATAAAACTATCTCCTATCCTCTCACCTCACAAGCCCTAGTGCAAACATGAACTAGGCTCTGATACCAATGAAAAGGATTGAAAATCCAACTAAGTGTTCTATTATTTACAATTCAATATATAGGCACTAATGGCCCAAAATACATAACCAACCCATCAAATCATGGATTTGATCCAATATGCTTAACCATAAGCTACAAAAGTGCAAAGGAGAATGCACGTAAACTTCTAAGTTAAGAGAAAGGAATATTGCTAACTAGAAGATCCATTTTAGCTATCTTGAAGTACACACTTCCTACTTTGAGTTCACACTTACTAACTAACACTCTAAATGACAACTAGAAGATAACTAGTGCCCACAAGTGCATGTGAGAAGGAGACTCACTTACAATTATTAATTTGCAAGAAATAAACTATGCAAACCTAGCTAGGAACTACTAGAGGGGTCATATGAAAGATCTAACATCAATCCTCATCACCTGTTGTGAGGAAGCCTCGATCGTGTGAACTGCTTGTCCCTATTGAAATTCATCCTAAGATAATGCTGAGTGGGAAAGAATTTTAAGAATAACATTGTACTGCTATCAAAAAGGGCTTGAGGGAACAACATCCCCCAATCGGTATTATTCAAGTACTCATGAAGGTGTGAGAATCTCTCTTGATGAGGTTCAATTTGAATCAAGTGGACTTTCGGTGTGGCCTAAGTGTTCTTATTCTCAGCCATAGACTATGAGAGCATTTTGAATTGAATGGTTGTCATCTCTTGAGTAGGGTTCTATGGAATCAAGGACCCTAGGGAGGCCATCATATCTACAAAATGATTAGATGATCGAGGGAGCACCTCGATGTCATACCATTCAAACTTTACCAAGAATTTATCAACAAGGGCTTTGTAGGCTTGCAGAACTAGGCACTTGCATTGGTATATCCCTTTGACCTGGTTAAAAATGAGCAAGGAGTTACCAAAAATGTTAAGCTTGGTGATTTTCATGGTGATAGCCATTTTAAGACCTATGAACAAGGCTTCGTACTCGGCATTGTTGTTGGTGCATAAGAAATCGAGTATAAATGATAGGGGTATGGGAGCCCTGTGCGATGTGAAAAACATGATACCTATGCCACCCCCTTGCTCACATTTGGAGCCATCAAAAAATAGAGTCATATTTGCCTACAGCTCAGGCTCATTAGAATTAGGTGATTTTGATATTTGGAAGACTCCATCATCGAGAAGTTCTATGCTGAGAGGCCAATCATATTGGAGAGGAGCCTCTGTGAGTTGATCAGTGATGATATGACCCTTAATTAATTTTTATATAGATAATTCTAGGTCAAACTCCATCAACAACATGATCCATTTTGCCATGTGACTATTATGATAAGTGTGATTCATCATGCATCACAATGGATTCTCTTTAGACACAACATACGTGGTATGGATAAGCATGTAATATCGTAGCTTCTTGGTGGAAAAATCCACCACTAGGCATAACTTCTCTACATATGCATACTTGATCTCATAACTGACCAAGGTGTGACTACGATAGTAAGTAGCCTGTTCCTTAGTTTTGGGCTAACATGGCACCCAATGCAATCTCATTGGCTGAGATGTATAAGTAGAACGACACTCTTGGTCTAGGCAAAGCCAACACTGGTGGTAAAGCCAGGTATTGTTTTATTACATCAAATGCCTCTTGACACTCATCATACCAATGGAATATGATTTCCTTGTGCAATAACTTGTTAATGGATTGATACTTGTTCGACAATTGTGCTATGAAGCGTTTGATGGATGTAATATTGCCCTGTAGACTTCAGAGCTACTTGATGATAGTCAGAGAGGCATCTCAAGGATGGCCTTGACCTTGTTGGGGTCCACTTCGATGCCTCATTTAGAAACTATAAATCCCAAGAGCTTTCTAGATGTGATGCCAAAGATGCACTTCTTGGGGTTCAGTCTCACATTATGCTCAATAAGACGATCGAGGACTTTGTGCAAGATATCAAGATGCTCATGGCGTAATAAAGATTTAGCCAGTAAGTCATCTATATAATATTCCAAAATATTATGCATGTAGTCATTTAAGATGTATGTCATGGCACACTGGTAGGTGGAATTGATATTTTTAAGGCCAAAAGACATGACCTTATAGCAAAATGTTCCCTAGGGTTTTGTGAACGTCATTTTGAGTTGGTCCTTCGGGTTGATATGAATATAATTGTACCTAGAGAAACCATCCATAAGGGATAATGTTTCATGGCCCATTGTGGTATCTACCAAGGCGTTGATGCTCATCAAAGGAAAATCATCCTTAGGACTCGGTTTCTTTAGGTCTTGAAAATCGGTGCAAATACAAATCCTCCCATAAGGCTTCTTGATGGGAACCATGTTGGACAACCATGGTGGATAGTCTACAAAAATGACAAACCTAGCATCCAACAAATTTTTTAGCTCATATTTGACCATTAAGGCCATTGTTGGATGCATCTTTCTCAACTTTTGCTTGACAGACTTGGCCTTGGGATCAAGCATCAGATTGTGGTGACTAGATTTGGATCTAGTCTCGACATGTCTTTGTAAGACCATGGAAAATCTACCTTCTTCTTTATGAGAAGGGCTATGTAATCGATTTTCTCTTTAGGGGATAGAATTTCCCCTAGCTTGATACATTACGGGTTTTCAAGATTTGAGCTAATATATTTGTCAATCGTAGGCTTGATTGACATGTGCAACCCCTCCTCCAACTGGTGGAGGGTAGGGATCAAATGGATGTCATCAGCTAGATTCAAATCATCAATGGGAACTTTGGGTTCCTCCTCAGCATGGTAGACATCATGAGTTGGCCCTAGAGAGAAATGAAATATCTGTAGCATCTCATTGCAAGGCCAATACTCAAAGGGCGAGGGATGTGAATCTCCTTGATAAAAGTTGATTACCCCCAAGTCGAGGTGCAATGGCTTCAATGGGTTATTCGAATATCGCAAGGGTTCAAAAAAATCTATGGAAATCATATTTATGGATGGATGATTTCCCCTATGTGGATGGTGGTGTTCACAAAACTCCAGATGTTGCAAGACCTGAGGAGGCAATTGTGGAGGTAGTGGAATGATCGACGGTGGTCTGTGTGGCTACGGGCAAGCTTGCTCCTCTAGCGGTAGAATTTGTCACTAGATGGGATGATGTAATGGAAAAATGCATAGATAGAACTCATCCTTGTCATTTATAGGGATGACCCAAGGGAATTATACATTAAAACTACCAAAATAAATGGGTGTAACTCCATAATTTGACTCATCATCTGACGTCCACTCATAAGGGGACCTTGGATCCTCTTCCTCACTATCGTGGGGAAGATTACTCGAACATTCACCTCTCTCATAAGAGTGAATATCATCATGAGGTGGTTCATCATTTCCCAAGGGCATAGGGAAGTAGTCTCCCAGTGAGTAGAGACAATTGGGGTTGGTGAAAGGATCTTGCACGAGCTCATCTCTATAATCTAGAGTCATGCAATCTAAGCTATCTGTGAGGACATCTAAGGACACAGGATTATTGAGTCCTAAGCCAAACTTGTCATAAGGCATTTGATACTATGGTTGGTAGGGAACTCGAGTTCCCTACTCATACATGCCCAACCCATAACCATGCCAATTACATAGTTCAAGGTACTTTAGAGCAAAGTTAGGGTTGGACAAGTAGTTAATGTCTTATCTGAAGGGCTCTTTATCTTCTTCCTGTTGCTGATAAGGTTCGATGCTATAGTCAAGGCCCTTATATATGAAATTTGTTTAATTAGGGGGGAGCCAAGAGGTATGATGGTGCCTATGGGAATATGGGGTCGACCCATGTATTGCATCGAATCTATAGCAGGGGTGGTTGTAACATTCCTAACCATGTACTCTCCCAATCCGATGGAAGCCAGGTGCACCATGACCTAAGGCTGTGGATAGAAGAGGGATGAGAGTGAGACCTGATATAATTTATTATTTATCTCCTATGGTAGCTCCTCATCTACTTGGCTAGGAACCTCCTCAATGGAGATGGTGGATATGGTCGGTTGGACCTCATCAATAGATCGCTTCCCTAGGTTCCTAGGCAAAGGATCCACATGTGCACTAGACATCTATGGGGGTGTCGATAATGAGGATGGTACGACATGTGATGGGGATGGAGTCAAGCCTTGGCTGGATTTATTTGTTTGGAAATACAGATGGGTTGATGTCAAGGTTGACTCAGGAAGCTATTGCCCCATATTGAAATACTTGAAGGGCTCTAGGTCTAGAGGGATGTCATGGACTTGCCCTTCATGAGTGTACTTGAGGCATTGGTGAGTGATGAAAGGGACACACTTCATATCCCTAATCTATGGTCCGCTTAGTAGGATATTTTATGCCATCTCACCCTTCAAGATGTGGTACAACATTGGGATGGTATTTTCCCCTACCTGAATAGGTAGGATGATCATACCAACCATTGAGAATATGACATCATTAAAGGCTCGAAGGGTGTAGGTAAATGCGACAATGTAGGATGCTGGGAGCTTCAAATGCTTGAGATTTGTTGTCATGATGATATTGCTAGAAGACCTAGTGTCTATCAATACTCTCTTGTATGGCATTCTATTCACACATATGATGATGTGCAAAGGGGGATCTACCATATAATTTGGAACCTATTTAACCTCATCTTCTCGCAAGATGATCACTAGTTTCATGCATTGTTGCACATGCCCCATGAAGTTGTTGAAGGAGTCAGACTCCCAGGGCTGAAGCTCGATTGCTTTAAGGATCTCCATCAAGGATTCCCTATGAGGTACCAATTATTGAATGCGATCATAGATGGAGAGCTGGGTAGACATTGTTCTTAAGCTCTGAATAAGCTTGCTCTTAATGGTGACCATGGGCCTAAGTGGGAGGCTCAGCATGGGATGTGGAAAAGGTTGTGACATTAAGGGAACATCACTCTATGCTGCAAGTGGCATGGCTGGACTTGGGTGCCATCTATTCCTCATTACAATGCTGATCATTATTACATACCCATGCTTAGGGGGGCATTGTGAACCTCATTTACCTGGGGTGTTGGCTTGGCCTGCTCCACATGGGCAAGCAAGGGGTCTTTGAAGACCTCCATCTGTTGGTTTTTTGGTGTGATAGGGTTATCTACTTGAAGGGCATTCCTATAGATCATGTCTTGCACCAAATTCTTGAACTTATAACATATTTACACATCATACCCATTTTGCCTATGAAACTTACAATTGAGGTCTTCTCTGTATCCTTTGGGATTCAATGCATTTGGGTTGATGGGTCGACTCTTAGGTAGGTGGATCACATTGGCCACTAAGAGGTGCTCAAAAAATGAGTCCATAGACTCTACAATGGGCGTGAACTATTTCTTGGGGTGACATTGCTGATTTTGCCCTTGATTATTCTGGTTGTCCTTGGCATAGTTACTAGGAGTGGCCTAATAATTAGGCTTTTGAGGTGGTACAGCTTGCGCTAGTCCTGGGATACTACTGGAAACTTGATTCACTACTTCTGACTTAGGATGTGTTGGGGTACTCTTAGCATTATTTTTCCACTCCTTGCGAGGCTTCACAATTTCATCCTCTTGAATCTTGATTTCTTCGATGATCCTAGCCTATGCTAGGGCATCTTCAAGAGTCACATACTATTGTAGCTGTAACAACAAGGACATGGGCTTCAGATAGCTCTTGGAAAACATCTGAGTCAAATTTGATATGGGGAGAAGATAAGGCATCTTGGTGAGTAGGGATCACCACCTATTACCATAGGTTGTTATTGACTCATCGTCATACTGTTTCAACCCAACTATATTAGCTAGCATCGCCTTCCTCTTGGTATTGAATGTGAAGCATTCTAGGAACACGTCTACAAGCTAGTCCGAATTGTGGATGCTATGCTTAGGGAGTTGGTAAAACCACTTTGAGGCAGGTATAGATAGGGTAGTCATGAATGTCCTCAAAAGCAAAGCATCATTATCATGAATGCCAAATAATTGGCCTAGGAATATGGTGACATGTTCCTGCGCATCTTCCTCTTCCTTAAACACAACCAATTGAGGTAACTTAAATTGCTCTAGGTAGGGAGGTACAAGCATCTAAGGATGGATGGGTTGACTATGCAATTGATGCATAGTGGGATTTTGAGATCCAGTCATAGAGGTCTTGTTATCTACTGACTCCAGGTACTATAGCAACTCTTTATATGGGCCTGAGGATTTTATCTCCTTGTCCTTGTTCACATCGTGCGATGGAGGTCTAGGATCCTCCAACCTATTATGAGGCGGTGGCATGTCACCACCCTACCTTGATAAGGCATCTACAAGTACTCTATCTCTGGCTCATGCTCAGTGTAAGCCCCATAGGGCATTTCTTGAGCCGATATATAAAGAGGGGTATCTACTCACTATGGGTACCCTATGTTTGGCCTAGGAGGCACATCTTGATCTCGCCTAGGAGGTCATGGAGGTAGCACTAGATAAGGTCTAGGAGACCTATCTCAAATGAGTGTGGGTTGCCTTGGGTGGACCTCCTGCCTATGTGTCTTAGGGGTAGGAACCCTCTCTCGTAAAGTCTTCTGGAATAACTCATTGGTCTACCATTCGATTCTATATTTCTCAAGCTAATGCAAGCGGTCTAGTTGCTCTTTGTCTCACCAAAGATGCTTAAACTAAGATTGGATTTCTATGTATATTGCAACTGCTTTATTAATTTGTTCTACTGTGTGAGGCCTAGAAGTCCTAGGAGTCTCACCCTGGGGCTAAACTCATTCAATATTATCTGTGATATCCATTGTGTGCTTCCCTCGATTGAGGGTCATCACATTGACTTGAGGTTCAAGTCGAGGTATATGCTCATTATATTCAGTGGGTACAGAGGCACATCGAGCATGCACAAAATACTGGTCCTAAGGACAATCTAAGATTTCCTCATGCCTTCCTTCATGGATGAGGAAGGGCAGGGTAGAGTTGGCTCACCCCGAGCGACGAGTATCATACTCGTCAGTTTGCCTAATCTATTATATCCTATCAAGGTGATGTGTAGGCAAGGTCATGTCAACTTGCTCTACCCAGTGTGTGAAGTTGATCTCTGGCCTATGGATAAGCATGTAAGCCCCAATAGGTACATGGATGCATGGCACCGCTCTGTCTACTAGCACCTCAATGCACTATTGCCTTTCATGCAAGAAGGCATGTCATGTATCTAAATATCAGGAACACTCTCCCAAGTAAAGTCCATCACCCCTCGGGGTATCCCACATAGGGCTTCCTCATAGGTATGGCTCATGACCCACTATCTTGGGGCTAGGGTGAGTAGAGGCTTGCCAGGGAGGTATGATCAAGTCCCTGGGGCTATAGCGAAGATGACTCATGTCTCCTAGTCCACTCTCCGTAGATTTCACCTATGATTGGGCTTGGATGTGGGTGCACACCATAATAACTCTCTACCAAACCCTAAGTGATTATATTCTTTACAAATTCTTAATGAAACAACAAACAAAGGAAGGAAACACTCAATAAGATAGATGATTATATCTTTTAAGTTTTAGATGTGAATCCCTAAACTATTTGGTGTGTTTCAAATGTGTTGTTTGTAAATAATGACCTTGTGTCATATCGCGACACTTTGGGCCCGCTTTGGGTCGGGGCCCAAAGTGTCACGATATCGCGACACTTCGGGCCCGCTTTGGGTCGGGGCCCAAAGTGTCGCGATATCGCGACACTTCGGGCCCGCTTTGGGTCGGGGCCCAAAGTGTCGCGATATCGCGACACTTCGGGCCCGCTTGGGGTCGGGGCCCAAAGTGTCGCGATATCGTGACACTTGGTTTTTGACACAAGGCTTGGCTTAAAGAAGGTTTTGAAGAAGGCTAAGAAGTTTGAAGTTTGCTCTAGAACGACCGACTTTGCTCTGCTCATTTTCTGATCTTCCGAACTGCTGTGCGAGTGGTTAAGACCACTATTTGACCTCTAAGGGCTGCCCTAAAAGCTGTGATATCAATGTGATCAATGTTTGTAATCACTTAATCGAAATGGTGCTGTTTTGGTGTCTACAGTTTGAAATCTTATTGGATGATAATATTGTGTTAAATTGGATTTCACCTGTATACTTGCAGCTCAAAAACTTTGCTATGAACTCCAAGTCACGTTATCCCACCTATAATATGTGGTAATGAAGTCCACACACAACCAAGGAGCACAAGTCCTACTAGTTCCTCACCTAGTTCACCCGTAGTCTGCGATATACCTCTCCAAAGAGAGATACGTGCTATAAACCAAGGGCTATGATGGATCTTGGAATTGGCCTTGGCAAAGAACAAGGTTTGTGGGATTTGAGACAATGGGTGGAGATGAAAGCCACCTCATTAAACTCTACTAGTGGATGGTGATGAAATCCACCTCACTAGCGTTTAAGTGAATCATGGTGTGTGTGGTTATTTTTAATCCAAATAAATTAAGCAAAGAAGTATTCAATGATAATTCACTATATGCATGCAAAAGGCGTATTTTACTTTAAGAAAGTTAGTATAAAAAGAACTCACAAATATATCTAGAAATGCAAAACCCTAAATGTTAGCCTACCAATTAGGTAGGCTACAAGCATGCAAACCATAGAGATGAATTTCTACTTTGAATTTATTTTGATTTTTATCCTTTTATATGTTTTTGTTATTTTTTTTTAAGAAAAATGAAAACTAACTTTTAACCTTGTAAACAAGCAAAAGACATGGGAAAAACCAAATAAAAACAATTTCTGAAAATGCAAAATAGAGATGGAAGATTCAAATGCTTACCTCATCACTGCCAAAACTTGCTATTTCTAGAATTCTGTTCAAAAAGCTCTTTGGTTTCTATTCACTCCAGGGTGGGATGAATAGTAGGTTGCATTCATTCTAGGTTGGTACGAATTCACATTCATCCCAAGGTGGCACGAATAATAGTCAGAGTTTGTTTTAGTCCAGAACGAATAGCACCTGCAACATGAAAAGATGAAAAATGAGTTTTAAAATTCACCTAAAGCAAAAGGGAAAGGGTACCACCATGATTACCACTAAAGTAGGAAAAAATGGTGCACCAAATGATGATAAAAAATATGTGTATCTATGTCCTATTGCGTATGAGCATCAAACAGAAGCATGCAAGTAAGATGGAAAAGATAGCAAATAACAAGAAATAATGCAAAGTGAATAAATTTATTATTAATTGGGTAGATCAAATCTAGGTTAAAAAGTTTCCCTTTTAAGGGCTCAAATGGATGATACAAATGTTTACAAATCGGGTGCCCAAGGATCAAAGTCCTTCAAGTAACTCGGGTGCACATCCATTGTCTTTCCTCATACCCACAATCAAAGTGGGTGGGACAATGCTACCACCACTTGTGTATTTGATATTTGTGTATCATGCTGCTCCCCAATGTGCTCTCTAACCTGAACCTATGCATAGATAAACAAGAAACATCAAGTAGCAAGTGCGTATGATGTAAAACATGCAATCCCCATAGGCACTAAAAGACTAGTAGTGATCACATGCATATATATTGTATCAAATCAGTTCCAAATAACATGAAATTTTAGGTGAATGTAAAAAAGAATATTTTTGGAAGATATCACTAAAAATTGTGCTAATATGGGTTTCGATGGTGCCTCGTAAATGCAGTGATCGTTCACAACATAAAAAACACAAAGCAAACAATTTCCATCCCTAAACATATCCAAAAAACATGAAAATTGGAAAGAACGCATAAAATATAAGTTAAAGAAAACCCGTGTGATTGTATTTTCAAAATCAGTGACATTTTGGGTGTTTCTTCAGATGATCGCCAAGGACCTGCATGAGACCCTACAAAACACTAAAATAATAATATCTCGATCAATATGACTCAGAATAACATGAAATTTGAAATGAAATATTATATAAATATATAGAAAATAACTAATTAATAAAATTTATAGAATTATTCATAAATTTCTATTCATCACAGGGTGGGACGAATAAGACTATCACAAATTAGGGGGCACCCGGGGGTGGGATGCCCACCAATTTTATCTAAATTTTACCACCAATTCCACTAATTGATGCAAAACACTATGAGGGGTATTTTAATTAAATTTGGTGAGGAAATTAACTTATATGGTTTGGTTATGTGACAAATTGTGCCTACTAGTTCCCTCGCAAACCTCCTTCGCTAGGTAGAGATTTTGAGGTAAAAATGGGCACAAAAGGGTGAAAGAAAATCTTGGCAGCACTTTGTTGCTTTGTTCTCAAATTCCTCTCTATATTTTGTGTGTAAAATACATCCACTTTATATCCCAAGGAGGCTCATGGGTCAAACGGCATGTAGGGGTAGGTAGGGCAAGAGGTGCCACTTCGCCACCAGGGTGGCATGCGTTGGAGGGAGAAGAGAATCTCCAAAATTGGCCTCATTAATGGAGCATGTCATAATATTTTCTATGTGCTATGAATTGTAGGTGAGAATATGCAAGAATATGACCATTGCCAAGCACCATTTGTCTAGATTTGAATTTTTTTTGGTCAAACCTGCTATTCGTCCCACCCTGGGATGAATGCTGCTATTCATTCTAGGGTGGGACGAATAGGATTTTTTCTCATACTAGGGTGGGATGAATAGAAATAGGGTGTTCAAAATGTCCAAAAAGTAGCTGGAAACCTTCCAAAACCTTGCACTGAGTAGTTAGAACCACCATATACCTGCTGAGGGCTACCCTAGGTGCCTTGATATGTCATTTTAGTCATTGCTTATGGTAGCATAATCATATTGACCAGATTTTAGTTTCTATGGTAATAAAGGAGGACCCTAAGAAAAATGAGATATGGAAGCTCTATTTTTATGGATCTAGATGTAAAAATGCACTAGAGCCGGTGTGGTATTGATTTTACCATATGGGGAGTTTAAAATGCTATCATATAGATAAACTTGGAATTTTACCAACAATGCGATAAAGTATGAAGCACTATGCATTGGTATCAAGCAAGAAAAAACATGGAAATCAAACAATTGATGATTTATGGAGATTTAGAATTTGTTGTAAATCAAGTAACAATAAAATGTAGCAACAAGCAACACTATCTCAAATCTTATTAGAACAGAGTTTGGGATTCGAAATCTTTGAGGTATTGAACATAAAAGTAGTTCCTAGGTATCAAGTGGCATTAGCTCAACTGGTTAGATTCCTCAATATTTAAAGAGGAGACTAAGGTTCAAATCCATCCAAGTGATACATGGATAATATCCTAGCTTTATTGTAATACTACTATGTGGTGATGATGTAATACGAGTGGGGCCTGTTTCAATCACATATAACCAATTATAAAAAAAATAGTTCCCAGGGAATTGAATACACAAGATGATGCATTGGATTTTCATGGAGATAATTTTTTTCCATCATTTAATTTGGGAAAGAACTCAAGATCTATCAAATTGGCTTCTAGGCCCATAATGCTAGGTAAGAAAACTCTCTGGCAAGTATCCGATGAGTATAGATAGATAGTGAATTGCTTGATTCAGGAGGTAGATTGCATAAGTGTAGTTGAAGAAAAGAAGAATAATGATGAAATTTTCCAACTCAACAACAATCATAATCCTAATAGACTAGTCACTCTCAAAAGTATAATTGATAACAATGACTGGCCAACTCGCCAAAACACAAAAAATGAGGAAAAACAATGTAAAGAGGTTCAAATGGAGCCTAGAAAGCATAAAAAACTAGAATAATTACATTTTGCCTCATTTCCAATCTCAAGAAGGAAAGAAGTAAATGCACATAAACTACAAGATATGGATGATTGTATATTGTCAATTCTGATAAATGACCAATATTTAAAACACCATGCATAGAAGAGTGTGCTTGCTTGTATATATATGTAAATAATGACATGTATAAATAACCACATAGTGCAAGTAGTGGTAGAAGCACTTTGTAAATATGAACATTTTTCTTGGCCATGGTTTGTGCTTGGTAGCCGCCAAGTTTTAAATTTCTAGCAATATAATTGATTCAAAGGTTGGTAGTCATAAAAAAGAGACACGTACTGTGAATGCTTACACAAACTAGCAGTTGCAAGATAATATTTGTTGTAAAAAAAATCACGTGCAATCCTTGATAATTAATTAGCAATGATTATCTGTTGTAGATATTCCTTGCTATAAAAAGGACCCATACAAAGCAATCTAGATTTGTGCATTTGCTCAAGAGAAGAAATTCTAAAAAAATTTGTTGTGCTTCGATGAGATTGCTAAAGATCCTAGTAACATAATAAGGCTATAGAATTACTGGGAACTCATCACAAAGAACTACTACAAAATTCTACAAAAGAAAATGAATTGCACAACTTCACCCTTCACAAAAGTAAAATACCGAAAAGAACATGGCTAGAGGAAAAAGAGCACAAAATATACACAAGACTACAAGGGAGTTGGAAGATAATTTAGCAGAGATACATGACCTAGTTATTACAATTAAAGAAAAATGGATAAGCTTTCAAGAAGGGTTAGAAATGAGAGGGAAGTTCTTAGCTAGAAGGGAGAAAGCGACTCTATGGAATTCATTTTTGTCAATATACATGCCTAGATTTTTTCCATCCTTACCTCAAGATAATCAAAAGCAATAACAAAGTATTATGACCCAGAGATAGCCACACTATACAATGCAAAGAAGCAATTCCTATTCACCATCATAGAGGACTCGATCAAAAAAGTATTTACATTGGGAGAACAACCATGTATGAGGCTCAAAACTATTAATATAAAGGAGCAAAAGAGCTACTTAGGGAATCATACCTTTTTTGCATGGTTAAAAAAAATTATTGGCAAAGCCCTTAAAAGTTTTCCCATTAAGTTGAATGAGGTCATGAGTACTCTAAAAATAATTTTTTCTATGCTAGCCATGATCCTAGGGTTAGACTTTGATGATATTATCTATGATTACCAATTATATCTTGCTTATGTAGTCACCAATGTGTAAAATTATGTGAGAATTATTGGTACTAATCCCGTATTCTTTGATTGGGCTCACTTTTTAAATGCCCAAATTCAAAATCAATTAGTTTCATTGAAGTTATAATAAAGTAAAAAATTCCATTACCCTTCATTCCTAGCATGGATTATCCATTTTTATATGCCAAAAAATGTGCATAACATCACCCTCACAAAAGGGATAGAGATCAGCCTCATTTTATAGTAGATTGTACCCCAATTCTTAGGGATACACCTTACTACTTGTATTTCAATAGAATATTTCTAGGACCCACCTTGTCTTCTATCTATGGTCCAATACCTCATCCTAGTCTTGAAGTTGTAGATAGATTGAGAGAAAAAAGGAGGAAAATTAGATATTGGTATTTTTGTTGGATGGCATGATAATTTGACTATATTGATTTTTTGGGATGCCATACCTACTACTATATTATGTCACTAATTGGATATTTGGCATGGAACTATGCAAACAAATAGATAAAACAAATGAGCATTTTGGTTGCCGATCTAAGAAGGATTGCACCTATCACTATCCTTACAAATTTGAAGATATTGTAATGACAACAAGAGGAAAAGAAAAAAATTTGGATGACAAGTTGAATGCCTTGCAACTGTTTATTGTGCTGCACACATGGCACTATGATCCAAAAGGTAAATTCAAGGCTAAATTAGACTAGCTGAATAATAAGTTTCCTGCATTTGATCACTTGCCATGACTAGAAATTGAGCAATTCAAAAATAATGATGAGGACATCATTGTGGAAATGAATGTTCTTCAAAAGCAAGAAAGGCATCCCTGGAGGACATGCTATCTATATTTCAAGATCTATGATCTTGCTTGGAATAAAGACCAATGGATACATGAATACATCATAGCCAAAATTCAAGAGGATCTAGGTTAGGAGGAAAACATAATCAAAGAATGGTGGATATATCAATTTGAACATGATACTAAAAAAAGGGCCTTTCCCAACACTTATGCCAAGTTTTTTGAAGATGAGTTGAAGGATAAATGTCAAACATGGATGAATGAACATAAAGAAAAAATATATATAGGCTTGATGATTTTGAAGGATGAGTAAGAAGAAGTGCAAGAAGAAGAAGAAGAAATCCCATAATTGGCTTCTACACAAGTGAGTCTACTTATGGTTACGTAGAAGAGGTGCCTCTACAAAGAAGACAAAAGATAGCAGAGGAAAGGGCTAAATTAGTTCAAGACATCCCCAAAATAGAGATTATGTTAGAAATTGAACAAGTTAGTAAAAAAGCGAAGAAGCTTAAAAGTAGCTCTTGTAAAGAAAATGTCTGTGGGAAAAACCAAAACCTTGGTTTTGCATGAGGGACATGTTGAAATCCAAAAGATAAAATAAGCATTTGATTGCTAAAGAAAAGGAATAAATAAGACTATCCAAAATACTATAGACTGAATAATTCATACAATGGTGTGATGCACAAATTGAACTAGCTGATGCAACAATTCAAAAATCAATGATGAAAGTGAAAGGACAATGTACATCTACTTTTTTACCTTCTCTTGAGGATATTATACCACCATATCAACACTCTCCACCAAGACAACCATATCTGCCACCCAATCCTCCTAATGGAGCAATCCCCACACTAGATTTATTGTCAGAACCTTACCACCACCCATGTACAGAAGGTACAAGTGACCTTGATCAATGCAAATATCTTTTCCCTTGTGTAATTCACCTCCATAGAAGTGAGTCCATTATTTGCATATTTCTCCCCTTTTCAACCCATAATTATGCCTTACTTGGCTATCAAACATCTTTTTTCAAAAGTATTTTTAATGATCCAAGGCATCAAAGCAAATAATCAAAGATGGGTTGAGCAAAAATAACCATAAGATGGATTAAAATTGGTGACTACCCAAACATATGATGTTGTAGTTCCAATTTCTAGAGAATGCATCAAAATGATTACACATACAAAGGTAAAAAATCCAATTATAGAAATGACAAACTATTACAATATCGAAGTGTATAAGTACAAAATATATGAGATTTCAAAGATAGATACACTAAGAGCCTAGGCACAAAAGCATACACCCTATTCTTGTAGAGCAATTAGTCATATATGAAGCTTACGACTCTAGAAAATAATATTAAAAGTTTGAGACATAATCTAAATAAGAAAAAATAGAAAAATATAGCTTGAAGAATGATATTCTGGAGCTAAAGAAAGTATTAAATAAATCTCCTACTAAGGGACAACTACAACAATAGGATGAAAATATACAAAAATTGGAAGAGCAATTGTAGTTGAAAAAAAACAAAAGGTATACATAAAACATTGAGCTACAGGACCTGAGGTCCAAACTACTAAGTCAAGAAGAGACCTTGAAAATAATAAAAATGGATTTGGAAGAAGAGAAAAAGAGATCTAAAGGTTCAATGGTCTCTAAAGATATGCTAAAAATATTTAGGAGCCAATACTAGTTGAAAATCAAGAATGTTGCAATAGAAGCATTTCCCATAGTTTGAAGAATAGCCAATATTGCAAAGTTGATCCAAGAGGCCAAGGAGGAGCTCAATAGAGCCCAAGAAGAATTGATAAACAAAATATAGTTGGTAGATATAGCCAAAGAAATGCTGATAAATAAAGAAAGCTACCCCCAACTACTCAAGCATTAAAAAAGATACCTAGTAGAGCGAAAATTTCATACGAACTAGACCATTGTTGGTAGCCAACTGATATTACAAGGAGGAGAAATGATCAATGCATTGAATGTGAGATTTAATAAGGTAAATTTTATGGTTCAAGATATTAATAGTCTAGGATTCCCAAGATTTTGGAATGCAAATAAAAAATTCCATAGTAAGGAGTAGTTGGCTCAACTCACCGATCAATAGTTGAATGATAATAGTCAAATTGATGCACTACTTGAACCTATCCCTATAGATCGTATAATTATGTACTTTCAAAAGTTGTTTGATTTATTGATAAAGACCACAGAGCTAACACAAAATTACTGAGACCATTCCTATGATTGTTTTTATCAGTTGTAATATATTCTCCATGAGTTTAGAGTAACACATATTCCTTTTCAAGGGGCATGGGACAAAATGTGTCAATTTTTCCAACTACCAGGAACATCTCCAGTAGCCCAAATAGTCAGCCAACAGGGAGAAATTTCTAGAACAGTTATGGAAGGGCAAGAACAATCTAGTAGTAGAGCTGGAACTTTAGAAATAGGAAGTGTCTAAAGGAAAAAAACTTGTGTCAGCAAGTTTTGATACTTTTAGTTTTAGTTTCAATTTTTGACTCCATAGCCCAAGTGGATAAGGCTAGATGGATTGTTTCTTCTACAAGAAAAAACCCCCATGCAAAGTGCCAATCATGTAGGTGAAATTTTCACCCACATCCATATTTGAATAGGGAGATGAATTTTTTCAATACAAAACACTACATATTTGTTATAAAGGAGCATCAAATAATTTGTAACTAAGGCTAGATCAAATATTATAGAAAGAAGAATGTATATTTTACTGTGGAAACACTGTCAAACATTTTAAATGTTGATGTCAGCATGTGTTGCACAAGTATTCAATATCTGGAAAGTAAGCATCAAATAGACCCGGGCCATAATGTTTTACCAAGTAATGGGTGAATGGATTAAAATTTTGATGTCAGTAGATGAGAAATTTAAATTTGAAATTTGGTAAGTAGTAGGATAGGTGAACAATTATGTAGATATTAGCAAGAAAGAACAAAATATCTAGTTTGATATAAATAACATTCAACTCCTTGAAGCAAGAAATCAGCTAAGTATGAGAGTCCGACATCCAACACAATAGTGGAGCCTATTAAGTGCATTCATCCTCATTTCTAGATATTTTAGAATGCTTATGTCAGCAAGTCCATTATAACATCCAACCCAATGGATTAATGAAAGCAAATAGGCCAAGGCATAAATTAAACCTATTATTTGGCAAAGCACTTTACCAAGCTAAGGAATCAAAGAAGTGCTGGATGATTTTGAGTGTTGATGTCAGCAAGGGATACTAAAATTTTTGACATAAATGTATTGTGAGCTTAAAACCCAATAAAGTAAGAGGGAAAAGGTTGAAAAAGACATCAAGTGAAAGCATGCACCAAAATTCCAGGATATGCTTTTGACAAGTGAATCTGCTATCAAAAAATCCCAACAAACTTAGAAGCTTCTCTGACTGACACCTATACTGCTACAACTAGAAAGATAGTGGGGCAGTTGAAAGTACAATGAGCATGTCAAAAACATTTGTGCACTAGATGAAGACATGCTAACCACTACTCCCTCAGATCAAGTATAAAGGAGCCACCTTAGCACCATGATGCCAAATTGGTTGCAACAAAAATGAGTTAGTGGTATAAGCACACGTGTGATAATGACCCATTAGACCTACAATGCACTCTCTAAACTATAATGACAAATAACCAATTGTAATTGTAAATCTATATATACTAGAATGTAAGCCATTATGATTGTTAGCTCTTTAGTATTTACAATTAGCATGATTGTATTGATTGAGGACTATATGCCTTCTTGAATGAGAATTGGATTGTTGTTTGGACTCCTGCTAACTTCTTGTGCAAAACATGTATGTATGTCTTATTGAGTGCTAATGATTTTTTGTTAAATATAGGAATGGATAATTTTGCTATAGTTATTCTACATTCTAGATTTCTACCTAGATTTACCGTTATAGTTATGGAATGATTTAGCATAGCTTAGAGTTCTTAATGTTAAATATTTTGAATGCATAAGGAAAGTAGGTTGTTTTGTTAGGTGGTTTAGTTTAAATTTAGATTTCCAAACTCTTTGTACCATGTCTCTTGATATTACAAAATTTGTAGCACTTTTATATTGTCTTTCTAATCCTTTGTATTTCTTACTCTAGTCTACAACCCCCCATTTAGTTAGATTAGCTAGGCATAGGAACCGACCTTCTTTGAAGGTTGAGTCATAGACCCCTATTTTTGAGCCATCCAATCTCTTGGCTGAGGACTTGAGGGTGCATTCCACTCATTCATTTACCTAGGCAGATTTTGGAAGCAAGAATAAGCTCCATCAGTTTCCTATTGTCTTCATCTATTATAACTAAAGGAAATTCTTGTAGAAGTTTATCATTAAGAACTTCAAACTCCTCCGATCTTAGAATATTCTTATAAAAAGACCTTGCCTCCTTTTTAATTTCACTTTGATCTTCAATACAAACACCTTATACTAATTTAATTCTACTAATTCTGGATGTTGATCTCTATACTATTTTCAGCCAATGAAAAATCATGTTTTTATCTCCTTTTAACCAAGTTTATCTTGATTTTAATCTCCAAAATTTTTCTTCCTTAAAATATTATGATATTCACTAACTTCATTTCCTATGATCTTGGATTATTATAATAATATTTTTAAATATTGAAATTTTATTTTTTAGTTCTTTTTTCTTCTCAAAAATACTTCCAAAAATGTTCTTGTTCAATTATTTTAATCTAGATGTCATTGATTTAATCTATTTTTGGAAGTGTATACAACCCACTATTTCCTAAAGTATTGCACATTGTTGAGCAAGGTGCAGCAACAGTATTGTCATTTTTGTCAACACAGTCAGATAGATCTGTTGATGCAGTGGACAAGAAGTTCAAAAGCTATTCAGATGCAGAAGACAAGAGTTCAAATGTTATTCAGAGTATGTACAGTGATTTTCCAAGAAGACCGAAGTGGCCCATATGCAAAAGATCAAAGAAAAAAGACAAGTAAAAAAAGTGTCGCGATATCACGACATATACAACAGGCAAGAAAAACTGTCATGATTTTGCGACATGTTGGAAGAGAGAGAAAAAGTAGGAAAAACTATCGTGATTTCGCGACATGTTGGAAGAGAGAGAAAAAGCAGGAAAAACTGTCGCGATTTCGTGACATGTTGGAAGAGAAAAAGGCAAGTGGAAAAACTGTCGCGATTTCGCGACATGTTGGAAGAGAGAGAAAAAGCAGGAAAAACTGTCATGATTTCACAACATGTTGGAAGAGAAAAAGGCAAGTGGAAAAACTGTCACGATTTCGTGACATGTTGGAAGAGAAAGAGAAAGCAGGAAAAAGTGTCGCAATTTTGCGACAAGTTCGAAGAAAGAGAACAAGTAAGAAAAGTGTCACGATTTCGTGACATGTCGCATTTTCATGACTAAAATAGGAGAGAGAAAGTAAGTTGGAAAAGTGTCACGATTTCGCAACATGTCACATTTTCGCGACTAAAATAGGAGAGAGAAAGTAAGTTGGAAAAGTGTTGCGATTTCGTGACATGTCGCATTTTCGCGACTAAAATAGGAGAGAGAAAGTAAGTTGGAAAAGTGTCACGATTTTGTGACATGTCACATTTTTGCGACTAAAATAGGAGAGAGAAAGTAAGTTTGAAAAGTGTCACGATATCGCGACATGTTGCATTTTCGTGACAAAAGAAATAGAGGAAGCGTACGGAATCAGAACTATCGTGATTTCACGACAAAAGCAGAAAGAAAGACTTTAGAAGCAGAAGTGTCACGATTTCGTGATAAAAGCAAAGAAGTAAAGTACGAAAGCAGAAGTGTCACAATTTCATGAAAAAAGCAGAGAAGAAGAATTCAAAGGCAAAAGTGTCATGATTTCATGAAAAAAGCAAAGAAGCTAAGTACGAAAGCAGAAGTGTCACGATTTTGTGACAAAAGCTAAGTTGAAGACTACAGAGGCAGAAGTGTTGCGATATCGTGACAAAAGCAAAGTCGAAGTCTATGGAAGTAGAAGTGTCACGATATCGCGACAAAAGCAAAGATGAAGTATACGGAGGCAAAAATGTCACGATATCACGACAAAAGAAAAGACAAAGTTTGCGGAGGTAGAAATGTCGCGATATCATGACAAAAGAATAAAGAAAGCGTACAGAGGCGAAAGTGTCATGATATTACGACATGTATTTTCATGGCAACAACAACAAAAGAAGCTATAGAGGCAAAAATTTCATGATTTCGTGATAGGTCATAAATACGCAAGTCAAGGAGAGCCCAACTAAAATGAGAAGTATGACAGTGGACTGACATCACTACGACATTTATAGGGGCAGTTACAGAGTGATTTCATATTGTTGAAATATGAAGAGTGATTAAAAGTTAGTATGGCGGTTACAGGGTTTGTCCAAAATGAAATCATCAAGTGATGGATAAACTGAACATCTTCTTGAGTTGAAGCCAATGAAGACCGATGACAGCCGACTAAGATTAGGATTTACAGCTGACTAATATTAGGGTTTTCATCATAAAAAATATTGTTATAAAAGAAGGGCTATTTGGAGAATTGAGTAGAGTGGAGAATGTGTGTGAATTACGGTCGTTGTGCGTAGAGAGCAAGTCCTGTCGAATTGTGCTAAGTGCAAAATTTGCAAAGAGGGCAGAGTGCACAAAAGGGAGAAGATGATCATGAAGTTCGACTGTAACAAAGCAGAGTGTGCAAAGTGATTGCATAGAGAAAGCATAGTGCACAGAGAACGCAAAGGTGAAGAAGACCAATCAGGGTCTTGCAAAAGCAAAGGTAACTTACTGTCAAACTTATAGATTCAAATTGAAGTCCAGGTTGTAGCTTGGCATCAGGGGTTGGTGCTCCTTTTTGTTGGTGTAGATAAATAAGGGGTTGGTGCTCCTTCCAGTTGGTGCTAGTAAATCAGGGGTTGGTGCTCCTTTATGTTGGTGCAGATAAATCAGGGGTTGGTGCTCCTATCTATTGGTGTAGATAAATAAGGTGTCGGTTCTCCTTCTAGTTGGTGTTGGTAAATCAGGGGTTGGTGATCCTTTTTGTTGGTGTAGATAAATCAGGGGTTGGTGCAGATAAATAAGGGGTTGGTGTTGGTAAATCAAGGGTTGGTGCTCCTTTCTATTGGTGTAGATAAATAAGGGGTTGGTGCTTCTTTCTATTGGTGTAGATAAATAAGGGGTTGGTGCTCCTTCCAGTTGGTGCTGGTAAATCAAGGGTTGGTGCTCCTTTTTGTTGATGTAGATAAATTAGGGGTTGGTGCTCCTTTCTGTTGGTGTAGATAAATAAGGGGTTGGTGCTCCTTCTAGTTGGTGCTAGTAAATCAGGGGTTGGTGCTCTTTTTTGTTGGTGTAGATAAATCAGGGGTTGGTGCTCCTTTCTATTGGTGTAGATAAATTAGGGGTTGGTGCTCCTTTTTGTTAGTATAGATAAATAAGGGGTTGGTGCTCATTCTAGTGGGTGCTGATAAATTGATTGTAAAGTTGGTTCTTTGCAAAGGCTAGATTTGGATGGTAGTCCAAGTAGTCAATTTTTGAGGAGTAGCCACATTGGTGAACCTCGTTAAATCTTGTGTTGTGTGATGCTCTTTTTTTATACTTGTTGTATCTAGTAATAAGTTTTAATTGCTGCGGTATTAAGAGTTGTAAATTCAAGTTTAAAGAGCTACACTGATTCACCCCCCATCTCAGTGTCATTGTAAGACTAACAATTGGTATCAGAGCTAAGTTCCTGTACAATCTTAACCGGCTAGGGTGATCTTGGAAGTAAAATAATGGCATGTGAAGAAGTAAAATCAGAAAAGGAAGGAGTGAACTCTGAAGTATGTGGTGAAAACCCTGAGGCTGAAGTAAATCTAGAAGGTGATTTGATCTCTGCACTTGAAGAGTGGAAAATAAAGAGGAAAAAGAATAAGAAAATTTCAAAAAATCTTGAGGATGCAAACGAAATCATAACCAGTCTGAAAGTACACACAAAAGAATACAAGAAAATATCTAAAGATCTCGAAGTACAAATTACCATGAAAATAGATTATTGTTGCAAACTAGAAGAAGAGAATGTTGGTTTACGGATGTAGATAAAAGAGATGAATCACAAAATTAGTTGATATCACAAATGCGAAGAAATTTCTATGAAGCTGGATAAGATTATAAATGACCAAAGGCCTGCAGGCATCAAATTTGGTCTGGGTTTCGTCGAAGGAGAATCATCAAATGGATCAAAGGTCAAAAATGTAGAATCCATAAAGAATGAAGATAAGAAACAGGTTGATCAAGGAAAAATGTCTCATGCAAAAGAAAGCAATAATGCCAGGCACGAAAGGAGAATTGACAATGATGGATTCACCAATGTCACACATCAAAGAAGAAGAAGACCTATGGCTCCTACACCAATATGGCAAAGACCATCACCCAGTTTCAATTATCCCTTTTCTAGTTTCTATTTTAAATGCAATGGCTATGGACATAAAATCTCAGACTGCAAATATAATGTAAGACCAAGGAATTTCACCAGTAGAAATGCTTTTTCTCCTCTGATGAATTATACAGTAGAATGTTATAACTGCCATAATTTTGGGCACATTGCAAGAAACTGTAGAAGTACATTTGCATAAAATCAGTTTCAGGGAAGAAAATTTCAACCAAATAGGATGAGACAAAATAGAAAACTTTTCGAAAAACATGCACAAGCTCTTGATAAGGGAAAGGCAAAACAAGAGCCCAAAACTACTATCAAAATAGAGTGGAAAGAAAAAGAGTGACTTAAGGAAGAAAAGGAATCCTTAATTGTACAAACAACATTTAAAGCACAGAATACATATGTACCATGGATACTTGATAGTGGATGCTCTAGTCATATGACAAGTGACAAACAAAAATTTGAGAAGTTACAGAAATATGAAGGTGGTTCAGTAAAGTTTAGAAATAATGATGGAGCTAAGATAGTTGGCAAAGGTTCAGTTAAAATTAGTGACAAAAAAATTAAGTCAGAAGAAGTCTTGTTTGTGGATGGTTTGAAACATAACTTGTTGAGCGTAAGTCAGATTTGTGATAAAGGTCATGAAGTAGTTTTTAAGAAGTAGGGTTGTGAAGTCAAAAAAACAAATAGTGGAAAATTGATAGCAATTGGATCAAGGACATATGGAAACCTGGACATGCTCTTAGAGACTTCAAAAGGAGCTTGTTTTATTGGACATGAAGAAGAAAATTGGTTGTGGCACAAGAGACTCGGTCATATCAGTTTTGATAATATAGTAAAAATCAACTCAAAAAGGGCAGTGAGAGATATTCCCACCATCAGCAAACCTGCAAATAGCATTTGTGCTTCATGCCAAAAGGGGAAGCAAACTAGAGTCACATTCAAAACAAAAGAGTACTACATAAGCAAACCTTTGGAACTGATACATACTAGTTTATGTGGACCCATGAGAATGCAAAGTATAAATGGTGACAAGTATTTTATGTTGTATATAGATGACTATTCCAGGATGACATGGGTACTATTTTTGAAGCACAAATCAAAAGCTTTTGAGATGTTCAAGGTTTTCAAAAACCAAGTTGAGAATCAAATAGGAAAAAGGATTAAATGTTTAAGATCATATAGAGGAGGAGAGTTCATTTCAGAGGATTTTATAAAGTACTATGAAAAATATGGTATTAGAAGACAGTTTTCAGCAGCCAAGACACCTTAGCAGAATGGTGTGGTAGAAAGAAAGAACATGACAGTGTAGGAAATGGCATGGACTATGTTGATAGCGAGCAAAGTAGCAAACAAATTTTGGAAAGAGGAAGTCCATACTATGGTATACATCCAAAATAGGTGCATGTTGAGGACGCATGAAAGCAAAACTCCTTACGAGTTATGGTTTGGTAAAAATGCAATAGTAAGATACTTTAAAGTTTTTGGCAGGAAGTGTTACATCAAAAGAGCTGAAGAAAACCTTGGTAAGTTTGAAGATAGAGCTAATGAAGGTATTTTTTTGGCTATTCATCAAAAATCAAAGCTTACAAATGCTACAAAAAGAAGCTAAATAAAATTGTGGAGAGTGCCGATGTTAAAGTTGATGAAGGTAGGGAACGAGTAATTAGCTATGAAGAGAACTACCCGATTTATGAAGAGGTTTTTGACAAAGATGAGAAAAAGGAAATGAAAAAGAAACAAAAAATTGACTCAGATGATTCAAACAGTGATTCGGAAGTGGAAGAAAATAAGAAATTCAAAACAGATAGCTGGCAGAAAGACCATCCTAGAGAGAAAATAATTGGAGACCCCACAGTTAGTGTTCAGACAAGAAGAAGAGTAGTAAGCAACTATTCTCTATTATCCAACATTGAGCCCAAAAATATTGCTGACGCAAGCAAAGATAAAAGTTGGATGAAGGCAATAAATGAAGAATTATATCAGATCGAGAAAAAAAAAACTTGGGAGTTAGTACCAAGACCTACAAATAAAAATATAATCGGTACTAAATGGATCTTTTGAAACAAGTTGAATGAAGACGGACAGGTAGTCAGGAATAAAGCAAGATTGGTATGTAAAGGCTATTCACAAGTTGAAGGTATTGACTTTGAGTAAACCTTTGCACCTGTGGCTAGACTAGAGGCAATTAGAATGTTTTTGGCTTTAGCAGTTTACAAGAATTTCAAAGTTTATCAAATGGATGTGAAATCAACATTTTGAATGGGAAAATCGAAGAAGAGATTTATATTGAGCAGACATATGGTTTCCAACTTGGTGATGATCCCAACTTGGTTTGCAAGTTGAAGAAAGCATTATATGGCTTAAAACAGGCACCCCGAGCATGGTATGCAAGACTAAACAACTATCTCACTCAACAAGGGTTTAAGAAAGGTATGGTGGATAGTAATTTGTATGTCAAAATAGAAAATGGGCATCTTATTGTTCTTGTTGTATACGTAGATGATATCATATTTGACAGCAACAAAGATGAGTCGTGTAAAGATTTAGCAAATAAGATGCAAAAAGAATTTGAAATGTCAATTATTGGTGAACTTTTGTATTTCCTTGGATTGTAAGTTAATCAAAATAAGAAGGGAATATTTGTTTCTCAAGTTAAATATGTGAAAGAGATGTTAAAAAAGTTCACAATGGAGGATTGTAAGCCAGTTAGCACTCCCATGATGACAGGTTGCAAGTTGAGCAAGGATGATAAATCTCCACCTATTGATCAAACCATGTATAGATCTATGATTGGGAGCTTATCGTACTCGATGACTACCAAACCAGATATTTTGCAGGCAGTATGCATGGTAGCACGATTTTAGGCTAGTCCCAAGGAGACTCATGTTACAGCAGTGAAGAGGATTCTTCGGTACCTCAAGGGTACTATGGAGTATGGGTTATGGTATCCGAAAGGTAAAGACTTCACCTTTATTTCATATTCAAATGTAGATTGGGTAGGATGTGTCGATGACAGAAAGAGTACCAGTGAAGGTGCATTCTATCTTGGAGAAAGATTGGTCGCATGGCACAGTAAGAAACAAGACTCAATTTCTTTATCGACAGCAGAGGCAAAATATATTGCAGCGACAACATGTTGTACGTAGGTATTGTGGATGAAACAAACCCTGAAAGATCTTGGTATTAGCTTCAGTGAGCCAATATTAGTTAAGTGTGATAACACCAGTGCCATTAACATCTCCAAGAATCTGGTTATGCATTCAAGCATAAAACACATTGCTATCAGGTATCATTTTTTGAAGGAGAAAGTTGCGAAAGGTGAGGTTAAGCTGGATTTTGTTTCAAATACAGAGCAAGTAGCAGATATCTTCACAAAACCATTGCCCAAGGAAGTTTTTGAGTACCTTCACAATAAATTTGGAGTGGTCACACTTCCAAAGAATTGACTAGCTACAAGGATCACATTCTCAAGGGGAGCATTTAAGTATTTGATTATCTTTTTTCTTATGTTCATGATTTTTGCTAAGTGTAATAAATTTTTCCTGAGAATGTTGTGCATGGACTCAGGTTGAGTCTGCAGTAGCCCTTTGGTATTATTGTCAAAGGGGGAGGAGTTACAGGAAATTGCACGTGTTGCCAAAAATTCCAAAGGGGGAGATTGTTGAGCAAGGTGCAGCAACAGTATTGTCATTTTTGTCAACACAGTCAGATAGATCTGTTGATGCAATGGATAGGAAGTTCAAAAGCTATTCAGATGTAGAAGACAGGAGTTCAAAGGTTATTCAGAGTATGTACAATGATTTTCTAAGAAGACCGAAGTGGCCCATATGCAAAAGATCAAAGAAAAAAGACAAGTAAGAAAAGTGTCATGATATCGCGACATATACAACAGGCAAGAAAAACTATCATGATTTCGTGACATGTTGGAAGAGAGAAAAAGTAAAAAAAATTGTCACGATTTCGCGACATGTTGGAAGAGAGAAAAAGCAGGAAAAACTGTTGCGATTTCACGACATGTTGGAAGAGAGAAAAAGTAGAAAAAACTGTCATGATTTTGCGACATGTTGGAAGAGAGAGAAAAAGCAGGAAAAATTGTCATGATTTCGCAACATGTTGGAAGAGAAAAAGGCAAGTGGAAAAACTATCGCGATTTTGTGACATGTTGGAAGAGAAAGAGAAAGCAGGAAAAAGTGTCATGATTTCATGACAAGTTCAAAGAAAAAGAACAAGTAAGAAAAGTGTCACGATTTTGCGACATGTCGCATTTTCACGACTAAAATAGGAGAGAGAAAGTAAGTTGGAAAAGTGTCACGATTTCGTGACATATCGCATTTTTGCGACTAAAATAAGAGAGAGAAAGTAAGTTGGAAAAGTGTCGTGATTTCACGACATGTCGCATTTTCACAACTAAAATAGGAGAGAGAAAGTAAGTTGGAAAAGTGTCACAATTTCGTGATATGTCGCATTTTCACGAATAAAATAGGAGAGAGAAATTAAGTTTTAAAAGTGTCACGATATCGCGACATGTCGCATTTTCTTGATAAAAGAAATAGAGGAAGCGTACGGAAGTAGAACTATCATGATTTTACGACAAAAGCAGAAAGCAAGACTTCAAAAGCAGAAGTGTCACAATTTTGTGACAAAAGCAAAGAAGTAAAGTACGAAAGTAGAAGTGTCACAATTTCATGATAAAAGCAGAGAAGACTTCGAAGGTAGAAGTGTCACGATTTCGTGACAAAAGCAAAGAAGCTAAGTACGAAAGTAGAAGTGTCACGATTTCATGACAAAAGCTAAGTTGAATACTACGGAGGTAGAAGTGTCGCGATATCACGACAAAAGCAAAGTCGAAGTCTATGGAAGCAGAAGTGTCGCGATATCGTGACAAAAGCAAAGATGAAGTATACGGAGGCGAAAATGTCACGATATTGCGACAAAAGAAAAGACGAAGTCTGTAGAGGAAAAAATGTCATGATATCACGACAAAATAATAGAGAAAGCATACAGAGGTGAAAGTGTCATGATATCACGACATGTATTTTTGTGGCAACAACAACAAAAGAAGCTACAGAGGCAGAAATTTCGTGATTTCATGATAGGTCGTAAATGTGCAAGTCAAGAAGGAGAACCCGACTGAAATGAGAAGTATGACAGTGGACCGACATCACTACAACATTTACAGGGGCAGTTACAGAGTGATTTCATACTACTGAAATACAAAGAGTGATCAAAAGTTAGTATGGCGGTTACAGGGTCTGTCCATAATGAAATCATCAAGCGATGGATAAACCGAACATCTTCTTGAGTTGAAGTCGACAAATACCAATGATATCTGACTAAGATTAGGATTTACAGCCAACTAAGATTAGGGTTTTCATCATAAAAAATATTGTTATAAAAGGAGGGCTATTTGGAGAATTGAGTAGAGAGTGGAATGTATGTGAATTACGGTCGTTGTGTGCAGAGAGCAAGTCATGTCAAATTGTGCTAAGTGCAAAATTTGCAAAGAGAGTAGAGTGCACAAAAGGGAGAAGACGATCGTGAAGTTTGACTGTAACGAAGCAAAGTGTGTGAAGTGATTGCGCAGAGAGAGCAGAGTGCACAAAGAATGCAAAGGTGAAGAAGACCAATCGGGGGTCTTGCAAAAGCAAAGGTATCTTATTGTCAAACTTATAGATTCAAATTGAAGTCCAAGTTGTAGCTTGGCATCAGGGGTTGGTGCTCCTTCTATTGGTGTAGATAAATAAGGGGTTGGTGCTCCTTCTAGTTGGTGCTGGTAAATTAGGGGTTGGTGCTCCTTTCTATTAGTGTAGATAAATCAAGGGTTGGTGCTCCTTTCTGTTGGTGTAGATAAATAAGGGGTTCGTACTCCTTCCAGTTGGTGCTGGTAAATCAGGGGTTGGTACTCCTTTTTGTTGGTGTAGATAAATCAGGGGTTGGTGCTCATTTCTATTGGTGCAGATAAATAAGGGGTTGGTGCTCCTTCCAGTTGGTGCTGGTAAATTAGGGGTTGGTGCTCCTTTCTATTGGTGCAGATAAATCAGGGGTTGGTGCTCCTTTCTGGTGGTGCAGATAAATAAGGGGTTGGTGCTCCTTCCAGTTGGTCTTTGGTAAATCAAGGGTTGGTGCTCCTTTCTGTTGGTGCGGAAAAATCAGAGGTTGGTGCTCATTTCTGTTGGTGTAGATAAATAAGGGGTTGGTGCTCCTTCCAGTTGGTGCTGGTAAATCAGGGGTTGGTGCTCCTTTCTGTTGGTGTTGATAAATCAGGGGTTGGTGCTCCTTTCACGTTGGTGCGGATAAATCGGGGGTTGGTGCTCCTTCCAGTGGGTCTTGGTAAATTGATTGTAAAGTTGGTGCTTTGCAAAGGCTGGATTTGGATGGTAGTCCAAGCAGTCAATTTTTGAGGAGTAGCCACATTGGTGAACCTCGTTAAATCTTGTGTTGTGTGATGCTCTTTTTTTATACTTGTTGTATCTAGTAATAATTTTTAATTACTGCGGTATTAAGAGTTGTAAATTCAAGTTTAAAGAGCTACACTGATTCAACCCCCTCCCCATCTCAGTGTCATTGTAAGACTAATTGTGTTATAATATCAACAAATTGAGGATGGTATTACTACATCTACTCATTTAAAATGTGATTTTTTTTTGAATTCACTTACCACCATTTTATCTTTTATTGGCCAACAATATAAATCAATCCTTGTCAAGGTATTAATTTTATAACACATCCCTTCATCTAGTCAATTATATGAGATAATGCATCTATGTAATTTTTTTTGCTATTAGGTTTTGGCCTCTCTTGTTGTTGGTCCATGTATAGTTGTCTTATTCAAACTCAACCTCCCATAGATTATTGTTTTGAATAAAAGCTGAGAAATCTCTCATACTTTGGGTTAGTTTCCTAATTACCCTAAATTTGTGATTCAATTTGGTTATGGAATTAAAATCTCCTATGATCATGAATGAGGTTTCTTGGTCTTTACTTCTCATAAAGGCTTCAATCCCACTCCAAACTTCTAATCTACCTACCTGAGTTGTAGGTCCATAGACAGTGATAAGGATGAAATGAATATCTACAAAGAAGCATGTGACTAGAGAGGTTATCCAATACCTAGTTTTATGAACGGTTACACAAGATAGTATAATAGAATTTCAATAAGTTAGAATTATCCCTATCAATCATTCAAAATCTCTAGCATCCCATTCACATCTTGCCCATAATACTTTCATAGTTTTGGAAACTTCTTTTGTCATTTTAGTTTCCTAGATACAAAGAATATCTGATTTATTACTTAAAAAAAGGTCCATGATACACCTCTACTTTGAGGGGGCATCGACACCCCTTATATTCCATTAGATGGTAATCATATCTCATTAGGGGTTATTGGCCCTGCCTATAAATTACCAATATCATTATGTTTTTTGGTAAAGAGAAGTTCAACCAACCTAGTTTATGTTCCTTTCTCTATGTTTGCTCTTGCTTCCCTAGATCCCGCTAGAGGGTTTTCCTCTTTTTACCTTGCTTATATCAGGAGTAGATCTTATTATTCTATTCCTCAATAAATTTTCACAATTTTATTTTTTCTCAAATTTATCCTCTCCTAGCTCTACCATGGAAGCTTTTGACTTGTCCTGCTCATTTTATGGTATTTCCTTATTAATGGTATATGTATTAACAACTAACACTATATTTTTCTTACCAATTAAATTTCTACTAAATGGTGCATGGTATTTCAATAGAGTCTTCAAAATATGATGTGACACATTCCTTAGGTTCATTGAGGATGTTTGTCCCTAATTCAAGATCATTCTAAATAGATGATTACTTGTTAAAATTAAAATTTGGAGTTATAAGAAGTAAATTGAATTAAAGGAATTGATTGAATATAAATTATTTATTTGAGATCAATTGAGAGAGAATTAAATATTGACTTGTGGACTCTAGCCATGTGCGGGAGCGGGATGTCTCCTACTCTTGGTGGGAGACCACCGTTTCAAAAAAATTTCTCCTCCTGCTCCAGTCCTATGGATATTTGACTTGGAAGGTCTTCTTGGGATCTTCCTGGTGCCTATTGCATTTCTAGGACCTTCACAGGATATTCTTGGGACCTCTCAAAAAGGGTCTTTCCATTTTCTATGTGAATTTAGTTGCCTGGTTGGAATGACTTGGATATTCTTTCCTTGGCATCCTTTGGTGGTGGTTGGATTTCGGTTGGCTCAACTTGGAAGATGGTGTTGCAGATCCATTCCCTATGCATTTTTTGGTCTTTTTAGGGGGACCTCATGATTCATTTTTTTCTATAGTGGTGGCTTCCTCCTTTCTTATCCTAAGCTAGGATTTTGAAAGGGGGCTTTCACGTCCTATTTTCCCATTATGTTTGTAGACCAAGATTTACTTTTCTACGTTTTCTTGATCTTGAGGGAGGACCACATTTTTATCATCTATAGATGAATGGATCTCATGATTATTTCTGAGTCAAAATGTCAATGGCAGGTTTGGTGTCTTCTAATATATCTTTTAGAAGATCTAGTGCTTGTCTATTTTAGGGGTTTTTTGGTGGAACCTTTCTCTGTAGCTATTTTTTTGTCTTTAGGATGGGACCCTGTGCTTTCTCGTGCAGCTACAGTAGAAGTTTTTTGAGGATTACTTCTTAAATGTATAGTTGGTTGGGAGCATTGATATGGTGCTAGTGACCTTTTGATGGACTTATTATGTAGTTTTATTTTTTCTAGTCTTTGGAGGGGGCCTTATGCGTGCCTGCGTACTACAGAAGATGGTTTCTTGAAGATAGTACCTATGTCAGGTTTTCCCTTCAGTGATGGGGTTCCATGGTGGATTGAATCTTCTTTGGTTTTTCCACCTTCTGGCTATACATTCTGTCTCCTTTGCAGTGATATCTCATGGCCTATGGAGATCTCCTCATGCTACTAATTTATATTCCAAGCCTTTGGAAGTCTCCTCTATGTGGGATTTCCATGTTTGTGTTGCTTCTTCTATGGGAGAATCCAGATTCATTTTTGAGCGGGAATTGTATTTCAAATTTGAAGTTTTTGTGCTATTTCAATTGGGGCTTGGTGTCCCCCCGTTCTCGTTCAAAGGTGCCAATTTATTTTTTTACATGCTGGTTTTCCCTAGTTTAGGTAGGAAGATATTTTTCAAATTTTAGAATTCTTTATAGATGGTCATGTGGAGGTTGTCTCCTTGGTTTAGTTGATCCTTGTTTATCTCCAGAAGATAGTCTTCAGGAGATTGTCTCTTTTGTTGTGATCTCTTTGTAAAATGTTTGAGGATCCTTTCAAAACCCTTTCTTTCAACCAATAAAAAAAGATTGACTTGTGAAAAATCATAATTGAATAAATTATTTGAAATACATTTTTAGAGGATTATGAAAAAATGTTGGAAAATCTCAAATATTACACACAATATTTAACAAATATATTTGATGAACAAAGAGATATTCTAGACAAATTGAAAAAGAAATTATCTTTATTTCTCAAATATGCAAAAAATGAACAATTTACAATATTTGGCAATTATCTTCATGAAATTTTTGAAGCAAAAGAAAATTCTATGGATGTTATTATACTTCCTACTAATATAGGTATAATAATGTATATGACATTACTAACTTTTAAAATCTATCAAGACAAAAGACAAGAAAAAAAAACTTGAAATGAAGGATGTTAGTTGCGATACAAATGATTTATGGAATAATATTCTTCAAGAAACACATTTGGATGTAAATAAAGAATGTACAAAGAATGAACAAAATAATATGTTGATGCATTCAACATATGTTAACTTCAATATGGAGTCATTGAATTTAAAATATAATATGTTATTGTGAAGACTTGCATGTAAGAATGATAGATATCAATATAGAAGAACATATTCAATATCCAAATATGAGGAAATACTAGAGTTAGTATCAAAAATATGAAGAACAAAATATGAAGATCGAAGACTAAAAGTTTTCACACCAAATACTGTAATACAGGGGGGTGTTGGAGATATTACATTATTTGGTATATTGAAGTACCATGGGTACTATTATAAATATTAGTTTAGGGAGTGTGTTTAATATTTCTCTATTGTTTTGTTAAAGTGTGGAGAGTATTATGTGTTATGTAATAAAGTGTGCAAGTATGCAAGGTGTCAAGTATGCAAGTAAAGAGTCATAGGTGATAGGTGTCAAGTATGCAAGTGAAGAGTCATAGACGATAGATGTCAAGTGTGGCAATGGAGAGTCATAAAGATGTATCAAGATGTAAAGTGAGAGGTTATGTAATAATGAGATTTATCATAATGTGAGGTATGTGAAAGGTTGCATCTCATGGGAGTTTGAGGAGATCAATAGTCAAGAATATTGAAGGTTTTATGTAAAGTTATATATTGGAGATAAATCTCCATGCTATGTAATCTATTTGGAAAGTATTGAAATTAGTATGGTATTGTGAGTAATATTTATGTTACTTAGGAATGTGATTTTATATGTGATTAATAAATGATCCTAGAGAAATTAACTTGTGATATAATCTAGTATAATTACCAATAGTGGTATCAAAGTTATCTTGGAAAGAGCCTTCTTGGTTCATAGAGCTAATTTAGCTTATAATTTTCAAGGTGGAGAAAGTGAAGGAGGATATTGCGAAGAAGAAGATTTGGAAGAGAAGATTTTTGAAGAAGAATCTTGGAGAAGAGACGATTGTTGAAGAAGGAGAAGACTGGAGAAGAGAAGATAGAAGGAGAAAGCAAAGTTTGTGAAGAGAATAAGAACATGAGACTGCTAGAGAAAATATTTAAGAAGAAGTGAATATCTATTGTAAAAGGATGAAAAGGTTTTGTATGTAAGAATTTGAATGTGAAGGAGAGGATAAAGAGTGAGAGTTGAGTAGGAAGAAATAATTGGAGGAAGATTGAAGAAATTAGAACTAAGATATGTTTGATTGTGAAGGATTGGAAGACTGAAATGAGAAGAATAGTTTGGAGAATATTTTTGGGAGGGAGATTATGAGAAGAGTTACTATATTATTGCCAGAGAAGAGATGTCAAAGAGCTAGTGGTTGAGGAAAGTAATGAACATTCTATGGAGAAGGCTATGATTAGAGAAGATAATTTGAAGACAAATGTTAAAGATAAGAGGTAAAGATTCAAGGACGAATGTTGTTTTTTAAAGGTGCATATTTTTTAGAAAGAATGCCTATGTTAAAGCCTAAAATAGAATGACTACCTTGGATAAGAAGGAGCGTTTGTGTTGAAGCCTAAGCTAGAAGGACTATGTTAGAGAAGAAAGAGCACCTATGTTGAAATCTGAGCCAAAAGGACTATGTGCACTTGAGATAAAGTGCTTAAGAAGGAGGAAAAATATTTACTTCCTAAGTTAGAAAGCAAATAGGAGAAAGTGTAACACTTGTTGCACCAATACATACGAAGGAGGATAGTTAAAAGAAACACTTGAGTGAAGGTAAAACATTACCCAAATAAAATTTCCATGTGTGCACAAGGTGAGTGCTAAAGATTTAATTTATTCCTTAGCCATATATTTTAGAGTTAAGTGCATAATTTTGGGCATGCACGATTTATTAAATTTGGATTTATAATATTTGATGCTAAATTTAAAATTTGATATTTATAAAGTTAAAATTTGGAGAGAAAATGAATTATTAAGGAAATGAATTAATGAATGAGATATATAAGGAAACAAAACATTTGAAGTTTGAATTAATTAAATTTTTGGATGAAATTGAAATTTAAAGGTAAAATTGTGAAAGTGAATTGAATTTGGAAGATGCACTAAGATTAATGAATTAAATTTGATTAAATAGAATGAAATGAAAGAATAGTGAATTCAAATTTATAGATTGATTGATGAATATTGTAAGAAGATATTTTAAATTTAATTTTGAAAATTGGGAGACATAAAAAAGAATTGCAATCTGAAAAACTAAGTGATTATAGAAGAGGGAAGAATTTAAAATTAATCTTTGGGAGTTATAAGAAGTAAATTGAATTAAGGGAATTGATTGAAAATAATTATTTACTTGAGAGGAATTGAGAGAGAATTAAAGATTGACTTGTGAAAAATCATCATGGAAGAAATTATTCAAAATGCATTTTCAAAGGATTGTGAAGAAATGTTGGAAAAGCTAAAATATTACACACAATATTTGATAGATAATTTTGATGAACAAAGAGATATTCCATCCAAATTGAAGAAGAAATTATCTTTATTTCTCAAATATGCCAAAAATGAAAAGTTTACAACATTTGGCAATTATCTTCATGAAGAAAATTTGAAGCAAAAGGAAATTCTATGGATGCTATTATACTTCCTATTGATATAGGCATAATAATGTATATGACATTAATTACTTTTGAAATCTATCAAAACAAAAGACAAGAAGAAAATGAACTTGAAATGAAGGATGTTAGTTGCTATACATATGATTTAAGGAATAATCTTCTTCAAGAAACACATTTGAATGTAAATAAAAAATGTACAAAGAATGAAGCAAATAATATGTTGATGCATTCAACATATGTTAACTTCAATATGTATTCATTGAATTCAAATATTTATGGAACATATTATTGTGATGACTTGCTTGTAAGAATGGAAAATAGGAAGTGGGAGGAGCTCTGCTAGGATTTGCATGTAGTGCCATGACCATTGCATGTAGAATCCTTACTAAGATGGAATGGATGTGGAATGTTGGGCTTAGGTTTAGCTTAGGTTTAGCTTCCTTTGTATCAAACACTATTTGAAAATTATAGTTGATAGAAAATCAAGACATCTGGGATAAGGGTTTTGAAGGATTTTAGATAAAATTTCAAGGAAAATATAGTGAATGGGGCTTGTTGGCCCTAGTTGACAACATAAAATTTTCAACAAGGATGATTATAGTAAGGAAAAGGTATAGTTTGAGGAAATGCAATGGATTCAAAATGTAGTAGACAACCAATTTTTACAAGCCACACAAAGTGAAGGAAAAAGCAACAAGCACTTTCAGTTTATAGTGCAAAAAGAGATGAGAGATCATAGTCTACCACAAAAATGAGAAAAAGGGCTGAAGAGATACGAAAATAAAATTCATGATGAAAACTATATTAGAGAAGCTAAAGTAGGGAAAATTAATATGATCCAAAACTTGAGCAAGACAGTTTTGAGGGTAAACTACAAAAAAGGCTGACTATACCAATACCCAATATGGGGAAGGAGTCATGGGATCTACCCACAAAAGTGAATTTTAGGGATGCCCCTCATGTGGAAAAACCTAGCCAAATATGATCAATAACCTAAGGGAACTATGAAGACCTTTGAGGATGCCTAAGATAGATCTCAAAAAAACTACAATAGGGTGTTTAAAGATGATATATGGTTCTCCAATAATGAAGGTGAATATGGAGGACATTCAAAAAATAATAGAAATAGAAAAGAGAGGGTTGATATGTTTATTTATGGGGTTTAGACCAATTATTTTAGCATTTAAATTATGAGATGATAAACAATGGTGAACAAAATGTGAGTTCCAAATCTCTGCCTACTCTAATGGTTATTTCCTTGTTATTTTTACTTCTAAAAAATATAGGAAATGATTATTTTAAGGGGGACAAAAGGGTAGGGATATTTATGAAACCTTGGAATTTCAAATAAAAGGAAGAGATGCCATCCACAACACCAGTTTGGATGAGAATGTTTGGCCTACCAGAAGAATTTTGGAATTTGATTATTTTTTTCAGCAATTGGGAATACCCTAGGAACACTCATTATGGTTTCTAATAGTGCATATAAATTTGAGTAAATTATTTATGCTCGGATATGTGTCCTAATATATTTTAATAAACCTCTCCCAAAATAGATCACTTTGCAGTTTGGGGGCAACATGGGAGCAAGAGATGGATTATGAGAACATACTTTTTTACTGTAGAATCTACCATGCATATGGTCACTTAGCTAGAGACTGTACACATAAGATCACAGAGAAAGGAGGGAATTTTATAGTGAGTGAGGTAGGAGAAGAAAGAAAATAGATCCTAAAGGGTTCCAAGTTCCAAAAAAATAAATATTCAAAAGAAATCAACAATGAGGAATCAGATATTAGTGTCAAACAATATGTCTGGCAGTCTCCCCATTGATGGCCTTTTGGATGATGATGAGGATACAAAGGAGACCAAAGTCCTAGAGACACAATTCCAAGTTGGGAGGAGGGAATCTATGCTAGAAGAGGTAAATAACACACTTGACACCACCCTAGCCATGTAGAGTAATAAATAGTAAGTAGCAAATCAATTAATGACAGACTACCAACAAAAAACAAGGGGGAAAATAAAAATAAGAGTAAAAATTTGTTAAAGGTAGGAACCATAAAAAACTGAAAGCCTAGGAAAGACCACACTAAATCTACCGATAATACCCTACTATTGTACACTCATACGCTAGGGTTGGATGTTATTCTATAATTAAGAGGGGTGAGCCAAGAGACAAGTAAGGAGATGTAAATGGACAGTACTCAAAAGGTAGGACATAAAACTAATCAACACCATGTGGCAAAATAAGGAGAAAAACTAATAGAAAAAGGTAAGGTCAATTCCCTTACTCATATATTTAGCCCCCAATAATGATGAAGATCATATCCTAGAATATTAGAGGACTCAAAGGGAGTCTCTCAAAACATAACAAAATTAGAAGAATGATATAGAAAAAATTGATTACAACTTGTCTTCCTTTAGGAGATGAAGGTGCCAGTTGAAGAGATGGAGAAAATTGTAAAGAAAATATAGCATGTTGGAAGAGTGGAATACCTCATCTTCCAAGGGGTATCGAGAGACATTGCATGACTTTGGGACCATAAAGAGGTAGTTATCCATCAAGTGGTAGGTAGCTAGGGTCTCTTGTTGATAGTAAATTAGAGTAGGCAATCAGACCAAGTTATGTTATGCATGAATGTCTATGCACTTACTAGCATAGAGGAGAAAAAAAGACAATGAAAGAACATAAACTACATTATTACCAAAATTTATCAATAAAGACCTCTAATATGAGGATATTTTAATACCATCATGTCCTTGAAAGAGAAGTTGGGGGGAAGTAGTAGCTTCAAGTGGAGTACAAACCTCATGAAGGAATACATCAAAAACCTCCACCTGGTGGATGTTAGGTTAGAAAATGGCATGATGAAATGGTCTAATAGGAGACAAGGATTTACCTATATTATAGAAATATTAGATAGATCCTTGCTATTAGATAATTTTCTATCATTCATAGGGTGAAGATACTAAATAATGCAAGTTTAGATCATTGACTGATCATGAAAAATAGTGGAAATACAAGGCCAGACCCTCACCATTCAAATCCCAACTAAGGTGGTTTAGAGATAACTCTTTTAGGCCTAGAGTGCAATAATGGTGGAAGGAAGTCAAACCTCATTATGAAACCAAGATGTATTGCTTTATGAGGAGGATTCAATACATTAGATCCAAGATAAGGACCTAGAATTGGGAAGATTTTGGAGATTTCAAGAAGAAAAAGTTGGAAGTGATAGCCCAACTCAAATATTTGAATGAACAAATCCACACAGATGGCCTCATTGAGGTTTTGAGTATGGTAAAGATCATACTTTCATACCAACTAGAGGAATGGAAAAAAATGAAAAGTTATTAGGGAAGCATAAATATAGAATCTAGTGGTTCTAGGAGAGTGGCCAAAATGTAGGATTCTTCCACAAATATCTTATAGCCCATAGATCACACTTCATACCCTCCTTGAGAATAGAAGCAAGAGATATTTTCCACACATATGAAGGTATAAGGTCTATTGTAGTAACTATTTAGTGAGTCTATTCACAATAGAAAATCTGGATATGGAATCCCAACATGAAGTGTTATAGGAGATACTTGCACTAATAATAGAGGAGGAAAGTTTAGTTTTGAATACCCTTCATAACTGTTCATAATGGATCAATGGATATATTTCATTAGTGTCATGGGAATGGATATATTGGATCAGTGAATGTATTTCATTAGTGTCCTATTCAATTCTGATCAATGACTACCCTTCATAACTATTCACTATGTCCAAATGTATTAGGAAAGAAGATACCCTCTCCCCATATTTATTCATCATTTATGTTGAATGCTTGGGAAGGATAATGGCCAAATGTAGGGAAAACAAAACATTAACAGGAATCACTATTGCAAATGGAGCTAGATAAATAACTCACCTTCAAGTTTTTAATGAATTTACTCTATTAGGGAAAGCAATAGTGAATGAAGCCTTGAGAATCAAACATTTTATAAGTTCTTTCTCAAGAGCTATAGGGCAATTAATCAATGAGAAAAATTCCAAAGTCATTTTCTTCCACTACTCACCTAGATAAGAGATCATGGTTCTTGATAAAGTACAGTACCAAAAAACCTCCATCCTAATCACCTACTTAGGCATTCCTCTTAAAATAGGGATACAAAAGGAGCATTGGGCTTGGATAGTGGATAAAGTAAAAAGGAAAATATAAAAATGGACTAATCGATGGCTATCATCAAGGAAGAATAACCTTGGTTAAATCAATTCTTCAATCTACACCTATTTATGTCTCCATAGTTATGGATATTCCCAAGGCAATATTGAGAGATTTGGATCAAATAAATCATGAATTCCTTTAGAGGGGCACTAATGAGGAAAGGAAATAGGAATTTTTGCAGTGAGAAACTGTATGCCTTCACAAACATGAAGGGGGACTAGGATTCAGATTGACGGTTAAGAACAACAAAGCACTAGCAACTAAGATATATTGAAGGATTTTGAACAACCCCAATGCAATATGAGCCTAAAATATAAGAGCTAAATATGCAAAAAATAAAATTTTAACAAACATTATTTACCACCAAATCCCTAGTAGAGGATCCCCCATCTTAGTAGTTTTGAGGATAGGAGAGAATCTGATAAAGAAGGAGATATTTTGGATAATTTACAATGGTCAACACATAAAATTTTAGATAGAATATTGGGATGGGCACTAACCTTTGGTTGTTAAATTTATAGAGTGGAGACCTTTCATGGAACAACTACATAGAGAAATTTGGATAAAAGTAGCAAAATATTGTAGGTACTAGACTAGAAATTCAAAAGTTAGAAGAAACTGGGTCCCCACAACTGACTGGCTAATTCAAATATAAAATAAGGATATCCAAAAAACTCTACAAATAAAATCACTTTCTTGGTCTCAATAAAAGTATTTCCTTAGATGGGGAAACATGATTTAGGGGAAGTATACAATAACACATGGATATGCGGTTCTATGCCAAAGTACTCCTAACCCATTTTGAGACTTATTCAAACAAATATGGGCACAAAAGTTATGGCCTAAGGTGTGATTCTTCATTTATCTTCTTCTACATATAAGGTTACTAATGGGGAACAACTTATGAAAAGAGGCTACCATGGTCATTTCAGGTGTGTTATCTGTGGGGATAACCTCAAAAAAATCTATTGCTTATTTATTGAGTGTCTTATAGCCTCAAATATATGGAAAATGATGACTACCTTACTTGGTATTAATTGGTATAGCTTTACCACCCTAGAGTATATGTGGAGGGAATGGACTCCATATGATGGAGTAAACTAGTATGTTAGGTGGATAGCATGGTTAGGAACTACCCTCCTACTTTGAAACATATGGAAGGAAAGGAGCAATCACATCTTCAAATAAGAGTCTATGGAAATCAATTATATTTGGAACAACACCACAAACAACATAGCAGAGAGTCTGCTTTTGTAGCGCAAGTAGATAAGGCAAGCCTAGCCCTGTTGAATGGGAGGTAAAATGTTGAAGGGGGACACAAAAAATATCTTTTGTCTTCCCTCTAGATAGTGGTATACCCAAATGGGTGGCATTGTTGACTAGCTAAGAGCGGCTCTAGAGGTTTCTTTCTAATCCAATTTTTTTTGACATTATTTCTTTGTCATGGTCCAAAGGTCCCAAATTTTTAGAGCTATGTCTATGGAGAGCTTTTAGAGCTGAGGTTGTGGAGGATTTTTAGAGCTAGGGTTTTTAAAGCTATGAATTTGTGACTATGGAGAGATTTCAGAGCTATAACTATTTTTTTTTGGAGCTAGAGTTTTTAGATCTATGACTATGGAGAATTTTCAGAACTTTGGTTGTAGATTTTTTTGGATCTAGGGTTTTTAGAGCTATAACTATGGATATATTTTAGAGTTGTGGCTTTGGAATACTTGAACAATAAGTGGGATCTAAGAATGGAGTGGAGGTTCCAAGGGAGGAGCAGGATCTAAGTAGTGGCATCATAGGTGCATGGAGTGGAGGTTCCATAGGAGGAGAAGTATCTAAGTAACAATGTCAAAAGTGTTTGAAGTGGAGTTTCCACAAGAGGAGAAATATTTGAGTAGCGAATTCAAAATTATTATTTTTTTTGGTAAGTTAAAAATATTCATTAAATAGGGAATTTGAAAGGTGCCTTAATGCCTTAATACATCAGAAGAGTAAAAGGATACAAAGACCACAAAAGACAAAGAGCATGCTTGAGGACCAAGGAAAATAGAGGAAAGCAAGAATGACCCAAAAAAAGACAAGGAAAAAATCCATTAGGGACAGAAAAAATAGAACAAAAGCCAATTAGGTAATAACATATTCAGTAATATCCTCATTCTTGGCATACTTAACCTTGTCCTTAGGGATATCCTTGAAGATCTCCTTAGCTATCTCCACAACCTCATCATCCTTAGCTTCAGGTTTATTTGCAGTTGTAGATTTGGCAGGGGTATCCTCTTCAAAATTATAGTAGAAAAATAGAAGACTAAGAGAATTCCTGTGCTCTTTCCACTATGAAATTGCTCCTCCAATAGCATACCATGTGCTGTCCAGGTGAACAATCATAATTGAATTAGTCTTAATAATACACTTCTAGATATATCACTCCACCATATCATTTGGATCATCCTCATCAGCTTCCTTCAACTTTCTTGGACTTTGAAGATCATTGTTTTTTAGTCATTGAGAGCTCCTTGTGGGAGTCACCTCTACCTTGGTCCTCTTCTTTGCCAGCTCTAGACCTTGATGCTTTTCCTCCACCTTCCTCCTCTTGGATCCTCAAACCTTAAAGGCTGGAGTGGAAGAAGTGTCATCCTCTATGTTGTCCACCTACTGCTCTTGAATAAAAAAATTTTCCTTGGAAAATTTCTCCAAGAGAAAGGTATACATCACCTTGAATAGCCCTTGGTGAGAGGGCCATGCTTCCTCCTTCTTAGTGTGAGTTGAAGTGATAGTTTAAATTATCAATAGAAAAATAAACTTAGGAATATTTAGCAGCTTAACCTCCTAGAAGTGGTTTATGAAGGATATGTGGAAGCTCCTAAGCTATGATTCAAGGTCGTCCACCATTATGTACTCCATAAAGGGCTTCATAAATTCCTTCAAATGGGTAGGAAAGTCTCTATAGAACATCCCCTACTCAATGAACCTACTCAAGGGTGATTTTGGCTCAAACTGGCTCAACTTTGCCTCCCAATTATGCTTATCCCTTCTCACAATTCGAACAAACATCGGTTGCCCTATGATTTCATCTGGAATGCCCACATACACCTGAAAATCAATCCCATGGATGATAACTATCCCCTTTTCCTAGGTGGACATGAAGGCCATGTTGATGTACTAGTCCATTCTAGAAAAGATCTTGAAAAATTGTATGAATCCCCTATCACCGAGGATGGTTTCCATGAGAAGTTCAATGGAAAGAGTTTCAGGCTCCATGAAACTCATATTGTTAGGGCTCCAATGCAAGGACAATAAACACACATAAATA